>CM059499.1:19516640-20141640 GCA_030378355.1 Eleusine indica
ATTTCATGGAGTGAGACGTGGGAACTTGTATGTCACGGATTTCAAATCAAGCAACATGCCACCAAGTACTTGCCTATTTACTAAGGCAACAAAGGGTTGGTTGTGGCATAGAAGACTGGCACATGTTAGAGTGAATCAACTCAGAAAATTTGTCAAGAGGAATCTAGTTGAAGGAATTAAGGATGTCACCTTTGAAAAGGACAGACTGTGTAGTGCTTGTCAGGCTGGAAAGAAGGTTGCATCATCTCACCCCACCAAGTCATTCATGCCTACATCTCGTCCTCTAGATCTCTTGCACATGGATTTGTTTGGGCCAACTCATTATAAGAGTCTGGGAGGGAATCTATATTGCTTCATGATTGTGGATGACTTCACAAGATACACTTGGACTTTCATTCTTGAGGACAAGTCTCAAGCAAGTGACATCTTCAGGAAGTTTGCAAGGAGGGCAAAGATGAATTGAAGGCTAGCATTGTGAAGATAAGGAGTGACAATGGGACCGAGTTCAAGAACACAATAGTGGAGGAATATTGTGACAAGAAGGGGATCAAGCATGAATTCTCCGCTACATATACTCTCGAGCAGAATGCAGTAGTGGAGAGGAAGAACAAGATACTCATCACCCTTGCTCATGCGATGTTGGATGAGTATGGAACTCATGAGAGGTTTTGGGGTGAAGCAATCAACACCGCTTGCTACACCTTAAACCGTGTCTATCTCCACCGGTTGTTGAAAAAGACACCATATGAGCTATTGGTTGGACGGAAACCCAATGTTTCTATTTTTGGGTCTTTGGCTGCACTTGCTATATTCTCAAGAAGAGGAGGAAGCCCGAGAAATTTGAGAGCAGAACTGATGAAGCCATTCTTGTTGGGTATTCGGGGACTTCTAAAGCATATTGTGTCTACAACTCAGCCACAGGATGTGTGGAGGAATCTTATGATGTGCAATTTGATGAGTCAAAGGGATCTCAAAAGGAAGATAAATTTCATGAAGTCAATATTGGAGATGAGACAATGAGAGAAGTTTTGCGGAACATGCCTGTGGGCGAGGTTTTACCCCACGAGGTTAATGATGATGATATTGGTTAGCCCTCTACTCCACCATCTCAACCAACCTCATCCTCCGAGGAGCAGGAACCAACCCAAGATGTCACTAACACACCCACTAGCTCCTCCCAAGATTCATTGAGAATGCATCCACCTATCCATGAGAAAACCCAAGTGAGAAGTGAGCCACAAGCCTCCCCACATACCTCGCCTCAAGCCACTTCTCCAAGCTCTTCACATGATACTTCCTCATCCTCTCCAAGCTCAAGTCCTAAGACAAGAAAGCATATGAGTGATTCCACCACCCCACTAAGAATACAAGACACTCATATCTCAAGAGAGTAAGCAATCAATAATGCACAAGATACTTCACCTAGAGCTCCTCCCACTCAAGAAGAACATCATCCTAGACCTAAAGCTATCAACAAGGACCACTCACGTGACTTGATCATTGCGAGTCCATCTCAAGGAGTTAGGACAAGGAGAAATCAATACAAGCCCTACTATGTGAGTGAAGGAAATGATGACGAGGCAAATGTTAAAATTGAGAACTTCTCTTTCATCTCCATGATTGAGCCTACAACAATTGATGAAGCTATGGATGATCACAAGTGGGTAATGGCTATGCAAGAAGAATTGAACAACTTCAAGAGATGCAAAGTGTGGGAATTGGTTGAGAGGCACAAGAATTGTAATGTGGTTGACACCAAGTGGGTCTTCAAGAACAAGAAAGATGAGAAAGGGGCAATTGTCAAGAACAAAGCTCGTCTAGCGGCCAAGGGGTATTGTCGAGTGACAGGTATTGACTTTGAAGAAACATTTGCTCCTGTGGCCCATCTTGAAGCAATTCGAATCTTACTTGCCTATGCATCACACAAATGCTTCAAGCTCTATCAAATGGATGTGAAAAGTGTCTTCTTGAATGGAGAAATCAATGAGAAAGTCTATGTGGAACAACCTTCGAGGTTTGAGGACCCTAAACATCAAAGACATGTGTACAAATTCAAGAAAGCTCTCTATGGCCTCAAGCAAGCACCAAGGGCATGGTATGAACACTTGATGAACTTCCTTCTCAAGAATGGCTTCAAAATTGGAAGTATTGACAACACCTTGTTCACAAGACATGTTAGGAAGGACCTCTTTGTGTGCCAAATCTATGTGGATGATATCATCTATGGTTCAACCAATGAAAAGTTCAATGAGGAGTTCCGGGAAATGATGACATAGGAAGTCCAAATGTCAATGATTGGAGAGTTGAATGTGTTCCTTTGTTTTCAAGGGAAGCAATTGAGAGAAGGGAACTTCGTCTATCAAGAAAAGTACACCAAGACCCTTCTAAAGAGATTCAGCATGGAAGATTGCAAGCCTTTGCACACACCTATGGCAACAAGCAAATCCTTGGATGATGATGTGAAAGGAAAACCTATGAACCCCAAGATCTATGGATCAATGATTGGTTCTTTACTCTATCTCACCGCCTCAAGACCGGACATCATGTTTAGTGTGTGCTTGTGTGCACACTATCAAGCAAATCCAAAGGAGTCTCAGTTGAAGGCCGTGAAGAGGATTATTAGATACCTTAAGTACACACCTACCATGGGATTATGGTATCATAGAGAAACAAGCTTTGAGTTACTTGGGTATTCAGACTCGGACTTCACGGGATGCAAAGTGAATAAAAAGAGCACATCGGGAGGTCGCCAATTTCTTGGAAGATCTCTTGTATCTTGGAGCGCAAAGAAGAAAAACTCAGTGGCTCTATCTACAGCCAAAGCGGAGTACATAGCAGCAGGAGCTTGTTGTCCACAACTTCTCTATATGCGGCAAACACTCTCGGATTATGGCCCCAACTACACTCAAATGCCACTATATTGTGATAGTGAGGCGGCAATCAAGATGGCTCTCAAAACCGGAGATCATGGTCATGGAAAGCATATTCAAGTCAAGCATCACTTCAAAAGAGACCATGTTGAGAAGAAGGATATTGAGTTGGTGAGTGTGCAGACTCATGAACAATTGGCAGATATCTTCACCAAGCCACTTGACGAGATGGCCTTCACCAAGCTAAGGGGAGAACTCAATGTTCTCGACCTTTCAAACTTCGCATGAGTATCCCTAAATCTTCTGTCTTGTAAATGTGTATAGCCTTGTTTGTTTTGTTTGTTGTTTGTGCCTTTGTTTTGTGCTTATTTCTCTTTTCTTTTGAGTCAACTTCGTACCTCCTTGAGATAGCAATGGACATGAGTTAAGCTTGGGTAGGTGGTTCATGGTGTGCCCAAGGCTTTGAAGAATGGTCCATTATGAGTAAGCTCGAGACGGGGACAACTCGTCGTTGGCACTTTGGTTTGTAGCCATTCTCTCTCTTTTCATTAGCAATGCATCATGCATTTGTATACTTGTTGCATTTACATTTGCATTGTTGGCATTCATGCATTCTTGCATTGTGATACCTTACATGCTCCCAAGCATGTTTCTAGGGGGAGTTTCTTATTCGCAATCTAAGTATATGTCCCTCTAGATGATCACATAGTGATCTTTGTGCTTCATGCCCATTGAGTCATGTTCAAACGAGCTTCGAGGTTAAATCTACTCGTACGGATTAAAGACAAGTGACTCATACATTCCCAACACACAAATGACTAACCACTGCATTCTTGAGGAAATATTTTATTGAGTCATGTGTGTAGGGAGAGCTATGGTGGAACACCGTCATGACCAAGTAGGAGCACCATGAAAGAGGGAGTTTCCTAACTCTTGCCACTTATTATTTGCTTCTTGGTTCTCTTGTGTTTTGTCTTTGGTTTTTGGTGATAGGTGACAAAGGGGGAGAAGGAACATGAAGATCCCAAAGCCAAGTCTAGATCGATAACACAAAGGGGGAGAAGAACATGAAGATCCAAAAGTCAAGTCAAGATTGAGGGTAGCAGAAAGGAGAGAAGAACTACGATAAGAACATGAAGATACAAGTAAGCTACAAGGTGACAAAAAGGAGAACATGAAGAACAAATGAAGATGATCAAAACAACGGTGCATGTCTACAACAACAAAGAACATCTACACCGACATGGACATCTACATCTTTGGTGCATGTCTACTTCAACAAGATCATCAAGGACGACACCAAGACAGATGCAAAATTCAACTCAAGATCAATATCAAGTGCGCTACATGATTGAGTAATTCTCCCTCAACACCCAGCATATTCCAAGGGGGAGACTACTTTCAAGGTAAGGACCAAGGTAATCTTTTTAAACCTCTCTTTTCCTTTGGTTCCTTGTTGCTTGTCCGTTTTGGATCATCATAAGTAGTGGTTGTCATCCATCACCAAAAAGGGGAGATTGTAAGGATCATGACCATTGAGGTCACCCCAAGGTATGATTGTTTGGTGATGAATGACCAACATGAAATGTGACTAAAGTCTACGCGAGTGTTGTGCGTGTAGGAAATCTTTTCTACTCTATGATGATTGTAGACAGTTGCCTTGGCGATGGAAGACAATGACCACTCGAGCTTGATGAGCTTGATTTAGTCCAAGGGTTGATGAAGATGGATCAAGGCTAAGGACAAGCTATGGAGCAAGTGTTAGGAACACTTGTCTAGATGTTAGGGCTTTGAGTCCATAGGAAAAATCGGACTGTCAAGGGGGTCTAGGTCATTTCTCTTAGGACATGACTAGTCGGTGATGTGCATGGATGCTCAGTGAAATCATAGGCACTAGGTGACAGTGGAGAAGCCAAGGAGCTGTTCGAAGAAGCCGGAAAATAAAGTCAAGCGAGGATGAGGAGTTTCAGCTTCTAGACATAGTGACCGGACAGAGGGGTCAGTGGAAACCAGACTGTACGGTCACTAGGAGAACAGGAACTCTAGAGAAGAAGACTTAGCGAGGAATCTACCTATGCTGGAGCTGTAGAGACCGGACGGTCCAGTATATAGACCGGACGGTCCGGTCTGTATAGATGTGCGCAGGGCAAAGAGGAAGCGAGCTCCAGAATGTTTCTGTAGTGGAGAGAGAAAGTCTGAACGGACGGTCCGGACAGCTGATCGGTCGGTCCGGTTAGTACGAGATCTTTGGCGCACAGTGAAGCCAACGGCTCTAGGAGCCATTCCAGGAGCGACCGGACGGTCCGGTCTGGCAGTGACCGGACAATCTGGTCAGTACGCCCAGAAAGGAGATTTCGTGGAGCAACAGCTAGTTGGAGGTTGGAAGCCTATATAACTTCATTGTTGGGGTCTTGGAGACCACTCTTGGCCAGTGGAATTGCTACGAGCATTTGGTGAGAGCCAAGAGGAAAAGAGGAGAGCACTGGGAGGAGATATTGCATATCTTGAGAGTGCTAGTGAGAGTAACAAGAGCATCTTGCACATCTAAGGCTAGGGTGTCATTTAGGGTGTGATCTAGGTTGTTACTCTTGGTCTATGGTGAGACCTAGACCGGTTAGGTGTCGGTGATTGAGCCTATCATGATTGGTTGTGAAGGTTGTCACATGTTTGTACACGGTTTGAGCCCGCCGGTGAAAGGGGCATCAATAGTGAGCGCCCATGTCGGCTCGGGGAGTCCGGAAAGTTCTCGAGGGAGGTGAGCTTGTGCCTTAGTGGCAGCGATGACGCGCATCGTGTCTTCACTTTGAGAGTGATTGCCGGCTGGTGGGCGAGAACTCCACATTGGTGGTGGGAGGGACCGGTACTCCGGTGGGAGTGGTCCAACGAGGCCAATTAGGAGTAGGGGAAGGCGCCATCCTTCTAAGACCTCAAGAAAAAATCATGAGCCATTTCTTACTCTACTCCTTACTTTGATACATTACTTTTCTCATTTACATATCGTGCTATTCATGCTTGTGTGCTCACCTTGCTCTAGTTGATTTCCTTGTAGATTTGCATGAATAGGCTTCTCTACATGCTAGTTGTGCTTAGCTTTCACTTGATCACTAGCATGTATAGGAGTTGCATTGGTTTGATTACTCACCCTTGTATGTGTTGTGCTACTCATGCTTGTGTGCTTATTTTGTACTTGATGATCTAGTATCTTAGCATGAGTAGCCTCCTTTGCTAGCTTGTTGTGTTCTTTTGCATGTTCTTTGTTTACTAGCTTGCATAGGAGTTGTGTGCCTTATGTGTGATTCACTAGTATGCTTAGGTTGTCTTTCCTTTCATAGGATTATCTTGTTAGTATGATCACCACTAGAATTATGTAGGAGTAGTTTGAGTGGTTGGGTTTGATATTTGGCATATTAGGTACATAGTTTGAGTTCTCGATTCACCCCCCCCCTTCTTGATCACTCGATCCTTTCAAAGTGGGCTTTCCATCTTTGATGTTTTCTCGGATAGGTGCCATACCTTTATCATTTTTCTAAGCAGCAGTTATTTCATCTCTAATAGTAGAATGGATAGCTAGATTATGTATAGCAACCACATGCAGAACATGAACACTTGGTTCAATAGAGGAAATTTCCTTGCTGCTATCTGAAGTCAGTAAATTCAGATTGTTGCAGTGTTCCTTTCGACTTAAAGCGTCGGCTACTACATTGGCTTTGCCAGGGTGGTAATGGATCTCCAAGTCATAATTTTTAATCAGCTCAAGTGATCTTTGTTGACGCATATTCAGATCTGATTGGGTAAAAATATTTTTGAGGCTTTTGTGATCAGTGTAGATATGCACTAGATTTCCCAACAAATAATGCCGCCAAAACTTTAGTGCAAGAACCACCGCAGCTAATTCCAAGTCATGAGTTGGATTGTGTACTTCATGCTTGCATAATTGCCAAGATGCATAAGCAATCACACGACCTTCTTGCACTAGAACACAACCCAATCCCGTTCCAGAAGCATCACAATAAACATCAAAAGATTTAGTGATGTCGGGTTGTGCTAGAACGGGTGCAGTGGTTTGCAATTTCTTCAAGTTTTGAAAAGCCACATCACATTGTGGAGTCCACTTAAAGGTTACATTGTTTTGCAGCTACTTAGTGATGGGTTTAGCAACTTGAGAAAAATTTGGAATGAATCGTCGATAATATCCAGCCAATCCGAGAAAACTATGAACCTGAGTGACTATTTTGGGTGGCTTCCAATTCAATCCATCTTGGACTTTCCCTAGGTCAATAGAGATACCCTGGGCTGAAACCACATGACCAAGGAATGGTACTTGTGTCAACCAAAATTCACACTTGCTGAACTTAGCATATAATTTATGATCTCGTAGGCGTTGAAGCACAATACGAAGGTGTTCAGCATGCTCTTCTTCCGATTTAGAATAGATTAAAATGTCATCAATAAAGACCACCACAAATTTGTCTAATTTCGGCATAAATACTGAATTCATCAAGTACATAAAATATGCTGGAGCATTGGTTAATCCAAAGGACATAACCAAATATTCATAAAGTTCGTATCTAGTAGAAAATGCGGTCTTAGGAATATCTTCATTTCTGATTTTTATTTGATGGTAGCCTGAACAAAGATCAAGTTTTGAAAAGATCTTGGCACCAATCAATTGATCAAATAAAATACAATCCTGGGCAGAGAATATTTATTTTTAATAGTGACTTCATTAAATGGTCGATAATCGACAACCAATCGCAGTCTATTGTCTTTCTTCTTTACAAACATGGCAGGACATCCCCAAGGTTATGAACTTGGGCATATATATCCTTTTGTTCAACAACTCTTTAATTTGTTTCTTGAGTTCTCCCAATTCATTCTTTGCCATTTTATATGGTTGTCGAGAAATTGGAGAAGTTCCTAATTGTAAATAAATTCTGAATTCAATCTCACGATCTGGTGGTAAACCAGGAAGATCATCTGGAAAAGCATCCGAGAACTCACAGACAACTGGAATTTTCTCCATAGACTTTTCCTCAAGATGATGGACAGTAACGGTAGTGACCGGAGATACATACAGAGGAATTGAATCAATGCCATGAATTGGAGAATTTACATGGACAATATGAGGTGCAATATCCAACAAAGCCTTATGAAAAGTCATCCATTGCATACCTCAAATTAAATCTATTCCTTGTTGTTGCAACATTATAAAATTGGCAGAATAGATCTTTCAATTCAAACTAATTGATGCTTTGGTCAAAATTTGGTTGGCACAAATTTGTAGTATAGGTGGATAATTTAAGCCTTTGGATATAGGCTTTACTAACAAAGTTTTTTGATGCTCCATAATCAAATAATATGATAACAGACAAATCATTAAGCGAGAACAAACCCGCAAGTACCGGCTCGTCCTAAGGAATATCATCAAGATTTGTATAGTTGACACGGCCCGTCTTATTTCCTTGTCCACACTGCTGATTTGTAGCATGTTCACAAGCTTGCCGTCCAGCCTCACTTCGAGGATTAGTACAATCTTTTACAAAATGACCCACTAGACCACAACTGAAACATGTATACGGATTGTCCTGTCCAGCAGGTTGTGCATTACATGCATTCTGATTTTGAGGCTGTTGTGGAGCACGTGATGCCTAGGGCTGCTGGAGGGGTGCCGGAACACGAGATTGTTGAGGTGGACGATTATGAGCCTGCTGCCCCGGTCGATAAAATTGCTGTTGTGGTGCTGCCCGGAATCGCTGTCCGGTAGGAGAAGTGTACACCAAACGGTGTTTAGGCTGTGGTGCAGCGGAGGTACCACTGGGTGGAGCCTTTCTCTTGAGCTCATATGCTTGTACTTCACGTTGCGCATCTTCTTGAACAATGGCAGCAATGACAAGATCGTTGAAAGTACCGGTCGTCTGCCAAGTCAAACGCTCCTTGAGCATGGGATTCATGCCACAGCGGAATGCGGCATGCTTTTTTGCTTCAGTATCTACATATAGGGGAGCGTACTGTGCGAGATGATTATATTTCTGAGAGTACTCCAGTACGGTCCTCCCTCCTTGTTTCAAGTCTACAAATTCCTGTAGCTTCCATTCCAAAAGTCCAGCAAGGATAAATGCGAACGGAATGCATTCTTAAATTCATCCCATTGCACAATATGACCTTCCGGAAGTGATGCAATATAATTAGCCCGCCAAACACTAGCTGAGCCCAGAAGTAGTTGTGCAGCAAATAAAGGCTTCTGTGCATTGGTGCAATGCAATAACCCGAACTTGGAATCAGTGACACAGATGAAATTATCAGCATCCAATGGTTCTCTGGCATGCTCAAATGTTGGTGCATTGGTGCTATTTCATGGATGATCATCACGACGTCCACCCATACGATTTAGATTCTGAGCAATTTGCCGGAGAAGCTCAGTATCTTCTTGCCGAGTTTCAAACATCATCGCCATCACTTGAGCCCACGAAGGTGGCAGAAGATCATCATTTTGAGCCCCCTGCTGTGAGCTCTCAGGATCACCTCGACGTGTTGTCACCATTCTGAAATTTCAGATCATTCATTAATTCATCTTGCATATACAAATGGATTAATAAAGAATAAATTTAACACAATCAATTGTAAAATTTCAGAACTGATCCAAAATAATGGAAACCACAACCATTCTTCATTCAGCACTCAAAATGATAATACAAGGTTGTAGTCTTAACAAAGTAAGTCTAGATATCATACATATCACTGCATCTCATGATATGTTACAATGGAGATTACAAACAAAACTATAGGATATATATATTTTTACATCACATAAACTAATCTAGCTCCTTCTCTAAAGTGCAGGAGCGCTACTAACAACATGAGTGTCATCATCATCATCCATAGGAGGAGGAAGAGTAGCAGAATCTACTACAGTGTTACCCAAAATCAACTTATCAGGTGGAATAACCTAAGGGTGATGCTCAAGCTCATGAGCTACCTCAAGCTGGTGTAACTCCTGGAAATCCTCCTATGCATCCTCTAACTCTAGCTCCTGATCATGGTTAGCTTCTTGTGCATTACCTAGCTGCTCCTGAACCTAAGCTAGTTGCTCATCTCTAGCTTCTACTAGTTGCTCAAGTTTAGTGATACGTGCCTCTTGAGTGGAATTTAGCTAGAGTTGCTCCTTAATATGCTCTCGCTCATGCTCAACAGCAAACTGAAGGCCCTCTACTTGTAGCTTTACCTCAGCCTCATGGCACTGCCAACCAGTCAAAAGGTCTATGGCGTAGTGACAAGGCACTGCCACATACGGGTTATAAGTAGAGGCGGACAAATCCTGAACAAGAGACATACGGAGCTGCCATAAATGATTATTGGCCGGGTCTATCACAGGTAAAAGAGAATACATAGTCCCAGCAATCCCGTTGTTGTTCTCACAGAATGTGATGATAGCTTTTAGAGCAGCCATCTCCCAAGTCCCAAATAAATGAGATATCTCTGCCGTCATGGACCAGGCATCAATGTGGGGAAAAGTGAGCTTAGGGAGAATGCACATGTGCAAGGTGCAAGTACCCCCAGGCAAGTCCGAGTACTCCCTACCAACATACACCGGTGGTTTGGTATACCCAAAAGCTAGTAACATCCTCCACAAAAATCCAGGCAAACCCGAACGGTGGAGAGCCTCGATGTAAAAAAAAACTTGACCCACTGAGGGTAAGACCACCCCTGAGGTATTGCATTAAGAAGAAGACCTTCTCATGCAGGCCGAGAAAACCTCCGAACCCCTTTCCATCCCTTACATGAGGGCCACGTGATCCCTGTGAGAACCGGGCCGGCGCTTAGCACCGTTATCCGCGACCGGACCGGGCCTTAACTCATGCTTTGAGATTACGGAGAGGAAAGGGGATTTTTTTAACCTAGGCCATAATTCGTCCCCTCTGGGGATCGAACCTGAGACCTGAGAGGTGCTACTCGGAAGCCCCAACCACTACGTTGAAGGCCCTTTCACGAGCCTCGGTGTAAGTCCAGACATCATGCAAAATGTGTACATGAGGATCCATCTACACACAAAAATTATGAACCCAAATTATTTCTATGGTGACAGGGGCATAAACTTTTTACATAAAAATTGATCTTAAAAAGTAAACACAATTTGTTAGTTCTAAATGAACAGAAATTTATTTCTACTGAACAGTCAATCAAGACTTCTCAGTTCTGGAAATCGTAGGGTCAACTCAAAAATTATGCATAGCACCATATTATAGAGGAATTCATAAACTTTCCATAATGTACTCACACATATTCACCACATCAATGAAAATAAAGTTGTAAAAATCTCAAGTTGATGCTTAAACATGAAGAGCTTGACTAAGCAGGGTTCAAAGTTTGGCATTCTGAAGCCATATTGAAAAGATTTGAATTTACAATTGAATTGTAAATTGAATATAACTGCAATATCTTCCCAACCCATATTTGCTCATCAATTTAGCCAAAGTAAAACTGGAGGTATGAATTTTTACAATCAGTCCATACTCCTGTCATTCTGAACACTGAGCAGAATAACAAGTCTATCTTCATTGACTGATCTTACCTAATTTAGTCCATAATAATGAAAACCACATAACTACAAAGTTGTATTTAGTCAAAAGATATTTCCAATGACTACTCATGGAAAATTTTAGGATACCCAGATCAGGAGATATGAATTTCTATATCTGACATGCCAGATTTTTACTGACAGAGAACAGATTCATAACTCTTCAATTTCTGGGGCACTTTCCAACATAATTACATTTCAACAAGAGTTGGGACATCAAGAGAACTCCCAACCCCTCTCAGAAAGTATTGGCATGCCCCAAAACTCCAAAAGATGCTTGCGAAAGGAACAGAATGACAAGATCGTTGTGTAATTTTGATTCAGCCTCAATGTCTCACATGCTTGCGAAAGGAACAGAATGAACTGTCCAGCTTGTTCGACATTTTTGAAGCATTTCAATAGGTCAAGACTTGTAGAGGATTGTCAAAACTTTCCAGATAGTATGACTTCTTTTTCCCTAGGGTTCTAGATCATGGATTATGGATTTTTGAAGATCAAGACAGATTAATATCGATATCAAGCTATAGAGCTCCAATTAAATTCCTAAGTCAAAATTTTAACAAGTTACTTGGCTCAAATTTTAAACACACATTTGAGAGAGCCGAACAAAGATAAGATCAAATTTTAATACACTTGATTATATGCCATGCCATGAATGCAAGTGAATTTTTCATCCTAACTGTTCCTCACTCAAAAGAAAATATAGTTACACTACGGCATACGTAAACTTTTGGTGACCACCCATACTCACGAGCAAACATTCTAGGTTTTTGACACACCCACACTCTAACATGGTTAGTGTACCTATAAGAGATTCATTTCAGAAATATTACATCCAATTCAAAAGAAACTAAGAAAAAAAGCAGTTATATATACTACTTGGCAACGATTCATGAAAAGAACCGCCTTGCAAAGCCACGGTCCTCGCAAGCAGACCCATGCTCATAAACCTACCATGGTGAGCATCATCTATAAGAAAATTTTGGTACGGTTTATGGAAGAAACTGTCCCGCGAAGCCACAGCCCTCGCGAGTGAACTCAATGCTCCATACTTGTTCAATGAGCCAAAAATAAAATATGTTGGCAATGATTCATGGAAGGAATCGCCTCGCAAAGCCACAACCCATGCGAGCGAAATATAAATGTCAAAGGAAAAATTCAAATAGAAAACCAACTCAAACATAACCCGTTAGCTTTGTCACCACTCTATAATTCCTATACTTAGTTGGGCATATACTAACATATCCTTACCATATACACCGTATTTTCAAAATATATCTTAGTTGTTGTATTATCCCGGAACATAGCTCTGATGCCAGCTGTCACAACCCCCTTGGACCGAAGTTCCTGAGGTGCTGATTAAGCAGACACAAGATAATACAACAATAGACCAAAGTGCCAATTTACATAGAAAAGATCATTTATTTATTTTACATCAGAGTTTATTGCAGCGTAAATATTATAGAGACAAGTTTTAAAATGCGTGGAAGATAACTTGATTAAACGTCTAGAATATACAACTCAACGATAGAAGCAAATATAATGAATCCAAGCCCATATGGATCATTACCTAGCCAAACATAACAACAATGGCTAATCAGTCTCCCAGTGAGCAGACCAACCCTCAGGGATAGACATATCCCAGGGAAGGACATCCAATGGAATCTCATAAGCTTCAGTGTTATTACCTGAAATAATAAAACAACAACATGGCAAAGCCTGAGCTACTAAGCTCAACAAGTCTTATCTGACAAGTATTAATTCTAGACATGCATAGGCTTAGAGATGAGTAAAAATAAATTTAAGTACATTAAGCAACAGCTAAGCATTGGATTATTATCTATAGAATCTATCAATTTAAACTAGTATAGAACTACAATGATAAAACAAGCAATCTGAAATTTAAGACAAATATAACAATTAATCATTTCAGATTTACTAAAACAGCAACAACATTCATACAAACATCAATTTAACTATATTTAGTGAGTTTATTAAACTACGATGTAACTCAGTGAACAAGTGATACTCATTACTGCGAAGGACAGCGATTGCAATCGTTTTACACCACCTGGGAAAACTCGAAGTACACGACATACACATCATTTAAGAACACATATGGCAAGTTTTCATAAAGTCATAAGACATGCCAGTCTGAATCTAAGATTCTCGAATGGGCAGCCGTTCCATGATAACATCGGGAACTTGTCCACTTCTACGGGATCAGCCGACCAAGAATTTTAAGTTATCGTCCAACATGCACATGACAATGTTACATCAGGTATTCGGTATTGTTCAATACTTGCTCAGCAGGGCCGACAACGAACGGGTCCAAGGTCAACATAGACCGGGCAATAGCCTTGCAAGACCAGTCCTCTGAAGGCACTTGATCTTTGCCCTTTCACCTACGGGGCCTGTCCATGTCTCCATTTTAATTACTGACACAAACGGCCTGCCACCTTGCGAGACAAAAACCTTTCTGGTCCTTTTCCTTTACCCTTTCATTACAGACCTATTTAGTCCAAATTTCAACATTCTTACTTAACCATGTGATCATCATCATTATTCCTTAAATATTACAAAGACTACAAAAAAATCGGGGTTTCTGTAACTAAGCATAGTAGTTTTACTAACGAACTACCTGTACCTGTATACCATGCATACTCAACAATAGGATTCATTCAGGAGATGCATGTGGGTTTTCAATCAACTCCTAAACTTAATGCACAAATCATCTATACACATCTGACAATTTAATTACTGGAATTAAATCATATTAAGTACACGAGAATGTTCCGGGGCTTGCCTTGAGCTTCAACTATAGGGTCAGTAGGATTGGTAGAGCTAAAGATTCCTTCTAAATATCCTCCTTGGTAGAATTAACGATCCCTATAGCAATATCGATATGTCAATATGGAGAATGCATAAAATATGCAAGCATATATAATGCATATGAGAAGTGAGATACATTAAATCATATTCGTTCCTCAACATTGTTCTCGAAGCCATATGCTTCAGAGCATAAAATAAAAGTAGTAAAAATTCCATGTTAAGCATTTTCTTAATGAATTAAAACAAGATTAGGCTAATATAAGTTGTAATTAACATATTTACTATACCAATTTCATGCTACTGGTCAAGTGTGATCTACTGATGATGAACATAACTCTAATGATCACTCTGACCAAGTTTCATAAGTATAACATGTGCAAATCATTAATAATGTACTTAGCAATATTTCTAACTAAATAAATTCTAGTAAAATATAAACAAGAGATATATTCCTATAAAAATTCGTGATGATGCATCATACTGAGCATGATTTTTGTGCATAAGTTTAAACCCTAAAAGTTCACAGAAAATACTTTAGTGTAATTCTAAGCATTTGAAAGATAAAATCATAGAGAATTATAAGTACAAAATCTTGGGTTATAAACATAAGTTCAAAACAGAAAATGACATGAGGAATCCAAAACAATTTAATTTGTCAATTGATCATATCTACAACTCAACATATGAATTTATTTAATTTACACTAATTAAATCATAAAGAGAAAACTATATATAAAATTTATGTAACAACATGTTCAATGCATAGATCTCACATCAAGGAAGCTAACAAAATTTATTTTGTTATTTTTGGGGCTCTAAAACTTGAGATATAATTTTTACAAGATTAGTCAATTTCCTGAAATTTCCATTTGAACTTGTGCAAATCATTTTTGGGGCTCCCAGTGCTGCTTCTGAGCTCACCGTCGAGTGTGTTATCGGAGTTGGCCTCCGTGCTCTCCAAAATGACGAGTACTACACCACGCATCCTCTAGCAGAGTTCGCATGGAGATAAGCTCACCGGAAAAGCTCGGTGACAGGAGGCGGCGAAACAACGATGTCCGGCGATGTCGCGGGATCGATGAAGAGACCAAGGAATGTAACGGAGTGGTCGGCAAGCACCAGTGGACTCTAGCGAAGCTCGACGTGGTCACCAAGGATACGGAGGAGGGTTGGATTCAGTTGTCACCGTGGAGCTCCCATGGCGGCCGACGGCGGCGATTGGGGAGAAACCCGATTTCTTCCACCTTTATGGATGAATCGATCCATGAGTGACTCAAATGTTTGTTCAACGAAGTCATGCTCAAAAAAGATCATCAAGCTTGGAGACACACCAGAGAAAACAAATTTCATAAAATTTAGGCTTTGGGCGCCATGAACAGGGACCTCGGAGTTTCTTCAAAGTCATGAGCTTGAGCTTAGGTTGGTTGTTTTGATGACACGATGAGCTCCAGTGGGTGGCGGCAATGGCGGGCGGAGCGGGGTAGAGAATGAAGGAAAGAGTGACGCAAGTGTGCGGAGGAGCCGAAGAGTGAACGGAGGAACCAAGAGAAGGGTCGGGCGACGATCGAGGAGGGGTTTTGATCTCTGAAATTGGTGGACAGGCGGTGACACGTGGGTGCGCGCGTGTCGACACGCATGGAGCTCGAGCGCCAGTAAGAGAGAGGAGAAGAGAGATGAGAGGCTGACAAGTGGGTCCTTCTGGCAGGGTTTAAACAATTTCTAGGAATTACCTCAACCACTACTTTAAAAATTGATTTAAAATAGCTCCAAACTCCAAATTGATTTGGGAAAATTTGCACAGAATCCTTTAATTGTGTAGAGCACAATGTGATAGGTGCCAAAGCTCAAATTTAATTTGTTTGAACTTGCCATTTATTTAAAGATGGACAAAATTCAAACTTCCATGATTTAATTAGGGTACTTCCTCTCTGCATAAAATTCTAAGAAAAATCCAAAAATTCTTTTAACACATATATTTTTGCTAACACCTTGTTGTATAGAAAAATTTAATGTTGCTTCTCAACTCTTCGACAATCTGGTTTCAATTCCAATTTAAATAAATTTGAAATGCATTCAAATTTAAACAATGACTTGTTAACCTAGAAGTAGGTGCAAATAGGTGATCAAAAGTGTAGTGACACTGGGGTGTCACAGCCGAGAGTCAGATATTGGCGATATGTAAGTCTTGGAATCCTAAGAATCCCTTAGATAAACTCAAGGAAGGCTTCAACCCCAAACATATAGTCGACCAATGCCATCTGCTGCTCGACTCCATAGTAGAGACTTCGCACGCCCTAGTGGACAATATTGAGGTCACTACTGCAGTTCCTTCTCCTCCAGCAACTCCAGAGGTCGAATTAGAAGATAATGCTTCATCTCCTTCATAGGAGCTGTAAATAATCCTATAGTAGAAAATACTTTATTAGTATCTTATCTTGTGGAAACAATTTGTTCCTCATGTATGTAAATACTTGTTCTTGCTTAGTTTATTAATTAATCACCAAACAAGTGGAAATCAACTGAAAAGTGAAATAGCAATCTCCCACCTCTCATTAGTATACCAATTAGTACTTTTTTGCATATATGCACATTTGTACTTATGTCGAGACATATTATCGGCAATATATTTATAGGGCTACATCGGGGCTAAGAACTACGATGGTAACACAAGACGCCGAGTTATACAGGTTTGAGCCCTCTTGATGAGAGTAAAAACCCTACGTCCTGTGTTCTATGGGTTGTATTGCGATATGAATTGGTACCCTCGATGGGGAGGTCCCTGCTACCTTATATATCTAGTTGGTAGGGGGGTACATGAAGAGTCCTACTTGTAGTCTACAAGGATTTACATAGAAAGTCTATCTCCAATTGCCTTGTGCTCCAAGCTAACTCAGTCGGTTCCCTTATGGTGGATCACCTGATCGTTTACCGACTTTAGCCTAGCTATGGATACCCGAAAGGTATATATTCCACAGCAGCCCCCGAGTGCTTTCTGATTTTGAGCTATGATTCGTCGAGTAATCTTCAATCTCTGTGTGAACAGGTCATAAATTAGGAAGACCTCTGAATTGAAGTTCCTAATAGATCTGGTGCATCGACTTGGTGCACCTAATTAGGTATAGCCCCCAACTCTTATGTAATTTGGAGACTAACAAATAATGCAAGAGTCTAATAATATTAGCTCTTAACATTTTGTTGGGTTTAGGTTGCTCAAACCATCAAGTATGAGCTTTTTTAACCTCTAATCATCAAACTAGAGGATCGGTCTGCATATCGTCAAACATGCCGACTGATGGAAGGTAAGGCCGATTGATACACACTCTATTCTGAGTGATTCATAGACTTAATAACATGACTTCAATCATGTTATGATCCATATAAACTTTTATGACATCAATCATAATATAGTATTAAGCTAAAATGATGTCAATCATAAAATAGCCTTTCCTTAATAAATTATCACTCGAATTATAATAAGCTCATTTTTTTATATTCAATTACTGACATCAATCAACAACATAATCTTGAACACATATCCGAACGACCATCAAGTCCTCTGCTACATGATCTTCAAATCACATAGATACGGAGATATTATTAGTGGATTTGTCACTACTTATCATCAAAGAAGCCCTCAAGATTAACTCTCAAGGTTTTTAAGCAACAATTCTATTTAAAGAATATCGCTTATCTTTATTTTAGCAAACAAAAATGAACAGCCTGCTACTGTGCAGCCCACGCCAGCCCATATGGACCCCCCATGACTAGGTCAAAAAGCGAAGGTATAAAAGGGCAAAGGAGGGATGACGCCTAGTCCACGCCGTTATTTCGCTCTCGCACTTTGTCTCCCTCTGGCTTCCTCTGTTCTCGCACCTCCTCAGCTCCTCATTGCTAGGGTTTGCAGTTTCTCACCGCCACTGTAGATCCCCTATCATTCCTAGCCCCCGAGCTCGTGCTAGGGTTAGGGCGCTATTTCTAGATCCACTATGGCGAACCATCCCACCAAAATGACAAGCAAATCCGCCAAAGGGCAGAAAGCTGTTGCCGCCGCTGTCGAGTCATCGTCTTCGGAGCTGGAGATCCCCGAACAGCTGCGGGAATTCTCAAAGAGCAGCATCTCCACCAAGGACCTGAACACCATGGTGGTCAACGGCATTCTTCCAGATCAGGTACGCATCAATTGGAAGGTACCTGGCTCTGAAGCCCATCCTCTTCCAATCCATAAGTAGATTGTTGTCTTCCGCTCATTCTTTGAGCACGGTCTCGGAGTTCCCTGCTGCAGCTTCTTGCGCGGGCTCCTTTTGTTCTATGGGATTGAGCTTGTCAATCTCAATCCCAATTCTATTCTGCGCATTGCGACTTTTGTGCACTTGTGTGAAGCTTTTCTGAGCGTGTTGCCCCACTTTTCTCTTTTTTGCCATCTTTTCGTCCTCCGACCGCTACCAACAAAGGAGAATCAAGTCGCCATTGGTGGAGTTGACTTCCAGTTGTGCAAGAAGGAGGCCTACATTAATGTGCCCTTAAACACTGGGAACAAGAACTAGAGGGAAGAATGGTTCAACTGTGACAATCCTCCCCCTGTTCTTGTGGATTTTATTGGTGCAAAGGCCAACCCCCGAACATGTTGGTCAGAGAGGCCAGACCCCAATGATGCCCAAGTAGTCGAGCTGTTGAAGACGATTGCCGACATGAAGAAAGAGGGAGTCGACGGCGTCACAATAGCTAAAAGCCTTATAGTGCGCCGAGTTCAACCCCTTAAACAACAAGGCCATCCTGCCTGGAAATATTCCACCAATGATGAGGCGAGGGAGGTGCCCGACCCACCAAACTCCACTATGCGTCGGTCTCGCTTAGAGAAAATGTTTGAAGGGAACACCCTTCAAGATCATGCCTTGATCACAAAGGCATACAACGTGGGCACTCACCGGGCCCGAGTAAGCTTCTGGATGCTCGATGTTTATTTGATATAGAGTGATAAGACTCGTCTGATATCTTGATGCTTATTTTCAGGTTCTGGACACTTACGTGTCGCACCCTCCGCTTCCTCCGACCGACATCGAGGGACCGGATTATGTGGAGAAGATGTCGCAGACCAGCACTGGTGGGTCAAGCTCATCAACAAGCACACGTCTGACCGAATCGATCATTGCTGACGACTCTGCTGTCCCCACCGCTGATCTCCCCCTCACCAGTTAGCGGGTAAAAAAGCTTGCTTACCACCGATGGCAATATCCGGGAGAGGACGATAATGACGAGGAAGACCAACCTCAAAACGTCAGTTAGTCCTCCCCTGCTCCCTCCAACCGACCATCAAATCGGTCAGAGCCCCCAAGTCAAGAGGTGCAAGATGCAGAAGCAACAAAGAAGGCTGACGAATCCACCAAGAGGAAGCGATCAGATTCACAGACTACTTTCTTAAAGAAGAAAGTCAGCCGGATCAAGATCAAGCATGCCTCTGGGTAAGTTACATCTTCAAATCTTCATCAATTATAATAAAAATATGTTCAGTTTCTGACATTTTGTCATGTAGTGAACACATTACTCGGTCGACCGAGACTCAGAGCGCCCCTGTGTCTAAAGACACTCGGTCGTCTCCTGCGCTTCGTCCCACCGACTTGTCTCAATCTGAAGCCATGCCAGCAAGTGTACAGACTCAGGCAAAAGAGATCCTAGCAGTTCCAATGCCGCCTCCGCAGACCGCCTCTCCTCCCCCGACTGGTGGTGCACCTTGTCCCATCAAGGACAAGGTCATAGCAGTCGAGAATACTATGGGTCGGCCTGATGCTGAAGACTTGGAAATTCTCCACCAACACCGAGAAGTAACCAAGATACATCAATACCAAGCCCTTTTTCTTTCTCACCTCATCATTGCTTCTAACCATAATGGTCTCCCCTTATTCAGAAAAATATATGCCCTGGCGGAGAAAAAGCAAACAAGGATAGAGTACCTTGAGGCTGAAAGCTTCGGTATGTATTGAAATCCTGCCTTATGTACAAATACTTGTTGTATCTCTGACTTGCTGTTGTTCGTAGTCACCGGTCAGCAGCTGGCAAAGGCTCAACAACAACAAGAGAAGCTACAGACCGGTTACAAGGAAGCCTCTGCTTCTATACAGCAGAGTCGTCTTGACCTTGCAGGTAAAAGATCTTCAAATCTTCCTGTCATCCATGCTTTCTCCATATGTTTGTAAATCTCACAAAGAAATCCTTGCAGAATTGGAGAAGGTCACTTCTAATCAACATAAATATTTGGGTGTTCTGAAGACCGAGAAGGACGACCTATCCAAAACTCTTTGTGAGCGAGATGCCAAGCTTGCTAATCTGAAGAAGAAGTTGCAGGAGACTGAGGAGTCCCTGAAAGATGCTAAGGCCAATGCTCTATAGTTTAAATGTAATCTGACCAGTAAGCTCTTCTTGTTTTCCTCTTATTAGTTTTTGTTATAAACTTCATCTTTTAATCTTAATACATGTCTATAGTATTGTCATATGGCACTCGGAAGGCCCTGGACTATATCCACGTAAAGCAAGTGGAGTAGAACGGGCATTCCCTTGAATACTTGCTGGAGCACGCACCAGAGGCGATCGCCACTCATACTAGGGGGGCGGCAACTGAGGCCGGGAGTCAAGTATTGGCTATATGCCAGTCTTGGTCCCCGGAACTGCCATTAGACAAGATCAAAGAGGGCTTCAACCCATCGATGTCCGTCAACAAATGTCAGTTGCTGATTGACTTGATGACAGAAACCTCCCAAGCCCTGGTTGAGAACATTGACATTGATCCAGCTGCACCAACTCCTCCTAGCTCTCCGAAAATAGAAGATAACGCTTCTTCTCCCTCAGTAGAGCTGTAATTTATGTAATCATATACATTAGTAGTATTTGAATAGAAAAATAGGATGTTCCTTGGGTAATATTAATTGTTCTTTTTCTTGCATAATTACTAAGCAAGTTAAAAAAACTCGACTTAGCTGTGTTAATCGCGCTTTAGTACTAAAACTCTTTCACTATAAGATCTAGAAGACGCATCGGTCTGCCCTAGCATATTTAGCCATAACTTGTAACCATGTAACAATCAGAATCGACCAATCAACACATGACCTCTCGCACTTTGGCTCTGGGTTTAATGTAGTGGCAGTCTGTTGTGCAGTATGAATTCTATGGCTATCATGCTGTATGGTTAGACCAAAAAACATAAGACCGTATCAAAATTCGAGGAATCGGTCTGTAAAAACCCAAAACCATCGTTTATCAAGGTTAAGGAGGAGTGGGACATTATTATTAGGCCTCTGTCTCGATTGTTTAATATGTAAATTAAGGAATCAAGGAAAATAAGAATGAAAAACATCAAAAACCTTTCATCAAAAAGATTGAAGTTCCATTCAATAATAATGTATAGGAATAAAAAAATAAACTAAGTATAAAAATAACATAGCTGATTTATGTTCCATGAATTTAGTGTCGTCGCCGTCTTCATACATCAATCGATAAGCCCCCAGCCAAGTGACTTCTTTGACCACATATGGTCCTTCCTATTTAGGAGATAACTTGTGCTAATTCTTAGTTGATTGGACTCGACGCAGTACAAAATCTCCAACATGAAACTGATGACTTCGAACGTTCTTGTCATAGTAACGTCATAAGCCCTACTGGTACACTGCCGATCAAAATAGAGCGTGATCACGCATCTCCTCTGTCGCAATCAAGTCAATTTCTCGGTTATCTTTAGAAAGCTGCTCGTCATATCCCTTGACTCGCGCTGAAACGTGGTTTACCTCAGTCGGCAGTTGTTGGCACCGGAATTTGGAGCCGGTCCCAGGGATCAGCGATAAGGGTTCAGAATCGGCCGAGCCAAGAGACGTCTAAAGGCTGAAAGGAATGAAGTGCGCTCATATGGGTTGTTTTATCTCTTTTTATTTTCTCGTTTAGATTTAGAGAGTCGATTGTTAGAGTCCTGACGAGTCGGGTCAGAATCCCCTTGCATGGGGCTATAAATATGTAATAGGATTTGTATGAGAAAAGCTAACACTTTCGGTCAATAGAATTCGTCGTATTGCCAACCTTTTTCTCGACGACATCCTCGTCTCGCGTGAGCTGTATCGGCTCTGATCTCGATGAGAGACTTGGATTAGTCACCCTCGGTAATTTTATTGACTTCAACTAGTACTTTCTCATTAAGTTGATATTCTAGTTATTATCATTGAAATTTCTAGTTATCACTATCTCGATTAAGTTCGATCTGTTTGAATCAGCAAGACTGCATCGACTTTGATCTCTTGCTGGGTTGATAGGGTTAGATTCGATCTGTTTATAGGCAGAGTCGATAGAGTTCTGTTGGGACGTTTAGCCGATAGGTTATCACGGTTCGATCGGCTTCTCAGTGTTTTGCCTATTTATTGCTGTATATTAGAAGTCAATTGCCCTCTTTTCTTTAATAGGACTAGATCTGTGAATTCGAGGCATATTTGCAATACCAGTTATCATTGTCTTAGCACCTATCGATGGGCAGAGTCCAGTGCATGATTATTGTACTTCTATCGACTCTGGCCCATCGACTTGCTTTTATTGACCGAACGAGTTTTAGTGCATTTATCGTAAATCCATCAACTCTGTACTTTTGACTCAATTCCTGTCGGCACTATTCATGTGTTATTTTATATTCGCTTATTGAGTCACCGATAAGCCGATACAAATCAACCAATTTGTTTCTTTTGATGTTATTATTTGCTGTTTATAGTCATCGGCTGGTTTTCACTAATAGTGATCATCGACTTTCTTCATCGACCTGTCTTAGGCCTGTGACCCGTGGAATTTGACCCTTCATTTTCTTTGTCGATTTGCAGGGAAAATCGACTGGCACGCCTCGATTTCCGCATTGAGCCTGCACTGGAGCTAAGCAGATCTCTCAGGTCACGCGTGTGATTTTTGCGTGAACACGCTTTTTAGCACGCTCGGTGGGACACAAAACTTCAAGAACCTGGTTGAACTTGGTATGCCAAAAGATCCCAAGCTCCCTGACAATCCTCCACCAAAACATGATGTCGGTGCGTATTTGAAGATGGAGAACATGTTGCCTGTTGACAAAGACGATCTAAGCGATGAAACGAAGGCACAAATTGATCAGAAGGTTGCTGAATATGAAAGTCTTCTTTTGAGCAACTTCACCAAGACTAGGCATGGCAAGATCGTACAAAAAGAAAAGTTACTTGTTGCTGCCTTGATCGATGAAGATGAAACTGAAAAATCAGCTGCCAATAAGCCAATAGAGGTGATTGATGAAGCTACGTTAAACAACATGATACATACAGCCATACACCATGCACTGATTAATCAGTCACCTATGTTGGTCAATACTCTAAGGGCTTTGATTATTCAGACCGTTGAAGGTTGTATATATGATGATCTGGCAAGTGGGCCGATGTATTTCCGAGCATCTAGGAATATTCCTCGGCCTACAATTGAAGTACCTAGTTCACAGCAGCCAAATACGAGAACAACACATCCTGTTATGGCTTCAGGGCCATCAACTTCTGAAGCTACTCTACCCTCGAAGGATGTTGATAGTGGTACAGTGGAGGGAACACCTCGCAGAATAATATTGCAAAAAACTACTCCACCGACACAACCGCGGCTCTATAGGCAGGAAACGTCAGAGCCGAATGTCACATATGGTACAACACCAAACGTAGAGTCAAGTCTGTTCGGAATGCCATCATCATCTTCACTGCATGGGGAATTAGGAGGCCAGCACACAGTTGTCAACTTTGGTTCATAGACGGCCCCGCAAATGCCAGCATCTGGTCCTACATCAATTACTCCAAATGTAAATGTGTCGACCAATGATTGGGCAATGAAGATAGCTAAGGTGACGAGGCAACAGTTTGGATTGAAACCAAAGTAGCAGACGTACATGTATCGACCCCCGTATCCGCCGAGTTATGATTCATTAAGTTTACTAGATAGATAATACTACTACTCTTGAGCATATCAGTCGGTTTTCGGTGCAATGTGAAGAAGTAGGAGCTACTGAAGCATTGAAGATCAGGCTATTTTCTTTATCTTTGTCTGGATTAGCTTTTTTCTGGTTCACATCGTTGCCCCCTAATTTTATTATTACATGGGCCGATCTCGAGTAGAAATTTCATAAATACTTCTTTGCTGAAACAAGAGAGATGAGGTTGTCTGATCTATTGGATAATGATAGACATTAGTACTGTTATAAATAATCTATTCTCCATGAGTACACTACTATTAGCATTATGTTACAAAATATTACTATTCTAATATTTTGGATTGTACAAACAATATAAGATTGCTCATTTAGTTGCCTTTTTTGTTATACATGCACAGCCTAGCATTGAAACTGATGAAACATCACAAGATGACCTTGTGAGCCCTCTAATCAACAATAATACAACATTGGATGAAGACAGGACCAATAAACTCAACAATACAACAGAATGTCAAGTTGCTAGCACTGAAGATAACAATGATGCAACACCAATGCAGAGGGAAGAAACACCGAATCAGGTAACCAACTTGATCAACCATTCTGAAACTATATGATTGGTTTGAGCACAAAAATTGAAGCTAACATTGTACAAATAACTCTATAATCTAGATTGAGCCAAGAAGCATTATCACTATAGAGAAACGAAATATTCCACCAAGTAGCAGTCCCAGACCTTTCAAAATTTCAAAGAATCTGTCCAGCGACAAATTTGGAAATGGCGGTGCAGCACCCACATACATAAGTAGACAGCAGCTTTTAGCAGGTGTTAAAACGCGAGGACTGAAGAAAAAACAACAGGTACAAGCAGTGGTGAAATGATAATATTTTTCCTATGCCAATTCATATTGTCTTGTCAGTTCATTTGAAGTAAATGTTTATATATTTAAGTAACTGTAATTATCTTTTGTCACCACAAACTTTATTTTTAATCATGTGCAGAAAATGCAAGCTCCAAGGGCGAACTAATGCTGAAGACATCTTAGTAGTCCCTAAAGGTTAGGACGTAAATGACATGATTGTTTGTTTATGGCCTCCTAATTAAATCGTAATAGACTTGTCAATTTACAATCTTTCTATTACTTGTATAGAACTACATTCATATGGTGACTAGTTACATGCCCATGCGTTGCACCGGGAGCACAAAATTATATATAACACCATAATCTCCGGTTTCAGAAGGAGGTTTCGGGGATGGCAAACCGGCCTGGTGTGACAGGAGAGAGATGGAGGTGGCGAGAGCACCGCCTCGCAAGCGGCTAGAGATGGCAGTTGGGCCAAGCTAGGGGGGAGCTTGATGCTGACGAGTTAGCATGATGGGAGGGAGAATCTGCGGACCCAATGACGTCGAAGACGCTGTTAGGGACAACCGAAGAAGGGGGGGGGGGGGACGGAGCTCGACACTGACGAGTCAGCGTAGCGGGAGTAGAAGCTGCAGACCTATGGCAGGGATACCGCCAAGGACAGCTGGAGGCAGCTCCCATAAGTTTGAGGGAATCATGTTTTTGTAACGCACATTCTTACTTACCGCCTCAATTGGTCTCGTATTTGTTGCCTCTATTCAGATGTCATATTAGCATAACGCGTCATATCACTTACACGCTTACTTGCCCTCTTTTTTTTTTCTACAAACCAAGACTCTCACAAGTAGTATGTGATTGCCTCTGCTTCACGGCCATGGCAGAGCTATCATGATACTCGTCATCATAACCACGCTCCTCCAAAAATAAGATGCATGCCAGCATAAGAAACACATTCCGATGCCCCTACGTTGAATTCTTTATACATGCATAAGTATTCCATACTATACAACATCTTTTCGACATGAAACAAAAAAGATGTACCTTCTCTAAGAGAGAAAGGAGTGTATACTACATCACACAACTATTATCATGGCCTACACATTCATCCCAAAGTTTCTACTCCAAAATAATGAAAACTTTCATCAAAGTAGCTTAAATTATGATGACTATAAACCCATTCCAAAGCTCTATCAAAATAATGAAAAACTTCCATCAAACTATGATCGAGTTATGAAATTTGTTCCCTGACCACCAGTCATGATGTATCATGTCCCTGACATATATCAAGGTTTTCTTGACTCTTTGGAGTAACGTTTTCCTTGCCACATGCTGAAGAGCAAGACTGCACACCAAGATGTCTGCCTGCAACCATAAGGTAAAATAAGAACTTAGATGATCAATGTGACTATAATACTATCAAGCTTAGGTATTGTTAGCAAATGGACTGAATGTGACACCTTGTTCAGTTGGTGCCTTGTCACGGTCTGACAGCTCAGACTGTATAGAACATGTTTCGCCATTACGAGATAAACCAACCCGGTAAATATTTCAGTAGTAGAGATGTATGTTCTTGCTCATATGTAGATAAACCAACCCGGTAAATATTTCTGCAGTGATATATAACCATAGTTTATCAACATTATCCGTGCTGACTTTATTCTAATATACTCAGAAAGCAATGATATAGCAAAATCAAAAGTGGGAAATCAATAGTACATGTGCCGACAATGTTGGTTATGTCACTGAATGAATTATGATCCCTATACCCCTCCAAGATGCCATCTACAGAACCAAATAAATAGCTAGGTTCAGCTAATTATTATTCATCTCATCGGCAGATAAAGCTAATTATTATTCACATCCTAGTCTCAGCGATAGAATATCCAGATTTAGTGCTGACCCAGTCTAGATCACTCTGATTTCATTTGCATTATTCATTAGTTGTCTACTGTTCTCATGCATTTACCAATGATGAAAACAATTGAAAAGAGCTGAGACTTCCTACAGTGGAACACTAACGCTTAGTAGATTGTATAGCAGTCAAAATTCTATCCATCTACGTATCACTATGCACTGAGACCAGACCTAGGAATTAGTAAAGCAGTTCAGCAGAATAAGACCATGGAAAGCAATCCAAGCACAATTAATAGGGGTCCGGGGATCATGATGAAATTGAACTGAATGCAGGAGAAAGATTATGAGGCAAACTGATTTAAAGGACATTTCCAATAATAATCTGATAAACAACCGAACAACAGCAGAAGCAATACAATACATGCTAACCTCTTTCAGGTCTTGAGACGTTGATACCGGAGTGAAAAATTTGTTGAATACAACATAGCTTCAATAGTATAAAAATAACATTTAGCATATTTTATACTTTTCCCTCATGAGATCTAGCTAAAGGCTTATTAGTGTAAAATGCAGTGTCGTAAGTGTAACGAGAAACATGTGTGGTGCCTAAAGTGTCATGAGAACCAGATTTGTGTACGAACGGTTGTGACCTGCTAATCATTTGACCTCAGTGGCTGTTGTGGTGTCCTTTTTTTTTGAAAACATTTTATTTATATCCTACTCACAACCTCCAATATAATATTCAGAAATAGAGGAGGCAACTTAAGTTTTGGTCTGCCTAAGGCTTGATTTCAATGCACTAATGCAGTCACAGAATAAAATGCTGAAAGCACCAAAAGTTAAATTCTCTATGAAACAAATTGGTAAAAACTATCAGCTTGATTGGACGCATATAAAGATTTCCTCCCATTGTTACAGAAGGATCGATGTAATGTTGCTAGATGTGTATATCCAATGATCTTTGCTTCCTAGATGTGTGAGTGACGTGCTTGGCTAATTCCTGGAAACATGTATTTTCAATATATAGAGATTTGTATGCAACCTTTTGAACTTCATTCTGATATGTTCAGTAAATAAGTTGTGGTTTATGACATGTCAAATTATTGACAATGTTTAAGAAAAAGCAGCATATCTCTAATACTAAATCACAAACAACTATTGGAGGAGCTTTATTAGTACATTAACTGCAGACAAGCCTTGTTACTGAAGAGGGACCTTTCACTATGACTATCCACTTAGCATTTCACCTTAATGGTGATTACAGAGTGGCATCACAAAATATGCTGCAATGTTGCAAAGCACAAGCATGTATCTAGTAGAATAAAATGCAGAAAGCAGTAAAAGTCCTAAAACATGTGTAGAATGAAGTGTTGGAAATAGCTTACATACCAAAAAGTACACCTGCACTGTCCTAGGCAAATCATGGCAGGAAAATTATTGGAGTGGCAGGAACCTCACAGGGCAGTGCTGAAAAATTTACAGGGAGGGATAGGTTATTTCATACTAACAAATTTTTTTTGTGCTGATCAACAATAAATTTTCTAGAGAAATCCAAAGAACAAAGTGGTCCTAAATGGAGTAGTTAATCTGTAGGATAGTGGTTACAAATAAAGATATATCACTGAACAAGATGATTAATCTGGTTAGGTACCAGACGATGCCATTTTTTTTTAACTGAAGGATCTTTTTCGTTAATGCAACAAGCCAACAATATATTTAACAATCTGAAATAACTCAGACTGAAGGTTTATTAGCCATTTTGAAATATCCTAATGTTTGTAATATCAATTTACAGGGAGGGATGGGCTATTTCATACTGACAAAAAAAAATTATGCTGCTCAACAATAAATTTTCTAGAGAAATCCAAAGAACAAAGTGGTCCTAACTGAAGTAGTTAATCTTTGTAGGATAGTGGTTACAAAAAAAGACATATGAAAGATATCACTGCACAAGATGATTAATCTGGTTAGGTACCAGATGATGCCATTTGTTAACTAAAGAATCTTTTTTCGTTAATGCAACAAGTGTACAATAGTGTGAGCATTTTTTAACTATGATCTGTACAGAATAAAATGATGACTTGCTCTCACCCCGAACAATGAGCTATGCTAGAAACTGAAAATACTACCTAATCGTATGAAGAAATAACATAGTGTGAGCATTTTTCTATAGCTCTACTAAACCATTGTGCCCAAAACAAAAAAGTTATGTTGTTGATGTTTCGTGTTCCAACAACACGAGGGTAGGTTACAGGCCTAGTAGATACCAAAAACTGTCTCAAAGCTTGATGAGTTTATGTTAAAACTATTTTTTCAGATCATTAAGCAAGCCAAAAGTGCCTATATTGTTCAAGTTGAATCGAGCCTACACAGAAAATCCCTCGTACAAAAACGAAAAATGTAATGAATATACACTACTATCATATTGTTAACTATAAAATTGACCAATGTGCACAGGATGCATGAGCGTTGAACATAACAAGCCAGAAAATCTAAATATCAGTATACAGAGCAGGGAATGGAAAACAATTGAATAGATCATACACCACAGTCAACGGGGACTTTGGGGCTGTCCAAGCTATCTTTCCAGCCGCTCCCACCAGCAGTTGCCAAGGGAACCAGTGTTGTTTTTACAGCACCAATGATGATCCCATGGCTCATCGAGTCATTAAAACTACGTATTCTGAAAACAAGCATGATTTTACACATATTGCAGAACATGATGTGTCAAAATACTCCAACATTCAGTTTGGATCTTTGACAAATATTATGAATAATGAAGAGCAAAGTGAGGATTTGCTAGCCAATTATTCTATGCCATGCAATGTTTTCATTGGGACCAATCTGAAGGTCGAGGAAAAGAAAGGAGAAACGAAGGAATATGTTATGATTGGATCAATGGTTGTGCCACTTGTGAAAAGTAAGGAACACATATTGGTGTTACAGGCCTTCCCAAAGGTATGCAATACTTTACTTTCAAAGTCTACACGGTCTCAAGTCCACCCAGTCACGAAATCAGAAGATATGGAAACTCAAAATCAGTTCGGACTCAGTTTAGGATCAGCCAGACAGGTGCGGAGTAAAAATAGCATAACTAGGCCATACCGAGTCGGATTGGGCTAAGTAAATACTCGTTGGAAAGATAATTTGATAACCTTTCCAACGGATCTGGCCCCATAGTCAAATAAATTCCATAGCGGTCGCAATAATCAAAACAATTCTGAGTTGTGTTGAGTCCGAGTCTGTTTTTAGATGTGTTCGAGTCGAACCGGGTTTTTGGCTGGCTTGCGTGCCATATAGCCTAGGGCCAGCGCCCCTGTAAGCTAGGACGTGATTGTATTGTGTTTTTGGTCGTGGTGTCCTCCAAGAAACCCTAGAGGTGTTGCCCTCCTCTACCGGTTGCTGCCGCCGATCTCTGCTGGTCGCTGAAGTGCGTGATCAAGTGATTCTTCCCTTGGGTGCGTGCTGGAACTTGTGGTTCCCCATCTCCAGATCATGCTTGTCTAAGTAATGGGTTGGAGAGTTTATCTTTACTGGTTTGCATCTACATCAAGTTCTTGTAAGCCGGTATTTTCCTATCGTGTTCTAGCTGGTTTATGATTGCTATTGGATAACAAATCTGTGGTGTCTATTTTATTATGGTTGCTGGATCATTGAGCTTGAGATTGTTGTTCTATCTATTTATAGCTGAGATAACAAGTTTCAATACCTATATATACTTGCTAGTACTTGCTGTACCGTGAAAGATTGGGATAAAATCCGGACACCGTCGTCGTGTTCTTATCATTTGGTATCAGTTTTACCGGGTTGCTCACGGTACTTGCTGCTGATTTGTGGTGATGGATTCCTATGATTTTGACCTATACTTGAAGTTTGTGCCAACACTATATACAACAAGTTCTCGATCTGAGTGTTATGAGTGGGAGGATGATATAGAAGCTTTCTATGGGATTGGTGAATTGCCACTAAACCAATTAGTAAATTTGGCAAAGCAAACATTCTCCTTTGCTGTTTTGCTATGGTGGAGGCAATTGCAACAAGATCTTACATACCAAGGTGATAACTATTGCACATCTTGGGCAGCGATGAAGTCGGAATTACGACACCGATTTGATCCCCCACTTGAGTCAAAGAAGAAGATTGTTGAACTTGAGTCCTTCGATGTTCTAAAGCTAGATTATGATACAATTCATCATTGTGTCAAGGAGGCTGTTAGTGCTGTTTTGTCCAAACCCAAGCAAGCTGAGGTGTGTTCGAATGTGCACAAATCAAATGTAGAGTTGGAAGTTCTTGAGTCTTCTTGTGCTGATCAGGTCGAACCATTAATTGAAGCTGTAGATCATATGGGTTTATCTTTGATGTCTCAGGAAGTAAATTCAAATGGCGTCATTGCAGATGTCAAGGGGCAGCGCTGTAATATTTTTCATTCAGAGTGCAAGATCAAAAAGAAGGTATGCAAATTAATTGTTGATGGTGGAAGTTTCAATAATGTGATTAGTTCAGATTTGGTACATGCATTATCTTTATCTACATGGCGGCTTCCTACACCTTGTTACATGCAATGGATGAATAAAAGTGGCACGCTGAAAATTACCCACAGGGCCAGAGTAAAATTTTCAGTAGGAGATTATGTTGACACTATGGATTGTGATGTGGCACCGATGAGTGCGTGCAATTTGTTGTTAGGAAGACCATGGCAGTTTGATCTTGATACAACACATGGTGGTCGTTCAAACAATTATTCTTTCATGCATAAAGGTGTTCGTCACATTCCAAAGCCAATGAGGGAATGTGATATTAAGGCTGAGATTTTTGTTGTTGCAACAAAGAAGAAACATGGTGCCGATATTACCTCAAAGCCGAGGACGGCTTTGTTTCAAGGGGGACAGAATGATGTGGTAGTTCCTGCTGTAACAAGTGCACCTAGTATTTCTGAAATTCTTTCAGTTGTTGCTCCTGAACATTGTACCATTCATTGTGATTTGGTCAAAGATGAATTACATGAAGGGAAAAATAATAGTGATGCAAAGAATTGTCTAAATAGTGCTATTGGTGTTGATCTGAACAGGAGAGGAGCTCGTCAAATTATGTCAAAGCCGAGGATGGCTTTGATTCAAGGAAGGGAGGATGATGAGCCCATGGCTCATCGAGTCATTAAAACTACGTATTCTGAAAACAAGCATGATTTTACACATATTGCAGAACATGATGTGTCAAAATACTCCAACATTCAGTTTCGATTAACAAATATTATGAATAATGAAGAGAAAAGTGAGGATTTGCTAGCCAATTATTCTATGCCATGCAATGTTTTCATTGGGACCAATCTGAAGGATGAGGAAAAGAAAGGAGAAACAAAGGAATATGTTATGATTAGATCAATGGTTTTGCCACTTGTGAAAAGTAAGGAACATATATTGGTGTTACAGGCCTTGCCAAATGTATGCAATACTTTACTTTCAAAGTCTACACGGTCTCAAGTCCACTCAGTCACGAAATCAGAAGATATGGAAACTCAAAATCAGTTCGGACTCGGTTTAGGATCAGCCAGACAGGTGCGGAGTAAAAGTAGCATAACTGGGCCATACGGAGTCGGATTGGGCTGAGTAAATACTCGTGGGAAAGATAATTTGATAAACTTTCCAACGGATCTGGCCCCATAGTCAAATAAATTCCATAGCGGTCGCAATAATCAAAACAATTCTGAGTTGTGTTGAGTCCGAGTCTGTTTTTAGATGTGTTCGAGTCGAACCGGGTTTTTGGCTGGCTTGCATGCCATATAGCCTAGGGCCAGCGCCCCTGTAAGCTAGGACGTGATTGTATTGTGTTTTTGGTCGTGGTGTCCTCCAAGAAACCCTAGAGGTGTTGCCCTCCTCTACCGGTTGCTGCCGCCGATCTCTGCCAGTCGCTGAAGTGCGTGATCAAGTGATTCTTCCCTTGGGTGCGTGCTGGAACTTATGGTTCCCCATCTCCAGATCATGCTTGTCTAAGTAATGGGTTGGAGAGTTTATCTCTACTGGTTTGCATCTACATCAAGTTCTTGTAAGACGGTATTTTCCTATCGTGTTCTAGCTGGTTTATGATTGCTATTGGATAACAAGTGTATGGTGTCTATTTTATTGTGGTTGCTAGATCATTGAGCTTGAGATTGTTGTTCTATCTATTTATAGCCGAGATAACAAGTTTCAATACCTATATATACTTGCTAGTACTTGCTGTACCGTGAAAGATTGGGATAAATTTCGGACACCGTCGTCGTGTTCTTATCAACCAAGATCAGCCCCTGCACCTTCTACGCGCTCAGGTAAAAATTCTGTGCAGGTACCAGCTAGTAGTGCCTCCTCTGTTGCTTCGATAGGACGCACTACTGGGATTCAGTGTCACCGCTGCCATGGTCTTGGTCATGTGCAGAAAGATTGCCCAGGTAGATGGGCATATGTGGCGACAGACGATGGCGGTTACATGAGCACCTCCGATGTGGAGGATGAGGAGGAGGATGTCGCTGCCACCAGCGGCGACCTCGTCCTTTGAGGCGGAGACACCACGGGCTACATGAATATTATTGTGCAGCGTGTGCTTTGCACACAAATCTAGCAGCCCGAGATGATGCAGCGGCATAATTTGTTCTAGATTTTCTTTATCATCAAGAACCGCCGAGCATGTGTCATCATTGATGGAGAAAACTGCAACAATTTAGTGAGTTCTGATGTGGTTAAGAAGCTTGATTTGACCAGACGTCCACATCCAAATCCATACTACATTCAATGGTTAAATGACTCTGGAAAAGCTAAGATAACACAAACTTGCAGAGTTCCTTTTTTCCATTGGTTCTTATGTAGATTTTGTTGATTGTGATGTTGTACCCATGCAAGCATGTTCACTTTTATTGGGCAGACCTTCGGAATTTGATAATGATGTTGTACACCATAGTAAAAGTAATAAGTATACTTTTATGCATAAAGGAACTAAAATTACTTTGTTACCAATGACCCCTGCTGAAATTGTACAAGCTGATTTAAAAAGAGCTGCTAGTTTGAAAAATAAAGGTCCTGAAATTCAGCAACCTATTCATTCTGATTCTTCACCTAGTAATGTTAATGATTCTTCAAGTAGTAACAGTGCTGGAATTAAATTACAAGGTCGTTCATATCTTACAACAAAATCTGAGCTTGCTGAAATTTCTGGTGATGATGATATTTGCTATGCTTTGATATGCAAACAAGCTTTGTTTTCGCTTGATGATACTGCTTCTAGTGCTTTGCCTCCTGCTGTCACTAACCTTTTGCAGGAGTATGAGGATGTTTTCCCAGCTGAGATACCCCCGGGATAGCCACCTTTGAGAGGGATTGAGCACCAAATTGATTTGATTCTGGGAGCTACTTTGCCAAACCGTGCCGCTTATAGGACCAACCCTAAGGAGACTAAGAAGATACAATGACAAGTACAAGACCTTTTGGATCATGGGTATGTTCGTCAATCACTTAGGCCTTGTGTTATTTCTGTACATTTGGTTCCTAAGAAAGATGGTACTTGGTGTATGTGTATAGATTGTAGAGCCATTAATAACATTACTATTAGGTATCGTCATCCTATTCCTAGGCTAGACGAAATTCTTGATGAGTTATGTGGTGCTATAATTTTCACTAAAATTGATTTGTGTAGTGGCTACCACAAATTAGAATGAAACTTGGAGATGAATGGAAAACAGATTTTAAAACCAAATTCAGGTTGTATGAGTGTTAGTAATGCCTTTTGGTTTAACTAATGCACCTAGTACTTTCATGCATTTGATGAATGAGGTTTTAAGAGCTTTCATTGGCAAATTTTTGGTAGTTTACTTTGATGATATCTTGATTTATAGCAAATCCATGGATGATCATATGATTCATTTGCGTGTTGTTTTTGCTGCTTTGCGAGCTGCACGTTTATTTGGTAACCTTGAGAAGTACACGTTTTACACGGATCGAGTCTCTTTTCTTGGCTATGTTGTGACTCCACAGGGAATTGAGGTGGATGAGACAAAGATTAAAGCCATAAAGAGCTAGCCTGTACCAAAAACTATCATACAGGTGAGGAGTTTTCTTGGTCTTGCAGGTTTCTACCGCTGCTTTGCCAAAGATTTCAGCACCATTGTCACACCCGGTTCCAACGACCGAAACCGAATGCATCTGTATGCGTGTCCAGGATCAAGTTTCCACGCACACATGACAATATATGCGATAAAAGAACAATATCTTTATTAAATCGATAATATTATTACAATGGTGACCCGTAGGTCAAAATGAAAAAGATTACATTGCAGCGGAATAACTAAGCGTTGGCGTCCTTCAGCTCCCACAGGAAGTCGACCGGAAGACCGCATGCCTAGTCCCCTTCATCGTCTTCATGGTTGTACCATCCTTCTCCTATAGCTGAGCAGTGATGTGGGATATAGCAAGGGTGAGTACATGTCGTACTCAGCAAGTGGGGGGAAAGATGACATGGGGCTACAGACAAGAAAGGCTTAATGGGGTTTATTGTATAAGCTTTTAATTTCCTAAGCATCGTAATTACTAGGTGAGGTCATCTCAACCATCGAACCATGGGGTCCTATCCAAGTCAAGTCCAATCCCATCCGCCAATCCCAAACATTTCATCCCATAACCAACTAATCTTATGAGTATTCCAGGCCGCTCGTGACCGTGAGCACGGCTATCATGACAGTTTGATACTCTGCAGAGTTTGTACCACTTTACCCACAAGTCGTGATTTCGTCCCCTGTTGCGAGGTGGACTAGAGTCTCCTTGTTGCCATGCCGGCCAAGCACTAGCACACTTCCTTAGGTGTGCGTCCAGGAGATCACTACGAGGCCGTTCCAAAGGGTCTCCCAGTACATGCTAGCCACTAAGGTTCCACTCCCGTCCATAAGTGATAGCCCATCAACAAGCAGCTCATCACCCCAGGAACCCCCTCTTGAGCCATTCAGACATAAGGACATTCCTCTTTACTTCCATTCCCCGCTCCACCAAATGTTGCACCGACACTGGGAGAACTCCTAATTAATCAGCCAAGCTGTTCCATAGCAGCCTTGTGATGGCACTGTTGTCCAGGGTTACCGCTCCAAGAACCGGTTCCTAGGATCTACAACAAGCCTACCACCACCAACCATGTGTCCACGACACCACATCCATTCCATCCGGCTTGCATAGATCCCTAAGTCCATGTTGCTAAAAGAATTACCATCCTTTCCCACGTGATATTGTTCATTAGTCAACAATAAATTGGACGCAACAACCCAGTAAGCAACTAAGCATGTCTACCCATTAATAGATAAAACTCTAGTTCAAGGCAACAAGGACAAGATAGAACAATACTAGTAAACCCTAACCATAGGTTCCCAATCAATTGACAATAGCATGCAATCCTAAAGTAACATTCACAATAGGTACAAAATGCATCAAGGACACTTGCCTTCATCCTGCGCGGGTTGCTGCTCAGTGATAACAAATCTTGATCTTGGCCCTCGTACGACTCCCGTACGTAAAAATCCTATTCGCGCAAGACATATAAAGCATACATACAATAAATACACAATGCAAGGTATAGAACAATTGGGTAGGGTTGAACAAAGGATAAAATTGGATAGTTTATTTCGATACAAGAATGTAGGCGGAAGAAATATCTAAATCGGGGTTGTGGATCAGAAGTTATGCAAGGTTAAAGCTGCAGAGACTGTGGCTGCAGAGATAGTGCAAAACATATGTGCACGTTTCCATTTATTGGCTCAAGTTCTCTAGGAATATTTTAAACATAAACCTTCCTAGTGATGTGGGACATGTGAAACGCAAGATGAATTGGATTAGAAAGCACTTATACTGGAGATCAATTGGCTGCATCATGGTGAGATCGTCCAGCAGCAAATCGAATAGAGATCGCGTTCCTGGTCACACCACTACTGTTCTAGGAGACTCCTTCGGTGGATGAACACAAGACCCTGGAACACAATTTGGATTGTATCTTGTATCAAGAGCACCTCTGGATTGGGAGAAACGGGGATGGATTTACCATCACGCGCGCTAGATTCGCCCAGATCAGGGAGCAGCTTCCATTGTGATGCAGATCCCGGAGGCATTCTGTGTCCAATGACTCTAAATTTTGCATATGTTTGAGAGGACTTTAGGGAGCACCTCTATGTAAAATTTAGCGGCATTTGGATGGTTGGATCACCGGGAATATCGACATCAATCTGCGGCAGCATTGCTGGACGCGGGAGCAGGGTGGCGTGGCGGCAGCCTGGCGGCGTGGTGAGGGTTTGAGGGGGTGGGGAGGACGTGGGAGAGGGGCTAGTGTTTATAGGAGGGGTGGGGCAGGTGGGGGAAGAGTATGGAAATGCAATTAAGAGGAATTAATGCATTTATTGGAGGCAAATATGGAAGGCATAGGAAATAGGAAAAGGAAATCATTCTCTTGTTCTTTCCTTCTGAATGCTTATGGAAGGTGTGGTTTCTTTCCATATAAATGTTTATGGAAGGTGGGGTAAACAAAAGGAAGGAGGAAATAAGGTGATTAATGCCATTAATTGCATGTTTAATTGCTCATTTTCTTTCATTTTTATTGCACGCGATTGGTGGAATGAACTTGGATGGTCAATGTGTCTAGGTTCATGTTTGTGGTAGATGGAGAGAATATGGATGGTATTAGGTAGAGATATGTCCAAGTATTGTCGGAAGGAAAATACGATGAATGAAGAAACGATGCTACAGAGATGAGTTGATTGATGGTGTCAACCATGCATACACATGAGCGAAGAAGAGATAGATGACTGAGCCCCATAATTCAAAACAAAATGGATATTTTTAAAATTTAAAGGAGAAAGGATTTCAACTTATCAAATTAGGATTAAATCCAAAACCAACAAAAAAAACTAAATACTAAATAAGATACAATGATTTTATTTATATAAAAGTGGTGTTGGTAGAAAATGAAATCCTTTGTTTCATTGGTATACAAAATTTTCGTAAAACCAAATCAAATCATATATTAATTCATAAAAGATTACTAAATCATCCTTTAAACTCTTGAAATTAAAATTGTTGTTGGAAAATGGTTCACATTCCAAAATGGGAAATTTTGGGATGTGACAACCATCGCTGCACCATTGCATGAGTTGACAAAGAACGGCGTATGCTAGTTTTATTGGGGTAAGGTACATCATGAGTCCTTTGATGCTTTGAAGGACAAACTTACATATGCACCTTTGCTGCAACTACCCAATTTTGATAAGACTTTTGAGCTTGAATGTGATGCTAGTGGTATAGGCATTGGTGGTGTTTTGATGCAAGATGGTAAACCCGTTGCTTACTTTAGCGAAAAAATTACCAGGCCTATTTTGAATTACTCCACTTATGATAAGGAATTATATGCTCTCATATGTTCCTTAGAGACGTGGTGTCATTATTTGTTGCCCAAAGAATTTGTTATTCATTCTAATCATGAATCGCTTAAGTATATTCGCTCACAAAGTAATTTGAACCGTAGACACGCTAAATGGGTTGAGTTTATTGAGTCTTTTTTTTTATATTATTAAACATAAGAAAGGGAAGGATAATGTGATTGTTGATGCTTTATCTAGGCACTATACTTTGTTGTCTCAACTTGATTGTAGAATTTTTTGACTTGAGGCAATTAAAGAACAATATGCTGATGATGCTAATTTTAAGGATGTAATGCTGCAATGTAAAGAAGGTCGTGCTTGGAATAATTTTTTATTGAATGATGGATTCTTGTTTAGAGCTAACCGCCTATGCATTCCAGTTGGTTCTGTTCGTCTTTTATTGTTGTAGGAGGCGCATGGAGGTGGATTGATGGGTCATTTTGGTGCTAAGAAGACGGAGGATATTTTGGCCACACACTTCTTTTGGCCAAGGATGAGGAAAGATATTGAGCGCTTTGTTGCTCCTTGCACTACATGTCAAAAAGCTAAGTCTCGCTTGAATCCACATGGTTTATAAATGCCACTTCCTGTTCCTTCTCTTCCGTGGGCAGATATTTTTATTGACTTTATTTTAGGACTACCTAGGACTAAGAGGGGGAGTGATGGCATTTTTGTTGTTGTGGATCATTTTTCTAAGATGGCACACTTTATACCATGTCATAAGACCGATGATGCTAGTCATATTGCTGACCTCTTTTTTAAAGAAATTATACATTTGCATGGTATGCCTTGTACTATTGTTTCAGATCGTGATGCAAAATTCTTGAGTCACTTTTGGTGCTCACTTTGGAATAAGTTGGGTACCAAGTTGTTGTTTTCTACAACTTGTCACCCACAAACTGATGGACAAACTGAGGTTGTGAACCGCACTTTAGGGACTATGTTGAGAGCTATTTTGAAGAAAAATTTGAAGCAATGGGAAGAATTTTTGCCTCATGTTGAGTTTGCTTATAATCAAGCAACACATTCTACTACCAAGATAAGTCCCTTCAAGGTAGTGTATGGTTTTGATCCCCGTACTCCACTTGATATACTTCCTCTACCTATTAACGAGAGAGTTCATGTTGATGCTGAGGAGCGTGCTGAATTCATTTTGCAAATGCATGAGACCACTAGACTTAGCATTGAAAAGATGAATGAAAAGTATAAAATTACTAGTAGTAAAGGTAGAAAGGAAGTAAAGCTTGATGTACGAGATTTAGTGTGGTGACATTTGAGGAAGGAAAGATTTCTAGAATTGAGAAAGTCTAAATTAATGCCTAGAGCTGATGGTCCATTCAAAATAATTCAGAAGATTAATGATGATGCATACAAACTTGAGTTGCCTCCCAAGTTCGGGGTTAGTCCTACTTTTAACATTTCAGATTTGAAACCATACTTGGGATAAGAGGATGAGCTTGAGTCAAGGATGACTCCACTTCAAGAGGGGGAGGATGATGAGGACAACACTCCTATGAATACACACAACATTCCTCCAATTCTGGACTTGTCAGGTCCAATGACTAGAGCTCGTGCACGACGACTAAATTTATAGGTGAGCTCGTTCCTACGTTCTTCGCTATATGTTACTTTTGAGAATGGTTTGCTACCTAATGATTATGATTAGGAACCATGGAGAGGACCAGGAGGTGATGGGAGAAGAACTTGGGAACATGGAGGACCAGCAAGGGCTTGGAAGCCAAGGTGGAGGCCCAATCAAAACCGACTTCGAGTCTGTCTTGGGGCCTAGGACCAGTATGCACTAAAACGGACGCCCAGGACGCATGTCGACTCGGATTTGGATGTTCTACACATGCACGGAGAGCTAAGGAGAAGACCTTTCCAATTCTACTGGCCTCATGTCAAAATTCATCCGGAGTCATCGGGAATCGTTGAAACAAGAGAGGTTCTAGAATCTATGTCGGTGTTGCGTCGCCTGTTATTGGCCTTTGGGCTTTATATCCAGTTGAGCCCAATTAGGAGCGCATCCAGAGGGTCTTGCATGACCCTAGGGTCTTCATATACAGCCACCACCACACCATTTAGGGTTTGGATTTTGCTTAAATTAATTCTGTTCATATACAGTGTCACCGTTCATCGGTTTGTGAGACCCCAACTTTGTGAGCTTAATCATTCATCTGTGATTGTGTTGCATTCTTCTTTGTTCTTGCTTGTGTTCTTGATTCACAGACAGAGATTTGCCTTCTCAGTAAGGTCAATTGTTCTTGGACTGTTGATAACCAGAGGAGAAGTTGTGCTATGATTGCGGGGTTCTGAACGTGTTGTTTAGAAGCCGGATCGATTTGTGTTTCGCCTCCACCCAAATCAAGATTTACCAGAACCTTTTAGAAGATCGAGAACCCATGTCCACATCATCATGTGGAGAGACGAAGATGAGACCGACCCCTACTCCCGTATGCATGAGAGATCCATCGAAGTACATGACCCAGAACTCATGATCGACCGGAGCAGGCGGTAGTTGGGCTTCGGTCTACTCCGCCATGAAGTCGAGGAGCGCTTTGGATTTGATGGCCACTTGAGGTTGGTACATGATGTCGTGTCCCATTAACTTGGGTGCCCACTTCGCCACCTTACCTGCCACGTCTCAGTTTTGTATGATTTCTCGAAGGGGAAAGGAGCTCACTATGTGAATTGGGTGAGAGTTGAAATAGGGCCGGAGCTTACGCCTCGCGACCATCACAGCGTAGAGGATCTTAAGGATCTGCGAGAATCTAGTCTTTGAGTCAGACAAGACCTCGCTGATGTAATACACGGTGTTGCACCTTGAGGATGTTCCCTTCTTTCTTTCACTCGACCACGAGTGCAGCACTCATGACCTGGGTCGTTGACGTGACGTAGAGCAGCAGTACCTCGTCCGGGAGCGGCGGGGTCAACACCGGGGTGTTGCTCAAGACACGCTTGACCTTATCAAGTGCGTTCTGCGCTTCTATCGTCCATTCAAATTAGTCGGACTTCTTCAAAAGCCTGTACAGTAGGAGCACCCTCTCGTCGAGACGTGAAATGAAGCGGCTCAACACCGCTAAACAACCTGTGAGACGTTGCAACCCGTTCAGATTTTGAACCAGCCCCATCCGCTCGATTGCAGATATCTTCCCAGGGTTGGCCTCAATGCCTCGTTCAGACACAATGAACCCTAGGAGCATGCCTTTCGGTACCCCAAAAACGGACTTCTCGAGGTTGATCTTGACACCGTTCTGGCGCGGCATAGCAAAGGTGCGTTCGAGGTCGATCACAAGTTTTTCGACCTTCTTGGACTTGACTATGATGCATCCACATAGGCTTCAACCGTATCATAGATCAGATGGTCAAAGCATTTCTTCATGCAATGCTGGAATGTTGCTTCACTGTTTTTAAGGCCGAATGGCATCGCTACGTAGCAGTACGAGCCGAATGGAGTGATGAAAGAGGTTGCGAGCTGGTCAGCCCCTTTCATCGCGATCTGATGATATCCAGAGTACGCATCTAGAAAGTAGAGGGTCTTGCACCCCGCAGTCGAGTCAACTATTTGGTCTATGCGTGGTAAAGGAAAGGGATCATTTGGATAGGCCTTATTTAGGCTTGTATAATCAACACAGATTCTCCATTTCCCATTCTTTTTTCGTATAACAACAGGATTAGCTAACCATTCGGGATGAAATACCACCTTGATGAATCCAACGGCTTACAGCTTCACAATCTCCTCACTTATTGCCTTGCACTTCTCCTCGTGGAAGCGGCACAGACCTTGCTTCACCGGTTTGGAGCCAGGCCTGATATTCAAGGAGTGCTTGGTGACTTTCCTCGGGATGCCCGGCATGTCGGAGGGTTTCCACGCAAAGACATCGGCGTTTGCATGGAGAAAGTCGATGAGCTCGCCTTCCGATTTAGGGGTGTGGGTGGTCCCACCCTCACTGTCTTCTCTTTGTTGCCTTTGGGGTTGATCTGCACCTCTTTGGTGTCCTTCGCCAGCTTGAATGTGCCATTCTTATGGCTGGCCTCGAGGGCGCTGTCGACGATGTGCTTACGAATGGTCATGAGCTCCTGGGTCGACGCCACCGTGGCGGCGGCAAGGTATCGCTCTCGGTCTCGCATTGATAAGCGCACTGGAGCGACGCGCTCACGATGATGACTCCTTCTGCCCCAGGCATCTTCAACTATAGGTAGGTGTAGTTAGGGACCGCTATGAACTTGGCATAACACGGTCGCTCGAGGAGGGCGTCATACGCACCCGGAAAGTCAACCACCTCAAAGGTGAGGGTCTCGGTCCTGAAATTTGACGGAGTCCCGAAGGTCACAGGCAGACTGATTCGCCCAAGCGGGATGGCCTCCCTCCTAGGTACGATCCTGTTGAAGGGCGTGCCAGCCAGCTGGAGACGTGATCAATCAATCCATAGCGGGTCGAGGGTATCGGTGTATAGGATGTTGAGGCAGCTGCCCCCGTCCATCATCACCTTCATGAAGCGGACGTCAGCAATGATAGGGTCGTGGCACCTGAAGCGGGTGGTCCGATAGATCAAAAGTTATTGGCAGATCGGACCACTTAAGGAAAGATGGCGTAGTGGGCTCGGCCGCAAAGACTTCATGACACTCGACCTTGGTCGTGCGTCGACTTCCCTGGGCTTCGGGGCCCATGAAGATCATGTGGCATGCCTTGGTGTTGGGGAACTCAGGTCCCCCTTGCTTATCATCGTCGTTCGTGGGATCCTGTAGCCCTGGTTCCAACGCTTTCTCAGGCTCTCCTTTCTTCACCTCCTCTCGAATGAAATTCTTCATCATGGAGCAGTTCTTGAGGAGATGCTTTACGGGAAAGCCATGGTTCAGGCACGGGACGTTCCACTTCTTCTCGAAATGGTTTGGGGCCTCCCCGGCTGCAGGCCTCGGTGCCTTGCACTCGGCGGTGGCTACAACTGGATTGTGCCCGATCCGCGACTTGTTCTTCCTCTTTTACGGGCGATCGGTGGCGCCTTTCTCTCGTTTGCCCTTGCCCTTGCCCTCTAAAGTGCGATTGAGGACCGCCCCCACACACTTTTCGCCAGATGCAAAGCTCGTGGCAATGTCTAAGAGCTCGCGAGCCATGCGCGGGCCCTTGCGACCCAGCTCATGGATGAGCCGCTCTAACGTTGTGCTATAGATGAAGGCCCCGATGATGTCTACATCGCCCACATTGGGAAACTCATTGTACTTCTTGCTGAAGCGTCGGATGTAGTCAGGAAGGGAGTCGCTGGCTTTCTGTCGATAGGTTTTGAGGTCCCAGGTGTGCCCGGTCAGACATAGGTCCCCTGGAAGTTTCTGACAAAGATGTCTCTCAGATTGCCCCAATCGTAGATCTGGCCCTCGTGGAGGTGTTCGAGCCAGGCATGAGTCGAATCAGCGAGGTACAGCGGTAGGTCACGGATGATGGCGAGGTCATCGATTGCCCCCCTGCTTGGCACGCAAGGTGGTAGTCCTCGAGCTATAGCCCGGGGTCCGTTTCACCCACGTACTTGGTGATGGTCGTGGGCGCTCAGAAATGTTAGGGGAACTCAGCGCTGCGGATACGTGAGCTGAAGTCTCATGGCCCTGGGGGGCTCGGGCTCCGGCTCCCCTCCACGTCGATGTCATCGTACCACCCACCATGACACGGCTGGCGGCCCCTCTCTTTGTTCCACTGCTCTTTCTCGAGCCGATGTGCTTTGAGGGTAAAGCGCACATCACGGTTGGGTTCGACCCGGTCATGGACCATGGCTTTCTTGGGCACACCCCCGACCAGGAGCGCCTGCTACACCGTGGGCTACTGTGAGCCCACGACACTGCCTCCTCCAGCATGTCGAGAGGTGGAGATCTACTGGCTAGACTGAGTGGCACGCCACAGTGAACTCTCTGCCTAGAGCTCGGTGGCCTTGGCCAGTAGTGTCGCGACTTCCCGTTGTGCCCAATGGGCTTCGGGCATCACGGGCTCGGGGAGAGTTCGTAGCAGCGTGATAGTCGTTGTTATGTTTTGCCCTGCACGAGCGAGCTGCGAGGGCCCTTGGTCATCATTGACAATGCGTTAATGGACGTCGCGAGCCATGGCTTCGGCGTGTCCGCTAGCCCCCGAGCGTGCTAGCTCCCAGTCTATCTCGGCCTTCTCGTGTTCCAGCTGCTGCCTGGTTTCCTCTAGCTCCGCCCGTCTCGCCCAACCGTTGTTGTGGGTCGCCTAGGCAAGGCGCGAGTTGGGGCCCAACAGCCAGAGTGATGGGTACGTCGATGAGTGTTCCCTCGCTGCAGTGTTGGCCCCCTGGTTCCCCAGAGCATGGGCTCTGGGGTTCGCCGCTGCTCCCGCCCTAGAAGTCCTGGCGGCCCCGAGTTCGGCTCGGGCGCGAGGTGTACAATGTGACATTCGTGCACAGGTTCATGGCTCCTGGTGCAATTGTCGCAATCAGAGTAGGAATCCCCCTAGGACCCCACGTCGAGGAGGTCAAAGAGGGACTCCTCGGGGCGTTCAATCATGCCCACGAACCTGGGGTTCATGGCTATTTGGATGCCTTGAAGGATGGTGAGGTTCTGTATCTCCCGCGTGACAATACGCAGGCCATGCGGGAGACCCCCTCGTTGAGGAGGCCTAGGTGAATGGGTTCACCCCCGGCATGGACGTTCGCAAGGGCGAACACCATGCCTCGGAGGTCGTCCTGGGTCGGCGTGGGACCCAGGTAGCGCTCCAGGTGGTGCCATAGCTGGTCATTGTAGTTGGTTGTCGGCGTGGAGTGACCGGAGACGCTCAATCTCTCGGGTTCCAGACGGATGGAGCTCATTGCCTAGGTGGCGATGGCCGTAGCTGCTACGATGGGGGTCCAAGAGCGACTCGTCGATGAGGTCTAGCATCCCGTCTGCTGAAACCATGAAGTCCAATGAATGATCCGCATCCTCCAGCCACCACTGGTGTGGTGCCTCTGTGGTAGGCACGGGGACTGGTGGCGGTGGTTGCGGCGATTGTGAGCTAGTGCGTACCCGCGTCCGCTCCGCCGTGACGGTGAACTCCAGACACCCGAAGAACATGGTAGTGCCAGGGGCCCAAAATGTGGAGAAACTAGCCATCCAAACAAGGGGAGTTTTGATCACCGACTATTAGAATTTGTTCTAGGGGATGCGTACTTTGAGTTCAGCAATGGCTATGCAAACGGACATGGAGGGAGTTATACTGGTTTGGGGAAGTCCCCCTACGTCCAGTTCGGGTTGTAGCTCATGTTACTTGCACCTGAGAATACAATGGTGGTGAGAGAGGAGGGGGCTCCAAGTCTCAACGAATGTGCGTGTGCGAGTTGTGAGGTTGTCCCTAGAAGAAGATGGGCCTACCCCTTTATATTTCATGGGGTCGGGTCCATATTAGAGAGAGAGATAGAGAGAGAGAGAGAGAGTGTGTGTGTGTGTGTGTATGTGTCTTCATGAGCGTTCTTCACAAAGTGGCCTCGGTGAGGGGACGCCGCTGTTCGGCGACGTAAACTTAGGTCCTTGTGGGTCCTTCTGCCCTGGTCCCTGTATCAGGCGGCACTGTGCTGAGGCGTGCCCCTGCAATTCGTTGATAGGTTGAACCTCCATGTCCTTGTAGAGGGCATGTTCGCAAAAAGGGGGGACATAGAGGAGGCGGTATCATGACGTTTATGCATGGTCTGCATCACTGCTGTCCATTGGGTCGTCCTACATCACCACTGTTGGGGATGTCATAGATACTGAGCCTCAGGCATGTAGCACGGGCATCCTCATGACGTCAGACCCATCCATCAGTGGAGGGATGGTGGTAGGAGTGGTTTTGCTGAGGGATTTGACCCCCTGATACTATGGATGTATGACTCGTAAGACATTTAAGGTGGCGGAGGGGTCGGTAGTTGTTGACATCCACCTAACTCGACCTCCCCGTCATGGGTCGAGTTATCCGGTCTTACTTGTTCTAGCTCACCAGGAGTAGGAATCTGTCTCATCTTGATGGTGTAACTGAGTTTCTCCTTCCATCACTCCCGCGCGGTTAGTGATACGGGGTGTCATCCCATCATCGGGGCGGGGCTCACAAACGAGAGTTGGCAGGAATAGCATAGGCCCTGCAGCTCTGCGGCCGCTCATGTGGTCCTGGTTACTATGGTGACTGACCGGACGTCCTTATCCCTAGGGTGTCCGGCTCAATGGTGGAGTGAAGCTAGCCCACTCGACCCCCGTTGTGGTCGAGCAGAGAGGTGTGACCTCGGGTTTTCGAGGGTTGGCTAGAGTCAATGTTGTCTCGACCCTCCATGGGTCGAGCTAGGTGGAGGTGCCTTGCGACCTTTGTTGGGTCGAGCGGGCGAGGGTGGTGCTCGACCCTCGATCAGTCGAGCAGAGTGAGGAAAGCGGTGACCCTGCTCTACCAGCATCGCGCTAATATTTCACCGGGTCGTGGGTGTCAGACCAATGGGGTCAATCGGGGCCATGTGGCATCGCCAGTTTTTACCCCCGACACCGTGCCTCGATTACGACGGGGAACGTGGGCGAAACTTGTATTTGCTATCCCATGGTGGTAAGTGTAGGAGAAGCTAGTGAGAGCCTTCCAAGCATCATTATCTACTTCCATGTGTATCACGATGAGTGGAGCCACGATGACTAGCTTTGATGCGGTCACCGTCGTAGATGTTGACTTCCGCTATCCTCACTTCACAGAAAGGGCGATCCACCTTCTTGAGGTAGTACTGTTGCCTGTTGGTGACGCTGATCCTCTCAAGTAGATCCCATAGAGTCTTGGAGAAAGTCTTGCCCTCTTGTCCAAAAGAGCAGTATTTCTCAGCCTGACGGACGACGGGGTCCTTGTCCTCCTCCTCTGAGTCATCATCATCATCTTCAGGATCTTCAGGGTCCTCAGGCTCTTCAGGGCCTTCTTCCTCTTGGGGCTCCTCAGGATATTCTTCTTGCTCATGTTCTTTAGGCTCTTCCTACGGTGCCTCTGGAAGCTCCTCGTCAGTCAGCAGGGCCTCCTCACGTTTTGGCTGAGTTACCTCCTCACTTGCTTCCTTTCGAACACACCTAGGGGCAAGGTGTCCACAGTGGACTCCTGGCGTAGCCTTACAAGTGGTCTTCATGGTACGGGCCATCTACATTTTTGAAATAACAAGGTATGAATAAGCAATGGTTAAAAGAAATATGAAAAGTAAACAAAATGTAAAAGCAAAAACAATAAAGATAAAATCATATTGTTATTATTAAATTTTTTTCAAAAATATGCGTCCATTTCTAACTAGGCTGACGTCCTACTGTCGACATGGCTCTAATACCACTTCTGTCACACCCATTTTAAGAAGCAAAATGGGTGCAGTCGTACGTGTGCTCAAGATCAAGTTACACACATATACGATACATCATCAATGGTAAACAGAATAAATATCTATATCCTTTAATTATTGCATCGTATCTTTATTACAAAAGGTCTAAAAAAAAGTACGTCAAGGCAGCAGAAATAAACTAGCGTAGACGTCCCAAGACTCCACAGGCATTGACTGGTGGATCATGGCCTAGTACTCGCCTCCATCGTCTTCATAGTGGTCCTAACCTTCTCCAATAGCTGAGCAGCACTATTGGTATAGCAAGGGTGAGTATGTGTTGTACTCAACAAGTGGGGGAAAAGATGACATGGGGCTATAGACAAGGAAGGCTTAGTAATGGGGTTTATTGCATGAGTTTCAAATTACCTAAAGCATCCTAATTACTAGGTGAGGTCATCCCAGCAATCAATCCATAGGGTACAAACCAAGCCAAGACCAATACCATCCGCCAATCCCAGCCATTCCGTCCCACAACCCACTAATCTTGTGAGGATCCATGCCACTCTTGAGCATGAGCAAGGCTGCCAGGACAGTTTTCACTCTGCGGAGGTTGTACACATTCCCCACAAGAGGCGATTTCAACCCTTGTTTCCAAGTGACTAAATCTGCATCGTGCCATGCCGGCCAAGCACTTGCACACTTCCTTTGGTGTGTGACCAAGAGATCACTTCAAGGCATTTCAACGGCTTCCTCCAGCTTGTACATGCCCACCGAGGTTTCAACAATCGGGCAGTAAACCCATACCCGAGAGGCTCCCTTTTGAGCCAAATGGTTCTAGGACCTTGTCCCTTTACCACACCTACCCCTGGGACTACCCATGAACCCCTGCATAGTCCTCTCCGTCTTCACACGCACCACTTGGTCTCCACCGCATTCTACACCAGGTCACGCCCATAGCTTGGCTCGTGGTTGTACGGTTCACATGGGTTGCTGCTCCAAGATCTGGTTATTAAAATAATTTAGGAGATAAACAAACCAGGGGACTACCAGTGAACCCCTACATAGTCCTCGGACAGCCGGTAAACCCCAGCACAGTCCCTATACCGATCACCCAAATCCAAAATCCTAAGCCATGTTGCTAATACAAATTACCATTCCAACCATGAAGTGACATTGTTCATTAATTAGGATTAATATTAACCCAACAACCCACAAAGCAACCTAAGCATTATCTACCCACAAACAACCAACCAACTCGTTCAAGGTGACAAGGAAAAGGATAAAGCAATACTAGGAAAACCCTAACAATAGGTACCCATTCATTTGAGACAAGCATGCATGTCTAAAATAATATTCATAATAGGTACAAAATGCATCAAGGACACTTGCCTTCATCCTACGCGGGTTGCTGCTCAAGCACTTCAAACTCTTGCTCTTGGAGATCCTCGTATGACGGTCCTTACGTGTATTCGTCTTTACTCATAATAATACCAACATAAGCAATTGCATAAAAAATCAATACACAGCCACGCAACAGTGGAAAAATAGTATGAGAATGCCATGAATGCATAGGTTATGTTTCTACAAGAATTTTGGCGCAAGAATCACCTAATTCAAAGTTACGAGTAAAACGTTATGCCAAATTGAAGTTCTAGGGTTAAAATAGTAAAAGCAGGATAATTGGGGGTTTAAAATGTAATTTCAGAACACTATTGAGACTAAACTACAAAATAACAGGGTCTAATTAACATATGGTAAAATCCAGGGACTAAAATGTAATTTTGGTTAAGTCTAGGACTAAAAGTGTAAAAAAGCAAGACCTAAAAATAATTAAAAACAAGTCCAAGGGTGTTTTAGTAATATTATAGGGCCAAAATAATTATTTTAGTAAAGTACAGGGGTGTTTCTAGGGCCTAAAAATAATTAAAAACAAGGTACAGGGCATAAATACAATTTTCTAGGGCTTCTGTAAAGAGACAGGGGCTAAATTCTAATTTCTACCAAATCTAGGGGCCTATGCGCAAAGAGCCTAACATTAACTAGGATTTAAATGAATTAAAATAAATAGAAAAAGGTGGACCGGGTCTATCGGTTCTATGGACCAATGGTCCACTTCGGGGTATGTAATCTGGCGCATTGGATTAAGATCCAACGGCCAGGGTTTATATAGGGGGGTGGCGGTGGCTGCCGACGACCAGGGTGGCGGCGCGCGCTGGAGCTCACCGGAGGAGGTGCTCCGGAGGTTGGAGCTCGGCGGGGAAGAGCCCAGAAGGGAGAGTGGGACACGGAGATGTCACCGAGGGGTATCGTGGCGGAGATCAGAGGGTCGGGGAGGGCTCACGGCGACGGCGACGGGCGGCGGCTTCGGGTCATCGGCGACGTCGGGAGGGGGTCCAGCGGCATCGAGGAGCGTTGGGGAGAAGCTCCAGAGGTTCCTCGGTCACTTGTGAAGATCGTCGGTGGGTCAAATTGGACCGAGGGGTGTCGGAGGGGAGGAATTGCGGCAACAACAGAACTCGCCGTCGATGGAGAAGAAGGCGAGCGTGGCAGCGCTGGAGTGAGGCACGAAGGCGGAGCTTGATCGCGGCGAGGGGAAAGAGGGCAGGGCGCTCAAGGGCTTCGAATTTGCAGAGGATGGGGCCTAGGGTTGCACGCGGGGCTCAACCAGGGAGTAGGGGCCACCAATGGTGCCCACTTTCCAAATTGTCGCTGGCGGCGGCAATGCAATGGGGGCAAGTGGGGGCAGAGGATCGCGACATGAGCGGCGATCACGCCCGGGTTGTCGAGGCCGCGTGGGAGCGAGCGCGTAGGCGGAAATTTGAACACGGCAGGGAAAAAAAGGAAGGGACGCAGAATCAGTGGGAGGAAGGGGATGACAAGGTGGGCCCGCGTGTTGGTGAGAAAGAGGGGGGAAGGGAGGTAACCGGTTCTGGGCAGGGCGCCTTCAACGCTGGTTAGGGCTGGCTCGGCCGCTAGCCTCGTGGTCTGGCTGGGCCGAGAGGCGAAAGTGGGGGAAGGAGGGAGGAGTGCGGGGTGGGTCAGAATAGTGGGTTTCGGCCCATTGTTCTGCTTCTTTTCTTTTTCTTTTCTCCTTTCCTTTTTTTCTATTCCTTTTCTATTTCCTATTTTCCTGGTAACTATTTAGTAATTAATACAAGATACATAATACTGATAATTCTACATGGCAATGAAATGTTTATGCAAATGCAACAAGTTAATTAATTATTTGAGAAAATAATTTGTCCTAGGCTTATTTAATTAATTCTTAATTGCCAAACATTGGTATTTTTAGAAATTGTAAAAGTATGGTGTTACATCAAGGCCGTAGGAGGGGCACCAGGCAGAGGACAGCAGCCCCAGAGCTGTATACAGGTGTGAGGTTGTCACCATGGTCGCATGGTACTCCGACTTCTCGTCAGGGGAGATCATCAAGACCTGCAGAACATGGATCCTCCAGGCAGCAGGAGGAGTCCAAGGAGTCAGAGGAGGACAGTGATTCAGAGTCTGAGTCAGGTCCTGAGGAGTTTGAGGAGGAGGAACCAGAGCAGGCAGTGCAGATAGGACCCCAGAGGTCAGCTCACCGGGCAGGAGACTCGAAGTGCACTTGTGATGTGTGCACCAGGAGGCTATAGAGGCTGGTAGCCACAGCTGGAGAGGGAGACATCCTTAAGGTTCCCGCTCGAGATCTTAAGGTGAGTCATCTCATACCCTTCAAGCCGTGGGTTCTAGTCCCTAGGGACCCTGCTAGAGAAGAGAGATACTAGACCGGTCTTTAGAGGAGGATCGGTGAGGGTCTGAGATGGTACCTTGCCAGGAAGGGCAAGGCTGGACTATTCGTGCCATAGTAGTACATGACGTACCAGGCTATGAGGAGAGCCATAGGCATGGAGATGGAACAGTATTTCACGTACTTGTCTAGACTAGCAAAGTTGGTCACCAAACTGTATAGGTTCAGAGAGGACATAGTAATGGAGTTCTACGCCTCACTTTGGGTAGCCAGAGATCGCTCAGAGATCTGGTTTATGTTCAGAGGAGAGCCCCAGTGCTTGAACAAGGAGGACTTGATAGCTGCTCTGGGTCTACTAGCTTCAGATCTTCAGTTGTACAGGAGTGCATCCAGGACCTTCGCTCCACTCCGCGGACCACAGGGAGGGATACTACCTCGAGACGACATGGTGTTAGTCACCTTTCCACCACCATACACTCAGGGTTTTGACAGATGCCCTGATAGACTCACTGCAGAGGTGAAGGTGGTTGGATCGATAGTCACCAGAACTATCATTCCACGGTCAGGGTATAGAGAGGAGTTCACACTCTTACACCAGTGGGCAGTGGCAGCGTTACTGAGGAGATAGCAGTTTGACCTTGCATATCTTTTTATTGCTGAGATGGAGGAGGTGATTTCAAAGAGAGTGTTGGAGGACGTCCCATATATTTACTATATTTGCAATCTTCTTCTGAGACTTGGACTTGTGATAGAGGAGCAGTACGAGGCATTCCCTGAGGTGACCACCAGCTATGCACCTCGAGTTCCTAGGGGATCACCGTTAGCCTTGAGTCAGTAGATGGACGAGCAGGAGTCACCGCCAGTCACTCACGAGTAGGAAGCTCATCCAGAGAGGGCGGTTCCTGAGTCAGATAGTACAGGAGCTCCACCCCAGCCAACAGTTTTAGAGACAGATCATGATGCCTTCATAGAAGCGCTTGCAGGACGCCTGGGTGACTTCATCCAGAGCTCAGCTAAGGAGAGGCATCAGATTATGGAGGTCATCAGGGGACAGGCAGAGCTTTAGAGACAACAGATGGCACTAATGACTCAGATGGCAGGGCTTACAAGAGGACAGTCCAACCAGCAGGCAGGAGTTCCTATACTGCCATAGTTACAGCAGCTCCAGACAAAGCCAAGCCCTTCACTGCCATGATGACAGCCCAGTCTAGTAGTTTGTCATCACACTCAGGGGTGTCACCGACAGGGGGAGCCGGACAGCCTTTCTCACCAGCTCAGTTCCCCCCCATGTCCGCTTTCTTAGTATCTTCATTGTTTACTTCACCGACACACTCTTCCACTTCACATATGGCAGGACCCTCCATCCACCAGCAGCTGCCAGCCAGGAGGCTGCCTTCTCATATGTTTTACACACCACACAAGCAGCTCCACAAATAGAGATTCTCCCAGAGTCATCTACAGCTTTACCTTCTTCTCCTATAGTCTCTCCGCTTGTTACACCTTAAATAGCAGAGGATCTTGTCCGTAGAGGTTTCACTTAGGAGGATGTGGATTATCTTGCTCTTCTTCAGGCGATAATTTCTCAGGAGACATCCATAATCACACCAGCAGGACAGTATACAAGGTCTGAGTTACTAGTGGATCTCGCATACTATGAGCAGCTCGACGCTCATGTGACAGGGACTCAGGCAGAGCAGCAGGATCCAACACTGGAGCTGCCCAGAGCAGAGCCCACAGAGGATGTCACTGCACCACCACCTCCCTCGACCTCGAACGCTCAGTAGTTTTCCATCTCTTTTTGGTGCTTGTTGCCAAAGGGGGAGAAGACATAAAGATAGGGGGAGTGTGATCCTATGATGATCGAGAGTAGTCTTGTATCTAGGGGGAGTATACGTGGTATACAGGTTTTGGGAGATATACTTGGATCTTATTTTGGTAGATTTATCGAGGTGTTTGTGGATTTTGACGAGTCATGTTTTCCATTCGCTTGTATTTGACTCGTCATGATCTCACTTGGTTTATTTTCATATGTAGTGTCTTCTCTTTCTTTAATTATTCTGTTTGCCTGTGTATGATTCCATGATGATGTTTGCTTGCTTTTCATTCCTTGCATGTCTCATGCTATCCTGTTGCATATCATCATTCATGTCTTGCATTGCATGTCTTTATGCTTTCTTTAATATCCTATCATGACATGCATGCATTATCATCTAGAATGTGCTTTTCTCTCTTTAACCTTTTAGCTCTTGATGATGCTTGATTGAGTAGGACCTTGTGCGTTCCTTGCTTTTGTTTTTGTGGTTCCTCTCGATCGTAGTGTAGCTCTTTTAGCCTTGATATTTAATGTTAAGTAGTGGTTGTCATCAATCACCAAAAAGGGGGAGATTGTAAGCTTCATGAATATTGATGATTGGATCACCAAGGTATAAATGTTTTGGTGATAGATGACAACTATGAAATTATGGGCAAATATCTACATGAGTGTGTGTATGCAGGAATCATCTCCAAACACTACTACAAATCCTATTCATGATGATGGTTGCCTTGGCGATGGATAACAATGACCACAGGCATGCAGGCTTGATGAGCTTGATGGAGTCCAAGGGTTGATGGAGATGGATCAAGGGTTAGGACATGCAATGGAGCAAGTGTTTGGAACACTTGTCTAGTTGTTAGGGCTTTGAGTTCATAGGAAAAATCGAACCATCAAGAGGGTCTAGGTCATGTCTCTTAGGTCATGCTAGTCGGTGATGTGCGTGGATACTCAGTAAAATCACAGGCACTAGATGACAGTGGAGAAGCCAAGGAGCTGTTTGGAGAAGCCGGAAAATGAAGTTAAGCAAGGACGAGGAGTTTTAGCTTCTGGACATAGTGACCGGACAGAATGGGTCAGTGGAGACCAGACTGTACGATCACTAGAAGATTAGATAGAAGACATTGCGAGGAATCTGTTTCGGTTGAAGTCCATAGAGACCGAACGGTCCGGTCTATGGAGTTTTGCCTAGAACAGATAGGAAGCAATTTTCAAAGCTCTCTGGAATGCACAGGACGCAAAGAGACCGGACGGTCTGGTCTACTGACCGCATGGTCCGATCAGTACAGGAAGGCCTACGACTCGGGGAGTCGTTCCAGGAGTGATCGGACTGTCCGGTCAGGCAGAGACCGGATAGTCCGGTCAGTATGTCCAGAAAAGTGATTTCATGAAGCAACGACGAGTTGAAGGTTGGAAGCCTATATAACTTCATTGTTGGGGTCTTGGAGACCTCTCTTGGCCAGTGGAATACCTTGGAGCATTTGGTAAGAGCCAAGAGGAAGAGAGAGGAGCACTAGGAGAGGATATTGGATATCTTGAGAGTGCTAGTGAGAGTAACTTGAGCATCTATCCACATCAAAGGCTAGGGTGTTCTTAGGGTGTGATCTAGATTGTTACTCGTGGTCTATGGTGAGTCATAGACCAGTTAGGTGTCGGTGATCGAGCCTATCATTATCGGTTGTGAAGGTCGTCACACGTTTGTACCCGGTTTGAGCCCGCCAGTGAAAGGGGCATCGCTAGTGAGCGCCCGTGTCGGCTCGGGAAGTCCGGCAAGTTCTCGAGGAAGGCGAGTTTGTGCCTTGATGGCAGCGGTGACACAACCGTGTCTTCACTCTGGGAGTGATTGTGGGCTCGTGACTTGTGGCTTGCATAGGCTAGTGTGTTTAGCTTCCGCATTTGCTCTTATCATGAAAACTAGCATGTGTAGGGACTTGGCCTCCTAGAATTGATTTGTTGCAACGATTGCTAGGATCTTGTGGTGTAAAATTGAAGTATTGGGATTCGTGGTCGGCTTACCGATTCACCCCCCTCCCTCTCGGAACGCCTTCGGTCCTTAACAAAACGGTGGCGGCAATTGGTGCTGCACGTGGCACCATCACGGAGCTTGCGTCGAGGGAAAGCCAAGATGTGAAGGGCCCAAGGGTGTTCGAGCGATGAAAAAATAGATGGACAAGTTTACCCTTGGTGATAGGTGGCAATGTATTTTAGGTCAAGGGTAGTGAGGTCTTTAGGACAAACCCTAGGCCTATATAAGGAGAGGTAGGGCTGGTGGGAGAGTAAGCCTCTTCCCATTAGCCTTGTGTTAGGGTTTCATTCCTTAGAGCTAGGAGAGTGCTTCATGTTGTAGTGGAGAGGAGATGGTGTGTGAGAGACAATTATTTCTCTTCCAAAGAGTGGGAGGAAGAGGGTGGCATCCTAGCCATGTATCCATGTATCTTGAATGTATGAATCAAAGATATGAGATTCAATTTCGTGCTCAAGTTCATCCTCTCTTCCTAAACTCCGAATTTGTCTTTTTCCCTATTTTTGGAGCTATTTTAGTGGGAATTTTTTATCTCCTTTTTGAGTAAGTTTTGGGATTGATTTATTGGGGGATCTTGGTGCTATGACGTGCTAGAACAACCCTATATGGGTCCTTGACCAAATCAAAGGAACGAGCACCTTCGATTTCGTGGATTTCTCCAAGTTCTTCCATTTGGTGTTCTTGGCTCAAGATCTAAAATTCATGATGATTCTTTGAGCTTTTTGAGTGGATCTCTTTAGGGGAGAGTCGTGATGTCTTGAGGGTGATCTACTCCAAGTTTTGTGATTTTCGGAGTTTGTTTGATAGGGTTTTGATATTTTTTTTCTTTGAAACACTGCTCCAGATTTGACCCTAAAGGAACTTCTGTCGACGAATGAACTTCCGTCAAGGTTCAAAATTGCAATTTCTCGGATCTCCCTTGTCTCCCTTTTTGACCCCCCTTGAGGTTCTGCTATATGTCCTATTATTTTGAATCATTCCTAGAGTTAGCACATCACAAGTTGGTGTATGTGATCTTGGTGATTTGCTTAGAGATTGGTTTGGGTTATAATTGGAACATAGACCAAGTTCTTGAGAAGAATTTTTATTGACTTCCATTCACCCCCTCTCTGGTCGCCTTCCTCGGCCCTTTACCATGGTCAACTTTGTGGTTGATCCAAGGCGCTTCATCCAGGCCGGAATGAACAATGAAGATGGTGGACGCCATCACCGTGCCAGGTGTATGGTTTACATTGTCGGGGAAATCACAAAGAAGCATGAAAGCTGTGCAATCGCCACAACCGAAGCTCAGCTTACTCCTGCTCAAGAAATCCAGTACCTGGTTGAGATCAGAGACTACATCGAGATCAATAGAAGGAAGTCAGGTACTTTGCGCCGCATCCTCGTGGCATTGAATTTTATCAGCTTAGGGATCCTTGTCAGCGAGATACTATGATAGCCACAAACCCCCATAGAATTGGATATCTGTACTTTAATTTTGTCAAGCATGATGAGGCTAAGAATTTCAAGAGGTCTTCGTACACTAGAACTGCATGGATCCTTCTGTTAGGTTACCCTCTTGATCTCAAAGAACCTGAATTCTCTAAGAAAGTTTGTGGAGTCTTCGGTCAGTACATTCAGTGGAATGGTAGTGATGTTTGCATTGCCAGAGCTTTAGTGAAAGTCATATGGCTGATATCGCCCCCCCCCCCCCTGCCCCCCACCCCACCCCGGATGAGGATGATGAGGTACCTAACAATGGCAATCCTCACCCTCAGCAGGGGCCAATCCTCCCAGGTGAAGCAGAACATGTTGCTGCCCTTTCTGACCAATTCATGGCTGATCCCAATAACTTGGGTGATGATGAAGAGGAGCAGGGACAAGACGAAATGTCCATGACAGGATCAGAAGCAACTGAATCTCATGTGTCTTCACGCAATCTCTTTGTTCCAGGATCAGGTCCCCCTGCACAAGTTGCTATGCAAGAACAGGAGCAGGATCCCAGGGAAGTGAAAGAGCAAAGCAACACCATAGTTGCTCAGTTGGGCCAGCTGGGAAACAACTCTCAGGAAATTGTCCAACTTATTGCAGCCACCCTGACAAGACTGATGAACAATCAACTCAACCAAGCGGGACAGAATGTGTTCAACCAAAGCATTCTGCTCTCTTTCCCTGCAATCAGGATCCACCTCAATGGAAACAATATTGAACCAATTCAATTCACAATGGGTAACAATTATGGTGCCCTTCACGCCTCAACCGTAGGGGCCAGCAACATGACCTTGCAACCAGCAGAAGATAATCAACTCCCACCAAGATTTCTTCCCCTGCCCAGTACTGAAGGTAATACCCAGGACAATGCTCTCTTAGTGCAAATGCCTCCTGCTGTGCGAATTGCAGGCAGCCGCCACACTGCAAACAAACATTCAGTATAGTGAAGACCTTCTCCCCTGCTGTGTTCCGGTCAAAAAAAATGTAAGAGAGCTCATAACAAACACATCATTAATTTATTTCAGTTACGTGATCTTTATGGCATCACTGAAATGAATCTCCCAAGCTTGTTTAGATAATGGGAAATTTTCCCGACCTTTGTTTCAAAGAAGCTGTGGCTGCTATTTGTTAGTTATTTTCTATGTGAAGCTGAAACATCACACATTCATGGCAAACGAGGATGCCATCATTCCTCTTGCTAGCACTAGAAGAACAGATGGGTAACATACTCGGCCATTTTTTCGTTTTTCTTTTATTTTCCTAGTAAAGTATCTATACCAACCCCATTATATTCTCTTATATTTATAGTAACTTGGAATTTCAGTATTAACAATTAGGGATGCATATTCAGGCCGTATTAATGTCCAAAACCATTCATATAAGATATCAAGGGGACAATGATATAAGACCACACAACACAAGTGGATCCGGAAAAGTTATATGGAACTTGAACACATTAATTTATCATCATTGCACTTCGCAATGTTGAAGAGCCATATGATACATCCACAGCCTACCTTGACAGCCATCTCCTTGCGCGGCCCTCACCAACCAAAATAACCAACACTTCGCACCATGCCAAAAGGCAATTTGCCACTCACCAATTTGACAAGCCTCTACCACCAACAACAGCAAAAGACCAATACTACCTTGCACCCACAACCCCTTACTAAACAAATCAAAGTGCGAAAGGCCACTTGTTACACAATGGCCCTACAACACTCGCCTAGTTTCCATTGGCCAGTGCTTCCTCCTATCTAGAAGCATTGGTAAAGCAACTGGTCCATGGTCTGCTGCATCATCTGCATCCCAGAGCTCCATGCGCTGGGACCAAAAGCCTCATTGTTTGCAGTTGCGCTGATGATTGTTGATGGATTCGTTGTAATTGTTGCAGCATTGGTAAGCAGGTTTGCGTTCATGAAGTATATCATCTCACGAAGTGCGCAGAGCCTGCTCTCTAGCTCAATCATCTGTGTGCGTAGCACCGAGTTCTGGGCTTCAGCCGCAGCATAGTTCTGGACAGTGACGTTTAGTGCTGTGACGAGTTGCTGGTTCTTTGCTCTCAGTTGATCAACCTGTTTTATATGCAAGATAGCACTCTAGTTTAATAATGATCATTGACAGGACAAATTTCTTGGAACGATGCTGTGATTGACAGAGCAGTTTCTCTAACTCATTTATTTATTGGAGCTGTGATTAACATAACAATTTTTTGCCATCGTATAAATTGCAGCATTTTGACAGCGGTAGCTTTTTCACTAATAAGTTCAACCTATGTCCAACAACTAGCAGCATTGATATTTGATCCCAAATAATTCAAGTTTGTCGTACGATGGTATTATGTTTTTTTTTTTTTTGAATAACCTTTAGTTCTTAGAAACTATTTGCAGACACATGCCATAATAGGGTACGTAGTACATCGCAAGTGATAACGTTCTTGAAACATTTATCAACTTATGTTCATATAAATCGTACTGGGTGCAAAATTTTAATATAATCTTTTTGTGGAATTGTGGTGTTGTTCAACTGCTATGTAACAAGCATTTTGTTGGGGGGACCCTCAGAAAAAGGTCATCGTGCATTATTGGAGTTTGCTTCAGCAGATCCTGAAGCTCAAGTCCTTTTTCATCTGATTTTGCTTTTTTGTGTCAAATTCACCTGCACATGAGTGCAAGCTTCAATACATAAAGAAAAGATTAACCTAGCAATAATATTACTTCACAATAACTAACACTAAAATATGGTAAAAATAAAATAAAATTGTATATAACCTTAAGCAACACGAACCTGAGAGGTGAGGTCATCGAGATGTTGTTGCTTCCGCTGCCTCGACCGCTTTGCGGACTCTCGATTTGACTCCATCCTTCTCTTTCGCTTCAGCTCCATCCGGGCTCGGAGCTCCATGTCACCCCCGGACCCATAGCTCTGGGTCCCATGGCTCGATCCTGATGAGGTCCCACTAGAAAGGGTCCCACCTGATAGAGACATCCTGATTCCTGAATAAATTGCTTCACGCAGGAAAATACCTTGACACTACTGTCACCGCCAGTTATTCCTAAAACTTTGCTTCTAAATTGCTGCCTAGGGGCTATAATTTCCAATGAATATATCTAGCTAGAATATGGTTCTGTAGAGCAAACTAATGGAAAAGATTTGCTGGTGGCTAGGATCTTAGTGAGAAGACATAGAACCAGTATAGGAACACAACAGAGAAGGAGAGGACGAGATGGAAGCCTCGCCGGAGCGTAGAGCTTATCATAAATCCGGAGAGGATGACCTCAGAGAGGATAGATGGCATCTAACAAGCCACTGTCTTCCTCTCGTTAGTCAATCATGGATCAAGCGAAGCAACAACGTAATAAGGTATTATGACTTAAAAGAATAGATTGTTCGAGAACAAATTTCTCCTTGTATGCTTGATGGCAGGTAAAAATTTTGGCAGTCTCCACAGGAAACCTTAATATTCAGTATGAAAATTCATGCAGGGTTTCTGCCTTGGAGCACAAAGACTGAAGGCCACAAGAAAAAAGGTTAAGAATCAAGAACACAAGGAAGATTGGATGCAACGCAGTGGCTGCAGGACACGATCAAGGGAACCTTAGTAAGGCAGGAGGAGAGGAGGGGAAAAGGGAATTGAGGCTTGGAAGAGGAGCTCATTTATAGATGGAAACGTGGTGAGTTTTCCTGATTGAAAAATATCAAAGAGAAATTGTAGAGCTGGTGATAGGTGAGTGGGGGCAAAAACATGGGGTGGAAAAAGTAGCTGTGATGGTGGGCTGTAGCTTGCGGGGCTGGAATCTTCTCTGGCATCTTGGTATACTTGCAAAAGGTTTGGTTAATCTGTCATTGTTTCCCACCTTGTTTAGACAACAGTGATTGTTTCTGTAATCATGGAGCTGATGTGGCAACCTCAATTACCGAGATCAACTATGCGAAATAGGATCGATGAGTGATGAAATAATTTGTTATACTAAAAAAAATTAAAACATGAGACGTGAGCAAAGCAGGTACCTTTCTTTTGTTTTGTTGTTGGTCAGTCATCTACTTTTCAGCGGCAGCTTTTTTTTGTTTTTTTGAAACTTCAGCCGCAGCTCGTAAGCTAAGAAAAAGAATATCCACCCGTGGTAATTACAGAGTACAGATCATTGTTTTTGTGGAAAGTAGTGGAGATATTTGCAGATTGAGCTGACGATGGTGTGGTCCAATCAATAAAGCCGTATCACATGCCCTCCACTGATTTTAGTACTGATTGCACCTACGAGGTTGGCAGATCATAGTGGTCTCTGTCCTCAAATGGCCACCATTTTCATTTCATACCTTTATGGGTTCAGAAATGGCTACCAATTTGACATATAGTAATCGAAGGAATGCGCCACAGAACCATTCTACAATAATTAAACGTGGAATCCATCACATGTAAGTTTTGAGTGTCCCATTGTTTTAAAGTTTTTGACATTGCTGATAAATAATGTACTAATACACTAACCATAATAAATGACGTAATAAAATCAATATGAAATATTATCAATGTTGTTGTCAGTCGATGATTTAATTTCTTGTCTCACAGACCGGAGCATAATCCCGGTTTCAAAAGGAAACTTTGGCAATTCCGTTGAAATTAGTACAAACATTGCTTTGCTTATTACGTACTCCCTCTGTTTTAAATTGTTATCATTGTTGATTTTTTATTTAATTTTGATCATTTATTTTATTTAAAATATTATTTTAAATATAAAAAAGATTAAGTTATATTTTAATTTCTTTTGACGATAAAACAAACTATGATAATATATATGATATTTTTGAAAAAAATGAATAAAATAAATAGTCAAAGTTAACTAAAAAAGTCAACAACAAGAATAATTTTAAAATGAATGGAGTGATTGGTTAACAGAGTTAACTACTTTTTCTTTCTCCAAGAGCAGAACGTCATCCTAGTTTCAAAAAAAAATTTATCTGAGCTCAGGATCTCTTTTTCTTCACCTTACTAAGCAGAGTTCAGGATACAACTCGCTAAAACTATGTTATACTTGTTAGAGTATATTTGTTAGTTTAGAAGGACTTGCATATGTATCACCGGAGGTGTCTTGCCCTCTAAGTTTTATACTCTCATATATACCAACCGAGAGGCTCATTGCAATACAAACCATCACATTATTCCCCATCTATTCTCTCTCACATGCTATAGAGTCAAACTGATTTTTCCGCTGCCCACCCTCCCTGACCCTAGCCGCCACTCGCTCCCGCACCTCGCACCCCCGGGAGATCGATCTCCATGATCTCGCGGGGGCAGCGCCCTGTTAAACGACCGATCTTCTGATCCGTCGTTCTTGTTTTTCTAGGGTCATCAGCAGCAGATAGAAGGGTCTCCATCCTCTTCAACAGCACCTCTGTGCGTCGCGATGGATGCCGTGTTCGGAGCTCCCCATTGTGTCGTCGCGTCAGTCTCCAGCAGCGCCGTGCGATCCAGCTTCCTAGTCATCCATCAGGATCAGGATGTGACTCTTCTTCATTGTGCGCACGAGCCTACACGCACGGACGGCCCAAAAGATGCATGTGCATGCCATCTGTTGCTGCATTTTTTTTTTACCCAATCACTAATTCGGGATTGTGTCGCCCACCGCCATCGACATCATGAGTCTTTTCTCCGACATCGGCATTGACTACTTCGGTCTTTGCTTCATCATCGACACATGTGGCGCAGCCGAACATTAGACGCTTAAGGAACGCCTTCATGTGTCGCCGTCCGGCCGCCTCGAACGCAGGTCCTCGAGCCGGCTTCGTCGTCGCCACCGTTTGAGACGTCCTCGATATTGTCGCCACCACCTATAACATGTGTGGCATTGTCGTGCTTCTGCGTGCACCATCGGTCTGATCAGCCAACCGTGCATGCCACGATGTTGAGCTCGCATACCATGCCTCCGAGCTTTGGGCTGCCACTGCATCGCCACCTCGGGCCACAGCGTGGCCGCCCATGGTCACCACGGACTCGAGAAGTGCCTTGCAGGACACGACTCCTTCTATTGTGGCCCTCGCTGCTGCATCATCCCCGTCTTCGTGCACTGACAACTCATATCGTCTGCACACATGGTCTTCGCCAAGCCGATGGTTCTTCTTCTCCTACATCGAGCACCGCCGTCGGGCTTGTTCAAGCTACTTGTGTTGCCACTCTTGGACGCCGGTTTTGCCGCGCCTACGACTTCGTCTTCGTCCACTACGACCATGCCGCCAGAGTTGTAGTCTCAATCTCGATTCCTCTCCGTCTATTCTGACAACTTCGGGCCGCACTGGCACTCTCCTCCCTCGCTGCTCTGCGCCGCGACCATCGTGAAGGCCTTCTCTACCAATCTCTCTAACACTGACGTATGTTTGTGATGGTCCTTACCTCTGCATGCTTGGTATTGGCAACATCGGTGCGTGCCTTCATCCATGACGTGTTCTCGGACCTGGCAAACCTGAGCGACGCCTCGTCCATGGCGGTTTGACTATATCGACTTCGGCATCGACCTTCTACCTCATAGTGTCTCGATTGTGTCGCCGTCTTCGTCCAAGGAGCATTCTCGTGCACCCACTCCACTTGGCGCCTTTGCGTACGCAGCTTCATGTGTGACTTGCTCAATATCGGCAATCTCAGCTATATTGACCACGGCTATCGCAAGCATAGCTTTCTCGACCACGGCTACTCACCCTTGCTCTCGGCTTCCTCGACAATGGCACAAAGGACTATCATGCGCATGTGCTACTCTGTGGTTTTCTCTCCAGTCGCAGCATCCACACCTTGACGCTTCAACTGTGGGGGGATATTAGTCCGTCGGTTTCTACCTTCGGCTTCTTCTCCAGTCTCATCGTCTGCGGAGCTCTCGCTGTTACTGCGGGGGACTGTTAGAGTATATTTGGTAGTTTAGATTATGTATGCAGGACTTTCATATGTATTTCCGGATGTGTCTTGTCTTTTAAGTCTTGTACTCTCATATATATATATATATATATATATATATATATATATATATATATATATATATATATATATATATATATATATACCGGCCGAGAGGCTTTTTGCAATACAACCCATCATATTATTTTCCATCTATTCTCTCTCACAGTATTTACCATTTGAGTGGTAACCTTTCTCATTAAGTTTTCTGCGATCTTATTATTGTCTCAAAACTAAAGATGTTAGAGCACTTCTGTTTCCGTTTAGGACACTGCAAGTACGAATATTGTTTCAGGGAATCTGCCAATGGACACAAGAAGATTCAGGACAACAATAATGGCACAAATTGATTCAGGACCACTGAATGGTGGGAAAAGGAATTCTTCCAAGACAACGAAGTACTCCTATAATGATTCTTTCTCTGACATTTTCGTTACTGGCCTTTATTTCTGCTGACCTCACTGACACATATCTGCGACTTGCAAGTGAACAGTCACAATATCTTGGCTACTAGGGACCCATTATCGCCTTCTCAAAATTGTCTCAGTAGAAATTTTTATGACTTATGAATTTCGTGCTTAGTTATAGAAGAAATAGATGTTTGCAACTTCTCAAGTAACGAACTGCCGGTTAATTAACAAATCCTATCACTTCAAAGAACAATTAGGCATCTAACCACGCGAATGGATCCATTCGGGATTTATGGATTCTTGTGCGTCAATGTAAAGGACTTGGATATAAAGAAGCGAAACTCAGGAAGGACAGCTAAAACATGGAGTCGCACCGGGCGGCCGGACGAACTCATGGACACACGGACGTCCGGCAGGTGGAAATTGATGTTTTCAGCCAAGTACATCACGGGCTGCCCAAGGAAGCAGTAAAGCCCTGGTAGACGGAGGGACGATACCAAAGTTCCAAGAAACATGTAGCACGGCTCATGAAACATCATGTTCGTAACGGAACGGGGGGTTGGATTGCTCCTGGGAACGAAATCAGATGTTCCGGCCGGCAAAGAGTGTCAGATTAAGTAAAGCCAGTATTTTATTAGGAAAATACCATTATTGCTTATATATACTATACCTTTGAACATGCATATCTAAAAGAGCCCTATAAACTCTCTTTAAATAAAATTAATAAGGTTTAATCTAAAAAACGATCTCTAACAGTTTCCATAAAAACTCACAGATTTACTCTTCTTCTAAATTCACCTCAGTTGTAAGTACAAACAAAGAGAAAGTTGGAAGCCCCAATCCTTAAATTTCCAAGAGAATTAAGGTTATTGTGGTCCAATCAAAAAATTTCTTGATCTATTTTTAAGAAAAACTGTTGGAGAAGACTAGAAAAATTATCCCCTATAACTTTTAGACTGCTACAAAAAATAATATTCAGGATCTATTTTTTGAAAAGCTTTTAAAGATGCTCTAACGTTTCAAAAGGTTCAAGCATCCTAATAAGGCAAAAATAAAATGGAATAGTTTCCTACGTCGAATTAGCTCCATCTTCTAGTTGGCTCAATAAGTTAGGACTGACTACCTTCAGATCCATCTACTGATAGGTCCTATGGTTGTAGGTCAAGCAGAAAACGTTGCCGGATTTAATACATGCGTATGGCTCCTGCGGTTTTTAAAATTCGCCAGTCTCCGTTTGATGGATCAATTGATCTCCCAGTAGGTGCCCTGCCCATTCGGAGAGCTAAAGGTCAGGATAAGAGCTTTGCATATCATTTATTTATGAGCCAAAACATCAGAACAATAACACTGCAACAATACTATCAACCTTATGTTCAAATTTTCCTTTTAATCTCCCAGTAAAATGCCCTCCCATTTGGAGAGCTAAAGGTCAGGATAAGAGGTTTACATATCATTTATGTTTGGCCAAACATCGGAACAACACTGAAACAATATTATCATCATTTTAAATTTTCCCTTTTAAACTCCCAATATGTGCCCTACCCATTGGAGAGCTACAGTTCAGGATAAGAGATTTAAAAATCGTTTCTTTATGGCCCAAACATCAGAACAACACTGAAACGATATTATAGATCTTATTTTCAAATTTTCCTTTTAATCTCAACGAAAATCAGTCCCTACAGAACCCACTACCGATCACAGCATTTCGAAAAGGTTCGCCTATAGTCCAGTAGGTTAGGGATTCTTCACATCACTTTGGAAATGCAAACCAGCAACGCATCCGAAAGATGTCGTTCTGTCCTGTCTGAATATCTGACTTTCCATTTGCCAATGGAATAGTAGCTCAAATGTATACTGCTCATAAAATAGTGCAACATTGATTTCATTGATGTGCTACTTCAGTTGTACTAGCAAAATAGCTTTGTTTAGCCTAGGTTAGACTTCGGTTTATATGCCAACAAGCTAATACAGTAGGTTAATATGATTGATAAATTCAACACGGTGTTGTCTTTAAGTTAGTTAAACAAAGAACGTTTTATTGTGTATTCATAGGCAATTCGAAAATTCAGTTTTGTGAAACCAGCAATAAAAGATAACGAAGTTTCATTTGCTTGTATTAAAAGTCGATCTCAATAGTTCTTGACACTTGTGTGATTGTTCAAATCTAGGCAGGTCTTTCAAAAGACGCAAAATAAGTTAATATAACAGACCACACCACTAATAACGAAGACTTGCTGAATCGCAGCTACAGAGAAAGGCGGATCAGAATTCTCCATGTGTCAAAAACTGTCGACACATTCATGCACCAGGAGAGAATTCTGCACCCGTTTATCGGCTAGCAGTGCCTACCGGCAGCGACTCATTGTCACAAACCCTGCACTAGTGCCGACCGAAAACTGCACTTGTCCGACAAAAATCAAAGAAAACAAGGTATGACCGGAGTTGCAGAATTCAAAGCGTCTACGAGATCAAAACAGCCTTTGCTGTTCTGCTGTTACAGAACTTGACAATCGGTGGCTGCCAGAGTAGTATGACAATAAAGAAATCAACGCCTCCTGTATATTTCGGTTGGAAGCTTCCACCAAATTGTGCGAGAAGCTCAATATCTCTTTCGCAAAAATTAGGATTTGTTTTTTTAGTGATTGAGAAAAAGTGGCGAATCCAGTCTTTAAAGCATGATCTCAAAATTATCGAAGCGAGCCATGCATGGTATAGACGAGCGGCTTGTATTCTACTTTTTTTGTTCAAAAAGCAGGTTCTGGGAGAAAGCAGGTGCACTGAATCGCCCCTGGTTCTTGTCGAACGGAGCTTTCGTTGCTCCTCGATCGGAGCACATGGAGCCACGGGCATATTAGTGCAGACAATGACAGCATTTTTGGCATTCGGCAGGCTTCCTGGCAACGATGCACATAGGGTTCACAAAAACGGTAACCGGTCCGGTTAATTAAAAAAGCAGCGGTTAATCGTTTTAACACCGTACGTAACTTGATTTTCAACCAAAACCCGGTTATTTGGTGGAACTAATCCGGACCAGTTTTTGGTTAACTGGGTTAGGGATCATTTGTTTTAGCTTATTTGTGTACAGATTATATAATCTAGATAAAATAATCTAGGGAGGCAAACAAACAGGTCAGCTTATTTGATGAGATTATATAATCTAGAGATCATATTATCATAATCCAATAAGCACCTCAAAAGTTGCTTATTTTCAGTTTACTGTGTGATTAAATGTAAGACATTATTATCTTCTCTCATCTACAACCAATAATCTAGACAACAATAAGTTGGATAAACAAATAACCCTTTTAGATTATATAATCTAAATTATTTAATCTAACACCAATAATCTAGATTAATAAATAATCTGCATGGGAATCAAACAGCCCCTTAACCGACCGGTTTGTTGTAAAGCCTGGATACACAGCCGTAGCCATCTAGTCTATTCCAGAACCTCATATTATTATGAAGTGAATGTTCAAGACGTTTACGCTCATGCAGGCTGCATTTCACAGCGTGCTGGTTTAATCCTTGGACAATTTAGTTGTATCGTACTAATATGATTTTTGATAAAGGAACAACATCTTCAGGTTATTTTTAGGCGCGGCTCTAGTCTTTGTTTGAGAAGAAGACGAACTGTACTTTGATGAAGACGACTTGCAGAGTGAATAAAACTATAACCATGGAGATTTTCACAAATAATGGATAGCAGTTCTCAAACTGTATCACCGGTTAAAACTTTTTTTGAAAAATAGTAGTTGGATCGATATTGATGGATAAAACTTTTATCTTCAGGATTTCTTGGCCGCTCTATTTGTGAGAGATTATTGTACAGTTGATACAACCGTTGTAATATTTTTTTAATACATTTCCTATTTAAAAAAATGATATTGTACCTTTCTCGTTGCTCACGAATAGAACCTTTCGTAGTCCTTTCGTAGCCTGTCGTACCTTTCTCTTATGAAAGCACAAAACCTAGGTTAAAAGGAAGGAGGAACACAAGAACACGACTCTTGTTGTCAGTTCGCTAGACCTCAAATCTTTCTGCAAATCTTCCAAAGCACAAAGGAATCGGTACAAAAGCAGAGAATGGACCCATGTTTATGCGTCTAACTTGAGGTACCAATACTTGCTGGTTAAGGAATCCTCTTGGGTGGTGCAACAAACTATCTGACACCAACAAACAAAGAAGGATTAAGGAACAGAGCACCCTCTATGTATATTTCCTGCTACGTATATGCAAGATACAGCTGGAGATGGCTTTTAAAAAAAAACATGTTTAGATAAGTTCATGGAGTGATTTGGTACACCAGATCTCTGTTGTAGACCATTTTGAATATGATATGCGTACGATAAAGATGCACAGAGACACAACGATGGAGAAACTGATGTTACAGTAAAGATACGCGGCACCTTAAAAATCCTTCAGAAATATGATCATAGATAAAGAAGAAAATAATATCCTGATGAGAACAAATAAAGGTGTAATAAACATGACCCATTTCGGGCGCTATACCACTACTTCTCCTAGATTTTAAGTAACATCTGCCGTGTCCATCAAAAAGGCATTAGAAACCCATTTAACTATAGTTATCTAGAGGTCCATAAAACTCGAAGCCAGCAGTCTCCAAAAGTAACATTAAGTTATGGAGATAAAAATAGCCTTATCGAATGGCACATTTCCTTTTTCTCAACCTATTAAAAAATTATTCAAAAAAAAAAGAGTCTATAATTTTTTTGTGTAATTACTCCCATGTAGTATACTCGAAACATCACATGGGCTACATATCCATGTATCACTTTCACACTTTGTGTATATTTATGTACTAATTCTAACAAACTCAAAAGTACACTACATGAAACTGTAGATGAAGCCTATTTTTTTAATGTATAATGAAATACCAAGTTATTGCCGCAACATCTGCTATATACGGACACTAGATAGTCTATTGTCATCAGATACTCAGCAAACAAACTACTAGATAAGCATGATTACATACACTAAATACGTACGCACCTGCGCCTGGTAATATAATATGCAAACCTGTGAGTAAATAACAGAAAAATGACATCATTACATTTTTCATGAAATTTTGTTGAACATTGGACTTGTCCTTTTTACATTTTATTGTTGTTTCCTCAATACAATTATTCCCTTTTTTGTGCATGCGAATAAAATATATAACAAAAATATCTAGTGTCAGATTCCATTTCTTGGTGTGTCTTTTGAAACCATCTCTTTCAGACCCCGATGTCAAAAGAAGGGCCACGGACTTGATCGGTGTCCCGGCTAGATCGTCTTGGACAAATCTTGATTTGTGGTCCCATTTACAGCTAGTCAGCTAGCGGAGAAACCAAATATCAATTTGGTCACTCCATGAACTTTTAAGTGATGAAACATCTTTCTTTTCTGTGTCCCTTTAATTTTGAGTGAATTGGTGGAATGCACTTCTGTATCAGCTGTATTATCCACCTTGGTTGCCAACAGCAGGTTCGAGCATATGTTCCGAAATAAATTATGATTATGTAAGATTTATTGGTTGAGCTCCACATATAGAACTGAAATCAGATTTTCATCTGCGTTATTGATTTTGGGACGGAAATTGGCTCAAACAGAGATGTTGGCTTCAGCGAAGGCTAAACATTCCCTTTGAGGTCATTTCCATTATTAGGTAGCAAGCTGACAGTTCTAATCTGCACTCTAATCAGCAAATGCATTAAACGTAGGGCTGAGCAAATTTAGTTTTGTTATTTGCCATCAACGTTCTCGTCTCCAGTGTAATTCCTCTGTTGCTTTTGTTTGTGCTCCAACATCACTCTGCTTCTAGAAGTTAATAAGGCCTATTGGCATTGTTATAAAAAAAAAAAAGGTGGTCCATCTATCGTAGCAAGGCACCAGTGGCATTTGGTTTTGATCCTCACTGGTTTACTAAAAGCAGTTATCTTTAGGGCAACATAAATGCTACGCGACTAATTAAAGCACTAAAGCAGAGCGTTTTCAGAACGGCATACCGGCCAATCAGGGTTAGACATTACTCCCTCCGGTTTCGAAAATAAGATCGTTTAGAACATCAATTAGAACTAGCAAAAATCCCCGTACGTGAGCTCATAAAAAAACAAACTATAAACATCATACTAATAGATAAAATTTAAAATCATCTATACCTAACTTTACAGACTTATAGTTGAGAAAGAGGTTAATCTAAGCCCCCAAATTCGCCGTATAAACAGATAAAATCCAAGAACACTTGCATATTTAGTACACCTTCTCCCATATTGATTTTTGTAGTTTGTCTAAACACAAATCAGTGGCCATTGGCCATGGCAGCAGTGACCCTGTTACTTTTCATAGCATAGAACCTTCATTACATGGTGTCAACATATGTGAGATAATACGTGCCTGAAGATAGCAAATTCGTGTATTAGCTGGTCACAAAATCTTTTGCTCCACAACAATGCCCGATCAGCTTCAGTGCCTCTGACAAATTCCTTGAGTATAATCTGTCTTGAAGATTTCAATGAATTCATGTCAAAGCTTCTTGGTCCTTTTACATGCGTTTCTTTATCTCTGTAAATTAGAAAGGAAAACAAAAAGAATTTAGTGAGATAACACTAGAAATGACCCGATAAAAAAATGCCCATGATGCCCCACATGCATAAGAGAATTGATACCAAGCTTGGTACCTATAATCTCTACTGTCTTGGTGACAATTTTTTTTAATCGGGAATGCTTCTTTTCAATCTATTAAAAAAAGAGCACCCTTTCAATCAACAGCATTTTATAATGCATAGTGTTAATTGTGTAATTCTTTTGTTATTTTTTATTTGTAAGATTATATGTATTAATTAGTGTTATGTATAGACTATGAAAAAGTTTTGTCTTTTTACATCCATTGGATCTAGATCCAAGAACTTAAAGTATTGATTAAAAGAAACCCTCATTTTCAATCGATTAAAAATTAGACGCTCCCATTTTCTATTCCACATTTGAGTTCTGCATAGAATGGGAGGTGAAAGCTAGTATTGTTCGAGTCAACAAGCATGCAGATACAATGTTGAATTCAACATGAAGTCTTAACATGTTTTCTACCACCAAGACCTAAGGAACAAAAGATTCTTTTCTGCAACCTAAGGCTGCCAAAGCATGAACTTTTTACATTGTTTGGCTGCTGCAATGAATAACTTACCTAAGTCAGTTATTCTCAACTTCAACACATGATGCCACCTTATAAAAGCAATAATTAAGTTATTCACAGCCTTGACATATGAACAAATCTGATTACATATCTTTTTTTCTTTGAAACTATCAGATTACAGGGTCAGACAATAAGATCAAGATAATATTGAATCTTAATAAAGTGAAGTGTAGAAGGTAATGGCACAATTTTTTTCCCACAACATGGGTAAACTTAAAACTTTACTACTTGTCATGGTTACAAAATTACATCAAATCAAATTAAACAGTCATGACTAATTAAAAATAATAAAGTTTATACTGATGTTAGAGTTACAAACAATTATCAAACTATGTAAAATAAAACCGCAGAATGATTTCTCGCACTGTCCCTCGCTTACACCAGATTGCGATTACTATATGCAAATTGCTTTTATTGGAAAAGTGTTCGGTGCAGCAGTTTGTTCCGTCCTTCCTTGTTCAGTGCAGTATATTGATCACTCCCGTGTACTTGGATGATGCTCAGTTGTGCTTTCTGCTTCAACTTCTCATATATAATTTTTTTAGAGAGAACAACTCCTCCCAGTATATATACTGGCTTTCTTGGCCTCATTGAGTAGTCTCCATTCCAATACTTAAAACACATGTATAGCAACTTATCTCAATAGGTGATCCAAAGATTTCTTTTCATAGTACCAACATTTCTTATGTCAGTTAGTTGCGAAAATGACAATATGATCTCCTGTACTGCATAGTATATTAGCATATAGTGACAAAAGAATAATCTTAGATTATTTTGAGCAGTATGAGTTATGCAGAATAACCAACTATAAGATTAGTATATGTTATTTTTCCTATTTAACAAGGATGTGATTTCTAAAACCAGTGTCGTCTTTCAAAAATCAAGAAGAATTAAGAGCCAGAAAATTGTCATGGAGCTGCATGTTATTCTAAATATAAATGTAGCAATGGTAATTATTTATGAATCATTTAGATATTCATGATATTGGCAAGAAAATGGTGTTTTAGCTGCGCAGCTGACAGCATGTTTCTTCTATCTATGATCTATGAATGAAGCCTAAAATAATAGGTTTGGGTAGGCAAGGCTACGTAGCAACGAAAAGCAAAGGCCTCTTAATAATTCAAAAAGAGCACAGTTGTGCAGAACAATGTAATGAAAAGCATTTTAACTTTTTCCATCTAATTCCTAACATTCAGGGAATAAATTTTGGAGTGAGCAGTGGATGTTTTAATAGACGATGAAAACATTCAGGGAGCAAAATTACCAGAATGGAACGAGCCCTACTCTTTGCATGAGACCAAAGTTCTAGAACACCAGTTACTTACAGGTTTTATGCGTCTGTGGATGAGACCCACTACTTGCTGACTTCACATGCAGTTGCTGATATATAAAGAAAATTGGATCTTAACAACAAAATATCCATTGCAAATAATGGTTGGAAGAATATAGTAGATAAAACATAAGAAACATGGATACCAGTGTGTGCCCATCAATGAAATCAAATTGGTTCAGGCAAAAAAAAAAAGCAACATTGGAGTAAATCATTTTGCTTGAGAGGCTATCTAAAAGGAGTACTATAAAATTGAGCATGTCTCCAAATGGCAGTGTGCAAATGACAGCTTCATGAGTATAAATTTAATGGATTATATGCATGGCAAAAATAGATTGATACATATGTGAGGACTCATTTCAAAATAGATTGATACATATGTGAGGACTCATTTCACAGCTGACTGAAGTCTTTTTTGTACAACACATTCAAGCAGCATTGGTTGAACAAATAACATTTTTGAAGCAATCAGTCCATAGCAGATAAATAAACTTGCGCACTAATAAAGTAAATAATCATTTGCAAGCAAATAGTTATTTCTTATTTTTCCTAGTTCCATGTCAATTATTCATTGTTAGCTACCGATGATGCCCTGTTGATCATAGCAGTTCTATTGTCAAAACAATCATTGTAACACAAACTAAGAAATGACAAAAGAATTAGTTCACTATCATCCTCCCCTGGTGATGAGAGACCAAATTCAAGCAAATGTCCAGTTTCTCATCTCTCATGGAGATTGCAAAATCTATATATTTTGCTATAACAACAAAAAATGATGAACATAAAGATGACAGAATGAAACTATTTTGGTTATAGAGATATGACTGGTATATAGAGACATTTTGGTGGTAACATGTACCATATTCCATCGCAAGCTAGAACAATGAGTTCCTCATCCTTAAAAAAGTTTAACCAGATAACAGTTAAAAAGACAGGGTTACTAAGTCCCATTTTGTTCAAAATAAAGGGAGACACTAACATCAAATGCCAGCAAATGGAAGCTCATTTTGCTTCAATTCCATGTCACGTAGATGAAATAAGAAAAAAATAACTAAAGGTTGTCTGTGACAGAAAATATTTTTCGGCTTGGATGCAAGGAGTGTCACCCACACATTCAACACCACGCACAAATCCTTTAGTAATTTTTCATAGCTTCATCTTCTACCCTCAGCTCTTATTCTGACCAACTATGGTCTTGTAAAGGTTTGCTTTAGACTGTCTTGTTTTCTTTTTCTTTTTTTGAAATAAAATTTACAGTGGGAGCCTCTCCTACTTTATTTATCTCAAGGAAAAAGAAGTAGTGTCACCTAGTGGAGAATGACGAAATCTATATATTAATTTTACTATATAACAAAAATACGATGAACATAAAAACGACATAATGGAAGTATTTTGGTTATAAAAATAAGACTGGATCATAGAGAAAATTTTAGTGGAATGACAAATTGATCAATATATATATCAAGTAGATCATATTGTCAATCTCTCACCCAATTAACCAACAAATCAAAAGGTCTTACTAAGTTGGAATCCTTATTCAGTGAATGAATTAGTCACCTGTAAGAATGCCAGGAAAAACAACCCCCTCATGGCTTGTTATTCAGCCACTAAACTCATTTCTTACTCAATCTACTGTTACTCTACACTGATTTGTTTGTTTCTACTCTTTTTTTCTTTTGGATTTCCTAGTAAGAACACCAGTTGGACATGGCATCAAATAAAAAATTTAGAATCCATAGGATTTGATAGAGTGATTGACAACAACTTCAATGCAGACAACTCAAATGTCTGAAAATAAGAGGATGCTGAAAAGAACAATTAATTAATAATTAGTGCAAAAAGAACATTATTGCACTAATTGTCTGGAGAGTCCATGTAGTCAATAAAGTAGTGGTCATCACAACTTACGTTCTATTCTGAAAGCATAAAAAGCTTTCCTCCTTGTGTTAGACTTCTTCCTTCCACTCTTTCTCTTGTTCATATACGCAGAGATGCCCTGACCTTCTATCAATTGCTCTACTGACTGCAATATTTTAACAATTCTGAAATCAGGTTGTAATCTTATATCCAACAAAAAGTTTTATTCAAATGCTAATTAGAAAAATCTTCAAGAATAGAAGAACGCAGGCAATAAATTGCATTACGGAGCGCATGATATATTATCACCAAGAACCACTCAGTGTGCATACAATGCACTGATATTACACATGACCTTCAAAAATCCAACTGCAAGGGCAGATCATATATCATTGTCAGCCTATCGTATTATCATGCTAAGTATCATAATTCAAAAATACAATCCTAAAGAACACTTTCTATAAAAACCAGTGTTCTCGAAGAGCAAAACATGTTGAAGCAAATGGACACCCCACAACCCACATATTATTCATGTCGGATAACATAAGATCATTCAATATCATTGTATTTTAGTAGTCGTCCTACCACTCACTGGGATCTACTAACTCTTTAATTTTGAAAATAAGGACATCCCTGCAAAACATTTTAGTAAAGTGTCTAGCACATTCAGATAATTGAACTGACCAAATAAGAAAGACAGAGATGGAACTGACGAATTTAGATACCCATGCTTATCTCTAGATTAGCTCAAGCTTTCAGACTCTAGGGTGTGGTGTGTTTCTACTTGAGGCAGTATATCATCATAAAGTATACACATAAGCCAATGGCATGATTTATGATAATCATTTCTAGTTAATCAAATTAATATGTAGGTATGGAGGTCTTCTCAGCACATATCAAAACAAAAGGTAAGTAGGACTGCAATAATTTAGCAAGGTGCTATAGCTAAGGTGGCTTGCGCTGTTATCCTCTTCATAGCAATCAGTGAGCCTGAACCTGAAATTAAACAACACACGAGATTAAATGTCGATTAGCAAAAGTAATCAAGGACCCAACGCTGGTGCAGATCATGGACCACAACAACCTGCTCGATGGACCAATTCATCTTCCTATCATCGGTGATCCATTCCTGTGCTCACAGTTTCAGTCCAACTGAAATCACAAAAAGAATCAGAAGAAAACAGACAAGAGTTAGCATACATGAAAAGAATGCAGCTCTGGACTGGACTTGATGACCCTCAGATGAATGCATACACGATAAGAATGCAACTGAATTTTCGTCAGTGTCTCAAACAGCACTATTCAAGCAGCACTATTTGTCTAGATCAATCATCTTCAAAATTCTGACACAAGCTTCACTGTTGCCCTAGCTCATGAGCCCAAGTTTGGTTTCTAAAAATACAATGTTAACAGAACCACCACCCATGGTAATATAAAAAACTTTGCCACCCAAAAACTATAGTTCAACAGCTGTAGCACATAAATTTATTTGCCTAGAGTTTAACAAAAAGAACTACTATTAATATAGTGTGTATATCATTATTGCTATATCTAAAATAATGAAGTATGAATAAAGCATGCGGCATTACCGACGACGGACCTCCCACATACGACAACATGAGCATAAATAAAAATTTAGGACAATAGGCAGTAATTACAGGTATCATGAATTGTGTTTGTCAAGCTCACGTTGAAGCAATATAATAGGAGCAATTGTTGTCTGCAGTTTACACTGCAAAGGACTTAGTAGCAGTTTCTACATTCGTTTTGGCTTGTACTGATTGCAGAATCAAATTGAACAGCCTGCATTGTACAAATTGCAGTTTCTACATTCGTTTTGGCTTGTACTAAACTTCTATCCTCTAATTGCATAAGGTAAACTGTCTAGTGCTTATTCCGAATGCAGCTCCTAATTGGCCCTTGCTAGCATAAGATCCAATATAAAGAAGCAAGGTGACCAAGGGTTAGGTTCTGGACCTTGCTTAAGGAGATGGCGGCACGGTGGCTATGAACCTCCATTGTGTCACTTGCCGCTCTTACCAAGTGCCATCTTCAATACCAAAGCACTGTCGCTGATACAAGCCACCTGGTCCTGAGATTTTGTTGCCTCCTGTGCCTCGGACACCTTGCATAGCCAGCCGCTACCGTCAGCCCTCACAGCCAATGACGGAGACGGCGCAGCGGTGGCACACGCGTGGAGGATGTTGTAGTTGACGAAGGAGAGCTCGGTCTTGGCGCTGCCTTTTGCTGCACAGGACACTCACGGGGCGTTGGTGGATGATGAGGTCGTGCGCGTCGATTTGCGCACCATGGCCGGAGCCGAGGAGGATGCCCCGTTGTCGACGATGGCGCAGACCGTCGGTGCTGGTCGAGGAGGCCCAGGAGCTCTACCCTGACACCGGGTGATAGCACGTGAGGAGCAAAAGACCATGGGAGGCGCGGAAGAAGGTGGAGGAGGGATGTGGAGGAGGGGATCTTGTCGAAGGAGGGGGTGAGGGAGCCACCGCTTCTGTTAGGGTTAGGGAGGGAGAGGAGGTGAGCAGGCGTGAGGCCGCGCGCGGTTCGGAAGGAAGAGGACGAGGGCGCGGCACGGCGTGGCGACGGCGATGGCTCTTGCTGCTCGGGCTCGGGAAGAGAGGAGGCGGAGTAGCGAGAAGCGGCGGCGGAGAATTAGGGTTGGGAGAGGAGGCATGCCGGTGGGCGGCCGCGAGGGTGTTGTGGGGCCCACATGTCGGCGCCGGTTTTTATTGGATGAGGAGGGCGACGCATTAGTGGGATGCGGGATATGCCGAGCGTTGGATTCAAATCTAATGGTTTATATTAGATGACGGATTAAGGATTAAGGATGGGGCAGAAGATCAGCTCAAAATTATTAGGTAGTAGAGAAGAGAAGAGATATCATAAGACATTAATTAGAGAAGTTTTTTTTTTCTATCTATGGCATTATTAAATAGAGCAACGGGTCCAATCTACAGAATAATAACTCCCTACCGGACTTGTTATTGTTACCTTCTCCACGGTCGAGGTTGCAGGTCGCCGTTTCGAATCTTCACATCTCTCTCTCTCTTTTTCCCATTTTACATACGGTTTTGCCTTTTTTGTTTTTTTTTAAGAATCCGTCTGCTTTTCATTAATCTGGGAGAATCGGTAACACTAGACGAGGGTTCATGCCATAAACCCGTTGTAACAGTGTTACTGACCTGTCTGGTTAATATATGTGCTACTTGATTACAAAAGCGGCTCACATAAGAGAAAGAAAATTCAGTAAATGCATGGCTAATCTCCTCCATCGCCTGCAGAATGGGTGTTGTCCAGGCCCGCTGAAAATTCTTCTTCTCCCATAACTGAACCAGCTCTCAGCAGTCCGTTTCTAGATGAAGCTTCTGCACATTCATATCCCGCGCAAAGACCATCGCGTCTTGAACGTTCAAAAAATCGCTAGAACCGGCTGGCTCGGTTTGGCTAAAAACCGGCCGGTTAACCGAGGAAACGGCCGACTAACCGAATAGCTACAGTAACTAGTTACGGTTAGCCGGGTGAAACCGGCCGGTTAGGACGATCGGCCGGGACCGGTTCCCCGGTTAACTAGGATAACCGGATGGTTCTAGTCAGTTCTTCAAACCTTGGTACTCTTGACATGATAAAGCTTCCATCGCACATGAGTCAATGCCTCGCGATTCCCATTTCGCCTGGCCTCCTAGGAAATTACCGTTGTGATCACGCAGCACACAGGCCATTGCGCCCTCACTTGTGTCACTGAAAAACAAGGCATCAGAGTTGCAATTGATCCAACCCTCCGTCGGCAGACACCACTGTGACTTTGCTTGTGAGACATGAGCCTGCTCTTTTTCCGAGTGCATCAGGCGCCAGAGATCGAACGCCGTGTCGCTTGCCCAATGGACTTCCTGTCTAACTGTCATGCATGACTCCCCGTGATGCCTCTTATTCCGCATTGTCCACAAAGCCCACATACCGCACAGGATTACTGCTTGATCTCTTCTCGAACAAATCCTCGAGATTAGGTCCGATGCCCATGAGGTCAGGTGTAGCATAGGTACCTTGATCCCCTAGAAGTAGCTTCATAAAACGCCACAGTTCACGTGCCACAGTACACTCCATCAGCACGTGGCGAATAGACTCACTCGATACTCCGCAAACTTCACAAAAGGCTATAGGCTCGATGTGACACCGACACAGCTCCTGTTTGGCTAGCAAGAAATCATGCATCACTCTCCACCAGAACACGCGGACTTTTGGTGGAACCTCCAGCCTCCATATCCTCTTCCTGATAGAATCATCCGAGGCGCCTGGTTGATTAGGATGTGAGCCGCGGCGAGCCCTGTCCAGTAGCTTATACGCCGACCGCACTGAGTAGTTTACATGGCGCTCATGTTCCCAGGCCCAGATATCTTCATCACCCCGACCAAGCGGCAACTTTAGAATCATCTTCGCGTCGACCGGGAAGAAATTCTCCCGTATCAGTTCCTCATTCCACTGGCCACTCGTAGTCACAAGATCCGCCACCCGAGAGACTCCTTGGCCGTCACTAGGCATGATCGGCAGGCATCTGAAGTGATCATGGAGCCAACTGTCATGCCATATGTGGGTGGACACTCCATTGTTTATTCTCCGAATCAATCCGAGGTCGAGTGCCTTCCTATCTGCCATGATCGCCCTCCAAGTTTGGCTGGCGTGTTTTTTCCGTATAGCATGCATGAAGTCGCTTTCATGGAAATATCGACCTTTGAGCACTCTTGCACATAAGGACTCCGGTTTGCAAATCAGTCGCCATCCCTACATCCCCAACATAGCCAGGTTAAACAGTTTCAAGTCCCGGAATCCCATGGCGCTGTTGATCTTTGGCTGTACTAAGTCATCCCATTTTTGCTAGTGTAAGTGCTGAGGATCCTCCCCACCAATAATTAGAGATGGCAGTCCTCATCTTTTTGCATGTGCCCCCAGATAGAAGAAAGTAGCTCATAGCATATTGGGACGGCTTGCGCCACTGCTTTGATGAGCACTTCTCACCCCGCACAGCTTGCATCACAACCGCTCCAACCACCCATCAAACCTTTGATTTTCGATGGAATGTATTCGAAGCAATCATTTGTAGTTCGTCCAACTTCCATAGGCAAACCTAGGTACTTTTTGGCAAGGGCCTCCTTATGGATATCCAACCCTGCTTTCACAGCTTCTTTCATCTCCTCAGTGCAATTCTTACTGAAGAATATGGCAGATTGTCACGGTTCACCAACTGTCCCGAACCACGGCTATAGGTGTCCCATATATCCCTCAATCTGTCGCCCCCCACTTTATGATGCTTCTGAGAACACGTTGCTATCATCTGCAAAGAGAAGGTGCGATATCCACGAGGCATGAATGCCGACTATGACACCTCTAGACAAATGCACTAGACCAACCGATTTTAGGAGACTGGATAATCCTTCCGAGCATAGGCCACGCGTTAGTCTGAAACATTCTGAGAGAGCACTATTAATTTTAATAGAGAAAGAAACTGAAGATACACACCTCATTATCAATGTAACAAAGGACTCATGAAAGCCAAGTTGTAGCATGATTGCCTGGAGATATGGCCACTCAACTCGGTCGTACGCCTTCACCATGTCCAATTTAATTGCACATGCACCATTCTTGCCCTTCTTCCTTTTCAAATAATGTATACATTCATTTCCGATGAGCACATTGTCCGAGATTAGCTGACCCGGGACAAACGCACACTGCTCCTCTGCAATAATCTCATCAAGATATTCCTGGAGTTTGAGAGATAAAACCTTGGAACAAATTTTATAAAGGACATTGCATAAGGATATCGATCTGTACTCCTTCATCTCTTGTGGGTTTTTGGTGTTTGGAATTAACACAACCGTGGTGTTATTTACTCCATCCGGAAGTAAGACACCGTTTAGAAAATCCAGAACTACTGACGTGACATTAGGCCCCAGGGTGTCCCAATGAATCTGGTAGAAACCGGCTGTGAAGCCGTCCGGCCCTGGTGCCTTGTTCGCTTCCATCATAAAGAGAGCACGTTCAACCTCAGCTGCCGTAAAAGGCCTCGTCAATCTCGTGTTCATATCATCAGAGATTTTCTGAGGGATATGTGCGCAGACCTCCTCCGGATGTAGTACTTCCTGTGCCGTGAAGAGGTTCCTGTAGAACTGAACCGCTTCACGTTCAATGTCCTCCCCAGTCGATGCCATTGTGCCAGCCTCCCGACGCAAGGCCGAGATTCTATTCCTTTTTGCGCACTCACGGCATTTGGCCTAGAACATGGAGGTGTTACGGTCACCATCCCGCAGCCAGTCTATGCGTGATCTTTGCTTTTCCATAGCCTCTTCTCTCGAAAGTAGTTCTAAAATTTTTGACATCAGATGCCATTCTCTTCTTGTCGGACCACTGCCGATGGAGGCACTTCTTATCTCCTCTAATTATTTCCGCAGCCTGGCAAGGCTTTTCCTCACTGAGCCAAAAACATTCGAGTCCCAAGCCTGAAGCTCATGTTGAACCCTGCCCAGCCTAAACTGCAGCTCGCCGAGATCAGTAGCCACGCTAGTGTCGGGCCATGCATCACGAATGGCAGACATATGCCCTGCATGACGGCGCCACATATTGTCGTGTGCTTGAAACTCCTCCTTTTATTTCCTCGAAACGCAGACCGACCTAAACAGTCGACAACTAGAGCACAATGATCAGACTCCGTTGTTTAAACATGCCACACTTTCACCCCATCAAACATGTCTAGAAACAGCGCTGTGGCCAGACCACGATCAAGCCTAACCTTAACGTTCTGGTTACCTTGCTGTCTATTATCCCATGTGAACGGTAGGCCAATGAAGCCCAGGTCCACGAACTCACAGTCTGACACGGCATCTCGGAAGCCATCCATCTCTCTCCGATCTGCCTGCACCCCTGAACTGCTCCCCAGCGTCTAGGCATTCATTAAAGTCGGCAGCGCACAGCCACGGAAGACAACTCCTACTTTTGAGCAGTTTCAAGCAATCCCAACTCCGATTGCGAAACTCCCTCCTCGACTCACCATAAAAACCAGTGAATCTCCAAATCTCCTCATTCGTTGCCGGATCCAAAACCACCACATCAACGTGGAGCTTGTCCAGACTCTGGAGCTTATTTTAGTCTCCCTCGTCCAGAGTAAAGCCAAGCCACCACCTCTCCTGAAGCTCCCAACTCCCAGTCCATTAGGAAGACCAAGTGCACGAGAAAGACCACCAACATCATTATTGAAGAAGCATGTTTCAGAGAGAAACACAATGGCAGGGCGATGTAGCTCACACAAGCTACGAACTTCTTGAACTGCCTCGGGTCGCCCCAGACCCTGGCAGTTCAGACATAATATTTTCATTGTGCCCGGCGGGGACTGCCGCTCGCAGCCGCCGCCGATCTCGCATTTTGTGAAGTCTCCGTTCACCTCTGCTTCTTGAGCAATTCTTTCGGGTTCATCCCATCATACTCGCCCTCGCCTGGATGGTTTACCATGGCGTGCAATAGCCCGGCAGGAACGATGGCTGCCATGTAAGAGGACGGAAGGTTCAGGTCAGGTGTTTTGGAAGACTGACCCGAGCCTTTTGGTTTCCGCTTTTTCACTAGCGTGCGTCCTTCTCCTTCCTTCTGTTGGAACAACTGCATGTTGACATTATCTCTCGGCGGTACCTGCTGCTTCTTGTCACGAGCAGTCGCCGAAACATTGCCTTCCACATCAGGTTTCTTGTTCCTATCACCTGGCTTGCCTGGTGCATCGCGAGGGGTTCTCGAACCCCGGGACGAGCCACTCCCAAAGGATTGTGAGGCAGCTTCAGCAAAACCTTGCACCCTCCTCCTGCGCTCTTGAGGTGCACGCAAATGAAGCTCATACGACAGTTTGCCCATACTGTTGCGGGGGCAGGTGTTTTGCAAGCAAGTTCTGAATGGCCAATGATGCCATAGGAAAGGCAAAAGAAAGGGAGGCACTCATACTGCACTTCAAACCAGCGAGGCTCCTCATTCTTTTTCATTCACATGAGCACACCCCTCTTAATTGGTTTCTCAACTTCGATTGCCACACGAGCACGTAAGAACGCTCCGCTTGCTTTACCTTCAACATCAACGTCCATCTTGATCACTTTACCTAGCTGGCCCATGACAGGAGATCCACACTGTTCCTCCATCCAGCCAAGGGGTAAATTAGCAATTCTTGCCTAGATTTCCATTGTATCAAATCGTATCTCTGAGGTGCTCAAATTTTCATCATATTCCTAAAGGACCATAGCATGCCGCCCCACCATCCATGGTGATCTGTCAAGGGCCCTCTCCATATCTATCTTTCCACCAAATTCCGTGAGGAAAAGATTGTCTTTCTTCTCTCCAATCGAATGGATCTTGAGACCGTAGGGATTGCCCCATGCCGGTTTCATGGCCGAGAAGATCGTATTGATGTTCAACTCTGACGGGGTGAGAACCTTCCCCACCAGTGCCCACAACATACCGGACTCAGTTCCATCCTCATCATCGTCACTGAAATCCACCACTGCACCCTCCTCCGCCATGAGGTGCAGATTCTGCAGTAGATCAGTCACGTTGGGATTAGGGTTTTTCGATAATCCACCCCCAACGAGCCACGCCTAGAAGCCGCCATGAACAGGCAGATGCAAGCCGGAAAACCGAGTGCCTTTGAGCAGATCGAGGTGCTCAAGCAAAAGCAGCGACCCCAAAACTAGATCCTAGCAGCGCTAGAACCCTAGTGGGAAAAAACTAGGTTAACTGTGGTCGACGGCGCCCATAGCGGCTAACCGTCGATTTGCGGTGGCCATCAACGAGGCAGCCTCGATGAAAGGGCATAGGCATCGGGGCCGGGTGGCTGTCGACGAAGCAGTCCAAATCCCATCGGAGAGGTGGCGCTAGACGAGGATCGCTGCGACTCTAAGAACCGCCAGGGCGCGTCGATCCGGAAATTACGGCCCCAACACAGTCGGACGTTATGAAGCAGCTGGTTTTACCTACTTCAACGCACGGTTTTTTGGCTTGCACGGTGCATGGCACCTGTTTACTCTTTTTTTCGTATTCGCTGTGCATGGAACCCGTTTCTCCTTTTTGCATTCAGCTTTGCCGAGGTCATCCATAGTGATCGTGGACCTTGAACATCGTGACAACCTTCGCGCTGTAGTCCATGGTGCCTGTGTGGTGGACCTTCAACAGTGGGCCGCCGGCGTTCAAGCGAGCGACAGCTGCTAGCCAGCAACACACTGCTCCCTCGATTTGGTTGCAAGGCATCGCACGTGGTTTAAAGAATGAGCACATTCCCTTTGTGTCAATAAAAATTGACATGGTTCCTTCTATATAACATGAAATTTGCCGAAGCTCCTTCTCTACCCTTGACGAAAATTTGGATGCCTTACATGTCACTACCGTTTGATTTTCGTCATTCATGTTACCTTACCCAATCTATTCATTCCTGCAATCTCCATAGTACCCCTTTCCCTTGCATAGACTTACTAGTGGGTCCCGAGTGTCAGTCTTCAATCTTCCCTCAAAACCAAAGTCCATCGAAACATTCTCCTATCCCTCGACTGGCGGCGCAGCTGGCGAAACCTAGTAGATGGATGGACATTGGTCAGTCCATTGATGTGACATCCCATGTCACAAAAAGTCAATTAACCTAACCCTAATGCTAAATTTCTGGCTAATTAAAAATATAAGTAATTAAGTTGCCAAAGAAAAAGGGAATTGAATTAATTAAATCCAAAATTGGCCAAATGATAGCATTTCACAAACATCACAAAACCCAATGAAAGTGTGCCAATGTTTTTGCACATTCTAGTGGGTCATGTCAAGAATGAATTTTGGGAAATTTACCAGAATTTTTGGTAAATGTCTAAGACCCTTAAAAATTCCCTAAGTGCAGAAAAGGTTTCTCTGTTCCAGGATTTCTCATAATTTTTCCAGCAGTAATTTTAACTTGAGCCCAAAAGAAAACTTTGAGAGGATATTTTGATGACAATGAACAAAAATTGGCATAAGGTTTTGAGCATGGAAACTTGGAAAGTTTGGCAATATACAGTGGTACTATTTCAGTCAAGGGGAGTCAACAGAATCCTTTTTCCTTTGACCACTGGCGTGGCCGATCGACACCACACCGCCGTCCTCCCCCTCTGGCCGGCGATCGGCTCACCTGCTCCTTCCCCACTCCGTCCACTGCTCCGCCTACCCGACCCTGTGCCACCAGCGCCGCATTGAAGCCCCCGCACCGCCGAGTCTCTCTCCGGTCCTCTCACTCCCTCGGTCTCTCTCTCTCACCGGCTAGAAGTGCAGCAGCGGCAGGAGCCCTCTCCCTCATTCTCTCGGCGCCTGCACATTCCCACACCTTCCCTCTGCCCTCTCTTGATGCGCCAGACTCCCTAGCACCACCCTTCCCTTTTGCCGGCGAGCGCAGCAGCAAAAACCGAGCCGTCCCTCTGCTTCCACCCACCATGGGCGCCGCCACGTCGAGCTCCACCTAGGCAACGCCCCCTCCTCTGCTTCGTCACCAAATCGATGCGCAGCAACCTCCTCTAGCAGCCCCCTAACCCTCTCCCCCTATCTCGCAGAACCCTCACTGGAATTTGGAGAAGAACGGAGCCCCGCCGCCGCCGCCGGAATTCCACCCCCGCGACGAGAACCCTGCTCCGGCCATCTCCGTCGACGCCTTCCTCCACGCCGGTGACCCCCGCACCACAGTGAAGCTCCTCGACCCCCTCCCGACCCCTCTCGTCCTCTGTGCGCGACGCGCGACGCCGCCGAAGCCACCGCCTCCGCCGCCACCGCTCCGGTCGCCGCCTCCGCCGCCACCGCTCCGGTCGCCGCCGTCGGCCGGCGACCCCCTGGGGTTGCTCTCCGTCGCATGCACGGCTGGATGGTGCCGGTCCCGAGCCAGCTCCTCCACCCTAGATCCCTATGGCGACAGCGCCGGCGAGCCCGGTCGACGAGCGCGCGCGCAACTGTTTAAATTGCTGATGGCAATTCTGTAAATAAGGGGGAACTTTGAAAAAATTATTCAAAAATCCATATCTCGAAAAATAAAGGTCAGAAAAATATGAAACTAATTTTGTTGGATTCAGAAGATTTCCCTCTATCCAAAAAGTAAGATGAGCTTTAAAGTTATGAAGAGGGTTAATTAAAATAATTCACCAAATTAGAACCTTTCTAGCAATAATAAATCCATAATTAAATCTATATAACTGGTAAAATCATGAAAATTGGTCAGTAAGCATCTCATGTCATTCTTAAACTTTTTGCAAAAGCACATTTTCATTTTTATGCATATTCCTAGAGTTATTGCATAATCATAATTTCTAATAAATAAATTTTTATAAATTCTCTGATAGGAATTTAATTATGAGACTTTGCATGTTTGCTAAGTATGCCTTAACACACCGATGTAAAATACCTTGTTAATTCTCTAGCACAAGAGGTATGCTTTTATTTGAGAATTAGGCGATATGCTTATTAATTGCCATGTCTTATACTTTCCTAATTAGAAGTTTGTCCCCTTAAATTAAATAATTGCTCAGAATGTTATGAAAGCATATCATCTCATGCATAAGAATCATCCCATCAATTCTATTTGTTGAGAAAGTGCCATGAATCATCATGCCAATCCTTACCTTGCATTGCACTACATTGACTAGGAAGCGAGACCGGGAGCAAGGCCGCGACAAGCAACCCCGAGGAGCCCGAAGTTGAGCTAAACATCGTTGAAGCTACTAACTTCGAACAGTCCCAAGGCAAGCCCCGGTCCACACCTACTTATTTAAGAGTCCTTTTGTTTACTCACAACATAGGGATCTTGTATTGTGCATCAGGTATAGGGCTTGGATGAAACCCACTTGCATAGACGAACAATGACCTATGTTAGTCTATGTTAGCAAGCCTTTCGTTAGATATTGCTATGCTTAATTCAGTGGAGTCAACGATAGGTTATGGAATCACTAGATACACTTATGCTTCACATGAAAAGATGAATTTGGTGAAAACTTGAGCACCTATCATTGCAACTCCGTGAACAAGTATCGAACAGTACCAAGTGCATACCTTTATATGGGAATTGGTAAACCTAGTAACTTGGAAGCCTTATTGTTGTACGGATACACTCATTGATCCAGAGGTGATGTGAATGGCATGGTGGTTGCACGGGTTGGAGGACCGCTGGAGAGTGCACGGGTTAAGCCTCGTATACAAAGTACTGTATCATGGGGAGGGACGTGTACTCGGGATCGATGGCCCCGGACTGACCTTATAGCAACCTCATGAATGGTGGCCATATGTGTTCTTAAATGAAGCGTATGTCGTGTACTTGGGTTTTCTCCTACAGGATGTAAATCAATTCGAATTGCCATCCCTCGCGGTTATGAGTACCTCTTGTTTCGAGCAGTTGGCAATGATAATTAAGTAGAGAGGATTGATTATGATTCTGAATTTGATTTACTCTATGGCTACATATTGCTATGATATATTGTTCTTTATATTTGTACAACCTCAGTAGCTAGCCAGGTTCAACTAAAGTTACTTTCCGGCAATAACAATTGAAGATCGGCTAAGGGATCAACTTACAAGCATAGAGCTAATAGGTGCCTCTTATGCAAAACACCAAATAAGCCCTGTCAGCCCCCTGCATATTAGGAGTCGGTTTTAGAAAACCTTTTATCGGGTAAGTCTTGCGGAGTATATTAGATACTCAGGCTTTGCGATTTACCTTACTTTTAGATATCCCCTAGGCTACTTATTGTGACTGTTGTAATAAGATTGTGTCGGAAGGCGAGGAACCACAGGAATGGACCATTGAGTGGGTTCCTAGTTCACCTACCCAAGACGAGTGAGCCATTGCCATAGGGCCGGCATGGTTTACTTAGGCTATCTATCGTCGAGTGTACCGTGTTTTCACTTCCGCTTATTTATGTACCGAACCAAGAACATATGTATTGTAATGTAACTTAATTTGCTTCCGCTGTGACTCTTGAACTCGTAATGTGTAATATTATGCACTTAATGATGTATCATTGTAAATAATGGATGTTCATGTGTGTATGCTATGTATGGTTATCTTGGTAATCATCTCCCGAGGCGGTCCTATATGGCACACTATAGGGATGTGACAGATGGTATCAGAGCCGATTCGGGATAAGCAACACACAAATGAACATTCTAAAACTTGAACAACCCGTTTTTACGTCTTACGGTGAGGTACGAACTAGTAGTGCCCATGTAAGGATTACTATTAGTAGGTGGCAAAGCTAACCCTGGGTTATGTTTGTTTAAATTACTTGCATCTATGGATTCTTCCAGGAAGGTAGGTGCCTGTGTGCGGATTGGTTGCGCTATAAACACTGAATGCCTTCTGGGTGGGTAAAGACCTGGGCTTTGTTTGATGTGCGGACCGATTGCGCTTAAATGTCGGCTGCCTTCCGGGTGGGCGAATACCTGGCCATATACTGTCAATGTTATTTTGGCTTGTTTCTTTGAATTTGATGTATTGTTTCTGAGATGGATCTGTTGCAGGTATGTTAACCACAAGTAGCTCGCTTAGAACCGTGTTGAGAGGTGTGTGTGCCACCGAAGTGATCGATCTATATAATCGGTCAAAGTTTGTCTTTTGTGAGGATGTAGGAAATCATCATATTGAGCATTTGGCATTCATGCGTACCACATGCATCATTCTTACTAATCATGTAAAAAGGTCACAAATATCACCAACATGTGAATTGATCAAGCCTTGGGCAATTTTGAGTCCCTATGGCGCATAAACCGAAAGTTGGAACTCAATCGGTAAGAAACCAATTTCTGCCAGAAAAGTCAGTTTTACTAAAATGAGCATAACTCCCTCAGTTCTAATCCAATGATGGTGAATGAGTACTCAATGGAAAGATGATGAGTTCCCCTACAAGTTTGGTATAGTGGGGTTGTCTTAGAAAAATCTGGAAATGGGTAAAAAATGGCAAAAACAGTAAGCTTTTTTTTGAATTTCAGAAGTTGCTCCATTTCTGTCATCTGTCTTTGGATGATCATAACTCCCAAACATATTATCGGATGGAGCTGTTCGGGTATGCGCTGGAAAGATAATGAGATCCTTTACAACTTTTGTGAAATGCGAAAAATTTAATTCGGCCCAGAAGCTAAGTGTTTCCGCATATCTCTGTTGGTTACTCTGTCAAAAAAAAAAAACAGAACTGCACATTGTTTTCATCGAGCTGATCAATCAACCCTTATGCTATTTCGAGCATATGTACTTAGTGGGAAATTAAGTTTTGACTCACCCTTGCAAAACTTTATTCCGACAGATGGTTGTTGGCAAGCTCGTGAAGGACCCCGAGCACCTTTCCGCACGCGTTCTCGAGTTGGAACGAGAACGTGAAGCGCTGCAGTCCGCACTCGCCGCCCGTGACGCCCAGCTCGCTGCATGCTAGCGAGTTGGAGCGGGCTAATCTTTTCGAACAGCTCCACGATGCTCAACTCATCATCGAGCGCGATGCTAGTGATCAGCTGCAAGAGCAGCTGAGCCAATGCAATACAGCTCACTGCTGCCCAGGAGGAGAATTACTCTCTTCATGGACAGATTGATGCTCTCTTGGAAGAACGAGGTGAGCTCCAAGCTCAACGCTTGGAAGCTGAAGATGAGCGGGATGCTATGGAAGGAAACCTCAACGACGCCAATGCCGCCATCGCATAGCGAGACCACATCATTGCGCAGCTCCAAGCTGCCAATGCCTAGCTGCACGCTGTCCTTAATGACCAACCCCCTGTACCACTTGTGGTGATTCCCCCAGAGGACGCCGACTTGAGTGACGACGGGGATTCCGGTGTTGACTATGAGGTGCCCCCCCGACAAGGACGACCCAGACTTGGAGTCCGAGGGTGACAGCCACGCCACGTGACTTGTGGTTAGGCATTGGAGGTAGTAGCACGTCGTGTACGGTAGGTTCTCGTGAGGCATCGTGTTGAATGTTGGTAGTGCCAGTAAATAGTTAGTGTTGTGGTGACCTAAGTCCTCCGAGATCATGTTGTTGTCATGTTTTCTTAGCGATGTAACTTAGGACTTGTCTTGTATCAAAAAGTTGCATCACGTGTACCCGTGGCTTTTATCGTAAGTATGTTGCCTGTGTGTTTGGAACCGATGAAATTAAGGTTTTCCTTATGTGATGCCTCGTCTCTTGTCAAGAATTCTAATTGCGGGCAATCTGAAATTTTATTGTTGTCTCTATGTCATGGCCTTATTATCATACTGTATCTTGTGATGATCGGGCTAACCTGCATTTTTCCATGTCAGATGGTGCAAACTTGCCGCCGTGGTGATATTCTCGGTGATGCTCCCGATAGCTCGAACATCGGCGGATCCCAGCAGCCACCCCGACCTCCGCCCATGAATCCTATGGAGCAGCTCATCCACAACCAGAACGAGATGTTCCATATGTTCATGGAAACCATGAACTGCCAAGGAGCTCAAGGGCCACCACCGCAGCAGCCCCAAGCCCCCCGTGAATCCTCCTACAGCGACTTTGGGCAACTCACCCGCCCACTTTTGGAGAAGCCGGTGGTCCGCTGGAAGCCGATAATTTCATTCGCACCCTGGAGTCAAAGTTTGCACTTCTCAACCGCACCGTCCATCAGAAGCCCCTCTTTGCAGCGCAGCAACTCCGGGGTTCCGCAAGTGCTTGGTGGGCAAGCTATACCACCGCTCTCCCCAATGACCACCAAGTTACTTGGACGGAGTTTTGCACTGCCTTTCGTGCACACCACATTCCCGCTGGGCTTATGAAGCGCAAGCTGCAGGAATTTCTCAACTTAAAGCAAGGCTCTAGAACCGTGCAAGAGTATGCACGAAAATTCAACTACTTGGCTCAGTACGCTTCGTATCACGCTGATATGGATGAAAAGAAGAAGGATTGTTTTCGTTCGGGCCTTACTCCGAAGCTGCAGGACCGCTTGGCGCAAGTTACCGCCGGCACGTTCAATGACTTGATGAGTGCCGCCATTGTGCAGGAAAATGCTATCCGTGCTAATCAAGATGACAAGAAGAGGAAGCGTGCTATGGGAAGTTCATCCAGTTCCGCACCACCCAAGTACAAGTTGGCAATCACCTCCTCGACTGGACAAAAGTTCCGAGCTGCCGTACCGTCGGGAGGAGGATTTCACCCGTCCTATTCGCAGCAGCACTGTCGTTACCATGGAAGCAAACAGCAGCCGTCCCCTGGTTCCTGTCCTCCGCAACAAACTATTCAAGTTGTCAGGTCCAGCTCCCCGCAGTCATGCTACAATTGTGGCCGTACGGGTCACTTTGCAAAAGAGTGCCGTTTTCCGAAGCGCAATCAGGGCAACAACAACTCCAATACTTCCGGGAACAACAACAGCAACAACAACCACATCAGCGGCAATAACAATGGCAACAATGGCAATCATCCCCAATCTTCTGCTCCTACTCATAAGAATGGCCGAGTCAACTATACCACGGTCGAAGAGATTCAAGTTGGAGAACCCGTTCTCGTGGGTATGTTTTCGATCAACCAACACTCCGCTATGGTTCTTTTTGATTCTGGAGCAATGCATGATTTTATTAGTCAAGCATGTGTGAATCGGGTGAAAATCACCCCCACCGCTACGGGAACACCGTACATCATCACATCTCCCGGTGGAAAAATAAGGACCCATCTTGAGTTGAGAGGAGTGCCACTTAAGTTAGCAAGCAACATATACTGCACTTTGTTAATCATCCTAGAGGGTCAAGGCATTGATATAATCCTTGTTATGAGGTGGATGACTAAACATAAAGCCGTCTTGCATATCGAAGCCCGGGAAGTCCACTTAAACTCACCCCTACATGGCCCATCTGTTCTCCGATTACCATGTCCCAAAATGCCCACTTCTCAAGTGCATCATGTTGAAGGGGAAAGGATAGAGGATATTCCAGTGGTACATGACTTTCCCGACGTATTTCCAGATGATTTGCCGGGAATGCCTCCGGATAGGGATGTCGAATTTAAGATTGAACTCCTACCCGGTACGACGCCTATCTCTCGTAGGCCGTACAAAATGGCTCCTAATGAATTAGCAGAGCTGAAGGAGCAATTACAAGAGCTTATGGACAAGGGTTACATTCGGCCGAGTTCATCTCCGTGGGGATGTCCCGCCCTCTTTGTGAAGAAGAAAGATAAGACCCTACGTCTGTGTGTTGATTATAGGCCTCTAAATGCCGTCACCATCAAGAACAAGTACCCTCTACCTCGAATTGATATCCTCTTTGATCAACTCGTTGGTGCCAAGGTTTTCTCCAAGACTGATCTCCGCTCTGGCTACCACCAAATAAAAATCTGAGCTGAAGACATTCCAAAAACTGCTTTCTCTACAAGATATGGTCTTTTTGAATATCTTGTCATGTCCTTTGGTCTCACCAATGCCCCGGCTCACTTCATGTATCTGATGAATTCTGTGTTCATGCTAGAGTTGGATAAGTTTGTGGTGGTCTTCATTGATGATATCCTTGTCTACTCCAAATCCGAGGAGGAGCACGCCGAACATCTTCGCATCGTTCTGCAATGGCTGCGAGATCATCAACTTTACGCCAAATTTAGCAGGTGTGAATTTTGGCTAAAGCAAGTTCCATTCTTGGGTCATATCATTTCAGCAGAAGGTGTAGCTGTTGACCCTAGCAAAGTTGAGGATGTGCTGAATTGAAAAGCTCAAAAATCGTTCAAGCAAATCCGTAGTTTCCTGGGTCTTGCCGGCTACTATCAAAAGTTTATTCCTAATTTCTTGAGAATTGCCAAGCCTATGACAAAGCTATTGGAGAAGGATGCTAAGTTTAAATGAAGCAATGAGTGTGAGGAAGCATTCCGGTCGCTTAGGAAGCACTTGACCACAGCCCCGGTTTTGGCCCAACCCGATGTTACCAAACCGTTCAATGTTTATTGTGATGCATCTGGCACCAGACTGGGCTGTGTACTTATGCAAGAAGGTCGTGTCATTGCCTATGCCTCTCGATAGCTCCGAAAGCATGAGCAAAATTATCCTACTCATGACTTGGAATTGGCATCCGTTGTCCTAGCATTAAAAACTTGGCGCCATGATCTCCTGGGTAACCTTGTCAATCTCTATACCGATCACAAAAGTCTCAAGTACATATTCACGCAGCAAGAACTGAACATTAGACAACATAGGTGGCTAGAATTGATCAAGGATTATGAATTAGAAATTCATTATCATCCCGGAAAGGCCAATGTGGTTGCCGACGCCCTAAGTCGGAAGGACCAATGCAATCATGCAGTTGTTTGCTCTGCAGAAGCTTCTAAAAATTCAGATTCTATTGAACCAAGTCTCCGTATCATCCCATATGGATCCTTGCATAATCTAGCTCTTGTTCCTACCCTTCATGAAGAAATTGTTGAAGCACAAAAGAAAGACAAAGGAATGGAATATATCCGCCAGAAGATAGGAAGAAATGAGGCTACATGCTTCCGACAAGACGAAGATGGAGTGCTATGGTTCAACTGTCATCTTGTTGTCCCAAAGAACGAGGAATGAAGAAAGAAAATAATGGATGAGGCTCACTTGTCCAAATATTCCATACACCCTGGTAGCAACAAGATGTACTGTGGGTTAAGGGAAAAGTTTTGGTGGACACGCTTGAAGCGAGAAGTTGCTCGGTATGTTGCTGAGTGGTATACTTGTCAATGGGTGATGGCCGATCATTTGAGGAAGGCCGGTCTTTTAAATCCCTTAAAGGTTCCTGCTTGGAAATGGGAGGATATTGCTATGGATTTCATTGTTGGGTTGCCCCTCTCTCTCTAGAAGCACGATTCGATATGGGTCATTGTGGATAGGTTGACAAAGTCTGTTCATTTCATTCCCCTCCATACAACCTACCCTACCAAAAAGTATGCCGAGCTCTACATTGCAAGAGTTTTATGTTTGCACGGTGTACCGAAGACTATAATCTCTGATCAAGGTCCTCAATTTATAGCTCGTTTTTGGGAGCAACTGCATTCTTGTCTTGGTATCACTCTTATTCGAAGTTCCGCTTATCACCTGTAAACAGATGGTCAAACCGAAAGACAGAATCAATATTTAGAGGACATGTTGAGAGCCTGTGTTCTGGACAATCATGGAAATTGGGAGGACTGTCTTCCATTCGCCAAATTCTCGTACAACAATAGCTACCAAGAGAGTTCGGAAATGTCACCGTTTGAGGCCTTGTATGGCCACTCATGCCGAACACCGTTGAATTGGTCAGAATCAGGAGAAAGGATTAATTTTGGTCCAGATCTTGTTACTCAAGCCGAAGAGAAAGTGCGACAAATCCAAGCTAACATGAAAGTCGCACAATCCCGTCAAATAAGCTATTCCAACAAAAGAAGACGTCCATTGGAGTTCGAAAAGGGAGATCATGTCTATCTTCGGGTTTCCCCCAACAAAGGCATCTCTCGCTTTGGAATTAAGCGCAAGTTAGCACCCCGCTACATCGGACCCTTCCCGATCACGGAGAAATGTAGCGCGGTTGCTTATCAGTTGCAATTCCCGGAGAATCTGACTCAGGTGCACAATGTCTTCCACGTCTCCCAACTCAAGAAGTGTTTAAAGCCTCCGGTCGACGTGGTTATTTCCGACACCGAGCAATTGGAAGAAGACCTCTCCTACCCCGAATACCCCGTCCGAATTATTGATCAAAAAGACCGGGTAACATGCAATCGCACCATCACCTTCTACAAAGTGCAATGGAGTAATCATACCGAAGATGAAGCAACTTGGGAGCAAGAGGAGTTTTTGAAAACCAACTTCCCGAGTTCTTGACCTCGCAAATCCAGTAACCGCCCACGCCCCCTCTCGTTCGTTTATCTTTTTGCAAATCTTGGGGCGAGATTTCTTTTAAGGGGGGAGTGCTGTGACATCCCATGTAACAAAAAGTCAATTAACCTAAACCTAATGCTAAATTTTTGGCTAATTAAAAATATAAGTAATTAAGTTGCCAAAGAAAAAGGGAATTGAATTAATTAAATCCGAAATTGGCCAAATGATAGCATTTCACAAACATCACAAAACCCAATGAAAGTGTGCCAATGTTTTTGCACATTCCAGTGGGTCATGTCAAGAATGAATTTTGGGGAATTTACCAGAATTTTTGGTGAATTTTTAAGACCCTTAAAAATTCCCTAAGTGCAGAAAAGGTTTCTCTGTTCCAGGATTTCTCATAATTTTTCCAGCAGTAGTTTTAACTTGAGGCCAAAGGCAAACTTCGAGGAGATCTTTTGCTGACCATGCACAAAAATTGGCACAAGGTTTTGAGCAAGGAAACTTGGAAAGTTTGGCAATATACAATGGTACTGTTTTAGTCAAGGGGAGTCAACAGAATCCTTTTTCCTTTGACCACTGGCCGATCGACACCACACCGCCGTCCTCCCCCTCTGGCCAGCGATCGGCTCACCTGCTCCTTCCCCACTCCGTCCACTGCTCCGCCTACCCGACCCTGTGCCACCAGCGCTGCATTGAAGCCCCCGCACTGCCGAGTCTCTCTCTCTCACCGGCTACAAGTGCAGCAGCGGCAGGAGCCCTCTCCCTCATTCTCTCGGTGCCTGCACATTCCCACACCTTCCCTCTACCCTCTCTCGATGTGCCAGACTCCCTTGCACCACCCTTCCCTTTTACCGGCGAGCGCAGCAGTAAAAACCGAGTCGCCCCTCTGCTTCCACCCGCCATGGGCACCGCCGCGTCGAGCTCCAACTAGACAACGCCCCCTCCTCTACTTCGTCACCAAATCGATGCGCAGCGACCTCCTCTAGCAGCCCCCTAACCCTCTCCCCCTATCTCGCAGAACCCTCACTGGAATTTGGAGAAGAACGGATCTCCCCCGCCACCGGAATTCCACCCCCGCGACGAGAACCCCGCTCCGGCCATCTCCGTCGACGCCTTCCTCCACGCCGGTGACCCCCGCACCACGGTGAAGCTCCTCGACCCCCTCCCGACCCCTCTCATCCTCTGTGCGTGACGCGCGACACCGCTGAAGCCACCCCCTGCCTTCGCCGCCGCCGCCGACACCGCTTCGGTCGCCGCCATCGGCCGGCGACCCCCTGGGGTTGCTCTCCGTCGCATGCACGGCCAGATGGTGCCGGTCCTGAGCCACCTCCTCCACCCTAGAGCCATACAGCGAGAGCGCCGGTAAGCCCGGACATGCTCCGGCGAGCCCGGCTGACGCGCGCGCGCAACTATGTAAATAAGGGGGAACTTTGAAAAAATTATTCAAAAATCCATATCTCAAACATTAAAGGTCAGAAAAATATGAAACCAATTTTGTTGGATTCAGAAAATTCCCCTTTATCCAAAAAGTAAGATGACCTTTAAAGTTATGAAGTGTGTTAATTAAAATAATTCACCAAAGTTGGAACCTTTCTAGGAGTAATAAATCCATAATTAAATCTATATAATTGGTAAAATCATGAAAATTGGTCAGTAAGCATCTCATGCCATTCCTAAACTTTTTGCAAAAGCACATTTTCATTTTTATGCATAATCCCAGAGTTATTGCATAATCATCATTTCTAATAAATGAATTTTTATAAATTCTCTGATAGGAATTTAATTATGAGACTTCGCATGTTTGCTAAGTATGCCGTGGGGAGGGACGTGTACTCGGGATCGATGGCCCCGGACTGACTTTATAGCAACCTCGTGAATGGTGGCCATACGTGGTCTTAAATGATGCGTATGTCGTGTACTTGGGTTTTCTTCTACAGGATGTAAATCAATTCGAATTGTCGTCCCTCGCGGTTATGAGTACCTCTTGTTTCGAGCAGTTGGCAATGATAATTAAGTAGAGAGGATTGATTATGATTCTAAATTTGATTTACTCTATGGCTACATATTGCTATGATGTATTGTTCTTTATATTTGTACAACCTCAGTAGCTAGCCAGGTTCAACTAAAGTTACTTTCCGGCAATAACAATTAAAGATCGGCTAAGGGATCAACTTGCAAGCATAGAGCTAATAGGTGCCTCTTATGCAAAACACCAAATAAGCCCGGTCAGCCCCCTGCATATTAGGAGTCGGTTTTAGAAAACCTTTTGTCGGGTAAGTCTTGTGGAGTATATTAGATACTCAGGCTTTGCGATTTACCTTACTTTTAGGTATCCCCCAGGCTACTTATTGTGACTGTTGTAACAAGATTATGTGGGAAGGCGAGGAACCACAGGAATGGACCATTGAGTGGGTTCCTAGTTCGCCTACCCAAGACGAGTGAGCCATTGCCATAGGGCCGGCATGGTTTACTTAGGCTATCTATCGTCGAGTGTACCGTGTTTTCACTTCCGCTTATTTATGTACCGAACCAAGAACATATGTATTGTAATGTAACTTAATTTGCTTCCGGTGTGACTCTTGAACTCGTAATGTGTAATATTATGCACTTAATGATGTATCATTATAAATGATGGATGTTCATGTGTGTATGCTATGTATGGTTATCTTGGTAATCATCTCCCGAGGCGGTCCTGTATGGCACACTCTATATTTTGGTATAGGGATGTGACAATCGATCCCTTCTCCTATCCCTCCTGCAGGATCTCGGTGGGTGGACCTTGGCCACGGCCACGCACCTGCAGATCTCGACTTCTAGGCGGGTGTGTGGATCTCGATGGGCAGGTAGGTGGGCGGATCTCGGTGGGCTGTGCATGCAGGAAGTGGACAAGAGGTAGTCATGGCTTGCAAGGAGATAGGAGGCAGGCAGAGCTCGTCGACCCACATGTAAGGACCGAAGGTGTACCGAGAGGGAGGGGGGGGGGGGTGAATCTGTAAGCCGCTCATGAATCCAAATACTTCAATTTTTATTACTAGAGCCTAGCAATCGTTGCAACCTAACAAGTCTAGTAGGCCAAGACCCTACACATGCTAGTGTTCATGATGATAGCAAGCACGGAAGCAAAACACACTAGCCTATGCAAGACACAATTCAACCTAATTACTAGAGCACACAAATGCAAAATAGTAAAGAGGGGGTCAAGGAATGCTCATGATTTTTTTCTTGAGGTCTCGAAAGGATGGCGCCTTCCCCTACTCCTCGTTGGACCACTCCTACCGGAGTCCCGGTCCCTCCCGCCACCAATATGGAGTTCTCGCCCACAAGCCCGCAATCACTCCCGGAGTGAAGACACGGTGTGTGTCACCGCTGCCACCAAGGCACAAAGTCGCCTCCCTCGAGAACTTGCCGGACTCCCCAAGCTGACACGGGCGCTCACTAGTGATGCACCTTTCACCAGCGGGCTCAAACCGTGTACAAACATGTGATGACCTTCACAACCGATCACGATAGGCTCGATCACAGAAACCTAACTGGTCTAGGTCTCACCATAGACCAAGAGTAACAACCTAGATCACACCCTCAAGGACACCTAGCCTTAGATGTGCAAGATCACTCCATGTTACTCTCACTAACACTCTCAAGATATACAATATCTCCTCCTAGTGCTCTCCTCTTTTCCTCTTGGCTGTCACCAAATGCTCCAAGCAATTTCACTGGCCAAGAAAGGTCTCCAAGACCCCAGCAATGGAGTTATATAGGCTTCCAACCTCCAACTAGTCGTTGCTCCACGAAATCAGCTTTCTGGGCCAACTGACCGGACTGTCCGATCATTGCCTCACCGGACCGTCTGGTCACTGCAGACCTGAGCACCAACAGCTCTACCCCTCTGCTGACTCCTACTGACCAGACCGTATGGTCAGTTGATCAGACCGTCTGATCCGTTCTCTCTCTAGTCTAGAAACATTTTGCATGCTGCTTCCTCTCTGCCCAAGGCTCAGACCTACTGACCGGACTGTCCGGCCACTAGACCCGACCGTCTGGTCTCTAGGTCTTCCAGACTTGACAGTTTCCTCGCTGCTCGCTGTAAGTCCTAGACAAGTCCTCTTAGTGACCGTACAGTCTGGTCTCCACTGACCCCTTTGTCCGGTCACTTCGTCCAGAAGCTGAAACTCCTCATCCTCACTTGACTTCGTTTCCCGGCTTCTCCGAACAACTCCTTGGCTTCTCCACTATCATCTAGTGCCTGTGATTTTACCGAGCAACCTTGCACATCACTGACTAGACATCCCTCTTGATAGTCTAGTTTTTCCTATGGACTCAAAGCCCTAACAACTAGACAAGTGTTCCCAACACTTGCTCTATAGCTTGTCCTTAGCTTTGATCCATCTCCATCAACCCTTGGACTCCATCAAGTTCACAAGCCTCCATGCTTGCGGTCATTGTTATCAATCGCCAAGGCAACCATCATCCATATGATTTATAGTAGTGTTTAGAGATGATTCCTACATAGATAACACTCATGTAGATATTAGCCCACAAATTCATAATTGTCATTTATCACCAAAATATTCATACCTTGGGGATTCAATTGTCAATGGTCATGAAACTTACACTACGCATGCAAGAAGCTGATCGGAAGTGGGCGCGACCGGCAAGGAGAGAGGAGGCAGACTCGGGCGGCCATGTCATGAGTCTCCAAGAAGGGGAAAGGAGGCATGCATAGCTAGTAGGAGAGGAGAAGAGAAGGCAAGCGCAACAGCAAGGAGAGGAGCGGAGTCATGGCTCCACCAACATGGCTTCCCGAAGGGTAAGCTGTACTTCCTCTTTTGACTGTTTAGCTTGTGATAGCAGAAGAAGAGGAATGAAAATGTTCATTATTCCTGTAGTTTTAATTCGTAGGTCTGATCCAAAATCAAGTTATTATTTTAAATTTACACTTATTATCAATCCAAAAAATTGGTAGAAAGGACGACGATTGTTATTCATTCACAAAGATTATAGATTTGTACACCACAAATTTTAAGGACCTTGCTGAGTTGATTGTTGATGAACTCCCATGTGGCTACAAAGAACTTGTCACTATTCAGTACCATGATGAGGGATCGGAATGGTTCCCACAAGTTGAAACTGACAACAACTCATGGCTATGTTTGAGAAGCATATTGAAACCAAAGTGATTACTATATCTTGTTGATGAGGACATCACTCCTATGGATACACACAACACTCCTCCAAATCTGGACTTGCAAGGTCCAATGACTAGAGCTCGTGCACGACGACTAAATTTAGAGGTGAGCTCGTTCCTACGTTCTTCGCTATATGTTACTTTTGAGAATGGTTTGCTACCTAATGATTATTTTATGATTAGAAACCATGGAGAAGACCAGGAGATGATGGGAGAAGGAGTTCGGAACGTGGAGGACCAGCAAGGGCTTGGAAGCCAAAGTGGAGGCCCAATCAAAACCGACTTTGAGTCTGTTTCGGGGCCCAGGACCAGTCTGTACTAAAACAGTCGCCCAGGACGCATACGGACTCGGATTTGGACGTTCTACATATGCACGGAAAGATAAGGAGAAGACCTTTCCAATGCCGCCAGCCTCATGTCAAAATTCATCCGGAGTCATCAGGAATCGTCAAAACAAGACAGAGTCCAGAATCTGTGTCGGTGCTGCGTCGCCTATTTTTGGCCTTTGGGCTTTGTATCTAGTTGAGCCCAATTAGGGGCGCGTCCAGAGGGTCTTGCACGACCCTAGGATCTTTATATACAGCCGCCGCCGCACCATTAGGGTTCAGGTTTTGCTTAGATCAATTCTGTTCATAAACAGTTTCGCCATTCATCGGTTTGTGAGACCCCAACTTCGAGAGTTTAATCATACATCTGCAATTGTGTTGCATTCTTCGTTGTTCTTGCTTGTGTTCTTGATTCACAGGCAGGGATTAGCCTTCTCGGCGAGGTCAATCGTCTTTTGGACGGTTGATAACCAGAGGAGATGTCGTGCTGCGATTGCGGGGTTTAGAACGTGCTGTTCTGAAGCCGGATCGATTTGTGTGTCGCCTCCGATCAAATCAACTTACCAAGAACCTTTCGGAAGATCGAGAACCCTTGTCCACATCACTTGTATTCTGATCCAATTGAATCACAACCCCTTGTCATTGAATGGCCCATCACACCACCTAAGGAGATGCATGTTGATGCTCTTAACACAACTTTCATGGCTGGTCCATCTAACAAGGAACAAAACTAGCCTTCCGAGAGCCAACCTAGCAGCACAATGCAACCAGATTTAGATGATGACAATTAGCTAGCAAATCCATTACCAGAGAATGAACACATGGGTGTTGATGATGAATGCATGTATTTGGGAAATGAAATTGTAGCTGTTGTACCTATGGTAATTGATGGTAATGACAAAGGCAAAGACAAAGTTCCAGAGGATGATGAGTCTGAGTCTGGGACTGAGTCTAAGCTTGAGTTTGATTTTGAGGAAGAGTTGGCTATAAAAGACTATGAAACTGAGAATATTGTACATGTTGATTATGACAAAGATGACCTACCAATGGATGTAGGCACCATCTATGAGAATATTGGAATATTTAAGTTGGCATTAGCTCAACATGCAATCAAGAGGGGATTTGAATATAACATTGAAAAGGCTGATAAAGGGAGATATAGGGTATATTGTTCAAGGAATGCTAAAGACAATTGTCCATGGAGGATTCATGCTTCTAACTTGGATGATGATGTTACTATATAGGTAATAACATGCTGCATTTATTCATATTGTTGCAAACTAATATTTTCATGCTATTGCTGCTTAGGTGAGGAAAAATCCTTCTAGCACAAATGCACCAGCACTAGAAGGTCCAAGAAGGTGAAGAATGCTACCAAATTTTGGATTTGTGAGAAGGTGAAAGATTGGTTGATTGAAGATGCTACCCTATGAGCAAAGGAGTTACAGAGAAGGATCAAAGAACATCACAAACTGAAGATGAACTAGAAGAGCATGGGTAAGAAACTTGCACTGAAACAACTTTATGCAGACTGGTATAGCAGCTTAAAAAATTTGTATAGGTTTAAAGCTAACATTGGGTGGTCAAGTCCTGGTAGTTTTGTAGTAATTGACCTTCATGAAGTACATACAAAGATCATATTTAGGAAATAGTTCTTTTTCTTTGAAACTTTGCATAGAAGGATTTCTTAGTTGCTATAGGCCATACTTGGTAACAGATAGTACCATTTTACTAGATGGTTTAAGGGACAACTAGCTATTGTTGTTGTTGATGATGATGGGCATAATTGGATGTATCCAGTGGCTTTTGGTGTCATGGATTTTGAGACAAATGATAATTGGATATGGTTCATGCAAGAGAAGCTATAGGATCACCAATTGGCTTAACCATATGCACAAATGTTGGACAATCTAGGAGTCAAAGAAGTGTTCTCACATGTTGAACATATAGAAAATGCATGTGGCATTTGGTTCAGAATTTCAAGAAAAGGTTTCATGGCAAAGTGTTTGACGACCACCTTTGGGCAGCAGCTTACTCATGGCATGAACACTTCTTTGTGAAACATTGGGCTAAAATGTAGAGAGCAAAACCAGCAGCAACAACATATCTTAGAGGTAGCCACACTAAATTATGGAGTAGAAGCCAGTACTCAACTCTTAGCAAGGTTGACTATGTAATCAACTACCTAGCAAAGAGCTTTAATAATTGGATGAAACAACACAAGAGCTTGAATTTGGATGACTTCATGGACAAGATCAGACAACTGCTCGTGAAAAAGTGGGAACAAAGGAGAAAGATTTCTAGGAAGTTCGAATGCCTTATCTTGCCATACATCATGAAAAAGTTGAAGGAAAGGAGCTGGAACTTGGACATGGAAGTGGTTAAATGCTCTGATGAGGTTGCTGAAGTCACTATATGTGGAGGCATTGGGTTTTGGTTTGTTTGCATGACAAGAGATGTACATATTGAGAATGGAAAGTTTTAGGCATCCCTTGCTCACATGCTATAGCATTTATCACATCACTAGACCATGCTCCTTTAGAGAACTATGTGGACTTGGCTTATTCCGTACATGTAATACCTGGTATAAGAAGCAGTACTGTTTTGGGCCTTTTGTGAGGTAATTATCCCAATTAATGGGAGAGAGAAACTAAAGAACCCTAATCCCTAAACACACGTCCCTGCTCTCCCACCCACGTCCTCCCCTGTCCCCTTCGATCCTGTCTTCCTCGAGCAGAAACAGGAGCGCTGCCTCCTGTCTCCTTCCTCCATACGGTCGGCAATCTCCATTGTTTTGGTCTCTTCAAAGCCTAGGTAAGCAAAATGGTTGCTCCTGGTACTCCCCATCGAGTCCCTCTCTATTCATCTCTCTTCATTCCTGTTGGATAGGAGATCTTAGTGCTAGATCAGCTCTGTCCATTAGAGCCTTAATCTCTTTCAAACTGTCTTTGTGATCTGTTCTCTGGGTATTCTGTGCAGCATAGGTTCTATTCAGTTTTCGAGGCCCTTAGGTTTCGAATATCACCTTTACTAGACTACTAAAGTTGTAGAGAATTTGTTTATCTTTCCAACGAGTATTTAAACACATTTTTTGGTTGAGTATATCAGCAGATATGCCTCTCCGAATTTTACTGTTGAAATTTAGTGTTTCGTCAGTTGCAGTTTGGAAAGTATTTGTTGCGTGGCTGTTTAAGGAAATTTAGAAGCCGAACTGGTACCTGGTGATTCGAAGGATTTTGTAGTAAACTTGATCATCTATTCATAGAGTATTTAATCACTGTTTTTGGATAAATATTCAGTGAGATATAAAGTTTTGAATTTGACTGTCCTGTAGTACGAGGACAGATTATAGTGCTGTTTTATAAACTGTTTTACAACTAGTAGATATTGAAATTAAATTTTGTTTTGAATACCAATATTGTAGGTTTTCTTATGTAGATACTCATAGTGCATTTACTTGCTAGCATACCCGTTAAACATTTAAAGTTAGGAAAATATTAAATGATAGTGCTGCTGAAACAATTGCTTGTGCTTGTTCTATTCTATCCTTTGGCGGACGTGAGGACGTAGGAGCTTTTTATTCATGTTTGTTTGATATATATGTATGCATTTGTCCTAAAAATTATTTATGATCAGGTGGTGCCCCTTCGGAGCGTGCTTAGCTCTCTTTTGATCATTGATTGGTAAAGGCAAGTAAACGTAGCGCTGTGGTCTTGCTTTAGTTGTATTATTTGAATTGCCTCCACTAAACTTGAATGATTCACACAAGCCAGATAATATGCTAAATGGATGTTATCTCTATGTCTTGAAGTATTTATGATCATAGTATGGATTCTACGTATTTGAAGTGAAGTATCTGATAAAGTGCATACATGACAATCTTGCATTTTTGCACTTCCTATTGGATGCATAAGAAGGCACCATAGCCTGATGTTGGTGTGGTAAGTACCAGTACAACAACGCATGTTGAATTAAGCAATGTGGTTGCAGCCCTCACTTCCTTTTGTTTGGATTTGAGGGTAGAAGTGAAGACATGCATTGCATTGCATCATTTGCATTTGCATTTGCATTTGAATGATAGTTTCCACATTATGAAGTCATTAATGTTTTATCTCACCAATTGGAGTTTAATTCAATTCATACTATATTTTTGGTGCTGCTATTTAATTTTGTTGTTTAACTAAACTGTGGTTTAAATAATATTGTTAAAGCCATTTACTTGTTGAGGTTTTCTCATAAACCTCATGCGCTTTCATTTTGTTCCTTAGGTGTTTCAGTTTGAAGGGCATGAGCGTGGGATGGGAAATAGCAGCACATATCTTGACCTTTCTACATGTTTCTAGTTGTCTTCATGGAGTCATAATAATGAAACTTATGTCCTCTTAGTTGAAACCTGCTATTTGAGTGATGGAGCAATGTTTAAACTTATTAATATTTTGAATAATGCTGCTGGATTTATGGATCTTAGAGTGATGCTCTTATTGTTCAATTATCTTTTTATCAATCTTGTTTGATGCTTTCGCTTACTCTGTTGTTAATTGATGTCTTGTTGTTTGTTATAGTAGTGTAGTTATGGTAATACTCTGGAGTGGATTTCTAGGGTGTTACAGTTGGTAATCAGAGCTTAGGTTATAGGTTCTAGGCATAGGTTGTTATTAAAATTTTACTCACTCTAAAACTTGACACACTTGCACATTTGGATGGGGTTGGGTTTTTATCGTTTTTCTGATGTTAATTTTTTTGTGTTATTGTGTTGCTATTGTGGTGTTATTGATTGCTTTGATCTTGTATGGGGTTGTAGATGAATCACGGTCGTGGTCATGGCCATGGGGAAGAAGAACATGCTCTCGAAGTTGAACCCATTGGAGATATGGCAGCAATTTTACTAGAGATGCAAGTAATGCATGGTGAGATCAATGCTATTCATCAAGCTCAGGTTGCGGCTGCTGCTCCTCCTAGTGGTGGAAATGCTCCTATGTGTGGTAATGTGGATGGAGGAGAAGGTTTAGTCCAGCCAAAAGTGGTTCGTGATCGTCCTATGGACTTGAAGGAATGGTGTGGTATGTCTTTGGGGAAGTTTAGTGGTACTAGTGCTCCTATTGGTGTTGCAAATTGGCTTTCTGCGACTACAGATAAGCTTGAGGCATTTCAGAATCCACCGGCAGGCTGGGTTTGTTTTGCTACTAAGTTATTGAAGGATGGGGCACTAGTATGGTGGAGGAATATGTTGTCATCTCGCTCAGCTGCTTATGGTCCTTTCTCTTGGGGGGAGTTTGTCGGCCAATTTTTTCCCGATGTCTCGGAAGGATGGCGCCTTCCCCTACTTTCATGCTTCCCAAGATTGTGATAGTTGAGAAGATCCTCACCTTGCTCCCTAGCAGCAAGCTCCTTTACATCACCCTTTATCTCATCATGGAGGAGGGTCTTTCCGTTGAGGATGTGATTGGGTTGGTCTTTGATGATGAGAAGATCATCGCAAGCTGGATCGGGGAGAAGACTTCCTAAGAAAACATTGGCGTATCATCAAGAATAGGGAAGGAAGTAGCTTCTATCTCAAGCTTCCTTGATCCCTCTACAAGATTGCCTTGCAATAGCTTCTACAACATCTTCAGATCAAGACCTACACCAAGTTCTTCATCAGGCACTTCATCAAGCTCTACCTCAAGTGTCATTCCATGTTCTACTCCAAGCACTTCGGGTGGACCATGCATTGGTGTAGGGGGAGCGCCAACAACATTACTAGCACGGTCATTTGAGATGATCAATCTGGTGCCCCCACCTCCTCCACAAGATCGACTCTGGAGCATTCGTCGAGCATAATAACAGGAGTTCTTCTTGGAATTTGATGAAGTTGTGAGAAAACCGAATGATGACCTTTGTGATACTTTCTTGAGGATTTATGATCTTGTGTGCAAGATAAACTCCTTTAGAGGTCTTCGGAGGATAGCTCCACTTGAAGTGGAGGAATATTGTGACAAGAAGGAAATCAAGCATGAATTCTCCGCTACATATACTCCCGAGCAGAATGGAGTAGTGGAGAGGAAGAACAAGACACTCATCACTCTTGCAAGTGCCAAGTTGGACGAGTATGGGACTAATGAGAGGTTTTGGGCTGAAGCAATCAACACAGCTTGCTACACCTCCAACCGTGTCTGTCTCCACCGGCTGTTGAATAAGATAACATATGAGCTATTGGTGGTGATATTGATTAGCCCTCTACTCCACCACCTCAAGCAACCTCTTCCTCCGAGGTGCAAGAACCAACCCAAATTCTAGCTCCTCCCAAAATTCAGTGAGACTTCACGCACCAAGTGATGAGGAAACCCAAGTGAGAAGTGAGCCACAAGCCTCCCCACATACTTCACCACAAGCTACTTCTCCAAGCTCTTCACAAGATACCCTTCCATCCAATTCAAGCTCAAAGTCCAAAACTAGGAAGCATAAGAGTGACTCTCCCACCTCCCTAAGAGTCCAAGACACTCATATCTCAAGAGAACGAGCAATCCATGATGCCCAAGATACTTCACCTGAACCACCTCCCACTCAAGAAGAACACCACCCTAGGCCCAAGGCCATCAACAAGGATCACTCACGAGATTTGATCATTGGGAGTCCATCTCAAGGAGTTAGGACAAGGAGGAATCAATACAAGCCTAACTATATGAGTGAAGAAAATGATGATGAGGCAATTGTTGCAATTGAGAACTTCTCTTTTGTCTCCATGATTGAGCCCACAACAATGGAAGAGGCAATGACTGATCACAAATGGGTAATTGCCATACAAGACGAATTGAATAACTTCAAGAGGTGCAAGGTATGGAAACTTGTTGAGAGAACCAAGAATCACAACATTGTTGGCACCAAGAGGGTCTTCAAGAACAAGAAAGATGAGAAAGGGGCAATTTTCAAGAATAAGGTTTGTCTAGTGACTAAGGGATATTCTTAAGTGGTAGGAATTGACTTTAAGGAAACATTTTTTCCCGTTGCTCGACTTGAAGCTATTCAGATCATGTTTGCCTATGCTTCACATAATGGCTTCAAGCTCTATCAAATGGATGTGAAGAGTGTATTCTTGAATAGAGAGATAAATGAGAAAGTCAATGTGGAACAACCTCCGGGATTTGAGGATCCCAAACATCATAGACTTCTGTATAAACTGAAGAAGGCTCTCTATGGACTAAAGCAAGCACCAAGGGCATGGTATGAACAATTGAAGAACTTCCTACTCAAGAATGGATTCAAGATTAGAAGCATTGATAGCACCTTGTTCACAAGGCATGTTAGGAAGGATCTCTTTGTGTGCCAAATCTATGTGGATAATATCATATATGGGTCAACCAATGAGAAGTACAATGAGGAGTTCCGGGAAATAATGGCAAGGGAATTTCAAATGTCTATGATTGGAGAGCTCCATGTCTTCCTTGGTTTTCAAGTGAAGCAATTGAGAGAAGGCAACTTCATCTGTCAAGAAAAGTACACCAAGGATCTTCTCAAGAGGTTCAATATAGAAAATAGCAAACCCTTGCGCACTTCTATGGCAACAAGCGAACCCTTGGACATGGATGAAAAGGGAAAACCAGTGAACCCCAAGCTCTATAGATCAATGATTGGGTCCTTGCTCTACCTCACAGCCTCAAGACCGGACATCATGTTTAGTGTGTGCTTGTGTGCATGCTATCAAGCAAATCCAAAAGAGTCACACTTGAAGGCCATGAAGAGGATACTAAGATACCTCAAGTACACACCTACCATGGGGTTATGGTACCATAGAGGAACAAGCTTTGAGTTACTTGGGTATTCGGATTCGGACTTCACGGGATGCAAAGTGAATAGAAAGAGTACATCGGGAGGTTGCCAATTTCTTGGAAGATCTCTTGTATATTGGAGCTCAAAGAAGCAAAACTCAGTGGCTCTATCTACAGCTGAAGCGGAGTATATGGCAGCAGGAGCATGTTGTGCTCAACTTCTCTACATGAGGCAAACACTCTCGGACTATGGTCTCAACTTCACTCTCATGCCACTCTATTGTGATAGTGAAGCGGCGATCAAGATGGCTCTCAAAACTAGAGATCATGGTCATGCAAAGCACATAGAGATCAAACATCATTTCATTCGAGATCATGTTGAGAAGAAGGACATTGACTTGGTGCATGTGCAAACTCATGAACAATTGGCGGATATCTTCACCAAGCCTCTTGACGAGAAGGCCTTCAACAAGCTAAGGGGAGAGCTCAATGTTCTCGACCTCTCCAACTTCACTTGAGTGACCCTAGATCTTGTCTCATGTAAATTTGTATAGCTTTGCTTGTTTGTTTTGTTGTTTGTGTCTTTGTTTGTGCTTGTTTCTCTTCTCTTGTAGGTTGACTACAGACCTCCTTGAGATAGCAATGGACATGGGTTAAGCTTGGGAAGGTGGTTCATTGTGTACCCAAGGCTCTGAAGAATGGTCCATTGTGAGTAAGCTCAAGAAGGGAACAACTCGTTGTTGACACCTTAGTTTGTAGTTTGCCCTCTCTTTCTTTTAGCATCGCATCATGCATGTGTAAACTTGTTGCATTTGCATTCTTTGCATTCATGCATTGTGATACCTTACATGCCTCTAAGCATGTTTCTAGGGGGAGTTGCTTATTTATAGTGTAAGTATTTGACCCTCTAGATGATCACATAGTGATCTTTGTGCTTTATGCCCATTGAGTCACGTTCAACAGAGCTCCGAGGTTAAATCTACTCGCGCAGCTCAAAGACAAGTGACTCATACATACCCAACACATTAATGACTAACCATTGCATACTTGAGAAATTCTCTGTTGAGTCATGTGTGTAGGGGAGCTATGGTGGAAGGCCATTATGACCAAGGAGGAGCACTATGAAAGGAGGAGTCTTTCTACATCTTGTCTCTTATTATTTGCTCCTTTGTTCTCTTGTGCTTTGTCTTTGGTTTGTGGTTTTTGGTGAGGTGACAAAGGGGGAGAAGAACATGAAGATCCAAAAGCCAACACCAGTCAAGACGGTGGAGAAGAAGTCAAAGGGGGAGAGGTTGATGAAGATCCAACACAAAAGATGGAAACAAGAAAATTGAAGATAGAGAGAAGAACATGAAGGAACATGATGGAACATGAAGAGTCCAAATGCCAAGACTATGGTGACAAAGTGGACAACATGAAGATGATCAAGACAATGGTGCATGTTCACTTGGAGTACATATGAAGATCATGACAAGATGAACATCCACACCAACATAGAGAAGAACAGCAATGAACATCTACACCGACATGAATATCTACGTCTATGGTGTGTGTCTACATCAACAAGAACACCTACCACGACACCAAGACGGGCGCAAAATTCAACTCAAGATAGATATCAAGTGCCCTACGTGATTGGGTAGTTCTCCCTCAACACCTAGCACATTCCAAGGGGGAGACTACTTCCAAGGTAAGGACCAATGTAATCCTCTCATTCCATTCTTTTCCTTTGGTTCCTTTTTGCTCGTCCATTTTGGATCATCATAAGTAGTGGTTGTCTTCCATCACCAAAAAGGGGGAGATTGTAAATATCATGACCATTGAGGTCACCCCAAGGTATGATATTTTGGTGATGAATGACAAAAATGAATTATGACTAATGTCTACACGAGTGTTGTTCATGTAGGAAACCACTTCTAGTCTATGATGATTGTAGATGGCGGCCTTGGCGATTGATGACAATGACCGCAAGTGTGGAGGCTTGTGAGCTTGATGGAGTCCAAGGGTTGATGGAGATGGATCAAAGTTGAAGACAAGCTATGGAGCAAGTGTTGGAAACACTTGTCTAGTTGTTAGGGCTTTGAGTCCATAGGAAAAACCGGACTATCAAGGGGGTCCAGGTCATTCTCTTAGGTCATGTCTAGTCGGTGATGTCCAAAGTTGCTCGGTGAAATCACAGCCACTAGATGATAGTGGAGAAGCCAAGGAGCTGTTCGGAGAAGCCGGGAAATGAAGTCAAGCGAAGGCGACAAGTTTCAGCTTCTAGACATAGCGACCGGGCAGAGGGGTCAATGGTGCCCGGACAGTACGGTCACTAGGTGAAATTGTCTGGGACTTACAGCGAAGAAGCGAGAAAACTGCCAGAGTTGAGGTTGTAGAGATCGGATGGTCTGGTCTATAGACTGGATGGTCTGATTTGTACAAGTGACTCTGGGCAGCGAGGAAGCGAGCAATGGAAATATTTCTGAACTGGAGAGAGAAACGGACCGGACGGTTCGGTCTACTGACCGGACGGTCCGGTCAGTATAGGATTTCATTAGGGAAGAGCCGTTGGTGCTCAGGTTTGCAGTGACCAGAAGGTCCGGTCAGGTAGTGATCGGACAGTCCGGTGAGTAGGCCCAGAGAGCTGATTTCGTGGAGCAACGGCTAGTTTGAGGTTGGAAGCCTATATAACTTTGTTGCTAGGGTCTTGGAGACCTCTCTTGGCTAGTGCAATACCTGAGAGCATTTGGTAAAGTCCAAGAGTAAAAGAGGAGAGCACTAGGAGAGGATATTCGATATCTTGAGAGTGCTAGTGAGAGTAACAAGGAGCGATCTTGCACATCTAAGGCTAGGGTGTCCTTGAGGGTGTGATCTAGGTTGTTACTCTTGGTCTATGGTGAGACCTAGACTGGTTAGGTGTCGGTGATCAAGCCTATCATGATTGATTGTGAAGGCCATCACACGTTTGTACACGGTTTGAGCCCGCCGGTGAAAGGGGCATGGCTAGTGAGCGCTCGTGTCGCCTCGGGGAGTCCGGCAAGTTCTCGAGGGAGGCGAGCTTTTGCCTTGGTGGCAGCGGTGACGCACACCATGTCTTCACTCCGAGAGTGATTGTGGGCTCGTGGGCGAAAAATCCACATTGGTGGCGGGAGGGACCGGGACCCCGGCGGGAGTGGTCCAATGAGGAGTAGGGGAAGGCGCCATCCTTTCGAGACCTCAGGAAAAAATCATGAGCCATCTCTTACTCTACTCCTTACTTTTATGCATTACTTTCCGAATTTACATATCGTGCTATTCATGCTTGTATGCTTACCATGCTCTAGTTGATTGCTTGTAGACTTGCATGAATAGGCTTCTCTACTTGCTAGTTGTGCTTAGCTTACACTTGATCACTAGCATGTATAGGAGTTGCTTAGGCTTGTTTGATCACCCTAGTATGTATCATGCCACTCATGCTTGTGTGCCTTCCATGTGCTTGTTGATTTAGTAGCTTTGCGTGAGTACGATCCTTTGGTAGCTTGTTGTGTGCTTCCGCATGTTCTTTGATTACTAGCTTGCATAGGATTTGTGTGCATCGTGTGTGATCCACTAGTATGCTTTGGTTGTCTTTCCTTTCATAGGATTATCTTGTTAGTTTGATCACCACTAGAGTTGTGTAGGAGTTGTTTGAGTGGTCGTTTTTAATAGTTGGCAAAATAGGTACATAGTTTGAGTTCCTGATTCACCCCCCCCCTCTCGGTCACTCGATCCTTTCAAGTGGTATCAGAGCTAAGTGCTCAATATAGGGCTTAACTGCCTTGAGTAGTGACCGAATTGAGTTGGGATGTCATCCCATTCGGGGCCGGGTCATGGCTCATGGAAGGATCGCTTGAAAAGCTACCTAGATGCCATGATTCCGGATGAGTTGATGGACACACTTGTGGACTTTGCCAATACCTTTATCGATGATCATGTATATGATGATGATTGTGTGGATATGCGTAGTTCTAGTGAGTGCCTAGATTCTAGTAGTGATAATTTGATAGGTTGCTCTACTAGTGTGCCTAATGTGATGATTGATGATGTTGGCTCTCTTGATCTTGCTTGCTCTACTAGTTTGACTAGTGAGGATGATGTTTGTGAATCTTTTATTAGTCATGCTATTGATACACTTGTTGAGGAGTTCTTTACTTTTCGTGCTAATGAGAATAAGGACTTACTTGTCTCTCTTATTCGCTTGCGAGGTATTGTGGACAGGATTCGAGCAACTAGTTTCGAGCTTCCCAAGATTGTGATAGTCGAGAAAATCCTCACCTTTCTCCCTAGCAGCAAGCTCCTCTACATCACCCTTGATCTCATCATGTAGGAGGGTCTCTCTGTTGAGGATGTGATTGGGTTGCTCTTTGATGATGAGAAGGTCACCGCAAGCTGGACCGGGGAGAAGACTTCCAAGGCAAACATTGGAGTATCATCAAGAAAAGGGAAGAAAGTAGCTTCGAGCTCAAGCTTCCTTGATCCCTCTACAAGATTGCCTTGCAATAGCTTCTACAACCTCTTCGGATCAAGACCTACACCAAGCTCTTCATCAGGCGCTTCATCAAGCTCTACCTCAAGTGTCATTCCATGTTCTACTCCAAGTACTTCGGGTGGACCGTGCATTGGTGTAGGGGGAGTGCCAACAACATTAGTAGCACAATCATTTGAGATGATCAATCTGGCGCCCCCACCTCCTCCACAAGATCGACTCTGGAGCATTCATCGAGCTCAACAAAAGGAGTTCTTCTTCCAATTTGATGAAGTTGTGAGAAATTCGAATGATGACCTTTGTGATACGTTCTTGAGGATTTATGATCTTGTGTGCAACATAAACTCCTTCAGAGGTCTTCGGAGGATAGCTCCATTTGAAGTGATTGACAAGCTTCTCTGACAAATCACAGCTCCTAAGAGGGGTTTCTTACTTGAGGAGGTGATCAACAGAAGAAATGAGCTCTGAATTGAGAGAGCAATGGAGATGATACTTGTGCTCCACTCACAAGTGGGACATGTGCTTGAGCACATCACTGGCCTCTATGATCTTCCCTATTATTATATCGACCTCGACAATGTGCACATGGGGTATGGTCATGGACATTGGAGGTATCGTGCTCCTCACTATCCCATCAGGAGGAGACTTCAGGAAGGGATTGCAAGGATCCCTATCTATGAGAATGGGCTTATCGCTCGACGTGATGAGGTTAGTGCTGGTCAATCAAATAATGCTTTGGATACTAACCCTTCTTCCTCTAGTGCTTGTCTTATGGCTACCACCAGGGTCAACTACAAGAGTGGAGGTACTCATTGGATTCTTGCCAGTGGGTGCACCCAACACATGACTGGGAAGCCAACCATGTTCACCAACATTGATGAAGACGAAGACAGTGAGGAAGTGACTTTTGGGGATAACTCAAAAGGGAGAGTCAGAGGATCAGGCAATGTGGCCATTACGGAGAACCTCCATCTCTCCAAGGTCTTTCTTGTGAAAACCCTCAACTTCAACCTCATGTCTACTTGTCAACTCTGTGACATGGGTTTCAAGTGCACATTTGATGAGGATGGTGCAATGATTGAAAATTCAAAGAACGGGCTAGTATTTCATGGAGTGAGGCATGGGAACTTGTATGTCACGGACTTCAAGTCAAGTAACATGCCACCAAGTACTTGCCTCTTCACTAAGGCAACTAAAGGATGGTTGTGGCATAGAAGACTGGCCCATGCTGGAATGAATCAGCTCAGAAAAGTGGTCAAGAGGAATCTAGTTGAAGGAATCAAGGATGTGACCTTTGAGAAGGACAAATTGTGCAATGCTTGTCAGGCTGGAAAGCAAGTTGCATCTTCACATCCCACCAAGTCTTTCATGTTTACATCTCGTCCTCTAGAGCTCTTGCACATGGACTTGTTTAGGCCAACATATTACAAGAGTCTAGGAGGCAATCTCTATTGCTTGGTGATTGTTGATGATTTCACGAGATACACTTGGATCTTCTTTCTTGTGGACAAATCTCAAGCCAGTGATATCTTCAAAAAGTTTGCTAGGAGGTCAAATAATGAGTTCAAGGCTAGCATTGTGAAGATAAGGAGCGACAATGGTACTAAGTTTAAGAACACAACAATGGAGGAATATTGTGACAAGAAGGGAATCAAGCATGAATTCTCCGCTACATAAACTCCCGAGCAGAATGGAGTAGTAGAGAGGAAGAACAAGACACTTATCACTCTTGCTCGTGCCATGTTGGACGAGTATGGGACTCATGAGAGGCTTTGGGCTGAAGCAATCAACACAGCTTGCTACACCTCCAACCGTGTCTATCTCCACCGGCTGTTGAAGAAGAGACCATATGAGCTATTGGTAGGATGGAAACCCAATGTTTCCTATTTCCGAGTCTTTGGCTGCAAGTGCTACATTCTCAAGAAGAGGAGAAAACCAGGGAAATTTGAGAGCAGAACTGATGAAGGCATTCTTGTTGGGTACTCACGGACCTCTAAGGCATATAGGGTCTACAATTCAGCCACAGGTTGTGTGGAAGAATCCTATGATGTGCAATTTGATGAGTCAAATGGTTCTTAAAAGGGAGTTGAATTTTTTAAAGTGAACATCGATGATGAACCCATAAGGGAGGCTATGAGAAGAATGCCCGTGGGCAAGGTTTTACCCCACGAGGGAAATGATGGTCATATTGATTAGTCCTCTACTCCACCACCTCAAGCAACCTCTTCCTCCGAGGTGCAAGAACCAACCCAAAATGCCACAAGTACACCTTCTAGCTCCTCCCAAAATTCAGTGAGAGTTCACCCACCAAGTGATGAGGAAACCCAAGTGAGAAGTGAGCCACAAGCCTCCCCACATACTTCACCACAAGCTACTTGTCCAAGCTCTTCACAAGTTACCCTTGCATCCACTTTAAGCTCAAAGTCTAAAACTAGGAAGCATAAGAGTGACTCTCCCACCTCTCTAGGAGTCCAAGACACTCATATCTCAAGAGAATGAGCAATCCATGATGCCCAAGATACTTCATCTAGACCACCTCCCACTCAAGAAGAACACCACCCTAGGCCCAAGGCCATCAACAAGGATCACTCACGAGATTTGATCATTGGGAGTCCATCTCAAGGAGTTAGGACAAGGAGGAATCAATACAAGCCTAACTATGTGAGTGAAGAAAATGATGATGAGGCAATTGTTGCAATTGAGAACTTCTCTTTTGTCTCCATGATTGAGCCCACAACAATGGAAGAGGCAATGACTAATCACAAGTGGGTAATTGCCATGCAAGACGAATTGAATAATTTCAAGAGGTGCAAGGTATGGAAACTTGTTGAGAGACCCAAGAATCACAACGTTGTTGGCCCCAAGTGGTTCTTCAAGAACAAGCAAGATGAGAAAGGGGCAATTGTCAAGAATAAGGCTCATCTAGTGGCTAAGGGATATTCTCAAGTGGCGGGAATTGACTTTGAGGAAACATTTGCTCCTGTTGCTCGACTTGAAGCTATTCGGATCATGCTTGCCTATGCTTCACACAATGGCTTCAAGGTCTATCAAATGGATGTGAAGAGTGTATTCTTGAATGGAGAGATAAATGAGAAAGTCTATGTGGAACAACCTTCGGGATTTGAGGATCCCAAACATCCTAGACATGTGTATAAACTGAAGAATACTCTCTATGGACTAAAGCAAGCACCAAGGACATGGTATGAACATTTGAAGAACTTCTTACTCAAGAATGGATTCAAGATTAGAAGCACTGATAGCACCTTGTTAACAAGGCATGTTGGGAAGGATCTCTTTGTGTGCCAAATCTATGTGGATAATATCATATATGGGTCAACCAATGAGAAGTACAATGAGGAGTTCCGGGAAATGATGGCAAGGGAATTTCAAATGTCTATGATTGGAGAGCTCCATGTGTTCCTTGGTTTTCAAGTGAAGCAATTCAGAGAAGGCAACTTTATCTATCAAGAAAAGTACACCAAGGATCTTCTCAAGAGGTTCAACATAGAAAATAGCAAACCCTTGCGCACTCCTATGGCAACAAGCAAACCCTTGGACATGGATGAAAAGGGAAAACCAGTGAACCCCAAGCTCTATAGATCAATGATTGGGTCCTTTCTCTATCTCACCGCCTCAAGACTGAACATCATGTTTAGTGTGTGCTTGTGCGCATGCTATCAAGCAAATTCAAAAGAGTCACACTTGAAGGCCGTGAAGAGGATACTAAGATACCTCAAGTACACACCTACCATGGGGTTATGGTACCCTAGCGGAACAAGCTTTGAGTTACTTGGGTATTCGGATTCGGGCTTCATGGGATGCAAAGTGAATAGGAAGAGTACATCGGGAGGTTGCCAATTTTTTGGAAGATCTCTAGTATCTTGGAGCTCAAAGAAGAAAAACTCGGTGGCTTTATCTACAGCGAAAGTGGAGTATATGGTAGCAGGAGCATGTTGTGCTCAACTACCCTACATGAGGCAAACACTCTCGGACTATGGTCTCAACTTCACTCTCATGCCACTCTATTGTGATAGTGAAGCGGTGATCAAGATGGCTCTCAAAACTAGAGATCATGGTCATGCAAAGCACATAGAGATCAAACATCATTTCATTCGAGATCATGTTGAGAATAAGGACATTGACTTGGTGCATGTGCAAATTTATGAACAATTGGCGGATATCTTCACCAAGCCTCTTGACGAGAAGACCTTCAACAAGCTAAGGGAAGAGCTCAATATTCTCGACCTCTCCAACTTCACTTCGTTGTTGACACCTTGGTTTGTAGTTTTCCCTCTCATTCTTTTAGCATTGCATCATGCATGTGTAAACTTGTTGCATTTGCATTCTTTGCATTCATGCATTCTTGCATTGTGATTCCTTACATGCCTCCAAGCCTGTTTCTAGGGGGAGTTTCTTATTTACAATTTAGGTATATGACCCTCTAGATGATCTATGTGTTTCATGCCCATTGAGTCACGTTCAATCCAGCTCTAAGGTTAAATCTACTTGCGCAACTCAAAGACAAGTGACTCATACATTACCAACACACTAATGACTAGCAGTTGCATACTTGAGAAATTCTTTGTTGAGTCATGTGTGTAGGGGGAGCTATGGTGGAAGGCCATTGTGACCAAGGAGGAGCACTATGAAAGGGGGAGTCTTTCCACCTCTTGTGTCTTATTATTTGCTCCTTGGTTCTCTTGTGCTTTGTCTTTGGTTTGTGATTTTTGGTGATAGGTGACAAAGGGGGAGAAGAACATGAAGATCCAAAAGCCAACACCAGTCAAAAAGGTGGAGAAGAAGTCAAAGGGGGAGAGCTTCATGAAGATCCAACACAAAAGATGGAAAGAAGAAAATTGAAGATAGAGAGAAGAACATGAAGGAACATGAAGAAACATGAAGAATCCAAATGCCAAGACTATGGTGACGAAGTGGAAAACATGAAGATGATCAAGACAATGGTGCATGTTCACTTGGAGTACATATGAAGATCATGACAAGATGAACATCCACATCAACATGGAGAAGAACAACAATGAACATCTACACCGACATGAACATCTACGTCTATGGTGCGTGTCTACATCAACAAGAACACCCACCGTGACACCAAGACGGGCGCAAAATTCAACTCAAGATAGATATCAAGTGCCCTACATGATTGGGTAGTTCTCCCTCAACACCTAGCACATTCCAAGGAGGAGACTACTTCCAAGGTAAGGACCAAGGTAATCCTCTCATTTCATTCTTTTCCTTTGGTTCCTTTTTTCTCTCCGTTTTGGATCATCATAAGAAGTGGTTATCATCCATCGCCAAAACGGGGGAGATTGTAAAGATCATGAATATTGAGGTCACCCCAAGGTATGATGTTTTGGTGATGAATGACAAACATGAAATGTGACTAATGTCTACACGAGTGATGTTCGTGTAGGAAACCTCTTCTACTCTATGATGATTGTAGACGGCGGTCTTGGCGATTGATGACAATGACTGCAAGTGTGGAGGCTTGTGAGCTTGATGGAGTCCAAGGGTTGATGAAGATGGATCAAAGCTGAGGATAAGCTATGGAGCAAGTGTTGGAAACACTTGTCTAGTTGTTAGGGCTTTGAGTCCATAAGAAAAACCGGACTATCAAGGGGGTCAAGGTGATTCTCTTAGGTCATGTCTAGTTGGTGATGTGCAAGGTTGCTCAGTGAAATCACATGCACTAGATGACAGTGGAGCAGCCAAGGAGCTGTTCGGAGAAGTCGGGAAACGAAGTCAAGCGAAGACGACAAGTTTCAGCTTCTGGACATAGTGACCGGACAAAGGGATCAGTGGTGATCGGACTGTACGGTCACTAGGTGAAGTTGTCTGAGACTTACAGCGAAGAAGCGAGGAAACTGCCAGAGTTGAGGTTGTAGAGATCAGACGATCCGGTCTACAGACGGGACGGTCCGGTCTGTACAAGTGACTCTGGGCAGTGAGGAAGCGAGCGCTAGAAATGTTTCTGGACTAGAGAGAGAAACAGACCGTACGGTCCAGTCTACTCACCGGACAGTCCGGTCAATACAGGATTTCAGCAGGGCAGAGCCATTGGTGCTCAGGTCTGCAGTGACCAGACGGTCCGGTCAGGCAGTGACCGGACAGTCCGGTCAGTAGGCCGAGAAAGCTGATTTCGTGGAGCAACGACTAGTTTGAGGTTGGAAGCCTATATAACTTTGTTGCTGGGGTCTTGGAGACTTCTCTTAGCCAGTGGAATACCTGATAGCATTTGGTAAGGTCCAAGAGCAAAAGAGAAGAGCACTAGGAGAGGATATTGGATATCTTGGGAGTGCTTGTGAGAGTAACATGGAGTGATCTTGCACATCTAAGGCTAGGGTGTCTTTGAGGGTGTGATCTAGGTTGTTACTCTTGATCTATGGTGAGACCTAGACCGATTAGGTGTCGGTGATCAAGCCTATCGTGATTGGTTGTGAAGGCCATCACACGTTTGTACACAGTTTAAGCCCGCCGGTGAAAGGGGCATCACTAGTGAGCGCCCGTGTCGGCTCGGGGAGTCCGGCAAGTTCTCGAGGGAGGCGAGCTTGTGCCTTGGTGGCAGCGGTGACGCGCACCATGTCTTCACTCCGGGAGTGATTGCGGGCTCGTGGGCGAGAACTCCACATTGGTGGTGGGAGGGACCGGGACTCCGGCGGGAGTGGTCCAACGAGAAGTAGGGGAAGGCGCCATCCTTCTGAGACGTCACAAAAAAATCTTGAGCATTCCTTGACCCCCTCTTTACTATTCCGCATTTATGTGCTCTAGTTGATAGGGTGACTTGTGGGTTGCATAGGCTAGTGTGTTTAGCTTCCACATTTTGTTTTGCATCATGAACACTAGCATGCATAGGGTCTTGGCCTACTAGAACTGTTTAGGTTGCAACGCTTGTCGGGTTCTAGTGGTGTGAAATTGAAGTATTTAGACTCGTGGTCGGCTACCGATTCACCCCCCCCCCCCCCACTCTGTAGGCCTTCGATCCTTTCAGTGGTGATGCCCATCGTCGTGCAGATAGTCAGTGGAGCTATGTGTTCCCAATGTGGCAAGGACCACAAGGATGTGGTGTGCAGAAAGAATCCAAATAGCAAGGTGATTTGGGAACCAGTAGTGAACTCCTCTTCAGGACAGCGTGGCACTACAAACATGATGTCTGGTGCTCATTTTGGGATGCAATATACTACTACTCCAGCGCAGCAGCTCTTCTCTGCGCCGCCATCACAGCAGTATTTGCCTACACCCTCGTCGCAGCAGTTCTTACCACCATCGATGGTGACTTTGGTACCTAGTTCTTCACATGTACCTGTGCCTAGTGGTGCATATTGGCTCTATAGAGGTCCTACTCCGTCATTTTTCTCGACTTCCATACCGACTAGTTTTTTTGGACCTTGTACTTCGACTGGAGTACCTGGGGTGTACTCTTTGCCCGTAGACGATGCTAGGGACCATGCTGATGTTGTCACAGGTACTGTATCGGTTGACTCATTTGATGCATTTGTACTATTTGATTCTGGAGCTAGCTTTCATTTGTCTTGGAGGCTTTTGTGTGTCGTACGGGTATCGCTGTGCAGCAAATTATCGGTCTATTACTATCAGTTCTGCTAAGGGTCCTATTTCTAGTACTCTTGTATGCCCCGGTTGTGTGGTTCACTTGGCGGATGAGAATTTGATGCATTTGATGTATTTGATGCTATTCTTGGGATGGATTGGCTATCTCAATACCAAGCTATCATCTCTTGGTTTTGGAAGACAATATCTTTACATGCTCCTTCTGGTAGAGAGGTGATTTTTGTTGGGAGGCCTATAAAGTACTCTCTTGCCTTATTGTACCATTTATTTCATGACCGCGGGACAAGAAAATCTGGAATTCTGTTTTCTATGGTTGGAGATGCTTATGCTGTTTTGCGAGTGGAGGATATTCAAGTTGCTTGCAATTACCCTGATGTTTTTCAACTTGAGCTCCTAGGTATTCCGCTTGCACGGGATGCTGTTTTTGAAATCAAGTTGATTCCTGGTACACGACCTATTTATAAGAGTCCATATCGGATGGCACCAAAAGAGCAGGTGGAGTTGAAAAGGCAGTTGGATGATCTTCTTGCTAAGGGTTTCATTAGACCAAGCAAGTCACCTTGGGCTTTTCCTATGTTGTTTGTGGAAAAGAAGGATGGTAGTAAGAGGCTATGTGTGGACTATCATGCTATTAATCAAATAACCATCAAGAACAAATATCCATTGCCTCGTATTGATGTGCTCTTTGAGCAGTTGAGAGATGCCAAGGTATTCTCTAAGATTGATTTGAATTCTGGATATCATCAATTGAGAATACGAGAGGAGGATATTGAGAAGACTGCTTTTAGCACCAGGTATGGACATTATGAGTACATCGATATGTCTTTTGAACTAAATAATGCCCCTACTGCTTTTATGGAAGCGATGAATAGAATGTAGCATGAGCATCTGGATGGCTTCGTTGTTGTTTTCCTTGATGATATTTTGATCTACTCCAAGTGTATGAATGAGAATGAACGCCATCTTAGTCTTGTTCTTAAGGCTCTTCGGATGAATCAGTTTATGCTAAGCCAAAGGAGTGTGCCTTCTAGTTGTCTAAAGTGGCTTTCCTTGGTCATATTATTAATCAGCATCGCATTAAGGTTGATCCCAAGAATGTTGCTTTAGTGGTTGAATGGAAGAGGCCTACAAATGTGACTGAAATTCATAGTTTCTTGAGGGTTGCGGGTTATTATCGTCATTTTGTGCAGAATTTTTCTACTATTGCAAAGCCTATGACCAAACATACAGAGAAGGGTGTTACATTTGAATGGACTCATGCCTGTAAAGTCAGTTTTCAGACATTGAAGAACAAATTGGTGAATGCTCCTATTTCATCCTTATCTGAGAGCGACAAGCATTTCACTGTGTACACGGATGCTTCCCGTATTGGGCTTGGTTGCGTTTTGATGCAAGAGGGAAAGGTAATTGCCTATGGCTCTAGACAGTTGAAGAAGCATGAGAGAAATTATCCTACTCATGATTTAGAGTTGTCTACTGTGGTATTTGCTCTAAAATCTTGGAGACATTATCTCTATGATGAGGCTTGTGATATCTATATTGATCATAAGAGTCTTAAATATATTTTCACTCAGAAGGAGCAAAATTTGAGGCAGCGTAGATGGCTTGAGTTGATAAAGGATTATGACCTTACAATTCAGTATCATCCAGGGAATGCAAATGTGGTGGCCGGTGCTCTTAGCAGAATAGGTGTTCCTCGCGTGTCAATGCCTTTGATTACAGATTTGGATTGTATGGGTGTCTCCTTGTGTTATGTAGGCACTGCAAGAGAAGAGACTCAAATACTCATTCAGCCACGCCTTGTTGAGATGGTGTGTGATGCACAACAACATGATCGTTTGATTCAGGAGGTTCGCAAGTGGATAGTAGCTGGTAGACCACGTGAGTTTAGTATTGATGAGAATGATGTGGTGCGTTTCAAAGGACGTGTTTATGTACCACAGAAATCAGAGGTGAAGTTGGATATCATGAGAGAGACTCATACAACTCCATATGCAGTTCATCCTGGTGAGACCAAGATGTATAGAGATTTGAAGTAGAATTTTTTGTGGAAGAGGATGAGAGTTGATATTGCTAAGTATGTGGGAGCTTGTGGTGTCTGTCAGCAGGTGAAGACCAAACATAAGAGGCCTGCAGGTTTGTTACAACCTCTTCAAATTCCAAAATGGAAATGGGAGTATATTACTATGGATTTTTTGGTTATTTTGCCTCGCTCTCCTCGAGGTAAGGATGCAATTTGGGTGGTCGTGGATAGACTCACTAAGATGGCTCACTTTATTCCAATGAAGACCACTCATTCAGCTGCAGACTTGGTTCCTTTGTATATCAAAGAGGTTGTGAGACTACATGGTGTACTAAAGTTTATTGTTTCCGATCGATATACCAAATTTGTTTCTAATTTTTGGACGAGTTTGCATGGCGCCTTAGGAACAAATCTCGATATGAGTGTTGCTTTTCACCCTCAGACGGATGGTCAATCTGAGCGCACTATACAAACTTTGGAGGATATGTTACGATCTTGTGTACTATCTTGGTAAGGTAGTTGGGAGGATCATTCAGCTTTAGCTGAATTTGCTTATAATAATAGTTATCAAGCAAGTATTAAGATGCCCCTCTACAAACTTTGTATGGATGGAAATGTATATCTCCATTGTGTTGGGAAGTACCAAGTGGGCGTTTGTTGGTTGGTCTAGATTGGGTACAACAGACTCATGATAAGGTACATGAGATACTCCAAAATATGTTGACTACCCCGAGTCGGCAGAAGAACTATGCAAATGTTAGGCGGAGAGATTTGGAGTTTGCAATGGGTGATGAGGCCCTTCTCAAGGTGTCCCCGACGAAAGAAGTTGTTCGCTTTGGCATCAAAGGGAAGCTTAGCCCAAGATATATTAGACCTTATTTGATTGCAGCTCGAGTGGGATCGTTGGCATATCGCCTGCAATTACCTGAGTCTATGGCTGGAGTATACCCGGTCTTTCATTTTTCTATGTTGACGAAATATATAAAGGATCCAGAGAAGAAGATAGAGCATGAACGAGTGATTATTCAACAAGATACAACTATTGACTCTCGGCCAGTACGTATATTGGAGTTCTCAGAGCGTGTAATGCGTAATCATACTATCAATACATAAAGATTTTATGGAGTAACAAAACTGAGCGTGAAGCTACTTGGGAGCTTGAAGAGCAGATGCGCAAAAATTACCTAGAGCTTTTTGAAACCGGTGAGTTCTATGTTGTTTGCTTTATTTAATTTTTTTAGTGGCTCTCATAGAAGGGAAGGAATTCGAGGATGAATTCTTTTTAAGGGGGCTAGAATGTAATACCCGGTATAAGAAGCAATATTGTTATAGGCCTTTTGTGGGGTACTTAAGGCCTAATTACAGCCCAATTGATAGGAGACACAAACTAAACAACCCTAATCCCTAATCACATGTCCCTGCCCTCCCACGTCCTCCCCTATCCCCTTCGATCCTGTCTTCCTCAAGCAGAAACTGGAGCGCCGCCTCCTGTCCCCTTCCTCCCTACAGTTGGCAATCTCCATCGTTTTGGTCTCCTTCGAAGCCTAGGTAAGCAAAATGGTTGCTCCTGGTACTCTCCATCGAGTCCCTCTCTATTCATCTCTCTTCATTCCTTCTGGATAGGAGATCTCAGTGCTAGATAGCTCTGTCCATTAGAGCCTTAATCTCTTTCAAACTGTCTTTGCGATCTGTTTTCTGGGTACTCTGCGCAGCGTAGGTTCTATCCAGTTTTTGAGGCCCTTAGATTTCGAATATCGCCTTTTCTAGAATATAAAAGTTGTAGATAATTTGTTTATTTTTCTAACGAGTATTTAAACGTATTTTTTGGTTGAGTATATCAGGAGATATGCCTCTCTGAATTTTACTATCAAAATTTTAGTGTTTCGTCAGTTGCAGTTTGGAAAGTATTTTTTGCGTGGATGTTTAGGGAAATTTAGATGCCGAACTGGTACCTGGTGTTGTGAAGGATTTTGTAGTAAACTTGATCATCTTTTCATGGAGTATTTAATCACTATTTTTGGATAAATATTCAATGAGATATGAAGTTTTGAAGTTGAGTGTCCTGCAGTACGAGGACGGATTATAGTGCTGTTTTATAAGCTGTTTTACAAGTAGTAGATGTTGAAATTAAATTTTGTTTTGAATACCAATATTGTAGGTTTTCCTGTGTAGATACTCATAATGTATTTACTTGCTAGCATACCCTTTATACTTTTAAAGCTAGGAAAATGTTAAATGATAGTGCTGCTGAAAAATTGGTTGTGCTTGTTCTATTCTATCTTTTGGCGGGCATGAGGACATAGGAGTGTTTTATTCATGTTTGTTTGATATATATGTATGCATTTGTCTTGAGAATTATTTATGATCAGAAGGTACCCGTTCGGAGCGTGCTTAGCTCTCTTTTGATCATTGATTGGTGAAGGCAATTAAATGTAGCGCTGTGGTCTTGCCTTAGCTCTATTATTTAAATTGCCTCCACTAAACTTGAATGATTCACACTAGCCAGATAATATGCTAAATGGATGTTTATCTTTATGTCTTGAAGTATTTATGATCATATTATGGATTCTTCGTATTTGAAATGAAGTATCTGATGAAGTGCATACTTGACAATCTTGCATTTTTGCACTTCCTATTGGATGCATAAGAAGACACCGTAGCCTGATGTTGGTGCGGTGAGTACCGGTACAGCAACACATGTTGAATTAAGCAACATGGCTGCAACCCTCACTTTCTTTTGTTTGGATTTCAGGGTAGAAGTGAAGACATGCAGTGCATTGCATCATTTTCATTTGCATTTGCATGGAAGTTCCACATTATGAAGTCATTAATGTTTTATCTCACCAATTGGAGTTTAATTCAGTTCATACTATATTTTTGGTGATGCTATTTAATTTTGTTATTTAACTAAACTGTGGTTCAAATAATATTGTTAAAGCCGTTTACTTGTTGAGGTTTTCTCATAAACCTTATGCGCTTTCATTTTCTTCCTTAGGTGTTTTAGTTTGAAGGGTATGAGCGTGGGATGGGAAATAGCAGCACATATCTTCACATTTCTACATGTTTCTAGTTGTCTTTATGCAGTCATAATAAAGAAACTTATGTCCTCTTAGTTAAAACTTATTGTTTGAGTGATGGAGCAATGTTTAAACTTATTAATGTTATGAATAATGCTGCTGGATTTATGGATGTTATAGTGATGCTCTTTTTATTAAGTTATCATTTTATCAATCATGTTTGATGCTTCCGCTGATGTTAATTGATGTCTTGTTGTTTGTTATAGTAGTGTAGTTGTGGTAATACTCTGTAGTGGATTTCTAGGGTGTTATAGTACAGAAATTTAGAACAGCATATGCATAAGAAATCTGTAATGCCCTAAATTAAAAAAAACAAATTAGTGTTTGGTTTGGGCCTTTTGTGCTGAGAATGGGTTAGTATGGGACCTGGTTCAGCCTATACCCTTTGTTGTCCAGCTGATCATATAACGCTAAGCCTTTTCCCACACCAACTATCTCACGACCGGGAGAAACATTGAGAAGGCGGCCCTCCTGTTCTCCATCCCAGCCTCTTGGTTATGCCATTTGTATTGCTTATTGGTGGGAGAAACATTGAGAAGGCGGCGCTCCTGTTCTCCATCCCAGCCTCTTGGTTCTACCATTTGTATTGCTTATTGGTGGAGCACGAGAGCTAGGGAGGGAAAGCGATTGTCCAGAAACTAGATGGATTGGTTGAGATATTGACACATATCGATCCTTTCCTCTGCACTTTAGAGAATGGTGGCTAGGCTGGACAGTCAGGGCGTTTTTTCGTTGAATTTCTGCTACTGTTCGTCATGTTCAGTTTCAACTCTGTTGCAGCACACTAAACAGTTTTAGTTCGGGGCCATTTTTACGATTTTTTATGTCGAATCAGACAATCTCAGTATAACAAAAGTTGTATCTTATTTCAATACCTTTCCAATGAGTATTTAAACACGTTTTTTCATTGAGAATTAAGGGAGTTACGGCTTTCTGAATCTGACTATCGATTTCAGTTCCAATGATCAGTTTTGAGTGGCTATTTAAAATTCTTTAGAGGCCGAATTAGTCCAGCATTATGTGGAGTATTGTTTAGGCCTATGCACCCTCTTTCCATAGAATATTTACATGCATGATTTGGTTCACTAGTTTGGGCGATATGATTTTCTAAAGTTAGCGTCGTGCTGCTGTTGGACAGGTTCTGTCAGTCACTTTGTCGAGCCATTTAGAAATAGTAAACGTCAAAATTAAATTTTGAAATGAATACAAAAAAATTATCCCTCATTCTCTAGTTTCCGAATATGTATTTATTTGCTATCATTGCTGTTACAGTTTTAGTGCTATAAAAAAGACAAGCAGCACCGCTGCTAGTGATCAATTCATTGATTTTGATGATTGTGGGTTTGGGCGTAGGAGCGCTATGCATATTGTTTGTAAATGATCTATGGAGTATTTGTATTGAGGTATTTGTGCTACAACAAGTGGTAGGGCTCCGGAACATGCCTAGTGTATTTTCTTTGTCGTCGGAGGCAAGTGAATGTAGCGGTGGTTTGCTACCGTTTTGTCTTGTTATTTTTATCACCTATACTTTAATATTCTAAACCATACCACTTCCATTATAATCTGAGTACTTATGCTAAGTGAAGGTTATTTATGTCATGTGGATTATTTATTCACTTTAGACTTATTTTCATATTCCATTATAACTGAAGTTGAAGTTGCGGAGGTTTTATTTCTCATTTATGAGACATATGAGGCATATCATCTCAATTACATTAAATTTTATTGTAATCCTGTGGTTGCAATTGTACCAGTACATATTATACGTTGCCCGAGGAGGGGTGCGATGTAAAAGTGGTCATGGCATTGCATTCATATGCATTCATTGAAGTTATTAACATATATATGTTGTGGTACAAGTGAAGTGATCTTATATGCTTTCAGAGGCCTTTTATTATTCAATTATTATTATTGTAGTTTATAATGAAGTATTGGTTGTGTCATATTGATATCTTTAAATTGTTGCTTAATTGAACTCATGGTTTAAATAGCTTGACAAAGCAAATTTGTTTGCTGGGATTTTTATCTCACCCTTACTCTACCCTCTCCAGGTGCTGATGATTGCTAGAAAGGAAGGAGGAATTAGTTACACATCTTGCACTGCACTTTTATTCTTTAATTTCAATAACTGGAGACTAGTTGTTTGGTCATGAGAGTGATGCTTTAATTCTTGTGGATGTTAAACTCTTTTACTTGCTAGGATGTTTATTGATGCTAGTGTGATGCCTATATGAACTATTATTGTTATTGCATTCGCGTTGCTGATAAATGCAAAGGAAATGCTACCAAAATTTTCTATTCTTATGTCTGTGCTTGTTTGTGTTGTCTTAGTAACATCCCGGGGTGTTTGTGGATTTCGAAGTGTTACAAAATCCCTAATTACAACCATGATTTTTTATGCACCCACCACTCTTGAAACCCACAACTAGAAGGAGAAAGAATGAGAGGTTTAAAGGCAGTGCTGAGGGTAGCAACAATGCAACAAGGAGGAAAGGACAACACCAATAATGCCTTATTTGTCATGGCTATGGGTATCACTGGCACAGCTGTAAATAAGGTGATCCAGAGGATATTGCAGCCATGATGGCTGTAAAGTAACTAAAATGTGCACATTAACTTATTTGCATGATTGTATAACCATTTATATTTCCAAACATTTTTTTTGTTTATGTAGAGCGCCACCAAAAAGGAGAAAAAAGAAAACTACTAAGATATCAATCGAGAGCAGCGTTGTTCCTTTTGAAGATGAAGAACCATCACGGTCAATGACATTCCTACCAAGGTTTGCATCCCTTTTGTTGCTATCATATCAGAACCTGGCATGTTGCATTATTTTTTTCTTCTAAGATCTACTTTTTGTACAGCCAACATACTGAACCTGCAATTAAGAAACAATCAAGAAGTTCTGGGTCATAATCAACTAGATCAATCAGGTAACACCAATTATTTTGCAACTTATGTTTTTCCTTGTGTGATGTTTATACTAAGTGAATGTATTCTAATATAGGTCTAAGTCTGGTAGCGGCTCAAATCAAGTTGAAGCCCTCTGTATTGAGTGCCCTGGTTGAGAAACACAAGATAGAGAACACACTTGCAATTGTTGTTGTTGTTGCTGTTGCTGCCACTACCAACGGACAACCAAGCCGACAAGGAAGGAAAAGGTTGTTGCAAAAAAGATGCCAAAAGAGAAGGCAAAGAAGGTGCTAATTGATAGCTCGGCAATGGGAACAAGAAGCAAAGTAAATAGTGTTTATAGCCCATCAATGGGATTGGGAACCAGAAGCAAACAAAGGCTAAGTCTTTAAATCTATTTTAGTGTGATGTATTGTGTCTGTTATGTGACAAAACCATCCTTTTGCTTGTCCTTTCTACAAGATGTGTTTATGAAGAGCAACCTATGACTGGAACTTGCTATCTAGCCATCATTTTGAAAAATTCTTGTTACCAGGAATATGTTCGTATTATTGCAATATGAATTATGTATGTCTTTGTTTTATTTGAATGAACGCCCACTCATGATTGTGTGGCCATCATTTCATTAATATGATTGTATAGCATATAAAGTCTGAGTGGCATACAAGGAACGCAAACCAAATCCTCATGTATGAGTACATCAAGGGTATTTTCATCTTTTCACCTCATATTTAATGTTGTTATATGAGAAATCTGATGATAATGGCATGTAAAGCATTCAAATTTTCATCGAGGGCACAGAAAAAATCTTCGGCAAATTTCGTGTTATAGAAGTAACCATGTTAATTTTTAGTGGCATAGAGAGAATTTGATCTCAAAGAATCCTCAGAGCCAGCCGCACAGTGATTAACTTTCACAACAACAAAAGTGCCCAGTAGCGGCGGGGCAAAACCCGCTGTAGCGGCAGGCGGGCCGCCCCACCGCTACCCTAACGCCGCTAAAAAAAAGCTCTAGCAGCAGAGGGAGATGGAATAAATCGCCGGTAGAAAGAAATTAGTAGCGGCGGGTAACAACTTCACCCGTCGTTACCCATAAATCCAAAAAAACAAAAAAACGGTCCGTCGGCCCGCAAGAGCCCGGACCCAATCCATCATCTCGAGCCCGGCCGGCAAAGAGGCCAGCCAGATCCGCCGCAAGTGCTCGTCGTCACCCGCCGCAAGTGCTCGTTTGCGAGGTCGTCACCCGCTTCGGTGCTGCCGCTCGTTCGCGAGGCCGCCACCCACCTCGGCGTCACCACCCCACCACCGCGAGGCCTCCAGCCGCCGCCACCGGGGGAGGAGTAGAGGCCTCGAGCCGTTGCCGCCGGGGGAGGAGGAGTAGAGGCCTCCAGCCGCCCGCCTCGGCGCTGCTGCCGCCGAGGGAGGAGGAGTCGCCTGCGCTCGAGTCCAACACGAGCCCCACTTTTGAGCACGCCTGCGCCCACACTCCTCGGGACAACACGCTCGCCTCACGGCAGCAACTAGAGAGAGAAGAGAGGGAGAGGAGAAGCTATGAGAGAGAGAGAGAGTTAGGGTGGGGAGTGCGGCTGGGGTGCGGCGGGGTGGGGAGTGCGGCTGGATGTAGGGTTTGCTCTCCATTTTATATGGAATCGTATCGTGGGTTGGGCTCTCCATTCTAGCGACGGGCTGCTTTGTGAGCCGCCGCTATAAATAATTATAGCGACGGCCCATGTTATCAACCGCCGCTAAATTGTTTTTTAGCTACGGTTAAACCCTTGAACTGCCGTTAAATTGTCTATAGCACTGTAATGGTTACTGTAGCGGCGGGGGATAATATTACCGCCGCTGAACTCATTTTTTAAGTGCCGCTATATATGATTTTTGTGGTAGTGTTTCTGCCTTGGGAGCGAGCGATGTGGGATTACTCGTCCAAGATATGGACAAATATGCAGAACGATTAGATTTGTGGAAAGTAACTAAATCTATATATAGAACGACTAGAATTATAGAACCGGAGGGAGTACATGCTAGGCAGTCAAAATCTTATATGTACCAGAAAAGGTATGTCAAGTTCGTGAAATCCTACTGCTGGAAGAATCCATCGAAATTTCTAACGGGGAAAATGTATGTTGCATGAAATTCTATAAAGTGCGTATCGCGACTCAAAAAAGTTTGTTGAGGCCTAGGGTCTCTGTATTAAATATATGCAACCCTACTCTGATCGATGCACTCGAACTGTTGTTTGTGCAAAGAAAAACAAGCAATTAATTTTGCATTAGGCATCATTATCCAAAAAAGTTATGTTCCCGTGTCAATTTTTCTTTCCTCGTCGTGTTTTTATTTTTCGGCCCATGATCTCTGCTCCAACAAAAGACCCGGACAAGGAAAATCAGTGACATCGTGGGCCTTGGGGTCCATGTGTTGTCTCTATTTGCCACGTGCAATACTTCCATCAAATTAATTTTCGGTGAACAATGTAGTATTTTTTAGTCAACTATAAAAGTTTTAAATTTGCAATCAGTTCATTCGGCCAAAAACAATATTAATATTTCATGATTTCACATTCGAAAACTCCACACCAACTTTTATGGACTTGCTCGCGACCATAGTTTGAAATTGGAAAGGAGTTCGAGCAGCGACAGAGGGCCAAAGAGAAGAATATGTTAAGAATACTAATAGGTTTTTGGGCTTTACACTTCTTCCTGCCCCTGAAGGGTTATCCTTTATCTATATATACGTCATGTATTCACTATTGGATTGACTAATAATAAGAATAAGAAAGAGACCGGAAGATCCACCTATATACCGTGTTCATGTCTTTCTTTGGGAAATTAGTAAGGGGAACGATCTGCACTATCTTCTCGACGCCTCTCTCTCTTGGATTGGTATTAGGAAAAAAGGATTCGATGATCCATATCAAGATTATTCTCAACACATTATCAGCACTTTAGCTCTTCAATCGGGTATGTCGTTCTTGATTTATTGTATTAGATTAGTCTTGTTTCATGATACTAATCACCGGATTGATTAAATTACGAGGAACGACGATGGCGATCACACCATGCGGCTCAACTACATCGTCATCATCACGTGGGCAGATCTTTGACCATGCCTTTTGCCCTACGCGGCAAGCACAAACACCACGATGCCCCATTCATGGTTTGATGCCTTTTCTTCTCAATGGTCATTCCAGTAGATTAAATACTAGATTGAATCCTGTAGATCAATTCTAGTAGATAAATTGCTGAATCATTGGATGGTACGGCTTGTGGTTCAGATTCCTTCATGCAAGCCACTATGAGTAAAGGCAGTTTCTTCATGCATGTGCAGCCGCACTGCATGTTTTGGCTATTAATGCTAGTGTAGAGAGTATAAACTCGAGAGAGAGGGGACGATCGACTGCACACTTGTATTGATCATCATTGGTTTACATATATAGAGTTACAGGAGCCCCTGGAGGCTAACCGAATCGCTAGTCGTTCAGGAGCGCGATCGTGGCGAGCGGAGCGAGTTGTGGGCGCGCGTGGCGAGCGAAGCGGAAGCGGAAGACTCGGCATTGCTGGCGAGGACGTTGGTGGAGGTTCAGCTAACAACACCCACCCCGCCCCGGAGACGCAGCATCGTCGACAGTGGCGCACAGGCTGCGTCTGAAGTCGTTGTACAGAGCTGTAGGTAAACCCTTTGTGAAAATGTCCGCCAGCTGCTGATTGCTTGAGATGTGAGCGACACACACTTCTCCAATGGCGACCTTCTCGCGAACGAAGTGAATATCGAGCTTGATGTGCTTCGTGCGCTTGTGATGTACTGGGTTCCTGAGTCATGTACACTGTAGAGACATTGTCGCAGAAGACCACTGTCGTTTTGTCAATGTTGCACTGCAGTTCGCCGAGGAGGTGCCGAAGCCAGGAGCATTCTGCCACGGCGTTCGCGACGCCGCGGTATTCAGCCTCAGCGCTCGATCGGGAGACGGTGGTCTGTCTCTTGGAGGACCACGACACGAGCGAGTCACCAAAGAAGACACAGAAGCCGGAGGTGGAGCGCCTTGTGTCCGGGCAGCCGGCCCAGTCTATGTCGGTGTACGCCGTGAGTGTCGGCGATGTCGTGGCGCGGAGTAGAACGCCGAGGTTGGGTGTGCCCTTGATGTACCGCAGGATCCGTTTCAGCATGGCGAGATGGGCATCGCGCGGGGCGTGCATGTGCAGACACACCTTCTGGACGGCGAAGGTGATGTCTGGACGCGTCACGGTGAGGTATTGCAACGCGCCCGCCATGCTTCTGTTGAAGGAAGCGTCGGTGATCAGGTTCCCGTCGTTGGCAGATGCTTTGGGTTTCGCTTCTGCTGGAGTGGCGGCTGCTTTGCAGTTGCTCATGCCGGCGCAATCCAGCAGATCATCAGTGTAGTTGGCTTGAGAGAGGAGGAATCCGTCAGTGGACCGCTTGACGTCGATGCCAAGGAAGTACTGAAGAGGCCCCATGTCCTTGACGGCGAACGCGGAGCACAGCTTGGATATCAGGTCTTGGAGCAAGGCGTCGGTCGACGTGGAGAGCACCATGTCATCCACGTAGAGCAGCAGGTAGGCCATGCCGCTCGTCGTGCACAGGATGAACAACAAGGGGTCGGATCGAGTCTGTTTGAATCCCACAGACGTCACGAACTCGACAAACCTCGTGAACCAGGCACGCGGGGCCTGGCGGAGCCCGTAGAGGGAACGGGACAGCAGACAGACGGCATGTGGTCGGTCCGGATCGACGAAGCCTGCGGGTTGCTGACAGTAGACACGTTCGTTGAGGTTGCCGTGCAGGAACGCGTTGGAGACGTCGAGTTGGTGTGCGGGCCATTGCTTGGAGGCGATGAGGGTGAGCACAGTGCGTATGGTCGCCGGTTTCACCACTGGGGTGAATGTTTCACCGAAGTTGACGCCTTGTCGCTGAAGGAAGCCACGGACGACCCATCTGGCTTTGTATCGCTCAAGTTCGCCGTTGGCCCCGAATTTGTGCTTGAACACCCATTTTCCGGAAATGACCGTGGTGCCGGGAGGACGGTCGACCAGTGTCCATGTCTTGTTTTGCTGGAGGGCGGCAAACTCGGATTTCATGGCCGTTAGCCAGTTTGGGTCTTTGAGTGCGGCTCGGACGGAAGCGGGGATTGGGGTGGGTGGTGTTGTGGTGTGAGACATGCCGTATTTGGGATTTGGTTTGTGGATGCCGTCGCGGGCGCGGGTCAGCATGTGGTGGCGTGGCCTGGGTGCTGGCGCTGGCTGTGATGAAGCGTGTGCGGGCGCAGGTGATCGTGCAGCGGGCGAGCTGCTGGCTGGCAGTGGAGAGCTGGCAGCAAGAGGCGGCGTAGGAGATCGAGCAGCCGGCGCTTCCTGAGGAGGAGCTGAGTGGCGTGCCGAGGGGGTGGCGTATGTGTGGGAGACAGATCCGGCCGAGCGAGTCGGTGTGGTGACTGCGCGCGCGGCACGGTCGGGATGATTGGTGGCGAGGTGGACTCATCGTACCTGCCAGGCGGCGTAGACGTGGTCGTGATGGGGCGTCGGAACGGGAACGTCTGCTCGTCGAAGATGACGTGCCGAGACGTGAAGACGCGGCGGGAGTCGAGGTCAAAGCATCGATAGCCACGATGATCGGAGGGGTAGCCGATGAAGACGCAGGCCGTCGAGCGGGGCGCCAGCTTGTTCGCCGTCGTGGTCGTGAGGTTGGGGTAGCAGAGACATCCGAAGATGCGCAGCTCGCTGTAGTCAGGTTGGACACCGAAGAGCAGCTCAAACGGAGTCGTGGACCCCGTGGCGCGGCATGGCCGGCGGTTGTTGAGATGTGTCGCCGAGGCGAGGACCTCGGCCCAGAATGCTGTGGAAGCTGCACTGTGGATGAGCTTGGTGCGCAAGCAATCGTTAAGGGTACGAAGGATTCGCTCGGCCTTTCCGTTCTGCTGGGATGTGTACGGGCACGACAGGTGCAGAGATACACCGTGATCAGCAAGAAGGAGGCGCAATGCGTGGGAATCAAACTCACGGCCATTGTCAGTTTGCAAGGCCAGAAGCGGAAGACCAAATTGGGTCCTGGTGTATGCGATAAAGGAGCGTAGGTGGTGAAACACTTCAGATTTATTGCGAATTGGAAATGTCCATGTATAATGCGAGAAATCATCTATGAGCACGAGATAGTATTTATAACCAGAAAAACTCAACGTTAGAGAGGTCCATACATCGGCATGAACCAATTGAAAAGGGAAATGAGTGCTACTAGTAGAATTGGAGAAAGGCAGACGAACACTCTTCCCAACTCGACACGAGTGGCAAGAATGTGTCTCCGATTTATTGCAGCGGAAATCAAAATTCTGCAGAACCTGACGCAGGACATGGGAGCCGGGGTGCCCTAGCCGTGCGTGCCACAGATCGACCGTCGAGGTGGCGCTGAAGGCGTGCTGCGGCGGCAGGCGGAGAGGGTAGAGGTCACCCGAGCTGTCACATCGGAGCATCTCCGTTCTGCTGGGAAGACCCTTAACAGAAAAACCAGAGGGGTCAAACTCAATAGAGACATTGTTATCACGAGTTAATTGGCATACAGAAATCAAGTTCTTAATGATGGAGGGGGAGATGAGGATGTTCTGGAGGTGCAGAGGGGAGAACGGTGTTGGAATTGTAGTGGCGGCTGAACGCGTGACAGGCAGCCGTGCACCGTTTCCGACTGTAATGGAGGTTGAAAAGGGAATGGGTTTAGAGTTGGGAAAGTTACCAGGCATGTTGGACATGTGGGATGAAGCGCCGGTGTCCAGGTACCAGTCGCTGGCGCTGGGCGATGTCTGGTTGTAGGTGCCGGCGGAGGACAGCGCCGAGAGCAGCGCGGTCTGATCCCAGCATGAAGGAGACGAGGCCGCTTGTGTGCCGATCTGGGCCATCATGGCATTCTGCGGATTGAATGGCGGGCGGGGGCCGAGGACGCTGGACCCAGGGGCGCAAAAATTCATGGGCCAGGCCTGAACAAGGCCGGTCCAGGGGTTGTAGCCAGCCACCCATGGGAGGCCTCCAGGTTGCTGACGCGGTGCACCGCGGCCGCCACTGGAGTTGCCGGTGCCTCGTCCGGTTGGGGTTTTGCCGGAGCCGGAGTTGGATCTGGATCCGCGGCCGCGTTGTTGCTGGTGAGGCTTGTTGCGGTTGCCGCCAGAGCCGGAGCCGGATCCGGATCCGTTGCCGGGGCCAGAGCCGGAGCCAGCACCGTCGTCCCCACTAGAGCCGGATCCAGCGGGGTTGCCGTGTCCGGCGTAGAGCGCGTGGCCCGCGTCAGCCCGAGCATCGTGTTCTTCGCAGAGCTCCTCCAGTAGCAGGTACGATCTGGCACTAGCGAAGGTGTGTGGAGGGAATTTAGATTTGATGACAGGCTTGAGGTGACGGTACCGTGGATTCAGGCCACGGAGGAGACTGAGAACTTGGCTCGGCTCTGAGACGGGTTGACCGAGGTCGCGGAGGGCGTCGGCGAGCGTCTTCAGGCGGGTGCAGTAGTCGGTGATGCCCAGATCGCCCTGGTGGAGACTCCAGAGTTCGGCCTCGAGGTAGACAGCGCGCTGCATCTAGTTGTCGCGGAAGAGACCTTCAATGTCGCTCCAGATGGTGAAGGCGGAGGCGCCTGGCTTATAGACGTTGTCGAAGACGCTCTTGGCGATGGTGGTGCACAGCCAGTTGACGACGGAGTGGTCATTCATCTTCCACTCGTTGTCGCACTCGGCGAGCGGAGGCGGGGAGAGGACGTGCGGGCCGAGCCCGAACTTGCCGGGGACGGAGTCGAAGAAGTAGCGCCATTGAGAGTACTTGGGCTCCTTGAGATCGAGTACAATGGGCACGTGTGTGCGGATGTTGATCTGCTGGACGACAACGGCCGGTGCAGCGGGAAGGACGGCGTGGCTGGCGTCGGAGGAGGCAGAGGAGGTGGACGAGCGGGGTGGGGAGACCATGGCAGCGGAAGCGGACGTGGACGCGAACGGATTAAGGAGGTCCGATCGGTTGGTCACTGATACCATGTAGAGAGTATAAACTCGAGAGAGAGGGGACGATCGACTGCACACTTGTATTGATCATCACTGGTTTACATATATAGAGTTACAGGAGCCCCTGGAGGCTAACCGAATCGCTAGTCGTTCGGGAGCGCGATCATGGCGAGCGGAGCGAGTCGTGGGCGCGCGTGGCGAGCGAAGCGGAAGCGGAAGACTCGGCATTGCTGGCGAGGACGTTGGAAGAGGTTCAGCTAACAGCTAGGCTGAAACTGGTGTAACGTGCGTTACTTGATGCTGCTTGTAACCCGTAGTTCTACTTTTTCTTTAAGGCAGCTAGTGGAGTCACGAATGCTAGATGCGATTCATATTCTGTCTCTCTTGCCTGTACGCATACTTGTTGTCCGTGAGCGTCTCTCATACGCACATTTGGTGGGTTTCAATGCCGTCGCCTGAAGTCAATCGTGTTGCCATCATCAGGCAGCTATGTAATGCACATGCGTTCACTTCAGCACATCCAACATTCAGCAGTATTGCTGTCGTCGCCCTTAGCGGCGTGTGTGCGACCCTCTGGAGCACATTCCATACGGATACATCAAACTGTGTGCGGTCCAACATCCTGAAAGATTTACATCCTGATCACACACTGTCACGCAACGCGATAGACCATCTTCTTGCACCAGCTGAGTCCCCGTGTGGCTTGCATCAATGTCATCGTCCTGAAGACAAAAATCACATGCCTTGGGCATGCCGCAAACGGGCTCTGCACAATGCGCAGTTGGCCTTGGCAGCTCGGTCATTCACAGTCATGTATGTTGTGGCTCTCGTGCCCTTCATGAGGCTCTGGCCTAAACTTGTATGTGATCCGCCTGATGAAGAGCCGATCCACATGTACACTAGCCATCGACTATCTATCGCAGAATCTCCAGCACTCTGCAACCAATTTTACAAAATTGCTACAGTTTTACATTAACCCCTGAAGTTTATGGTTTTCATGTAATTAAAAAACATTTCAATGGCAGTAACTATGCGTAGTAGCTCATGAATATTTGCAATTGGTGCAATGCTTTTATCTTAACGTAGACAAATTTCCACTAATTAATCTAGAAACTGAATTTTTAGATTACGTGCTTTCATGAAAAAAAAGATAGAATTATCTTTACACCCTTGGAAACTTAATGTCATGGGTTATTTATCTTTCCTTACATTACTTGTGTGTGACTATCCCAAGCTATGGGTTATATAATCTTGACGTATTATTACCCAAAGTATCACATAGACGCATTGGAATGCATGAAAAACTCTGGAAATTGATGAAAAATCTATGATTATAGATAACACTCGATTGTTGCACTCTCTTCTTGTACTTTGTCTTCTTTTCCTGAAGTAAAATAAATGTAATAAATCTGGATGGCCCATTATGGCATCGAATCTAGGATTCATGGTTCTTATATATTGGCATACATACATTATCTTGGTTATAACTGTGAAACATCAAACTTTGGGCTTACAATGTCAGTTAGGCTATTGTGTGACCCGAAGTCAGCGTAAATTCCTTTACTACTAAATAAGCATGAATCATAATTGAGTAGTGGTTTTCTTAAAAATAAGTTCCTGACGTGAGCGTAAGACAATAATGCATACATCTCCAACAACAACATGAAGTTTGTTGTATGAGTATCTAATGTTCTATATTCTGACATATGGATTCTAACTCACTTTGTGCGAAGAACAAAGTGTAGTTCTATTTGAAGTCTTGTTGCTCCTGAAGTGCATATATGTGGTCAAAGTGATTTATAACCATGGTCGCTGAAAAGATCATGGGAACTGGGACAAAATAAAATGCAGGATGTATTGTCAAACATTAGAGTAAGCCAAATGATATGGTTTAGTCCATGATGTACATGAGGGGTTCAAGTGTATACTTTTGAGCTAGCAGTCTATGTAATACACATCCTCAAATGCCTTACGAATTTTTATATCTACAAGCTTTCAGAAAAGAAAGAATGTAGAACCACATATTTGAATCTGGCATCACTACAAAACTGGAAGCTAAATTGGATCTTGATCCAAGCTTACTGATCTAGGCTCTGAAATGTCTCTTGTGGATCATGGAAGTAACATTGTTAGTCATGTGTCCTTTATGTTGATTTGGTAAAGGATCTTGAAGATTTTTCGGAGGACTGTAGTAGTCTCCATAATTTTGCCAATCTAAGATGTCATTTACCTATGAGAGATGCAGCAGGTGGTATATGCTTTTGCCAAGCAGTTGACCTCCACTTTGCATTAGAAATATCCTGTTAACCAACAAATTTTGTGGTATTTCTTGTTCTCCTTAAAGCTTTCCTTTCATGCTGAAAAATGAAAACTTTTAGTAAAGCTTTGAATGAACATGGTTAGTATATGACCTGAGGAGCATATTTACGCCATGAAGGCAGATGTATCACAATTGTTATACTTAGGAAAACTTATAATCAAGTTTGTGTTGGTATAACCTGTATGGTGGTCATGCACTGTTAGACTCTGACCATGCATACTCTTGTTATATATTTGTCATCGCTTGAAGTCGTGATTGACCTTTGCTTATGTGCAGAACACATGCCAACAATAATTGTTTTTGGCGTGTCATCATTGACATCCATGTAATGATGACACCAATTGTTCACCAAAAGTCTGATTATGCATCGACCATGTTCCAATGAGTTACTTTCAATAGCGGACAATTTTTTTTTCTCCTAAGGAATACCAATTTGGAGAAAATGTAAATCTTCAAATGGTTAGGCCTAGTCAGCATTAGTCAATGTGATTTATTCTCGCTCCTCATAAGGATTATACCTAATCACATGTTGCAAGAAGGTTCAATGACCCATTTTGTTCTGTATGATATGAGCATCTAGGTCAACCTCGGGCAACAATAAAATGAGCTAGATTATGCAACAACTCTGCATCGAAAAGATTTCTGCTTAGCAACAATGACCAGAAGTCACATATCATGCTACAATATTTTTCTCATCCTTCTTAATGCATCTGAAAACGCAAAGCCACCACAAGTTGCCTTTAATTTAATGTGCCTAGAAGTGCCATGATCTATTTTCATGTCGATCCGAGATTCATATCTATCAAAGGCAATTTGTTAGCAACATTCCTGAAGAAATTATCATTGCCAATATTTATTACTATAGTGTTTGCATGAGATGGTTGAGTCTAGAAGACTATATATATTGTAGCACATAACAATGCAAACTTGTAATTGTGGTTCCGAACTAGAAGTTGCGGATAAGCCTCCTATAGAAGGAATAATGTAGTTTTTCATGTTCCTACATTTTATAAGTCCAAGTTCCCTACATAATGAATAATAACCCTCGCTCCCATTCAAGTGCATGAAATTTCCCTGACTATATCATCACCATAGCATACATATATGGGCCACTATCTGTAGTTGGGGATAGATCGGTTCTGAAATTCCTTCAGTCCCGAGCCCATGATAAGGGGATACACGGTATGCTATAATGAAATATCTCGGCATTAGGGGGAGAGAAAAAGCTTATTATATGGAATGCCTAGATATTTCTTAACAGTCTATAGCTAAAACGCACAAGCAAAGTTGAACTTGAAGTTTTGCTTCTACTCCTATATGCAATAGGCATGGAGTGTGCCAGAAAATGTTAATATAATGAGGAGTGACCAGATCGGTCTTTACCTGAAGTAAATGCTTCTACTTGAAGTAGATTGTGGATATACCCGGGATAAAAAAAACATATCCATGTATGACTTATTGGCAGTTGATCGAATTCTGTGGGGACGCCTGGGAATAAGAGATCAATCAGGCCTAGTCAAGCATATACTCATGAAAGAAATCCACAGTATGTGTGGAAATACTCCTTTCATACTCCTGAAGAGAATTCAGCTAGAAGGTACCTCTTGGTGAAGTTATCTCGGTGACTACTGCATGCATATTATAGCACCGAGAATGCAAAACAACAGATCTATCATTTTTGGGAAATTATGAAGATCTGCCAATAAGTGAAAAGTGGGAATTAATGTGTCTGTCGATGACATGTATCCGGGATACCTCATATAGAAGGAAAGTAGAGATAGACTCCTACTTGGATATGTATAGTAGACCGACTAGGATTCCGCCATGTAACCCTGTCTCCCCGGATATATAAGGAGGGGTAGGGACTCCCCTCAAGGGACAAGCAATAAGGCACCGTATAATTAGACACAACTAGACATCATCGTCTAGGTTTACCTCCCTCGTCTAGATCTATAATGTAGACATATCAATACAAATACCACAAAACACAAGACGTAGGGTTATTATCCTCCGAGAGGTCCGAACCTGTATAGATCGGCATCTTGTATTACCATCGTCTCTCGTCTCGTGCATACCCCTATTCTACATATAAATCCTCATAGGTGAACTACCCTATATCTAGCGTCGAGAATAAGTCTCGACCTCTGACGCGCCAGGTAGGGGAGCGCGACGGTCGGCATGTCGAGTTCGATGGTCTTAATCTACTTCAAGATTTAATCGCGTTCTGACCGGCGTTGAAGCGCACGAGTCATCACATCTTTGTCAAGCGGCTCCCAGTAGAGTTGACGGCGACATCTTCACAAAGTTTCAATCGCGCAAGATTCATGCGACGGCAGACGGTTGCTTCTTGTGTGACGAGAAGTCGGCAAGTCTCCTGATACATCATCAAGTTTGGAGGCGGTGACCGTTTGCAAGGCTTCCGGCTCAATCCGAGTGATTTTCTTTTCACGCTCATCATTGGTCCATGTCTTTGTCGTAGCACATGCTGCTAGCTGGTTTGGATTTATCGAGATCGATTGGTGGTCAAAGTCGACGAATCCTACACGACACCAGTTCGGCGGATTAATCATGTTTCGGCGAGTCCAGGCAACGCCCGTACTAGCCAGACCGAGTCTGACTTTGATTTCTAAAAGCCAATCCAAGTCATACGTAACAAGGGAAGTTTCTTTCCTTTTCTGTTCATGCTGCATTATTTTATTCTATACATACTAATCTGTTTGATTAGCACAGAGTACTAACCACGTAATACTTCTTTTTATATGTACATGAACTCTTGGAGGCCAGCTCTCACATAGCATGGTTTTGTCATCATGGTGTTTGGTCAAACGTCGCCGTGACTCAATGGTCGGTCACTCGGCAGTATCGTCGTGACTCAACGACATTGACTCGGCCTTTCAACAACATCGTCGTGACATGACGCCTCCAACGACTCGGCGACATCGCCACGACTCGACGGCTCGATCGCTCGGCGACTACATGGACACGCTCAGAGGCTCATCATCAACCTAATGATTCCGGTCACTCGGCAATACCGTTCACTACGATGACGCCTCTAATGACACCGTCTACTATGACAACGCCTTCAATGAGGGCGACCGCCATCCGGCAACATTGTCGTGACATTACGCCTACCGACGATTCGGCGACATCGCCACGACTCGACGGTTTGACCGCTCAGCAGCCACATGGACATGCCCGGAGGCTATTCGATGATGACTTGATGACTGCGCCACTCGACAACATTGTCGCGACTAGGTGACTTCGTCATTCAATAACATCATCGTGACTTGCTCACTCGGCAATACCACCGAACACCGTTGACTTTGATGATTTGGTGCTTTGGTGTTTTTCGCCACTCGGCTACTTTGCGACACCTTCGACAATTCAGCGTCCCGATCAACCACTTCGAGCTTCGATGTACTGGCGACATGATGGCTCAACATCGATGTTCGACCACTCGCCAACGACATCGGCATGCTCGGGGGCTCATCTTCAACTTGTCGAATTACAAAGCTAAGTATATTTATACTTTCTCGATTTATTTTTGAGGTTTTAGGCTCATGCCTTCATGCTTTTTTTCCCATGATTGCTTATTTCTGTTTTCTGAATAGAAGGTTGTAGGATTTTTTTATGAGTAAAGTTAGGCTTTTTAATCAGTGCTCTTATTTGTGGCTTTATTCATCTTTTTATTGCCTCGGTTCTTTAATCCTTTGCATTAAACAATCGAGTCAGAGGGCTATTTGTGTATCTATACAGATGTTCCTCCACTTTTTTGTGAATCGAGCATTACACATGTCGGTCGGTGACCTTTGAGTAGTGTCTCAACCCTGACACCATATGACCCATGTCGGTCGGTGACCTTTCAGTAGTGCTTCAGCCCTGACACCATATGACCCATGTCGTCCGTTCTAGTTTGGCTTCAGCCTCGACCGATATATTGCATTTTATTTGTGATTTGGTCTTATTTTTGGTCTTACGCCGACAAACAACTAGGTCACAGAATTTCTTAGCTACGCGTCAGACTACCGCTACACTAAACCCAGAGCCAAAGTTGGAGAGGTCATGTGTCAACTGTTCTGATTGCTATGCGAGAATAATTATGACCGATATTGTTGCAGCAGACTGAGCTCCGAGCTTTTTATATTTTGTCCTAAGTATCCTACGGTGGATCAATCTGGTTGCTAACACGTGAACACGCTACTATGCACTAGTCGGTCTACTTAAAGGAGAAAAATGGATAGATTTGACTTTTCAGTTGACTGATTTGTTGGCTTATAAAAATAAGTTTACAAACAAACAATGTTAATTATAACTAATCATTATAATCTCTCTTATTGCCAGGATCATTATGACGAATAGGCGGATACACCACTCGACACAGTGATTTCCTCTCCTTCATCAGTCGGCTTACAGCTCCGACCGCCTTCATCGGTCTACGATGCCAATTCAGACCACCTTCATCGATCGACGATGCCAATTCAGACCACCTTCATCGATCTACGATGCCAGTTCAGACTGTCTTTATCGGTCGACTTACAGTTCAGACCGCTTTCATCGGTCGGCTACACCAATTCTGATTACGATCATCGGTCTGCCACATCACATCTGACCGCCACCATCGGTCGGCCACATATCAGACCATCGGTGTCACTCGGTCATCACGACTTTGAATGATTTCTACTACATTAGTGATCGGCGGCTACAACAACCTCGACTGCCTTCTTCACTCGACCTTATCGTCTTGAGTTGAGTGCCGATGCTTCTTGGGCATGATATTCTGAGTTGAGCGCAGCTACCACTCGGTCATTAGTTTGAGTCATCTATCAGTCAGCGATGATTGAAGTCACTCGTCTGAATCATTTATCACTCGGTAGTGATTGATGTCACTCTATTGAGCTATTTATCACGCGAATTTGATGATTCGAGCGATGTTTTCTTAAAAAGAGCCAACACGACTATTCTTGATTTGAACTCTTGCATTATTTGCAATTTTCAAATGATACAAGAGTCAGGGGCTACACCTAATTAGGTGCACCTATTCAGCGCACCAGCAACAGTCTTGAAGACGTTTTGATCTTTGAAACCCTTACAAGCTCGCTTATATAAAATTGAAGCATTCTACATGCAACAAACCAGTCGGCAAGCTACTGAAGACTATCATCAAGCTTGCAAGACTGTCGGGGGCTACTGTCGATGACATATACCTGGGGTACCTCATATAGAAGGAAAGTAAAGATAGACTCCTACTTGGATATATATAGTAGACCGACTAGGACTCCGCCATGTAACACTATCCTCCCGGATATATAAGGAGGGGCAGGGACTCCCCTCAAGGGGCAAGCAATAGGGCACCGCACAATTATACACAACTAGACATCATCGTCTAGGTCTACCCCCCTCGTCTAGATCTATAATCTAGACATATCAATACAAATACCACAGAACACAGGATGCAGGGTTATTATCCTTCAGGAGGCCCGAACCTATATAAATGGGCGTCTTGTATTACCATTGTCTCTCGATCTCGCCAATACCCCTATTCTATATATAAATCCTCATAGGTGAACTACCCTATGTCTGATGCGAAGAATAAGTCTCGACAGTGTCGATACATATTTGCCTCTATAATTGCTATCGATTTTCCTAAAGGGAGTTTGGATCCAAAATATAGTCAATGGCACAAATGCTTGAAGCATTTAAATTGGGTCAACTAGAATATGTAATAGAGGCTGAACCAAAATCGTCATGTAAAAGTTGCAACCATGAAGTTCGAACATTTGGGTCAGTATTGATATACTATGGTGGTGAAAAGCGATGGTTCAAAAAGGGTCCAGAGAGTGACCAATCCCCACATAAGTTGAGTAAATAATGTTCTGCTATACATAATATATAGCAATTGGCATGAAATTAATTATGTAGTTAATGGATTTAGAAAATCCATGATGAGATCCCTAGAGGTCTCAAGAAAAGAAAATGGAAAAAGAAATTCCAAAACTCATACCAATATTATTTTCTTGAAAGAAGACTATCTCTTGTAGGTAGAAAACTTCCATGAAGGAATGTTTCTAACTGTGGTAAAGTCTGAATACACCAATACTTATATTTCCCTAGAAGTGGACATAGACTCATTTATGACCCAAGAAATAATGAAAGAGGTATCAAAAGCCCAGAAGTTCATAGTATGAGCACATATGTGCTCCACTGAATGTTACCTTTATTACATGTTTATATCAACTCATGTTTTATTTGCAATGGTGCAATTTTAACATAAAGTTTTGAATTAATGATACCCTACAACTCCCAGAAGGTATGTTTTTGGTGTTAGTGGTGTAACTTGTAATGACAAATCATTAAAGAGGACTCCTAGCTAGTGAAAACCATTAAAGATAGTTGCAATTACAGAAAGTTTTATGCTTGATACTTAACATCTAGAAGATGTGTGCCATTGCAACTATATTACTCCCATGGTCCATTGAAAGGACAATTACTTGTGTTACACAATTATTTAATTTAAATTGTGGTGTATGATAGAGGCAAAAGCATGTTGCTCCCATTAGTTAAGAAAATTTGGGTAAATATCTTGAAGAACAATTGTGGTAATCTAGTATTTCTACTACTATATATATATCTACTTACACTCCAGAAGCATGTAGGTATGGCATGAGCGAGAAAGACTTCAACTATCGTTGTCGTTAGGGGAAGCTTATGTTAAAAGAGTGATCATTGTTGAATTGATTCACAATCTTTCAAGTCAATATTCGCTTGATGATTAGTATATGTATAATATTTTAAAGGCTCTATCTAACATTTTCATATGAGGAAGAACACCACTAATATGGGTGTTTTTTAATCATGACTGCTCATATGTTGTAAACTTGGCAATAACTCTTGTTTGATTTGTGATTAAACTACCAAGTCTTGCTTCCAGGAGAAAGCACACTAACTATACATTGAGACAAAGTTTCAAGGTTTAGGGGGAGCAAAATCATGAAAGGTATCCTATGTTTAGTATTCTAGAGTTTCTAGAACGATTATGATTTGTCCTGAAGACATATGTTGTACTCTTTTTTCCTGGTGAGTTTTTCTGAAGTTTCTCACATGAGGTTTCTAATGAGACAACAATGTGCAATGCATAATGTGACAATGATGTACTCTTTTTCCATATTTTTCCTATTGGGTTTTTTCTTGGAGTTTTAGTGAGGCATGAGTTGGTCGTGGTGTACGTCCAAGGGGGAGTGTTAAGAATACTAAGAGGTTTTTGGGCTTTACACCTTCACCTTCCTGCCCCTGAAGGGTCATCCCTTTATCTATATATACTTCATGTATTCACTATTGGATTGACTAATAATAAGAATAAGAAAGGGACCAGAAGATCCACTTATATACCGTGTTCATGTGTCTTTCGTTGGGAAATTAGAAAGGGGAGTGATTTACACTATCTTCTCGACGCTGTCTCTCTCTTGGATTGGTATTAGAAAAAATGGATTCGATGATCCATATCAAGACTATTCTCAACAGAATGTACTGGGGGTAAGCAAATGGTGGTTTTGGCGTAAATATCAGTAATAATAATAATAATTTATTTGGCAACCATGACTGAATTGTTGGGAAATTTTATTGAAAAATTTGACATTCATTCCTCCACCGTATTTAGATTGCAAGGTCACAAAACCAGCAGTAACTAGCAGGTTAATCGTAATCTGGTCCCGATCGGATACACGGTTGGTTGGGTAACCGCCAATTGTAATTTGATATTTTTTTTAAGTTTAAAAAAATATGAAAAAATACTTGTTCAAAACTAGAGTAATATTGAAGATTTTTGGTGAAAGGATCAAATGATACCGATATGTTTTTTACAGAGGTAAGGTTTTGTTTTTTTTCAGCTCAATAGGTAATAGATGCAAAGAGTATTATTGACATTAGCTTTTGAAAATGTAGGAAATTCAGATAGGAAATTTAGTAAACATTGAGCATTAGATTCTTCATTGTGAGTCATTGATTTAGTTACATGAATTAATATTATGATGTGTGCATTCCCTCGCAAAATAGCCCTCCACATTATCACATTGGTTAATAACCGTCCGTTTTCTCAGCAGACAAAATCAGGCCATCAGATCAATAATCATGGCATTTGCATCGACATGCTTCTCGAAGTTTGCAATCTCAAGGCTTACAAACCAGTCCTCCCACCTTCCCCTTCATCGCCCTGTCCTCTCTCCGGACCGCAATGGTCAACACCCGAGACCCAATCCCATCCTCCTCCTGCCTCCTAAGATCTCCGCTCTGCATCGTCCTCGTAGCAAAAAGAGAACTCATATGTCCTCTACACCACGGCACCCGCCATGGGAGGATAAGTTAAGGGCTTTCGGTCAGACCATGTCGCACACGCCTCTTCTAGTCATTGCTTTCCCGAATCCAGCGACGTGTGCATGCCGCGCCACTACCACGACGAGCAGGCCCTCCCGCGTCGAGGTCCACCACCATCTCCTGTTGTTGTATGCAAGGAGGAGCACCTCCTGGAGGGGCTTACAAACTGACTTTGGCACCGGCTCTGACAAACCACCATGAAAAAATCCACACACCGCGCACCACATGACGGAAAATGCAGCCGATAGCCTGGAAGTTGAAGGTAACACCAGCTCGAACCTTCCCACTACAGTCTGCAGCTCGCCAGCTTCTCCACAAAAGAGTCCAATGGTTCTGACCCAAAAACTGCTTGGAAAAAAGTAACAAAGCCAAAAAATAAGGGAGGTCTGGGAGTCATAAGGCTGAGAGTTCAAAATGCGGCACTCCTGATGAAAAACTTGCACAAGTTTTTTAATATAGTTGATCTACCATGGGTAAAACAAATTTGGACAATGTAATACAACAATGAGCAGGTCCCATCTGAACAAAGAAAGGGGTCTTTCTGGTGGAGAAGTATTCTCAAACTCTTAAATCAATACAAAGGTTTGGCTCAGGCAACTTTTGGTGATGGGAGAACCATTATGTTTTGGCAAGATCTTTGGAATGGAAAAATCATGAAACTGGAATATCCAGAGCTCTTTTCTTTCATGCAAAACAAAAACATCACACTCTACACAGTTCTACAGCAACAACATTTTGAACATCTATTTCATCTGCCACTGTCACAAGAGGCTTATAGTCAATTTTGTGATCTCAGCATTGCATTACAGCTACTGAATGGTAGCAATGAACATGAGCATTGGACATATATATGGGGCACAACATACTATTCCTCATCCAAAGCATATAAACAATTGATGGGTAATACAGTTGTATACACCACATATCTATGGCTATGGAAATCATGTTGCCAACTAAAGCATAAGGTTTTTTTCTGGTTGCTGCTAAGTGATATATTGAATACCAGAGGGTTACTTAGAAGGAAGAATATGGTCCTGGATTCATATGTGTGAATTATGCATATATCAAAGAGAGGAAAGTCTGCATCATCTTTTTGTCAAACGCAACTTTGCCAATGCTTGCTGGCAGATGATTGGGATATCATATCCACATACACTTTCTCATTTTCAGATCATCAAAAGAATGAAAAGAAGTTTGCAAGTCCCATTTTATATGGAGATCATTATCCTCATGTCTTGGTGCATCTGGAAACAAAGAAATGGTTGGCTTTTCAATAATGCAGATCCCTCAGTACAAGCATGCTTCTCAATGTTCAAAATGGTGCATTGTCCAGATAATGCAGATCCCTCACTTTGGAATCTGGTCCTTTTCCAGTATACTTGTTATCCTTTTGGCTATTTGGTCCTTGTCCAGATAATTTTTAGTTCTCTTATCAAATGTCAGTGGAATCTGGATAATAACCAGTTCATAAATTTTGTGGAGTCTCATACATCCATGGGATTGGTATTGTCTACCTCAGTGTTATGCATCAGGGTTACTTATCACTTCATTTGGTTTCTTAATGGACAATCACACCATTGCAGAAAATAGAGTTTGAAAAATTTTGAATTGGAATATCAGAGGACTAAATGCCAATAAAAAGTGGAATGCGGTTAGAAGTAAAATAAATGAAACAAATTCTGACATAGTCTGCCTACAAGAAACAAAGAGAGAACACATTGATCTAGATTATATAAGGAAATTATGTCCTGCTAGGTTTCATATGTTGGAATTCTTACCATCCATAGGAGCATCTGGTGGCACTTTGGTTGCGTGGTCCAATCGTTCCTTTTCAGGGGCCTAGTATTTCAGAATCAATACTCTCAAATTCTAGAATTCACAACCAAGTTAACTGGACAACATTGGGTTCTCACCAACATCTATGGTCCTTGCACTTCGAAAGGAAAAACACTTTTCTTAGAGTGGTTCAAAAGCTTTGATGTAGCAGATACAAGCGATTGGATTATTATGGGGGATTTCAACTTGATAAGATCACCACAAGATAGAAACCAACCAGGAGGGGACACTAATAGCATGATGGATTTTAATGAAGCAATTAGTAGTTTAAGAATAACAGAAATACCTTTCCAGGGACAAAAATTTACATGGACAAATAAGCAAGAACATCCACTACTCCAAAAGCTTGATTGGGTCTTTACCTCTGCTACGTGGGCCACACATTTTCCTAGTACATGGGCCTCCACTCTCTCTAGGGACACCTCAGATCATGTGCCATATGTTATTTATGTCACCACATCAGTCCCGAAGGCCAAAGTGTTTAGGTTTGAAAATTACTGGTTGGAGCACCAAGACTTTCCATCCATACTACAACATGGGTGGAATGTTGACACTGCTAGTACAGATGTTGCAAAGAGAATTGTGGCCAAGCTAAAAAATTCGAGAAGAGTATTAAGATATTGGAGCCAACAATTACCAAATTTAGCAAAAACCATCTCCAACAATAAACAAGTCCTTTATTTATTGGACCTGCTGGAAGAGACAAGGGATTTGACTCTACAAGAATGGAATTTCAGATCCGTCATCCAAATCACCTTAAGAATCTTTTGCAGCAACAACAAATTTATTGGAAGCAAAGAGGAACAATCAAATAGGTTAGATTTTGTGATGAATGTACTGCTTTCTTCCATGCCAATGGCACTATCAAGCATAGAAGGAGTATCATAACATCTTTGAAGGAAACATCCATCTTTCACACGAGGCAAAGGCAGACCTATTATGGCATAGCTACAAAGAAAGACTTGGAACTTCTGAATTCACAGAAACGAAGTTTGATCTTTCTAGCCTCATTCAATCTCATGATAATCTAGAATGGCTACATGAACCATTCACCAAGGAAGAAATTGATGGTATCATTGCTCAGCTCCAGTCACACAAGTCTCCAGGTCCGGATGGATTTAACAGTGACTTCATGAAAAAATGTTGACCCATTATTGCTGAAGACTTTTACAACTTATGCCAAGCCTTTTAGGATGAAAGCATATGTCTACAGAGTATTAATGGATCATATATTACCTTGATTCCAAAGATTTACAACCCAAGGACTATAAGTGACTATAGACCAATCTCTTTGATCAATTCATGCATTAAGCTTATCACAAAGCTAATGGCTGATAGACTACAAATGATAATTTTGGAACTTATTCATCAAAATCAGTATGGTTTCTTGAAATCAAGATCAATCCAGGACTGCCTGGCATGGGCTTTTGAATACCTTTACCTATGTCAAAAATCAAAGAAGGAAATGGTAATATTCAAACTTGACTTTGAAAAAGATTTTGACAAAGTTGAGCATCAAGTCATTTTAGACATTTTGCATGCTAAAGGATTTGGGAAAAAATGGATCAATTGGGTGTCAGGTATTCTGGGCTCTGGGACTTCATCTATTCTGTTGAATGGAGTACCAGGAAAAGTATTTCACTGTAGAAGATGAGTTAGAAAAGGGGACCTCTTATCCCTATTTCTTTTTGTTCTGGCAGCAGACTTACTACAATCAGTGCTAAATAAGGCAAATGATTTGGGAGTCCTAAAATTACCACTTCAAGGAGGAGCATCCAATGACTTCCAAGTGGTCCAATACGCAGATGATACCCTACTGGTAATGGAAGTGTGCCCAAGACAATTAGTGGCTCTAAAAGCTTTAATACATACTTTTGCAGAGCCCACAGGCTTGAGAGTGAATTACAGCAAATCAATAGTTGTCCCGATCAATGTCTCAAGTGAAAGAATGGAAATTCTAGCAAATACAGTGGGATGCAAAGTAGGTCAGCTGCGATTTACCTATCTGGGTCTTCCGTTGGGGTTGACAAAGCCGAAAATTGAGGATTTCCTTCCAATGATCCAAAGAATAGAAAGGAGACTGATCAGTACATGAATATTTCTTTGACAAGGTGGGAAACTTGAGATGGTCAATACAGTTCTATCCTCTCTGCCAACTTTCTTTATGTGTACCCTCAAGCATCTACCCATAGTGGTAAAACAAATAGACAATATATAGAAAGCATTATCTATGGAGAGGTTCAGACATAAACAACAAAAAGCCTCCACTTGTTGCATGGCACATGGTTACATGTCTGAAAAAGGAAGGAGGTCTTGGTGTCAAAAATATTACAACTCAAAATAATGCACTCCCAATGAAGAACCTTCATAAGTTTTTTGCACATGCTGATATCCCTTGGGTTCATCTAATATGGGAAAACTATTATACTGGCAGAAGCTTGCTAGGACATGTTAGAAAAGGATCCTTTTGGTGGAGAAGCATGGTTAAGTTACTTGATCAGTATATGGGACTGGCATCACCAAATGTCAATACTGGCACAAGCATCATATTCTGGGAAGATCAATGGAGCAATGGAGTCCTGAAAATAACACATCCTCATCTCTATTCTTTTGCCACAAACAAAAGGTTAGCTTTAAGTGCCGCATGGAGGCTGGAAGACCTCTCTGATATCTTTCAGTTGTCTCTTTCACAAGAAGCATTTGCTCAATTTGAAGACCTGAAGGATAAATTACTCAATCTCCAGCTATCAAAGAAACATGATCAGTGGTCTTATATTTTGGGCACCAGTCAATACTCGTCAACTAAAGCCTACAAACAAATGATGGGTCATTCGACAGTGCATCCCTCAATTCATCGGATTTGGGCATCTAATTGTCAGATGAAGCACAAGGTTTTCTTTTGGCTTCTGCTAAAGGACAGGGTAAATACTAGAGGGGTTCTAAAGACACTACCACAAAAATGGTCAAAAACTGCGCCCTATCAGCAGCGGTTCGTCTTGAACCGCTGCTAAAAGATTATCAGCAGCGGTTCAATACCTACGGGCCCCAATCAATAATTGACCCCATATAAAACCGCTGCTGGAAACCATTATCAACAACAGTTCACTTACAGAACCATTATTGATAATATTTAAAACTTTCAGCAGCGGTTCTGGAAGTGAACCGCTGCTAATAATTGATTATCAGCTTATAGTTTAGTGTGTAAGGTTTGAGTGCACCTAGCATTTTCCTCAAATTCTTTGATCCTGGCCCGACTACCACCTCCCTGTTTTACTCTTTCTTTGTCCCGTTGCTCATCGATTCATTTTCTTTTCTCTGCTCCATACCGCTCAACCCTAGCGGCAGCACCCTATGCTCGTCCTCCTCCCACGGAGGGTGGCTACATTTAGGCGGGCGGCGGTGCAAGCAGCCGGGTAGACGGTCGCCGTGAAGTCCATTTGAGCGCAAGCGGCGGCGCGGCTGTCGAGCAAGCTCCTGGAGCTGCTCAAGCGGGCGTGGCGCAACGAGAAGGCGGTGCCAGAGGTCCTACGCTTCAACAAGGACCTCGTTGACCGCGTCCACGAGCAGATCCAGCTCCTCATACGTCACTTTTCTTGCCCTATTTTTTTTTTCTTCCACTGCTCGTTTTCCTTTGATCGGGCGGCGGATCTCTGATGGTTCGTGATGTTGACATCCGGGCAAGAGGAGACGCTGGATGACTTCACCGACAGTGGCATCGATGACCTGGTGGTCTCGCCCTACCAGATGGAACTTGACGGCACGCTCTTCCTCCTCCGCTCCTACCTCCAACTCCGCCTCCGAAAGGTCACATCAATTTAAATCCCAATTCCAATTTTTAATTTTACCTTGGCATCCGACCAATTTTAGTGAACTATTGCGCTGCTGCCTGCAGATTGAGAAATACACAGTATCTCACATATAAACATATCTCTTTCACTCCTATTGTGATTTCTCTGAAACTTAATACTTCAGACCGTTCAGACCTGAATCAGACTGACATTTAACAGTTGTTCCACATCGGCGCGGGAGCCAAGCGACGTGGCCGAGCTTGTGGCTGTTGCAGTAGGCATGGCTGCTGTGGACTTGGACGGCGGAAGCATGGTTATCATGGCATGAAGTCCAATCTGCACCGACAAGGTACACCAGCAACAACACTAGCTGATTAGAAATTGTAGCATCGCCAGTGTAGACAAAGCTTGATCTTCTGAGTAATCGTAGTGAAGCGGCATCTCTGTTGGTTAATTAATCATTACCTGGTGCCGCTGTTACTTGTGTGTTTCAGCTTATAAATTCTATGCACAACTCTTGTATGTTTTTTCCTGAAAAATGAACTGCTGCCTGTGAATCAAAATGCATATCCATAGGAGCTGCACCACATGTCAAAGAGTAAGATGTTCACAATTTTTTTTTCTTTCTCTTTTTCTTATTGTGTGGAAGTAGCTGCTAGACTGTTTGTGGTGTATGCATTAGGGAACCATAACCAATTCCACAAAATAGACTGGGTGCTTTCCTTGTTCATAATCCAGCATAGTTCTTTGGTGCTTTACACGTGTTACACAATCTGCACTTCTAGCATTGGGCAAAGGCACATTTTGTTAGCTTGTTTTATTATGGTAGTTTGTCTCTTTTCCTCTGCAGATATGGAATCAATAAGAGAAGCTACTTCAATTGGAGTCTAGGAACTTGAACTTGGATTGCAGATATGTTAATTTTATATGATTGATGTTGTCACTAGTTTGATACCTGGCAGTATGAATAGCCCAAGAAAATAGATTGTTCTTAGTTTCACTGTTGTTGTTCTTAGTTTGAATGCACTAGTAGATTGTCTAAAATCATGTAATCTGAATTAATGGTGTCAAACAACCTTTAAAGAAAGAATGAAAATAGATTGTCAAAACATAATTCATTTGTTGCTAAGCCTCTTATGCTTCTAGTTGCATTGCTCTATGCCTTTGTTTTGCTACACAACAATATACAAGGTGTGAGCTTAGCAAACTAGAGGTATAAGGGTCTTTTTTTTTTCAAAAACTATTATCAGTAGCGGTTCACAACTTGAACTGCTGCTGATACCCAAGAATCAGCAGCGGTTCTAGAACCGCTGCTGATAACCCTTATTATTAGCAACGGTTAATAAACAGCGGTTGTAAAACCGCTGCTGATGAGGGGTTTTGAACCGCTGCTGATGAGGTATTTTATAGTAGTGAGAGAAGGAATATGCACTTAGATGACTATAATTGTGAGATGTGTATTTTGCAAAGAGAAGAGACAATTTACCATCTATTCCTCGGATGCAATTTTGCGAAAGCTTGCTGGCTTATAGCTGGAGTACAAGCGCCAATGGCAGTTAACGTAGAGAGGGCAGTATGCAGAATCAAAAAGCAACTAACAATCCCTTTTGCCATGGAAGTGATCATACTAATGGCCTGGAGCATTTGGAGAATAAGGAACAACTAGATTTTTAATGGCCAAGATCCAATAGTGCAGCATTGCAGAGAGATCTTCAAAAAAGAATTTGCCTTGGTTATCCATAGAGCGAAAGAAGTAGATAAACCACTTACTCCCTCCATACTCAGATTAGAGGGCGTTTAGGACATGATTTACAATACCAAGGAGCAATTAAGGCCAGTCTCAGTGGAGGTTTCATCAGCATTAAATGAGATGCCACATAAGCAAAAGAGATGACATGGCGTAGCAATTAATATGAAACTGGACAAATGGGTTTCATAGGGATGAAACTCATTTGGCACTGTTTCATAGGTATGAAACTCCATTGAAACTCCCATTGAGAACATAGAGTTTCATTCCAACATATTTTGATCAATCTCAATATAACAAATAGATGTTAATTTAATGCTATAACTTATATAAGAAATCATGAGATGAAACTATGCATTGAGAGAGACTATTTCATATATCAAACTAAATCTTTAAATTTTATGTGGCACTCTTAGAATATAAGAATATGTAAGATGAAACTATATATGGAGACTGACCTAATCAATAGGTAAGCTTTCCTGTATAACCTTAATAAATAAGGTTCCAGATCCACTTCATTCACTACCTTTCCTGCGCCCGAGTAGTTGTCTGCGCTAGTGGCTAGCCGTGAGGTCGCGAGTTCGACTCGCAAGCGACCTCAGTTTTTTTTGCTTCGGTTTTGCATGGGGCTGTAGCGGGACATGGAGACATGCTCGACGTGGAGACGTGTGCGCGAGCCTGGGTGCGTTTTCGGCCGAAAACACTGCAGCGCGGGAGCTGTTTTTCGTCCGAAAACACTGCGGCTCGTATCGCTGTCAATTTTCGCTGGTTTGGCACTGTTTTTTTTTTCGCTAGTTCGTTCGGTGGCGCCCGTTTCTGTGGCTGCTTGTGCTCACGTCCTGGCTTATTTAAACGCACGTTCTGGTTCGTTTTCAATGCATTTTCAGTCTGAGAACTAGAGGAGTCGAGAACACATGTCCGGCTAGCTGTTCCATGCATACTCCTGCGATGGTTCGAGGTTCGTTTTCCATGCATTTTTTGGTTCGTTTCTTTTGCATATTCTGGTTCATTTTTTAGACTACTAATATTGCCTTTTGTTTTTCGTTTTCAATAGGTTTTGATTTGAATTTGGAGCCCCCTCCAGTTCTGAAGCACCCGTCCATGGTCAGTTTTGCATGCACATGTTTGCCGCGCTCTCGGCTGCATGCATGTTTGCTGCCATACAACTTTCACCGCATTGAACAGCACACGGCACCGGTGCTCTCTTCTTCTTCCATGCTGCAGCCGAGGGCCGGGCGCGGTGAGGGAGCCACGGCACCGCGTCAGCCATTCGTCGACCTGCCGTCGAGGGAGCCACAGCGTCGAGGGAGCCATGCTGCCGAGGGAGCCACGGCGCCGCGACAGCCATGCGCCGACCTGTGAGGCTTGTCCAGGGTCGTGTGGAGCGAGCTAAAGCGGAGCGGCGCCGCCGAGATTGCGAAGGCGGAGCGCGAGCCATTGCAAGGGTTAGGAGCGTGCGTGAGCGAGGACGACTTCGTTTTAATTCCTGAGTCGATGCCGTTTCGATTCCACCGTTGGGAGCGTGCGTGAGCGAGTGCGGCGCCCTGCTTTAATTGAAGAGACCTGCCTTGGGAACGTGCGTGAGCGAGGGGCAAACACGGAAGAATGAGGGCGTGCGCAGGAGGACGCCCGGCTTTGTGAAAACGATTCTATCTCCAGAACGCCCTCTAAAGTGGATACGGAGGGAGTATGTTAGAATGGCTGCAAACCTTTTAATAGCCTTTTGCTTTTCTTTAAGTTTTTTTTTCCTTTTCTTAGATTTTTTTACCTGTACTTGACTGTTGTTTTTTATAATATATTAATCAGTAGGGGTCTGTCCCCTCCTGTTTCTTAAAAAAAAAAAAGGACTCATGAATAGCAACGCACATAGATTAATAAATCCTGTTGTCAGGCTATGTGTGTTGCACGCAGCAGTAAGCTGTGGACACCAAACACTATAAAGTTAGGAAAATTTGTCTGTAGGACACACTTCAATATTGATTTTGTCTCCTAAACACTGGATCGTTTTTTTGGTCTCATAGACACTGAAAAAATGCATCTTTTGTCTGCAGGACACTATAGCAACAAAAGTGACTATTTTATGTTCATGTGATTTTTTACCAATACACTAAAAAAAATCACTTTTGTCGCTATAGTGTCCTACAGACAAAAGGCGTATTTTTTCAGTGTTTACGAGACCAAAAGAAACGATCCAGTGTCCAGGAGACAAAACCAAGTGTCCAGGAGACAAAATCAATATTGAAGTGTGTACTATAGACAAATTTCCCATAAAGTTAACATGGTGCGTTCCAGGTTGTTCCTATTCTCTATTCACCCTCAAGGACTTCTGCTGGATAAGACTTGATGAAATGGCTAAGAGAAGCTTGCTTTAGAATTTTTATACAAAACTCTCTACACACAACAAACTATCTCTTTACAACTATTTGATTCTATTCATCACGGGCTCACTGCCTCATCTGCCTGAACACCTTTGATGCCATATTATGCCAAGCAGCCACTGGAGTTGGAACATGATATAAGAATGGATATGTTGAACTTAACATCCATTGGTAAACTCCACTATCTTGATCTGAACTTAAAATTTAGCTGTTCATAAATTTATTTGAATTTTTCTTCGGCACCGAACTGCCTCTTCCGTTCACCCTCTTGCTTGCCCCCATTCAAATAAACACGAAGAGTTCATGGTCATGCATGCCTAAGCCCAAATATTGCATGTCCAACGACAGATGATAAGGGAAGGGCCTCAAGTTTTGTTGTCTTTTGATCATACAAATAGTTCGGTGTCTCCTACAAAACTACATGTTCTTCAGTTAAATCTATATGTATTGCTACTAGGCTATGATTGTTTATATGATACGATATGACTCGAGTTGTGATTGATTGCAGAGAAATTAGCCATTTAGAAGGCTGCGCAAAAAGTAACTGCTGTGACTTGTGTGACATTTCTTGGCACCACATAATGATTCTTCTAATTGAAATCAAACCTTATCAAAGTGTTTCTTTTTACAATTATAATATGTGGGCACAGGAAATGCTCTCTCTTTTCAGGTGAATAACTTGTAATATTCATTACATTCATGGTCATACCTTATACACAGCATTATTAATTGTGATATCGCAGATGCATGATCTGTACATTATCATTTTTGAAAATGTAAGAGGAAAATTATTTGTTTAAGCAATCTTACTTCAACATAAGTTTATCTTACTTGAGATGACTCCATGTTTATAATAGCATCACCAAACTGATAGATATGAATATATTAACTAAGATCTTCTTCTTTTTTTTCTCGAACATGAAACTGAGCTCTTCTGGTACCTCGAGATGACTATATAAACATTTAATTGAAATAATTATGTGTCCAAGACAACAGCTTTAGGTTTTGCAGATTTTTTTTCTCGAATACGCAGGAGAGCTGCGTATTTTTGTATTTAATAGAGAAGAAAAAAGTACATCCACTTCTCACCTCCCACAGAAAGTCAGAGAAGTTTTACCCAGAAATTACAAAAGCGTGATCGCTGGCTAAAAAACAAACAACCCATAGACCGACAAGGAAACACACTGGTGTATTCCCAACTCGACCCAATGGCGAATCCTGTGTTTTCTGGCACCTGTCAAACTCCACCAGTGTGCTTCATCCTTGAACAAGTTCAGCGCCGCCTAGAGATTTGGAGTTGCACCATCGAAGACCCCCTTATTCCTTGTCTTTCACAGGGTCTAGGCTCCTAAGATAACCACACTGTTGACGCCCTTTTTCTGAATTCTTCTAGCTTTTCTTTCCACCTTGCGCCACCATTCAACAAAACATCTCTCTCGCCTCTTCGCAACAGCAGCCTGCATATCGATGGCTGAGAGGACCGCAAACCAGAACTGTCTTGCGAAGACACATATGGTCAGAATGTGTTGGACATTTTCTTCTTCTTGGTCACAAAAGATGCAGCGATCCAGGTGAGGAAGCCCGCGTCTTTCCAAGCGATCTGATGTCCAGCAGCGATTTCAAATTGCAAGCCATAAGAAGAGCTTACACTTGCCTGGAGCCCAAGATCGCCACAGTCTCTGCCAAGGTTCAAATGGCACAGATCCATGGAAATATGGTCTGTATCACTACCATAAAACGGACCTTTAGCGGCGGTGGCCCAAAGTCCGTAGCGGCATGGCCCAACGTGAACCGCTGCTATAGAGCCCAGGAGGGCTCCCACGGTGCCACCCGCCGCTAAATATACAATAATAACGGCAGTTCATGTTGTGGGCTGCCGCTATAAAGAAATCATAATTTATAGCGGCGGCCCATGTAACTACCCGCCTCTATACTGGTCCATTTTCCCACAACAGCCCATTATATCATCAGAAGCTATAAAAACAACAAAACCCTAACACCGCCTCCCTCCTCCCTTCTCTCCCTCCTGCCCTGCAGCCTCCGTCTCCTACTCTCCCTCACACAACTGCCACCTTCTCTCCCACTCCCAGTCCCATGCTCCCTCCCCTAGCCAACGTCGCCTACTCCCTCCCCCCTCCTCTCCAGCAAACCGGCAAGGACCCCTGGCGGGTGACCCCTCTCCTCCGTGACAACGCGGGCGGGCGGGTGGAGTCCTTGAGTGCGTCCTCCTGGCAGGCGGCGACGACCTCACGAGCGACCTGACAGGCTATGGGCGGCGACCTTGCAAGTGGGCGGGCGGCGGCGACCATGAGCGCATCCTCATGGGCGGGCGGGCGGGCGGAGTCCTCGAGTGCGTCCTCCCGAGCGGGCAGCAGCGACCTCACGGGCGACCTGGCAGGCTGCGGGCGGCGACCTCGGCTCCGCAGCGGGCGGCAGCCCTAGATCTGGCCCCTTGATGGTCGGATCTGGCCGAGATCGTACCAGCTGGTGGGCCCTGATGGCGCGCAACGGCACAAGATTCAGACCTGAGGCGGCGGCCTCACGGGTGGTGGTCGGCGGCCCCAGATCTGGCCCCGAGGCGATCGGATGTCCAGGCTGGTGGGCCCTGACAAGGCGGCCCTTCTCCGTGTGTGGCGGCCAGGCGGCGCGACGACAACCCTTCTCCATGCTCCGCGTGCGGCGTCGGCCAAGCTCTGCGGCGCATCTCCCTCCTCTTTGCCAAGCGGATCTAGCGTGGAGACAACGGATCCGGCCGACAGCAGCGGTGGCCGGGTCACTATATTTTTTTTATTTTTCTAGATTAACTCTTAGTGGCTGGTCACATTATCACCCGCCGCTACAATGAATTTTTTAGTAGCGGGGTGTTTGGTCCATGGACGACCCGTCGCAACAAATCTCTTTTTTTTAGTTGCGCTTTCATTACGGCGGGTTGGCCAGCCCGCCGCTACAGCGCATTTGCACCCGTCTCTATAGCCCTTTTTTTGTTGTAGTGTATGCTGACTTGCTGGAATAGCAGCCCGTAGAGTCATGCACTCAAACATGCTGATCCTCAGCCAAGTCCAGATTGAACTCCCGTAAGACTGCCCATAGCTATTAGTATACATAGAAAGCTTCAGCAGATAGAGCGCCTTGTATGTCGCGCTCCCACCTTTTATTGTCTAGATAGAGCGTGATGCTCATTATACAATAGAGATGAGGTGTAGAACTCAATCAAGTGTTGCATATAATGAGCATCACGCTGCCGACACATCTCTATTATCGTAACACTTGATTGAGTTCAACACCTCATCTTCCCAATGACCCTCCATGGACATTGTATGAATGACATATAGGACTTACTGTGCATTGATTATACAATAAGCAGCTTTTGAGCCTTTGCAACAATATGATCTTGCCCTTCCATCTTCATACCACAATTATTCAGTGATATATAGTTGGTATACTCGAAAACTGCGGAGTTCTAAAGCCTTTGTTAACGCATATATATATATATATATATATATATATATATATATATATATATATATATAGAGAGAGAGAGAGAGAGAGAGAGAGAGAGAGCAGTACTAAATCACACCCAGGGTGTGACATATTAAGTCACTCTCTCGTGCCACGTAGGCACAAAGAGGTTTGGTGTGTGTGCGCCAACCACCAAGCCTGGATTAAACCGAACCCTCCTGGTTTTAAGGTCCACCGGTTTAGCTATTGATTGGCAAGGTTAATCACGCACTAATTGAGCCATGGATTTGGGACTGGATCCATTAAAATAATGGAAGGTGAGCACCAAAGTTGGTCACGTGAATACCTGAGCACAGCCAACCTATGAGGACAAAAACCTACAACGTTTGATCATAAAAGGTTGATTTTTTTACTCCTAATTATCGTAAAGAATAGGACTATGGACGACTGCAGAATCTTGAAGAATCCAAACATTTTTAAGCATTGTAATTTGTTTTCAAAATCGTAACAGCAAGTGCTAACATATTATTTTCCAAGCGGCCACAATTATGAGGTGCAAAAATGAGATGGTGTTGTGCCGAGATGTTACAATTCTCATGCAAATCGTAAAACATTATCTTACAATAATAAAGATTTTACAATCCGGAGTTAATTCATGAGCTCATAAAAAAACCTTTGCATGTAATTGTAAAATATTTTGAGATTAATATCTACTGAATATCACGACCACACATTCCACTTATGTAATTTGTGAGTTCTTAATGAAGCTAGTGAATTATAAAAACTCTCAGCCATTTTCTACTCTGATATCAAATATTATTGTGTGTGACAATTAAAACCTCGACTATTTGCATTTAGAGTAGCTTGATAGCAAATATTGTTATATGTGACCATAAAAATAATAGTGGAGTTTTGACATCCCATAATAACACATATAGATCTACACTATTGTCCATTTTGGTCCATAGACTCTTGTTTCTCTAATCGTATATTGTGAGAATCATCTTTTCTTTTTGGAAGTTTAACGGAAAAGAAAAAACTCACATTGGCACGACATAATTGTTACACTCGTAGTCTAGATGTATGTTTTGAAATATATCGTTTTACACTTATACTTATAGGCTGTACACTTGTGAGTACGGAGCATGATATAGTGTCAAGTTGTAAAAAGTCAAGGTATACGCAAATGGTTCAAATCTGAACAATAAAATATGTGGTGTTGCGTATATATTCATATTTTTTGAAATGGTGTTGCATGCACATGGCAGAATAATAGCTAGTGGAGATTGTTAATATTTCAAAGACTTATTGCCATTATGTGCCGATATTTGTTTTCATTGATTTGCAAAATCTCAGATCATATATCTTTGAGATTTGCTAATTCTCAAACTTTTGATAGGATAGTCACATTTTTAAGTATAATTATCCCCCACAAAAGGTTTTACATCACTGAGTCCATATGGCCATAAAAACCTTTTCATATAATCATAAAATATTACTAATTTTATGATCACAAAACTTTAAAGCAAAATGATGTCCCATTGTCATAATGATTTTACAATCATGTGCATGATCGTAAAAGGGTAAAATATTTATGACTTCTCAAAAGGTTTTTAGGTCACAACGGGTCTCAAAGATAAGCAATATTCATTCGCGTTAGACTGAGAGTTCCAAAATGATCATTGACTTATATCACGATATCTTATTTGTTAAATAGGTAAATCAATAGTTTTGTTATCTTGACAACAGTCACACAGGACCACAGAGCTTAAGTGTAATATTACCGGTAAATCAATAATTTTATGGTTACAACCCTTGAAAATCAATGTAACAATAAAATCCTAATTTTATGGCCTGTCGTAGCTTCGATCATTCTTGTAGTAGTGTAAAAAATCTCTTTAGTTAACCATAACGTATTGGTAGTTTTTATGATCATATCATTTCAAATTCATTGCACTGTATTAGTAGTATCAAATTATCTTCAACCGTCAAATATTAGTAATTCCATGTTTCAAAAATCCACACACTCTTAGCAATTGGTCAAACTAGGATGAAGCTGGTCAACCATTAAAACATCAATTATTTGCTCTTTTATTGGCCTGATAGCAAACATATTACCACAACTTAGATTAGCGTAATAGTAGTAAATATTGTTTTGTATGATCATAAAAACCTAGATTATTTGCTACTAGATTAGTCTACTAATAGTAAATATTAGTTTCACACAATAGTGACATATTTTAAGGGCAAATTTCACTTACTCTAGGAATTTGTCAATCCTTGATGAACCTAGTTAACCAAAAAAAATCAACTATTTGCTAATAGATTAGCCTGATAGCAATATTTTTGTTTGTTACCACATAAACCTCCACTGCTTGCTACCATATTAGCCTGCTAGCAAATATTGTCGTGTCTGACCATGAAACCAACTACTATTTTTGGCACTAGATTATAGCCTGATAGCAAACATTAGTTTCCACTTGCTAATGACATGTTTTTTTATCCCTAATTCCACCTTTGCAATCTGCCAATCTCTTGAATGAGGTGGTGAAATAATAATAACATTGGCACTATTTGCAACTATGTGGCCAACATTATGTAACCAAATACCTTAATCACAAATAATATTATGCTTGAACACAAAAATTTAAATTACAAAGGGTCAAGTTTTCCAGAAAAACATAATTTTTTCTTTGTGAGATTAAAATGTATGACCCATTTTTTACTCAAATGGCCACAAAATACAGATATGGTTCAACGCTGAACCATAGAATTAGCTGGCGTTGTGTCCACTTGCAGATTATCATTTGAAAACTATGCTACATTTTACTCACATGAGATTTTAACCGATAAAAACCTATTTGAGATATGAATAAAGAAATAATGACATGTTTTTATAGATAAACAAAAAAATTGTCTATAAACATAATACTCTTGTATCAATTTTGCTTGAAGAAATATAATTTATTAATATTGTTCATCAACTGTCGACTATTTTAATACAAGATTGCCTGATATTTATTTTATGGTCACAAATTTTCGTTGTAATAAGAAAACTTATCCTGCAACAGTTGAAAGGTTTTATGATCACAAGTTAATTGGCTCATAAAAACCTTTTCATATGACTGTAAACTATTACTAGTTTTGTGATCATAACCCTTGATAGTAAAAGTATTATCACATAACCATAAAGGTTTTACGATTGTGACTTAACAGGCAAGTATATGAACCTAATACTCTACTATTTATGATTGCTCGAATGGGCTTTTACAGTTAAAAATGTGAAAGGAGAGTCACCGTAAGTAATATATGGGATCGAGCATTGGTTTTGTTTCCTAGCCACAAATAATGTCATATGTTTTTAATGAAAAATCCATTTATTGCTCTTGCAATTGGTAAATCTTCCAGTTCTGCTAACAACATAATGTCATTGATCACAATAAGCTCGTGTATCTTTTCATAAATGTCTAGGCCATTCATCTTGATATTAATCGAGACAAAAAATAGTACAATTTGTGATTTCACTACAGACCATTTAGGACGGAGGCGCGACTCGGCAAGAAGGATCGCCTTCGCCGTGCGATTGCAATGCAAAAACGACAAGGACCTCGCACGCGTCGTCTTTGCCATCTCTTCCATGAGCAAGACTACCAAATATAACTAGTCTTGATCAGGACACCCAAGAGATGGCCGCCGCCGCTCTAATGGATGCGGCCGCCAGTGCCACGGCTTGTGCAGCCGTGTCTTCTTCCTGAAAGACAACACCCTTCTCTACTGCCCTCACGCTTCACCAAGAAGACAGAGACGGCTGACAGACAAGGTTGAGAACCTCGCACGATGCATTCACGACAGCGAGATCGGCAGCAAGATGGTGTTCAGGAGCATTTTCATGACCAGAGCCTGACGATCTGTTTAGACACATTTCGTCCTTCGGAAACATTTACCTGCACACCAACATGGTATTTAGAAAAAATTGCAAATAGCTGATGCTTCTGGTGCCAGTATAAAGACAAGGTAGTTTTTGGATAACGAAAAGTACTATGCAGAATGGAAGATTTGATTTGTCGGCTGGAGACACCAACGTAGAAAATTAACAGCAAAAAATACATCCATTGGAAAGATCAAACGCATGGATCCTGGAGCCTACGCTGGACGACTTTGAAGGCGATTCTCCCTGTTCGTCTGAACTGTGGAGAAAAAAATTGGATTTCATACCTTGGAAGGGGGTGCGGCTACTAGGACCACGTTGGCCATCTAGGTTCAGAGCAGGATGCAACCGGACGCCGCCATCTACAAGGTCGTCAAAATTGCCATGGCTATCCAAAATCTGGAACTGCCATGGCTATCCAAAATCTGGAACAAGAACCTTCACACGTCAGTCATCGTCATTTGATCGAATCAGCTGGGATATTGAACTCATCGTCATCATTTGACACCGCTCCATGAAAGAACGCAGCTTCCGCCAGCAGGATTTGCCTGTTCGGTCGGAGCTGAATCTCGCGCAACTGTTTGTGCCCGCGTGGACAAGAATCTTGTGGTTAGCGGCACCTTGACAACCAAACTATTGTCCCGATAATCTGGAAAAAATCATAGACTCGTTAGGATCTGTGGAGGCCCAAAAAAAAATGATCGCTGAATTGTAAAATTATACCTTGGTTGCATGCGTACAATGCAAGGGAACTGCTACGATCACGTACGACCGCCGTTGAGGATCGGAGGACGAGAAGACAATGTGCCGCCACCGTCGAGAGGGTCGAAAGACCGCAGCCAAAACCAGAGCGCACGGCATGCCGGGATGGAATGGGCAACAAATCGAGACTAGCATGAATGAAGGAATATAAAACGATTGGCTGTCTCAGGGGGCCAATAAATTCCATAACAGCACCAGGCATTGACGGCTATTCAAATAGAAATTGCATTAATTAATCTTTAATATTGGTTTATTTGCTGGTCTGTTTTTTTTTGTTTGGTTTTCTAATAGGGCCGGCGTGCGGCATGGCTGGTTTGGGTTGTGTATGATGTGACGTGGCTGTGGCTGGGGATTAGGCTGGGGTGTGGATTATATCTGTGCTAGAACAATAGCTATGGTTACTTATTAATATTTAGGACACTATTCAAATTCAAGACACTATTCAAACTGCTCTATTACTATTCAAATTCTGAATTTCTATAGTATTATTCCACTATCCAGGTGGAGTGTGCACTTACTTAGTGCTTTGAAACTATTCTGAGCACTTCAAATATATTAATTAACTTCGAGTATTAATTATGGTTGGTCTTAATCTTCTTCTTTTAGGATCATTCTTTCGGCTAGCGAGGCCAAACAGACTGCCGGACGGTATAAGTTCTCTGTTGTAAAAATCCTACTCGGTACTCACCATACTTATCGCTAATTTGTTTCAGAAGTAACGAAGTCTTTCCCTATATAAGCTAGTCACAAACATATGCAGGAAATTTTTATCGTCTCCCCAAGCAGTTCCACCTGAAGGGAACACTTCTTGCAGCAACATAGGATCCTCTCTAACGCCTTAACTAGGCTAAACCGAGGACTACGCCATAGAGGTTTCTCCTATAGGGCTCCTAGCATAAAAACTTAATTCATATGTAAGAACTGGATCATATCAAAGGATTTTTAAAGACGACATTACTTTATTTTCACAAATATAGCTTACATATGGTTTTCCCTTTCGGGAACCGCCAAACACTTAAACACATAAGGAAGGATTATCTTGCAGATGGTATCTTACAGTGAAATTACACTCTCTATTTTACAAGTGGACTACTACTATTGCTACTTAGTGGTGGAGGTGGAAGGCGCTCTTGAGGAGTGAGCTCAGAACGCTGGACGATGAGTGATGGGTGTCGCCCTTTTGAAGCTCAAGTCCTCCTTTTATAATAGAACGAGTTGTACTCCCTTCCTGTTTATTTAGCACACGTAGCTTCCATTTTCATGTAACAAGGACACCAGGTGTCATATACAGCACCCTTCAATTGGCATTGTCTTCCTTTCATGATGATATTCTCTTGTCTTTCCTTTCTAAGTCTTGAAAGATTTATTACATGTACGAAGCAACACAAGGTATTTGTCCTGGCATGCATGTCAATGCCACAAATAATGTCGATCACTATTCTTTTGATGTCTTGTGACCTTCTTTCTATGATGCTTTGCGATATGATGTTATTTATGCTACGACCATTAGACTAGATTGGTCTAGCTAATTATAAGGTCACACCATGCTTCCCATTTGAAAGTATCACACTCAATATTTTTATGAGTAATTTTATTAGTCTCACCACGCTATTGCATATAAAGACTATAATTCTCTATATTTTAAGTCTTTATTTATATTTGGTGGGTTAATTCTGTTCGGGTTCTGGAGGTTGCCCATGCCCTCCAATGTCCATAATGTCTTCATCTAAGAATGAACTGGTAATTTTATCATCAAATGTCTTCTATATTTCTTCAACCTTTTTATTTATTTCTTTTTTCAGTTCTTTCAAAATGTCTTCTTTTATCTCTTTCTTCCATTCAGGTGTTATTGACTTAAATTTTTCTTTCAACTTCCAGTCAATGTATTCTCCATCCAAAGGATCAACTCCTTTTATTAAACATTCCTTGTATGTCATTTTCATAGAAGTATTACCTTCTTCTTTTACCTTGAACCCAACTGGTTCTTTCAATTTTGTAATTATTGGTTCTTCAGAATTTTTCTTATTTTTTTGTACCAGCCTATAATTCTGAATATAATCTTTTGCAGCTGGTTCTATATAATAATTTGGCCCTATGGCCATTCTAGCTTTGGCCAATGCTTCATCTACATCCATATATTTTGCAAATGATGGGGATCCCTTTCTTCTTTCCATGTCTTTCTTTAGGATCACTATTTCTTCAAAGGATGTATATATTCCTGGCCTCTTTCCATTGAATATTATATATAAAGGCTTTGATTGTATATTTTTTAGGTATTCTGATGATGATAGCATTCCATTGATCATATGAAAGTATTCAGAAAGGCTCTTTAATGTGGCCAAATAGGACCCTTTGTCTTCTTTCTTATTGTTATAATGGTACCAAAAATTGTCTAGTAGACATTGTTCAACTTCATCCACAAAAATATGCTCAAAATGCGTTTATTGCGGAATTTTTGGGCTTGAATTTAAAAGTATTCTCCGAAAAAACCTTCAGGTTATTATCTAAACCAAAGGTATAGTATTCGACTTCGGGTGTATTCATTGCTCTCTTCATTCCTGCAAAATGGAAGAGCGCGAAAACAAGTCAGGCAACTTGTTATCTTTACCCTTTATATGCTCAAAATGAACTTTATAACCATTTCCAGTAATGATATCTTCAAATAATATCCACCTTCTAGTCGAGATTTTCTTAGTATTAATTTGATTGTAATATCTACAAATTGCTTCGCAATATGTTCGTACGGTAAATTCTTTGAATCCAAGGTATAAACGAAATGCGTTTATTGCGGAAATTATAGCTAAAATTTCTCTATCAGTGTTATTCATAGTTTTTAATTTATAACTTCCCGAAGCATATCGACATATTTTTTCTTCTATCTTGGGGGAATATTTATTAGGTTTTTGTTTTAATATTGCACCCCAACCTTCCTTAGAGGCATCAATTTCTATAATAAAATAATTATCATCTAGAGGTAACTCTAGTGGGTTTAAATTCTTCACCTTTTCTTTTATGATTCTTACTAACTTTATGTCTTCAGAGTTAAAATATTTTTGGCCTTTTTTCTTTAATTTTGAATATAATGGACCTGGAAGCTTTGCTAAGTTATCTATATAATTTCTTGCATAGTTGACAATTCCTAGAAATTGTTGTAAAACCTTAGTATCATTCATGGTATCAGGGAATTGTAATATTTTCTTTGCAATATGTTCTTGTAAATATATTTTCCCTTCTCCTATTTCATGACCAAGAAAATTAATTCTTTCTTTGCAAATTTCCATTTTCTTTTTATGTTCTACTTTTTTAAAGAATACTTCAAGATGAGCTATATGTTCCTTATAAGTTTTGGAAAAAATTAGTATATCATCTATATATACCAATATAAATTCTTGAGCTTCATTGAAAATATTTTGCATCTTTCTTTGAAATAAAGCAGGCGCATTTTTTAGTCCTAATGGCATAACAAGCCATTCAAAATAACCTTGAGGACATGTAAATGCAGTCCATTTGATTGATTCTTCTGCCATTTTAACTTGCCAAAATCCGTCTTTTAAATCAAATTTTGAAAAATATTTACTACCTTGTATCCTATTAATTACTTCTTGTTTATTTGGAATATTAAAAGCATCTTCTACTATATTGTCATTTAATCTTTTGTAATTAATGACCATTTTGGACTTTCCTCTTATTTCTTCAGCATGATTTCTAACTATAAATGCCGTAGATCTATGTGGGCTTCTACTTTCTCTTATGGCTTTCAATTTTAATAGTTCTTCAATATGCATCTTAAGGTCTTCTATATCCTTTGGAGTGGCCTTAATTGGAGCTGTTTTGATTACATAGTTTGGGTTTATTATATTGATCTTGCATACTATACCATTTTTCTCCCAATGCTTCATAGGTATTTCACCAATAATTTGAATATCTTCAAGCCTCTGTACTATCTTCTCTATATCTTTTTTAGACTTTATATCTTTGTACAATTTGGTGCAAATGATTGTAACCCAATGCATTCTAGGTTAGAATTTTCTATATAATATTCTTCTATATTTGAGCTCAGTTCAAGGTTTGTGTGTACTTTAGGTAATGCAGTATCTAGGACTGGACTAGAAGTATCTACATCAATATTGCAAATTTCTTGTGTCCCATGACGCTTTTTAACTTCAGAAATGTATGGAACATTATCTTGTCGTGGGATAAATGTAATTCCATGTTCATGTATAATTGTTGTTTGTACTAATTGTTATAAAAACCTTAGCCCAATTATCATTTCATCATTTATCATAGATAGATCTCTTATTATAATTTCATCTATTATGTATTTTGTATCATTTATGTATGCTTCTATATTATAAGCTAATTGATTATGGACTTTTCTTATTTCTGACAAATCTGTGGAGACTTCTGCCTTATTATTATCTATAGTATGTACTATTTTAGGGCATCTAATAAAATATTTATCATGAATGATATTTTTAGTGCATCCTGTATCTACTAAGGCTAGTATTTTATATGTAATATTTGGTCTTAATTTTATTTTTACTGGGATCCTTATGCCTAATATATCTTTGAATAGCAATCTTACTATGTATTTATTTCCAAAGCTTATCAAAGCCTCTCTTAATTGAATAATCTTATTATTCTTATTGTCTTTTATAGTTAAAGTTTGTTCCTGACATTTAATAATTTTATCTTCTTTTGCAGTTTTGTTTTCAACCTTTGCTTGTAATATTTCTAATTCTGTTTCTAACTTATTTATTCTATTTTCTAATATTCGGACTCTACTAGATAAAATTTTATCTTCTGGTTCAAATTCTACTTCATATCTCCAAGCTTGCTTCTTTGTTTTTAGACATTCAAGGCATGCTTGTTTAAGACACACACTACATGTGGCTCTATTATCTTGACATGGAGATATAGCTACTCCCATATGTATATCTCACAATCTAGAGAGTATTACTGCATACTTAAGGTTTGTAAATTAAGTATGTAGTCATACTAGAGAGTATGTGGACATACTTATTTTTTTTGTTGGGATACAGGAAGTATGGGGATATACTTACTTTTATATAACAGTAGATATGATATATGTTCATATGCTTATAACTAGAAGACCATTCAAAAATTTTTATAGTTATCACTTTCAAAATTCTTGTTTTAACTATGTGTATATACTCCAAATGATAAATGAGTATGAACATATATCCAAGGTGGAATATATATATATATATATATATATATATAGCCTTTTTTCTACTCTCAGGAGTAGCTACTCCCATATATATATCTCACAATCTAGAGAGTATCACTACATACTTAAGATTTGTAAATTAAATATGTAGTCATACTAGAGGGTATTTGGACATACTTACTTTTTTTTATCGGGATACATGAAGTATGGAGACATACTCACTTTTATATAGTAGTAAATATGATATATATTCATACGCTTATAACTAGAAGACCCTTTCAAGTATTTATGGTTATCATTCTCAGAAAATCTTGTTTTAAGTATGTGTACATACTCAAAATGATAAATGGGGAACACATACCCAAGATGGATTTTTCAACATGGGAGTAACTACACCTGGGAGTAAAATGGATTTTCCCTATATATATATATATATATATGTATATATATATATATATATATATGTATATATATATATATTCTAGTGTCATAATTATGTTATGTAGGGATTTCAGCTTTCGTAGTGTAATTCGTGATGTTTTTATGGTGGATCATGCTTAATAGTATGAGTTTTGAGTCTTTCGTATAATGATTGCATGATCTTGCAGAGATTTCTTGTAGACTTTCACCTAAGTAGTGGTTTAGTGTTGAGTGTATATTTAAAATGACTGTAGCCATGAAGAGTCAGATTTGGGCTGGTCATGGCATGAATAAATACAGATGGATAGCAGGATAAGTTTAGGTTGAGTGTTGTAGAAAGTAGCATTCTCAGTGAGACAGTGTCGAACATACATGCAGTTGATTAATAAGTTGGTCCCTTGTTGATTGGTCGTGGCTACTGACTCTTGAATTTGTACCTACTAAATGTTTGATCGTTGTTTGCCTTGTACTGATGTCCAATGTTGTTGTTAATATTCTAGCAAAGGTCATACCAAATGTTTCCTATATCCGCAGCAATGTATGACACTTAGCAAATAATTTATTAGGACTTTTAGCTATATTTATTTTTATCATAGGATTAAGCTAAAAACGTCCAAAAGGACACCCCTTCTGACTCAAAGACGCACACGTGACACATGTCCTTTTTATAGCTATGGCTAAGTTTAACACAATTCTTCTTCCTTTTTAAAACATTGGTACAGACAAAGTGATCTGATGGGTGTGAAAGCACCCATAGAAAAATTTAAATTCAGTTATATGCAGGGCCAGCCCGAGAGGGGGGAGGGGGGGGGGCAGGTACGACGGGCGCCCAGGCCCTGATTCTAGGGGATCCAACCCATAGCATGTGCCTGTATATATTAAAAGGCCCATTTATATTGGCAACAACTAACAAGTCAGCCACGAAGGCGATATGGCAAGGTTGCCATAATGTTTTCTCCTATTCGGTAATGTGAGGCAGTTGCTGAGGTTGTTGATCACCGCAACTGCTGATCAGCGAGACGACAATGGCGCTCCACAATCATGTCTCTTCGTGACAAGGATGCAAGTGATCTACAAAATGGATAGCAGTGGAACAAAAATCTTGTTCATTTGCTCTACTAGATTGATATAATGAAGGTGACATTTATATTATTTAATAAAGTTTTGGGCCGACTCACGTACCCAAAAACTTCAAACTTGCATCCTACCTTATGATCATTGTTCGTGCTGCTAGAATCGAGCATCCTAGTCACGTGCTCATTGCTGATCTCCTGAATCTTTATGTCTTTGTTGAAACTTTCAATGGTGTGCTTTACATTCTCAGTGTGTCAATACATTATTGTTGATGTAGAATATAGTCTTTAACATTTTTGTTCATACATCCACACAACCTAAGTATCTTATGACGTTACTTCTAAAACATCAATAAAAAATTTCAAATGTTATCTCCTTTTCTTATATAAACGCACTTGATCCATCACAAGTGGGACAGTAATGTGAAGATTTTGTATAACGTTACAGTGCATAATATATCAATGGCAAGTGATCAAGAAATACTAGAGATGTGGTACATATATATATGGAATACTTAACCACTCGACAATATGACCGAGTGGACCAGAGGCTCGGTTATGAAGCATTGCAGATTAAGGTCTAGAGGATAACTACGCGGATATTTGTTTAGAGTAGGATACAAGTTAGGTCAAGAGATATGGTGTATAGATAGAATCAAATATAACTGAATGACAGATTACCGTGTAAACCACTGCCCTTCGGCTATATAAGGAGGGCAAGGGGTCCTTAAAGATCATCCGAACTCGTATTGGCAATCTCAACCCAGTGTGAACCCTAGAAATACAAGAACACCAAACAAGACGTAGGGTTTTTATCCTTTGGGAGGCCCGAATCTGTATAAACCATGTGTCCTATGTCCATGGGCTTTCATACTCAAACGCATACCTAGAATCACTATCGAGATTATCTCCCGACAGTTGGCACGCCAGGAAGGGGCAGCGTTGAGTTTAACTTCGTTGAAATCGATGGCTTTCTTCGACGTCAAGTTCCACCCAGGAGACAATATCCGCTTTGGCGCCTTCAGCTTTGTTGCTGATGAGAACAGGAGCCTCGTCAATCAATGCTTGGGGGACCTTCTGGTAGTCGCTACACCTTTAGATCCAGGGGTTGACAAAGTTCCTTCGGCCGACCACGAGATTGGCCCGATCTGCCGGCTCCCGCTTGGCCTCAACAACACGGTGGTGGTTCTCCAGGCGGAAATCCTCCTAGGTTCCCTCTCAGCGTTGCCCACAATGGACCAATCGGCAAGCCTGGTCGACTCGGATCCGACTGCGGTTGATCTCCCGACTCCTTACATAGAAGAGTCGGATGAAGATCCTAATTTTTTTTCTCGAGTCAAGATTAGTAGCTACAATTGGCGTCAACCATGAGTCAATCCTAGACTTGATCAAAGAGCCGAGTGATTCTGAAAGCTGCTTACCGGATTACTACGAGGTCTTCATGGTAGCACCGGCTACCCCAGGAGGAGGCGCTGTCGAGGAGACATCCGCGGTGAGCACCACACGGGGCAGCAGCAGATGCAGATCCTCAGGACGGGCAAGAGACCGAGCTTGCAGACGATGACCTAGAAGCTGATACTCCTCCGCTCCGACGATCGGATGCTCGTAAAAACAGATCTCGGGTCATGCAGAACTTGGACATGAGTGACCTTACCTAACAACTGGATGGTGAGGAGGTCTTCAAGACCCCGCATCACAAAATCACAGCTATGGCAGCCCTGCTGAACTCATTAGAGCATGTGCTCCAAGTAAGCCTAAAGTTGACACCACATGTCAACTAGTTGAAAGCACACATTCAGGCGGCAGCTGTACTAGAGATGCACAACACGCGTTCTACGTCGAGTAAATCAGCGTCCGGCACTGCTAGCTCGGTGCCCAGTCAGGAAAGAAGAGATCGGCAACGAACCGATCGGCAGGCGACCCCGCCGACTGAACCAAGGCCGCGACCTATCGCGGATGACCATGACCAGAACCCACATGCTGATCTTCATAGTGGCATACCACCATGTGACGCCCGGGTCCGGCGGGACAACAAGTATCAAGAGCAGGATGAGGCGGCCCGCCGAGAATATGAAGACGAACGACGTAACTGTGGCTTCGTTGATGACCGATACTACGAGCGCAACGACAGGAGAGAGCCGCCCCGATACGATTGATATTATGATCAACAGAACGATGGATGACGCGAGGACAAACATCGCCAAGAAGTTGGTCGTGAATGGGAGCGAACCCGCATCTTCGAGGATTACGATGATGAGGCTGGCATCAGGGCCTTCCCCCGAGAATTGCAAACTGTCAACTGGCCAGCTGGCTTTAAACCAGTCGGCATTGAGAAATATGATGGCAAGACAGACTCGCGCGATTGGCTCCATGTCTACGCGACGGCCATCCGAGCACTCGGTGGTGACAACTTTGTTATGGCCAATTATTTGCATGTATGTTTGGCCTCAATAGCCAAAACCTGGCTCACTAATCTGCCTGCCAATTCCATCAGTTCCTAGGCGGAGTTGTGCAAGCAGTTCACGACCAACTTTCAGGCAACGTTCGACAGGCCTGGGAATCACTAGGAGCTTGCCAGGATCAAGCAGTGGGACCAGGAGCCGTTGCAGGAATAAATCCAGCACTTCTGTCGAGTGAAGAACACCATCCCCAACATCTCAGATGCTCAGGTCATCGCTGCCTTCCAGGGCGGCCTTCACGATGACGACTTAATCAAGAAGATCGGGAGATTGGATGCTGCCAGAAGTCTGACAGCCAAGGAGCTGTTCACCATGGCCGATAAGTACGTAGTCGGCAATTCGGCCCTCTTCCAAGTTCGTCAGTACAAGGAGGAGGTGCCACAAAATCGCGGTTAGTCGGGCCCGTCCAATTACAACAAGGATGGTGACAGGAAGCGAAAGCAGGACAGAACGGTTGCCAACACCGAGCGTCCCAACCAAAAAAGACAGGTCACTCAGGATGACTTTGACAAAGTGCTTGAAGTCCCTTGTTTGCTGCATGACGGTGCTCACAAGGCCAAATAATGCTTCAAGCTGAAGAGTTTCGTGCACCATGCTCTAAAGGTCTGCAAAGAGCGTCCTTCGATTCCCAAGGGTGACAAAAAGGACGCGAACAAGGAAGATGAAGAGAAGGAAGAGTTTCAAGACCCTGAGCACAAGGTCAACCACATCTGTGGTAGGTCTACGGCTCACTTGAAGTGTCAGCAGAAGATCTTTTACCGAGAGGTTCACTAGGTATCACCAGCAACCCCGCAATACCTTCGGTGGTCTGAGGTCCCGATAACTTTTGGTCGGTCGGACCATCCGGATCACATCCCTAGACCGAGCAAGTACCCACTAGTATTGTCGCCGACTATTAACAGAGTTAGGCTCCGTAGAGTACTGGTGGACGGTGGAAGCAGCCTAGACATCCTTTTCATGAAGGCCTTCAAAGAGCTCGGCATACCCTTGACCGACCTCAATCCCAGCAGGTCACTTTTTCATAGTGTGATCCCCGGCATGCAAACAGTCCCACTGGGACAGATCACTCTGCCAGTAACTTTTGGCACCCGGAAGAACTACAGGACGAAGCGCATCACCTTTGAGGTTGCGGATCTAGACCCCACTTACCACGCCATTATTGGGCGGCCAGCCATCGCCAAATTTATGGCCATGCCACATTATCCATACAGGATGATGAAGCTGCCAGGGCCAAATGGAGTCATCTCGCTGCACTCGGACGTAAGAACCTCCTACGACTGAGACAACCAGAGTTGCGAGTTGGCGGAAAAGATGGTGATGGCGTCAGAGCTCGTAGAGTTGAAGCTAGTGGTTGTAAACTGATGAGGACATCACCCTTATAGATACACCCAGCACTCCGCCAACCAAAATGCAAGTTCATGCGCGACAACTGAATTTACGGGTGAGCTTGTTCGTAATGATTCCTTTATGTGATTTTGAGAATAGATTGCTATCTAATGAATTAATTGTTGTTAGAAACCATGGAGATGATGATGAGATAGCTGGGGAGGTGATTGGAGACGTGATGGGCCAGCAAGGACGTCCAAGCTAAGGTGGAGGCCCAATCAAAATCGACTTCGAGTCTGTTTCGGAGCCCAGGACCAGTCTGCACTAAAACGGACGCCCAGGACGCATACGGACTCAGATTTGTACGTTCTATATATGCCTGGAAAGATAACGAAAAGACCTTTCCAACCCAACTGGTCCCATGTCAAAATGCGTCTCGAGCCATCGGCAATCGCCGAAACAATGCAACTTCCAGAATCTGTCCTGGTGCTGCGACACCGTAATCGGTCTTTGGGCCATGTATCGAGTTGAGCCCACTTAGGGCTGCGTCCAGGGGGTCTTGCACGACCCTAGGGTTCTCATATACAGCCGCCACCTCTTTATTAGGGTTTGAGTTTTTCTTAGATTATTCTGTTGATAACAGTTTCGCCGTTTGATCGGTTTGTGAGATCCCAACTTGTGAGATTCATCGTATACTTGCAAATTTGGTTGCATTCTTCTTTGTTCTTGCTTGTGTTCTTGATTTGCAGGCAAGGATAAGCCTTCTCGGCGAGGTCAATCGTTCTTGAATGGTTGATAACCAGAGGAGACGTTGTGCTGCGATTGCGGGGTTCAGAACGTGTCATTCGGAAGCCAGATCGATTTGTGTATCGCCTCCGCCTTAATCAAGATTATCAGAACCTATCGGAAGATCGGGAACCCTTGTCCACATCAAGTGGTATCAGAGCTTCAGGTACAGCATTAGATTCGCCCTTATCCTCGTTATTTTGTTCAATCCTAGAGTCCAGAAAATTGCTCTACAAAAATATTTGTTCATCGTGTTTCCGCTGTCCTACACCCCCCTTGTGCCTTGCAATTTTCAGTTTAGTTTGCTTCTCTGAATTTTAGTCCCTACAAGGTCATTGTGTTGTTGGTCTAGTACTTGTTCTTTGGTCTTGTTTGAGTCGTGTGTGTCCTTGTTCATAGACAATCAAGAAAAAAAAATCAGATTGTTGCACACGTTGAAAGAATAGTACTGCTAGAATTGTTTGCATTAAATATTTATTTAACATCTAGCCTTTTACTTTTTGTGTGCAAAAGAAACTTAGAGTGTTTTCTGTTGCACGTTGTTCCTTGAGTCAAGAGAGTGCTGCACGTTGTTGCATATGAGAATTGTCGGTTCAGTTCTACATGTACATCTATTCCTTACGTAAAGAGTGCAAAAAAGAAAGTTTAGGTTTTTACTTTATGCTATAAAGTTCACAACTATTGCTGCAGTTCTATGTCAAAAAAATCATGAAAGAAGTAAAAGGCAAAGAGGTGCTGAAAAAAAATAAGAAGAAAAAGCCGCACCTATAACAAAAGAAAAAAACAAAAGGAGAAGAGAAAAAAATTCAGAATTGCTTCCAGCCTTTGTGTCCTTTGTTGAGCCACTTGCTTGCTTGCTTGAACTAGGTCCGAGACAAGTTTAGGCCAGTGACAGACTAGCTTGGGACTATTATTCAGTTTTGCAATTTCTGAATTGAAATTTTTCTAATCCTTGCTACTATAAATTGCCTACCTAGCTCCATACATATCCTTCTGAATAGGCACAGATCTTTGGACCCTCGCAATCGTCGGATCACACTCTCCAAGGTATCCTCTGTTTTGCTACTAAGAATCTTATAAGAACTCAGTTAGGTGCTGTCATTTGCTTGTTGAGAGTTTCCACCGTGATCAAACAGTGGTGATAGGAAAATATACTCTTGTGTATTTTCTTGTTTTCTATTAAAAATGACAGGTTACAACACCGATGGTGATGAGTCGATGGGGTCAAATGAGGTTGATACAAGTGTTGTAGCACAACGAGTGTTTAGTTCTTAAATGGAGAAGGTAGAGCAAAATCAAATAAACAACTTGTTTCAGACTCACTTTGTTGTGAAGGATCGACGTTGTCGTGTCATCATTGATGGAGAGAGTAGCAACAACATCGCAAGCTTGGAATTGGTCGAGAAGCTCAGCTTGACCACACAGCCACACCCATGTCCATACTACATCCAATGGGTAAATTCTTGTGGTAAGATAAAGGTAGATAAAATTACACGCATTGAATTTTTTATTGGTTCTTATAAGGATTGTGCAGATTTTGATATAGTGCCTATGCAAGCGTGTCATTTGTTATTGAGTAAGCCTTGGATTTCTACAAATAATGCTTTGCATAATACCATTGCTAATAGCTATTCATTTAAATACAATGGTACAAGAGTTACTCTTAAACCTATGTCTGCTGCTGAAATTTTAGAATAGGATCAACAAAGACTTGAGAGAAGAAAGAATGAACCATTTAGGAAAGAATGGACTATTTCAAATGTTGCAACACTTACATCAAAATCTGAATTAGATGATGAACATATTTCCTTGCCTCTTGTTGCAACTAATACATTTCAGGTTCTACACAAACTAGAAGAGGATAATGTGAAAGATGAAGAACATGTTGTTGCTTCAGATTTGACCATACATGGGAGAAAGAGATGAGCTCGAGTCGAGGACGACTCTAATTCAAAAGGGGGAGAATGATGAGGACATCACCCTTATGGATACACCCAACACTCCGCCAACCAAAATGCAAGTTCATGCGCGACAACTGAATTTACGGGTGAGCTTGTTCGTAATGATTCCTTTATGTGATTTTGAGAATAGATTCCTATCTAATGAATTAATTGTTGTTAGAAACCATGGAGATGATGATGAGATAGCTGGAGAGGTGATTGGAGACGTGATGGGCCAGCAAGGACGTCCAAGCCAAGGTGGAGGCCCAATCAAAACAAGACGCCCAGGACGCATACGGACTCGGATTTGTACGTTCTATATATGCCTGGAAAGATAACGAAAAGACCTTTCCAACCCATCTGGTCCCATGTCAAAATTCATCTCGAGCCATCAGCAATCGCCGAAACAATTTGACTTCCAGAATCTGTCCTAGTGCTGCGACACCGTAATCGGTCTTTGGGCCATGTATCGAGTTGAGCCCACTTAGGGCTGCGTCCAGGGGGTCTTGCACGACCCTAGGGTCCTCATATACAGCCGCCGCCTCTTTATTAGGGTTTGGGTTTTGCTTAGATTATTCTGTTGATAACAGTTTTGCCGTTTGATCGGTTTGTGAGACTCCAACTTGTGAGATTCATCGTATACTTGCAAATTTGGTTGCATTCTTCTTTGTTCTTGCTTGTGTTCTTGATTTGCAGGCAAGGATAAGCCTTCTCGACGAGGTCAATCGTTCTTGAATGGTTGATAACCAGAGGAGACGTTGTGCTGCGATTGCGGGGTTCAGAACGTGTCATTCGGAAGCCGGATCGATTTGTGTATCGCCTCCGCCTTAATCAAGATTATCAGAACCTATCGGAAGATTGGGAACCCTTGTCCACATCACAAACACAGAAGAGACCAACCTCGATCCCCCTCCAAAAAAAGTGTTGAAGGCCACGATGCAGGCAGAGACTATGGAGTCAAAAAAGATTCAGCTAGATGATAGTGATGTATCCAAGACCACCAATATTAGGGTCAATCTAGATGCTAAATAGGAAGGCGCACTCATCCTTTTCCTTCATAATAATAAATACATATTTGCATGGAAACCTTCTAACATGTTGGGTGTCCCAAAGGAAAAGGCTGAGCACAAACTACATGTTCGACCGAGCGCTAAGCCTGCGCGGTAACGTCTTAGATGATTTTCGCGGGATCGTAAGGACGCAATTAGAAAAGAAATCGGCCGATTACTGGCGATTAGTTTTATCAAAGAAGTGTTTCGCCCCAACTGGTTAGCTAACCCCGTATTGGTGCGGAAAAAGAATAAGGAGTGGCGAATGTGTGTGGAATACACCAGCCATAACAAAGCCTGTCCCAAGGATCCATTCACCCTCCCTTATAGTCGACTCAACGACTGGTTGTGCTTTATTGTGCTTCTTAGATGCCTACTCAGGGTACCATCAGATCCGCCTACATGAGTCCGACCAGCTGAAAACATCGTTCATTACGCCCTTTGGAGCTTTTTGTTATACAACGATGCCTTTTGGGCTAAAGAACGCGGGCGCCATGTACCAGCGGACAATGCAATAATGCTTGGATAGCTAGATCGGAATGAACACCAAGGCCTACGTAGACAACGTTGTGGTCAAAAGTCGACTCGCCTCCAACGTAATACAAGACCTGGCCGAGACATTTGATAACCTTCAAAAGTACAGCATGAAGCAACCCCGAGAAATGCGTCCTCGGTGTCCCGTCAGGGAAGCTACTCGGTTTCTTGGTCTCACATCAAGGAATTGAGGCAAATCCAGAGAAAATAAATGCCATATTGCGGATGGGACGTCCGCACTCTTAGAAAGACATCCAGAAGTTGACCGGCTGCATGGCGGCACTTAGCCGATTCGTGTCACGACTCGGCATCAGGGGACTACCTTTCTTCCGACTGCTCAAGAAGCAAGATTCATTTCCCTGGAATGACGAAGCCCAACAAGCCTTGGAACAATTCAAGGCCTACATTAGTGGCCCATTGGTGTTGACACCCCCCACCCCCCGCCCCGAACCAAAGGAAACTTTGCAGTTGTACATTTCCGCAACCACACATGTTGTCAGCATAGTGCTGGCGGTCGAACTGGCAGAAGATGACAAGGCTCAAAAGGTGCAGCGTCCAGTGTATTTTGTCAGCGAAGTCTTATTAGATTCTAAAATATGGTACTTTCAGCTCCAGAAGCTAGTGTACGCACTACTGATGACGTCTCGTAAGTTAAAGCATTATTTTGAGGATCACCCGATCAAAGTTCATACATCCTTCGGGCTGGGCGAATTGCTACACAGCCGAGATGCAACCGAGAAAATAGCCAAGTGGGCTGTTGAGCTTGGATCATATGAGATTACCTTCAAGCTCCACGACGCAATCAAAGGCCAGGCGCTGTCAGATTTCATCACCGAGTGGACTGAGTCCGATTTACCGCTGACACCACAGGAAACAAGCTACTAGACCATGTCATTTGACGGCTCCTTACAACTGGAGGGGGCCGGTGCAGGGGCAGTACTAGTATCTTCAGAAGGAGTCAAGACGCGTTGTGTCCTTCGAATGCATTTTCATGCATCTAACAACGCAGCGGAGTACGAGGCTATCCCACGTGGGTTGCAAACGGCCATATCACTCGGCATCAAACGGATAAGTATCTCCAGCGACTTGGCGCTTGTAATCAATCAAGTGACCAAAGAATGGTGTTGCTCTGATGAATGCATGATAGCATACTGCGTTGAAGTTCGGAAGCTAGATGACAAGTTTGATGGCATTGAGTACAAGCACGTCCTCTAGAAGTTCAATGAGGATGCAGATGTGCTGGCCAAGCTTGGGTCCAGCAGGGCTAAAATACCCGATGGAGTATTTCTCGATGATCTACACAAGCCATCCGTACTGACCTAGCAAACTGTGGTGCAGGCTGTCCCAGGCAAAGAGGCAACACCGCAAATCATTTTAGTAGAAATAGACTAGAGAACTCCATTCATCGAGTATTTAAACGGTGGAACACTGCCTGCCGACAAAGAAGAAGCCCTTCGTATCATCCGTAAGTCAAGGCTATACTACACCGTTGACAATCTCTTGTATAAACAAAGCCCATATGGGGTACTGTTGAAGTGCTTATCACGGGAGGAGGGCATCGCCGTATTAAAGGAAATCCACACCGGCATATGTGGTAACCACACAGGTCCCTCAACTATAGCAACCAAAGCAATGAGACAAGGATTTTATTGGCCCATAGCGGTTGCCGACGCAAAAGATATCGCCCAAAAATGCGAAGGTTGCCAATTTTTCGCCCGCCAGATGCACGTACCCGCCACCGAACTTCAAAATATTCCGATAACGAGGCCGTTCTTAGTCTAGGGTTTAGATATCGTTGGCCCTTTTCAGAAGGCTCAAGGAGGTTTCACTCATCTGTTTGTGGCAGTGGACAAATTCTCTAAATGGATTGAGGCGAAACCAGTTGGAAAAATTTCCGGAACAAAGGCCGTCAAGTTCATGACTGAAATAGTAACTCGGTTTGGCGCTCCGCACAACATCATCACTGACAATGGTAGTTAGTTCACGGCACAAGAGTTTAAGGACTTCACGGACAGGGTGGGGTTCAAGATTGGCTATGCTTCTGCCGCCCATCAACGGCCAGGTCGAGCGGGCGAATGGCCTCTTATTTTCCAGAATTAAGCCTCGCATATTTAACAGATTAGAGAAGTACGCTCGATGTTGGGTTCGAGAGTTACCGTCAGTACTGTGGGGGGGCTTCGAACCAATATCAGTCGAGCCACGGGGCACTCACCGTTTTTGTTGGTTTACGGATCTGAAGCAATGTTGCCGACCGAAGTATTGTTCACCTCGCCATGCGTGGTAGCATATGAAGAAAAGATTTCCAACGAACATCCGTGTGATGACCTCCTATTGTTGGAAGAAAAACGCGATGCCACTTTGGTTCAGTCGGCCAAGTATCAACAAAGCCTGTGGCGATATCACGACAAAAACGTCAGGTCACGGGATTTCGCAGTTGGTGATCTGGTTTTAAAGCAAGTTCAGTCTATGGTTGGCAAGCACAAGCTGCCAGCTCCATGGGAAGGACCTCTTATCATAAAGGAGGTCACTCGGCCAGGTGCATATCGGTTGATACGCGAGGATGGGTCAGACCTTCCTAGGTTTTGGAACATATCTCAGCTATGTCGTTTCTATGCTTAGCTTTAGCAGTTTGTTTATATTTGTACACATCTGTATTTTTTGATAAATACATATATCTTGCGGTGATGATATTTTGTCATAAAATATATAATTTCTGTGAAATAATCTCTTACCTTGTTAAATATAGTCATGACTCAAATTTTGATTCTTGGTATTACCACAACTCGCACACGTTGACCAAGTGGGTTCTTAGTCCCCAGGGTTCATGTCGTCTCTTGTGAACCGAGGCAATTTTCCTAATTCGCATATGTATATGCTTGACCGAGTGGATTCTTAGTCTCCATGGTTCATATTGGTTATCGGGAACATTGTTTAGAATGCTGACATGCGTTGTGTATTGGTTGTGAGTTTTTAACATGAGTTCATACAATACATAAACAAAGCAGCATGGCCCAAGAATTCATCAGAATACTGGTGATGGATCTAGATCCTAAGGGTCTACTAAATTACATTTTATTACATCACTTGTTGTGTAATACTGCCTGACAAAAATAATACAAACCATTACACTTTTGGTAATGGATCTAGTTCTATCTGGTCAATTAAAATGTTCGTAGTTTCCTGTGCCTCTGTTACCAGAGCTTTGCATTGTTCGTCGGAAAGGTCTTCATGGAAACCTTCAGCAAACATATCTAGTTTAGTTTCTGGAATATGAGATTTGGCGATAGCCAATACTTGAACGTCTGCTAGTCCTGCAATACGTCGAGCATGCTCTTTCACTCGGTTTGGGGCTTCTTGTAGCTGAGTGAGAAGATCTCGACACCGGGGTTGTTTTTCTTCCGGCATGATGTATTGGGCAACCACCTCCGCGTCTTTTTGCAGAGCTACAAGAGACCAGCGAAGATTTTCATCACCTTTAATAAATTTCTTTTCTAAAAGCTCATAAGCCCTTTTTGACCCTACAGGAACACAATTATCACACATTTCCCTGCAAGTACGGACTCGATGGCGCAGATAATATAGGAACAAAAACTTACCTCTCAGACGTTTTTCGGTGTCGGCCTTTTCCACCTCTTTGAAGGTTCCTCTGTATTTATTTAATTCATCTACGACCTTTTGAATATTGTTTCAGCTTTGGCCAGCCTGGTTTCTAGCTGAGCGTTTCTTTTGTTTTGAATCTTGATTTTTTCTTCAACATCTATTACACAAGCAGAGTGGGTCGATAGCTGGATTTTAAAATATAAGGGCATATAACATTATACCTTCAGCCTTCTTTTTCCAATAAGCCCAGGATTCTTCCATGGTTTTGAAACCGTCCTTTAGCTTTTAAAAATTGCTTTTGATTTCACCCGAAGTTTGAAGTTGTTTTTTTAGTTCTTGATTTTGACTCTTCAAATCGTCGATAACACTTGAGGATGATCCCAAAGCTTTCACACGGTCTTTCAACTCAGCAATCATTGTTGCTGAGTCAGCCTCATTCTTGCATTTAGAAGCAAGCTCTTGAGATAACTCTGTGACAAGGAAATCTGAAAAATGTGGTGCAATAACAGGTCACTCCGTTTATGTCATATAAATTATTAACAACGTACCTGACAATTTAAATTGAAGTTCATCCATCTGGGATGAATGTGTCTTCAACTCAAAGAATAGACGTCCGACTTCAAGCCTCTCTTTGGCAAGCTGATCTTCGGTCTCCATTGCTTTTGCACAAGTCCTTTCCACAAGTTGCAGAAGTTTGCTCTTATTAGCCATGTGTGACTTCAAGCGCTGCAATAAAAGTATAGGAGAAAGAGGTGTATCATTTCCTTGAGTAATAATCGAAAATAAGCATATATCCAACTTTTTACCTGAAATGATTGGTAAGCTTTTTTGGTGAAGCCCTCGAATGTCTTCAGTTCTTCTTCCTCATCAGATTCATCAAAGCTCGCAATGGCAAATTTACCAATATGGTACAATGTCCTGGTGGGGATAGTTTGTTCCGAGATTCCTTCCTTCACCACTCGGTGAATTGGAGTTGGCGTGACATCTTCATCAGGGCCGATAGGATAATCATATGCTGGTTTCGGCATCTTTTCAAAAACCAAGGTAAGCGCTTCTGTGTCGACTGGTGGAGAGGTAGCAGGGGTTGTGGTCATCCTCGAAAAATTTAGATCCGGCACAGAAGGGGTCTCTGACCTGTTGGTTTGTTTTCTTGTCCGGGGGGATGTTGGAGCAGCATTAACGTCACTCAGCCTCTTAGCCGAGTGATCAGAGGCATCATCCTTGGATGTCCCTTTCCTCATCTTCAATTGATCTTCTTTGGGAATAGTGCTATGAGGCATCGCGTTGCCTGAAGAAGCGGTGTCAGATGATCTACATGACATATAACCATTAGCAAAGTCGTTTTATAACAAATTAGAATCATGGTCATTAGACACGCTTACCTTGGCCGGCGTTTAAACTTCAACCCTGACAGTTTTGGTGGGGGATTCAATGGCCTAGCGTCCTTCGCAGAACCAGGGGTGTCCTCAGTAGAGGCATGCTTCATATTCTTTTCACTCGGGTGCTTGAAGACTTAGCTTCTACATCACCTCCAGATCCTTCTCGGGTGGTTGATGACTCGACTGCAGCTTTTTTCTTTGCCTCTTCTTGGAGTCCAGCACATCTCTCCGCCAAAGACTCGTCTTCATCAGATTCTTCTATCTGGGCTTTATGACGCTTGTGAGCTGATTGTCGACTTGGTGATTTTTCTCGTGTCACAGGAGGCAACGGGGGGCTTGAGGAATATATGTCGAGTTTCTGCAATTTATATGACATGTTATTTATTTTCGATGTTCACCAAAATATTGGGATTAACAGGTTTGGCAGTGGTTACTTACTTCATTCCTGGTGGTCATGGAATGATGTCCGGCTTTCGCTAACCCCAGGGTCCAATCAAGCAAGGAGCAAAAAATATTCTCAAGCCGGAGTGTTAATTCCCGTTCTGACAACTCTTCAGGCAGTTCCATGGTGGGATCTCTGTTGAGATTGAACTTTCAACCAGGGACATGGCGTTTCTGGATGGGTTGGACTCGGCAATATATGAAGCTCGAGGCAACGTCCACTCCACTATATCCCTTTGATTTCAGCACGGCAATTTGCTCTAAGATTGCATTGACCTGAGCATTTTTGTTCGGGGACGCCTTCGCGGGCTACTCATGCCAGAGCACAGGAGCTTCAGTAGTGAACTCTGACAAAGGGGGTGCATGGATTCCATGGTAAAACCAATCTGCGTGCCACCCTTTGTTCTTCAAAGGAAGAGGAACTTCGATATATTTCGACTTATTCCTCAATTGAAATCCTGCATCCAATCACATTGTTGCTGTTTGATTTCAGAACAAACAGTTCTTTGAAAGTATCAAAATGGGGGGGGGGGGGGGGTGATCCCTAGGAATACCTCGCACAGATAAATAAAGATAGAGATATGGAGAATTGAGTTTGGATTTAGATTCACAAGGTTGATTCCATAGAAGAACAGCAGCCCTTGGAAGAAATCACTACACGGAAACCCAAATCCACGATAGAAAAAGGATGTGAAAACAGTGATATGATCTATTGGGGGTTGCAGAAACTTCTGACCTATTGCTTCAATCCAATCCTTGGTTTGCTGATCTTGGAGCACTCTGTCGATCACGAGCCCATTGATCTTCTCCACATCCATGGCGGAAACCGGGAACTCCCTGATCCCCACGGGGATGTCAAAGATTGCCTCATCTTCGGTTTTACCAGGGGAAGATTGCTTCTTTGACTAGGATTTGGTGCTTCTTTGACTAGTATATATATATATATACACACTAATGAGTTGACCTAGCGGACAGGAATGGTTCGCGGGTTGTCGCCCTGATAAAAGGAAGTGGTGATACTGTTCACAACATTTATTACATACCGAAATTTGGGTTCTTGGTGATTTAATATTGAAATCACTCGGATAGCAGATAAGTCTCATAATTGGGGGCTATAATGCCTTTGTTTTGTGATTTATCATTAAAATCACCCGGACGACTAATTATTCTAAACTTTGGGGTTACAGTACACTTGCTTAGCATTAAGCTCTACTAATCACTCGGAGGGAGTGGTAGCACCAGTCTTGGGGGCTACGGTTCTTAATTTTTGACATATTACTCGGAGGAAATGATAATTTTCAATCCTGGGGGCTGCGGTTTCCTCTTAGTGTTACCTCAGAAGTTATTTTCTTTAAATAACTACGGCATTGGGGGCTATAATTGGATAAGAATATCTGATGGACGATTGAGATTGCTAATTTTGAACTCACAAGTCATTTTAAGAAAAGTCTCAATACCTTCTGAGTTGGGGGCTATGCTCATGAAATATGCCTTTTTAATTACGTATCAAGGAAGTGTATTTTTATGTATAGCAAGAGAAGGACTTTTCAATTTTGAGAAGTATCAAGATAAGTTGAAGATTTGTATTCAAAATTCGAAAGTTCTTGGGGGCTACTGTGGTACATATATATACGGGATACCTAACCACTCGGCAATATGGCCGAGTAGGCCGGAGGCTCGGTTATGAAGCATTAGAGATTAAGGCCCAGAGGATAACTACTCGGATATTTGTTTAGAGTAGGCTACAAGTTAGATCAAGAGATATGGTATATAGATAGAATCAAATGTAACCGAATGACAGATTACCGTGTAAACCACTGCCCTTTGGCTATATAAGGAGGGCAGTGGGTCCTTAAAGATCATCAGAACTCGTATTGAAAATCTCAACCCAGTGTGAACCCTAGAAATACAAGAACACCAAACAGAACGTAGGGTTGTTATCCTTCGGGAGGCCCGAACCTATATAAACCCTGTGTCCTGTGTCCATCGGCTTTCATATTCATACGCATACCTAAAATCACTATCGAGATTATCTCTCGATAAGAGACGTTGCATTTTTCAATCTCATATCGTAATCTATATAAATAATTACTAGATGCTTTTGATGATGTCTTTAAAAATATTTTTCATAAGTCAAAAAAAATTTAGTTTGTTTCAAAGTCTCGCCATGCAATAGGGAAGTCCCAATGTTTCTCCATAAAGGGTTAAACCCAACTATAAAACACTTAGTGGCTTGATATGTTTGTTCCAATTGTGGTATCAAAACTATTAGTGTAGGCAGATTGACTATACACTACGGAAAAATCAATCTTTGTCATACGTTTTGTTTTGGGTGCACGGCAAAGATGGTATTTGCCGTGTGCTAAATTCAAACACACGACAAAATTTTTGTCGTGTGCAAAATCAATTAACACACGGCAAAGGTGAGTGTTTGACCGTGTGTTTTTCTAGCCACACGGCAAACACCATCTTTGCCGAGTGTTTTTTCCGTAACACTCAGCAAAATATAAATTTAAATAATATTTAAAACCATAAATTAATTAAAATAAAAAAATTAACTACAAATTATATAACTTTTGAAGACCTTCAACTTTTATTTTGATCATTTGTTCATTACTCAATTTAATCGAAAACATTATTCACAAAATTTAATAGTCTCATATCGTTTCATGAAACATTAGATGAAACATATAAGATTCGTGAACAATGTTACTATTATTTTGTCAAATAAACAAGTGATCAAAAAAAGCTGTAGATCTTAATAAGTTATACAACTTTATAGTTTAACACTTTTTTATTTGAATTAATTTAGTCAACAAAAAGCACTTTGAAAAAATAGATTTTTGCCGAGTGTATTATGTTTGGCACACGGCAAAATTTGTCTTTGTCGAGCGCTTTGTATTTTGCACTCGATAAACATGGGTTTTACCATGTGCCCGATATAAGACACGCAATAAAGAGGTACAATATAAAAAGTGCGGAAACGGGGTGTAGTCATAAATTAATATGAGGTGCAGTGGTAGGGGGCTCTACGCGCAAATGTGAGGTCTTAGGTTCGAATCTTAGCGGACGCACATTATCACGTAGTGCATGAAAAAACATTACGACTTGAGATGGGGATAGTCGGGTGGGGTTGCTGGCCACCAAACATTTTTTTTGCTATTTTTTAGGTTTTTTATGATTTATATTTTACTGGCTTTGTCATATGTACACACGGTAAAGCCTTTGCCGTGTGCCCGATAGAAAGCACACAGCAAAACCGACTTTGCCAACGGATTTTTTGCCGTATATAACCCACGACAAAGACTTTATCATGGGTATTTTCGGTTTTGCCGTGTGCATTGGGCACACAGCAAACCTCTTCTCTCCCGTAGTGATAGTAACCAATTAGAATATTACAATCTACCACAATCATATTAGCTATTTTCTCCTCACGTACGGTCAATGGACACAATAAATAATAAGAACAGTCTAGCTACACATCTCTCTTCAAAATCCTGCGATATACTTCCACCTTCTGCATAAATCATATTTTGGCACTGATCAAAAGCGCTTACTGTCGCTGGGGCAAGTCCAAGCGATTGGAGCCTTCATTATCTGTTTATGGTGAGTAACTATACCTCCTATTATTTTCACTAATGAATACAATATTTAACTATGCTTATTTCAACTATTATCTTGCATATAAGATAATTCATGTGTATCATGAGGCCTAATTTCGTTCATATGTCTCTTCCATTGAAGTTTTGATTTTATTAAAAATTTATATTGATGAATAATATGGGCAATTTGATCTGCTTACTTTAATATGACCTCCATTATTATAACTTTCAATTGGTTTTAGTTTCACCTCATAAATTCTTCCTGGATATCATTTTTATGGTTTTGACAATCAATCAATTCGGATGTTATAACATCATATGGATTACAATCCTATGCCACGATATTAAGTTTCGATCCTAGTCAAGCTTCTCCATTTTACGATATAAAAATTTAAATTATATGAATTTTGTGTTTCACTTAACTTGTTTAGTATTTAGACATCATATTTCACTTCCAAATTAAAATATTTACTTGTGTGACTCATAGTCCATAACACTCGGTTAGTTTCTCTATATGAATTCACATATAGAACATCTCCCAGGAGCCTTGCAATAATGGTACACACTACAGAAAAACCATGCTTTGCCGAGTGCTACAAAGACTCGGTAAAGGATTTGTCTAATGCTTTACCGCCTTTATCGAGTGTAACACTCAGTAAAGAGCACACGCCAATCAAAGTGTCGGCAAAGTGCTTTTTGTCAAATGTTTTTTATTAAGCACTCGGCAAAAACCTTTTATCTACTGTTGACGTGGCCCACGGCAAAAAAAGGTCGGTGCTAACCGTAACGGCAAAAAAAATTTGTTTGTCTATACAAAAATATTTGAAGTCAATGTCAAATTCGAACATTCATTTGACTCAAATTCTTAACAACTCATTATCAACTGTATGATTCTCTTTTCGAGAGACTCTGTTATCTAAGCAGCGTACGTGAAAATCATGATGTCCTGAAAATTTCTCTAGCTTTTTCCTCAATCTTCACATATAATATCATGATGTCCTGATTCTCATGATTTTTCTAACTTCATTTGATTTTTTTTAAAATTTAAATACAATTCGACCACACGATTGTTGTGATAATTTATGAACCAGATGCATGAAATTTCCTTCTATTTCCTGAATACGGCCTCTCATAGGACTCACTATTATGAATATTAACTTTCCATTCACTTTATTCTATTATCTGACTCACTTGTAGTTCTAATTTAACATATTCAAAAAAATACCTTTAAATAGAATAATCTAATTAAATATAGCAAATAGACCGATAAATTTACCAACTTCAAATATTGAGTACCATATGGTGTAAGAGTAGAGGGAAAAAAGTTTCAAGGCCGGAAAAGCAAAACAAAAACATTTGTCGAGTGTCCCATAAAAACACTCGGTAAACAATTTTTTTACCGAGTGTCTGATGATAGACACTTGGCAAAGAGTTGACAGCCACCAGTCAACGGCATCGGTCCACTCACATCACCCGGTCATGTCAACCTCTATGTCTAGTGTGCCAACTTTATCGAGTGTCGTGGTCATGTTTGCCGAATGTTTTTCTGGTGGCACTCGGCAAAGGTTTCAAATTACCGAGTGTCCACTATTTATCGAATGTTTTATAGGGTGTACTCGGCAAACGAGCGATTTACCGAGTGCCCAACATATTACAGTTGGTAAACAGTCGGGCACTCGACAACACCCTGTTTTTCCGTAGTGACACTATAGTAGTGACGTGAATAGAATAAAAATAAAAGCTTTTTATGGTGCCTCAAATACTTGATATTGATAAAAAAATATTTTCTTGGCACCCTATAATACGTGGAAAAAAAAAGGCAGAAATTATAGCATAAAAGGGTCTAAGCACAATCGACGGAGAGCTCCAACTAGATCCTAGCTAGTCTATTGATGTTATTAGGGATGAAAACAAGCGGGAACGGACCCTGCTTTACTTTGATCTGACAAAAAAGAATGAGATAGCCAGGAATGGAAACGATCGGGACAAAAGCTGTGTGTCGGAAACAGAAAAATCCGAACAGAAATATGTCAGTAACGATCGGATACCGAAAATACAAAACGGGAACAACATACTATGAGAAACCTAATAATTAATATAGCTTCGTTACTTAGACTATAAAATGAATCTGTAATCAAACTATGATAGAACATAGACCAACACAATATTCAATAGTAATTGTTGTAAACACGTAGTGTGATTTTCTCGTTGAAGAAAAACATGATACAGTTTTTTATATAAGACGTGCTGCTGCTATCGTAGCCTGGAGAGAAGTGGGCTTCACCCCACCGGTAGTGTTAGCTCGTTGATAACGTATAGGTTCGACGTTCAATACTCACTTCTTACTAAAAAATTCTTTCGCGTGCTATCACGCTAAAACACATTATAAAGAATCGTCACGCAGAATCGTCACGCTCCCTTATGTCCTCACAGAGTAATGACTCTCTATGTAAAGATAGAGCAGGGGTTTAAAAATTTTCTCGACCTATAAAAAAATACTTCTTACTCTAATGTAAAAAAGTACTTCTTACTCCAATATGGTTGGTTGGAGCGGTCTTACCCAGCAGGTTGAGTTTTTTTCTATCATAGCCTGGACTTTGCTACCAAAAGTAAGGGAAAAAAAAAAGACCCACATAAGTCCATCGCCTGCTGTGTACAGCACAACGAATGCATTAGTACCTCTAGAATTTGCTGAGCCCGGCGAGGCTGGAGTTTAGTCCGCTGGAAGAACAAACAATGATCTGGGCCATGTATTTAACACCGGGCTGTGGGCTGTAATACGAGAATATCTCAGCCCAAACTGGGATACGGAAAATACAGACGCGAGCAACTGTTTTCGAACCTGTTCTGTGAGATTCCCGTCCCGTTCCTGTTTTTCTCAAAAAAAAAAAAAGGCTGTCAAAACTTGTTACGGTACAGGTAAAGAAATTTGAGGCCGTCTGTCTGCATCTCCTCCCCCACCCGGCCACCCCCCCGACCCTGCTCAATCACATTCCTCCCAAGCCGGGCGCTCAACCATAATAAGGCAAAGAAATTTGAGGCCGTTATTCCTTTTAATTTGGTTGGATTATGGATGCATGCAACTCTTATTCCCGTAATACACACCGTAACAACAGCAGTGCAGAAAGCATCGTACACGTGCAACCTAAATAGCTACGGCACCCTCCCGCACAGAGCGGTCACATGTTTTCTACTAAGCTCTTACTATCTAACACCACACCACCTCCCACGGTTTGGTCCACATGATCACACAAAAACGCACGGTATAGTGTGGACAGCGAAGATCTCAGTTGCTGTGCCTCGCCGCCCCGCCGGCACCTGCGCCCTCGCCGGCTGCGGCGGCCTTGTTGGCTCCAGCACCGTCCTGCTGCTGCGCTGCCGGCGTTTCAGCCACGGCGTACTGCCCCACCACCTACATCCAAACAGACACCAATAATAGTCATGAGCACCTGCGGAAGTCTGAACGAACACCCATGCACACGGTCCAGCACTAGATACTAACAGTAGCACATAATATATATAGTACCTGTCCCGCGACGAACTCTGTGACGATGCGCCCACCGGGCACCGGGTCCTGGGTGATGTTGATCCCCTGCTTGGCGGCCGCCTCGCTGGCCTGGCCGGGCTGCACGGCGCCGACGGCCTGGTTGTACTGGGCCGCTGACTCCATGAACCCGCCCGCGCTGAACCCGCCGCCCTTCTCCTGGGGGACCTGCACCCCCGGCACGCTCTGCTCCGCCGACCGCATCGCCGCTGCGTCCTGTGGCGCGATCGGCTGGCCCGCCAGCTCGCCCTTCACGTTGAAGGCGTCGCCGTACTTGATCGGGCCCTGCTGCTGCTGCTGCTCTGCCTCGGTGCCTCTCCTCTGCTGCGGCTGCGACATATTGCTGCTTCGATCAGTAACCGGGTGTGTTCTAAGCTGATCTGGTCGTGCGTTGCTTCAGTTGGATTTTCGGTGGTGAATCCAAGTGCTCTCACGATCTCCTTTTATATAGATATAGACATAGACTTTGTGATGCAACCGACGCGAGTACGGACCAGGAATGGACACTTGTCCGTGCGCCGCTAGATTTTTCTACCACAAGCGGCCGGCGATTATCTGCATCTCTGTGTTTGCTGTTTGGTCAAACAGGTGGAGGCCAGAATCGGGATGCGTCTGTACGGGCGTCCGCGCTGTCCGTCCCCGGCTGGCTCGACGGCGCACGGCGGACGACGCGTGTGTGCGGTCCACCGGGACGGTGACCACGTTTGTTTGCCGCGCGTCGTCGGCGTTCGACCAAGCGACGCGGCGAAATAAAGGCCTTCGTGTGCGGTACATGCACGTGGAACGGACGCTTCGTGCAGCTTTGCCGTCGTGTCGTAAAGCTATTCGAGCGCAAAACGGATCAAGCTATGATCGTGTCGTCATTTCTTGGAAGATCTGGACACGAGACCAATTTCGGTTCAATTTCTTGTATTCCTAAGCGACACCACAAGGTCAGGCCTGTTCAACGGGCGGCTCGGTTAAACCAGCTAAGGAACCGGTCACGTTGAATACACTTAGGAATGAATGTAACTAGTACAAATCAACAGTGGTTCGTATGTTAAAATGAACTAGCCGGTTTTTCACTGGTTTCCACTGGACCGTCGCATAAAGAGTCAATGAGAAATGTTGAGCGCCAAATCTCTTGTTCGATCATTGGTTTATATGAGTCATTTCCTTCTTTTCTTCAACCTTCTAAAAGACATAGTATAATCTAGATAAAATATTTATCAAAAATTTAAGTCAACATTAAATTTTAAATTACTAAATACATATACACAATAATTTTGTTTAATTTACATGCGGAAGATTGATCTCTCAAAAAATTAAAAGAGGAAACATTTATTCTTTTTAGTTTACCATTTGTTGAATTAAGTGCCTTGAATGACATGGTTTGTTACATCTCAAAGGACGGAACTATAAAATTAGTGTCTAGGTTTGCAGCACCTTAGGCCAGTTCCAATGCATAGTTTTATCATAGTTTTCAAGTGTGTCATATCAGATTGAGAATTTTAGCTTGATATATGAAATACTCATTCTCAATGCACAGTTTCATTTCATGAATTCATAGATAAGTTATAGCATTAATAAGAAACCATGTTGAGATGTGTCATGGTTTGCAATATGTGATGAGTAATTGATTTTGGCGGAATTTATATTTGAGTTCCAATGTGGGAATCTGGGGATTGCATGAGTTTGTGCATGTCATAAGTTTGACTAACAGAATTGGTAATAGAGTTGGAGAGTTTGTAGAAGATGGGAAATGTGTTTGCTTGTCTCATAATGTGTAGGTCACTGGAGTCAACTTGGCGGTCAACGACGAGAGGATCAGGCACAAGTAGGCAACTTAGGGCCGGACAATCGGGAGGCCGGGTGAAGTCAAGGGTGATCCATACTATACACGTGGAGCGGCAAGAAGCATAGACGGTTTCATGGTTGAGCCTCAAAACTATGGGTGGTGATCAAGACGGCGGGGTTGACCAAGTCAAAGGTGATTGGGCGTCGGTGCAAGTAGAGACTTCTAATGAACCGGAGGCGGGAGAGACTTGCCGACGAGGAGGATCACGGGACAAGGTGACACGCGTCAAGATCAAGAAGTCATGCTTTGAGAAGCGTGCAAGGCGGTTTCCCGGTTTGGGCCTCAAAACCTGTGGCGACGATTAGAGGTAACATGGCACCATCATAGAGCTTGCATCAAGGCGAAGCAAAGTCGTAAAGGGCTCGATGGCATTCGAGCGACGAAGAAAAAGATGGACGGTTGTGCCCCTGGTGGTAGGTAGCAGTGTATTGTAGATGAGGGGTAGGATGGTCTTTAGGACAACCCCTAGGCCTATGTAAGGAGAAGTAGGGCTGGTGGAAGAGGTGCCTCTCTTTCCCTTAGCCTTGCCTTAGGTCTTCATTCAAAGTGCTAGGAAAGATCTTCATGTAATAGAGGAGAGAAGAGGGTGTGTGAGAGACATCTCTTTCTCTTTCAATTAGTGGGAGGAAGAGAGTGACTTCCTAGCCTTGTATTTATGGATCTTGTAAGCATGTTTCTATGATATGAGAGTTATTTTCATGCTTAAGATCTTCCTCTCTCCTTAAATCCCGAATTTCTCTTTTTCTTTATTTTCGGAGCTATTTTCGTGGTGATTTTTTATCTCGTTTTTGAGTGGGTTTTGGTACAAATTTCTTGAGAGATCTTGGTGCTAGGACATGGCTAAACATTCCTTCATGGATCCTTGGTTTAATCCTAGGCAAGAGCACTCTTGATTTGGTGGATTTCCTCAAGAACATTCAAACCCTAGAGCTTTCGGTAAACCTCAAATTCGTGATGAATTCTTGAGCTTTTTGTGTGATTTCACTTGGATAAGAAATATCCTACTATGAGACAACACTTGTCCAAGTTTCGTAATTTTTGGACTTCGTTTGGTTAGTTTTTGACGATTTTTTAACCAAGACACGAGTTTAGTTTTGATTCTGGAAAGTGTCGATCGGCACTGTCTTTCTCTGAACCGGCATACCGGTGCGCGAGGAAGAACCCCTGATCGGCACTGCCGATGGTTGGACCGGCACAGCCGGTAGCCTGGGTCTGAACCCGTGTCGGCACTACCAAGGTGTCAATCGGCACTGTCGATGAGATTTGTGTGTATGTTCCAGTAGCCTTGCTCTTTTTTGCTGACCGGCACTGCCGATGGTCTATTTCTTTAGCTGATCGGCACTGCCGATGTCTGTGATCGGCACTGCTGATGATAGTCTAGTAACTTGTTTTGAACCTGTTCTTTGACCGGGTCGAGTCTTTGCTATTCTCCTTTGTTTCCGCTGTGTTTCACTGCTGTTATTGATCACTCTTAGGGTTAGCACATCACAAGTGTTGTGTGTGTGTGGCCTTTGTGATCGGTTTAGATGTTGGCTTGGGTTGTAATTGGGATATAGGCCAAGTTCTTGTAAAAAATTTTAATTGGCTCCTATTCACCCCTCCCCCCTCCCCTCTGGTCGCCTTCTCGGTCTTTTAATTGGTATTAGAGCCGGTTTGATCACTAGTTGACCTTCACTGGCCTTGTGATCCGAAGGTGACATGGAGAAGCATGCGGTTAAGCTTTGGATGTTTGATGGAGAGGACTTTCCCTACTCGAAGTCAAGGACTAAGGCTTATCTCCTAAGCCAAGGACGTGCAATTTTGGAGATAGTTGAGCAGGAGTATGCCATACCAGAAGACCTCAACACTGCAGCTGCAGGTGATTTAACCAGGTATGAAAACAACTTCAAAACTGTCAATATTCTGCTGTCTGCTCTAGGTAGGAATGAACATGATCGTGTTGCTCATCTCGATACTGCACATGTCATTTGAGAAAAGCTTTACACGTACCATGAGGGTACCAATCAATTCAAGTCTATGCGTAAGTATTCTTATAATAGATAGTACCAAACCTTTACACAAAAATCTGGCGAGTCACTAGATGACACTTTTTGTAGGTTTGAGGCCATTGTGTGCAACTTGCGGGCTTATGGTAACCTTGTGTATAATGATAATGATAGAGCTAAGTAATTGTTGTATTCTCTTGATGAAAATGCTTGGGGGTTAACATTGCTACACTGGAAGAAACTGCTGATTTCAATACCCTAGACTGTGAGCAGCTGTATAGCAAGCTAAAATCTCATGAACTGTCTAGGAAATCTCGTCTTAATCTTACTAATCCTGCTTCTAGCATGGCTTTGTTTTCTAGCTCTCAAAAGGGTAGTCACAGTGGTGCTTCTTATAGAACTAACCCCACACTTGACAAGTCTTCTTTGGAGTTTGTTCTTTCTCCTCTTGTTGCAGCTTCCGAAGAACAGATGGAGTGCATTTCTGACGAGGAGCTGTCCTTGCTCACAAGGAAATTCAGGAAGTTCTACAACAACCGCATGGAGAGAAGAGGAGGTGGTTCAAGAAACTGCTTCGAGTGTGGTGATCCGGGACACTTCATTGCTGACTGCCCCGAGAAGAAAAACAAGGTCGGGTACCACGACAACAACACTGAAGATTTCAAGCTAAAGAAGAACCGCTTCTACAAGAAAGGCAAGAACTCCAAGAAGTTCGCCAAGGCCATTGCATGTGTCTGCGTTGCCGCTTTGAGCGACGTCGACCTCACATCAAGCGAAGGCCTTACAAGCTTGGAGGAGGAGGTCAAGAAGCCACGAGTCAAGAGGAAGGACGACTTCACCGGGCTTTGCTTCATGGCAAAGAACGATCACGACACCGACTCTGGCTTCGACTCCGACACAAGCGAGGTACCTCCCACTCTTGATGAGCTCTCTTCTGAATTTGATCATTTGCGCGATGTTTTGCTCATGCAAGATGATAAGCTTCGCAATGCTGTTCATGAGACTAGAGAGTTTAAGTCTAAATTGGAGAGTGCTAAGTATGAGATCACTTCGCTTAGGTCCAAGCTTGCTAAAAATTCTGATGTTGAGTGTGAGTCTTGTCAAGTTGTGATGAATGATCTCAGTCAGAGAGAAAGTGTGCATGCTCAAGTTGTCAGTCAGATTGAGAGTGCCCTTAAAGAGCTTGATGAATTTAAAACTAGACCAACTCTTTTGGGTGCATATAAGAAGTGCCCCAAGCTCACTAATGAGTTGGAAGATCAAACCCTTAAAGTCAAAGAGCTCGAGTCGAAGCTGCTAGATGAGACTCGCTCAAAAGTTCTTCCACCACCCTATGTAGTATGTGGCTCTTTTAAGGATAAGTTTGCAATCACAAGAGAGAAAAACAAAAACCTAGCCCAAGATAATTACTATCTTATCTCTCGTCTCCAAAGAACCCTAGTGAGTGAGGAGAAGATTGAGAGTGACTTGGCAAGAGTTAAAGAAAGTGCTAGTAGGTCAACCTACAACTTGGGCTTGGGATTTGAGAGGTGTGACAAGGAGAGTGAGAATGTGAGTAAGTTTATGCCTGACTCTAGCTACAAGGATGAGGAACAATCCATCAAACCCACTGACACATACTATCTACCTAACCCCAATCCTTCCTTCAACACAAAACAAGCTAAGAAGCCAAAACCCAAACCCACTGTACAAGCTAAGCCTAAACATGAGAGTGTCTATATTTGCATGTTCTGTGATCATAAGGGTCACTTGGATGAGTACTGTTATAGGCGTAAGAGGATGGAGAGGATGCAAGCTGAGTTAATTAGGAATGTGTATCATGATGATTTTGTTGGTTTTCAGCCTCACTCTTTTTCTCGTGCCTATCATGGACAACGTCATTCCTCATATGGCTTTAATTCACGAAACAGAAGCTTTGCGCAGTAGCGCCCCACGTTTTCCCTTTTGTGGTGAGCGTCGCTCGCGTGGATTTGGTTTTCACACAGATGATTTCTATCCTTACAACCCTAGTTTTGAGTCGAGATGTTTTGACAGGCCATGCTTTTCCCATCGTGGTTCTCGTCCCATGCGTTCGAGTGATAATGTGCAAAGAACTGTGATAACCCTTGCAGGTCGTGTGGTTCAGTGCTGGCTTCCCAAGAGTTTTGTTTCTAACCCCAGCATTAAGTCATCGATCTTTCCTTCTTGTTCTTTGTAGGCAGCAGGTGGAGGCTTGGAGAACAAATGATTGATGGACTCCGGGTGTTCGCGATACATGACCGGAGATGCAAAGTGATTCTCCAGCCCCACTCCCTTGAAGCGCCAGGAGTATGTGACCTTTGGAGCTGACAAGAGAGGGAGAGAGAAGTCTAGAGGCGTGGTAAAGGTAAATAAAAAATTCACTCTCAAGGATGTTGGTTTGGTTGAGCATCTCAAGTATAATCTTTTCTCTGTCTCTCAGTTGCTTGATATTGGTTTGGAAGTGCGCTTTAAGAAAAATGCTTCTTGTGTTCTGATTCGAATGACTCTTTGGTTTGTGGGATTTCTACCATTGGGAATCACTCTCAAGGATGCAGATGGTCTGTTTTTTCCGCTGATCAGCACTGCTGATGCCTGTGATCGGCACTACCAACGATAGTCCAGTAACTTGTTTTGAATCTGTTCTTTGACCGGGTCGAGTCTTTGCTGTTCTCCTTTGTTTTCTGCTGTGTTCCACTGCTGTTGTTGATTACTCCTAGGGTTGGCACATCACAAGTTTATGTGTGTGGCCTTGGTGATCGGTTTAGAGGTTGGTTTGGGTTGTAATTGGGATATAGGCCAAGTTCTTGTAAAGAATTTTAATTGGCTCCCATTCATCCCCCCCCCCCACTGGTCGCCTTCTCGGTCCTCTAATTAAATTAGTTACATTGAGATGGTCAAAACATGTTAGAATGAAACTCTATGCTCGTAATGAAGGTTTCAATTGAGTTTCATACATATGAAGTAGTGCCAAATGAGTCATCTCTTTCATCTTAATTGCTTTGTCATCTCATCTATTTTGCTGATGTGGCAGCTCATTTAATGCAAAAATGACATTAGCATTGAGACTGACCTTAGAGATAAAACTTTTGTGCTAAAGATGTTTTATGCTTTTGTTTCTTTAAACCTGTTGATTGTCGTTAGAAATCCTAGGCATCCAACTAAACGAAAATAGATCTGTAGTATGAACAACCGTAACTTTTCTCAGTTCATGATTTTAATCTAAATATTCAAACTAAAGGACAAGTCTAAAAGTAGGTACTTCTGTCAGCACAACTGAAATTTGAGAAGTAGTGATTTGACCCAAAGTGCTTAAATTTTAAATTTGTACACGTCACATTTTTTTGCATGTTAACAACATATGTGAGACCACTAATTTAGTATGCTTATTACGACGGGTCATCATTTCCATAACTATATTTAAATATAATTAATAGTAAAACTAAGATGGGCACATGCCCTTATGCTCTCAAAACACACTCTTCTCAAATCCCTGTACGCATCTAACATGGAGTTTATGTAGAGGGTGTTGTTGACATATCTAAGCAAAACAAAAAATGAAGAATAATAAAGATCAACCAGCATGATGGATGCAAAAAACATCATTATTGGTCCACAAATGATAACAAGATTTAGCTATTTTGAATCGCTATTGTTTTGATACAAATAATGATAGTTGTTTCAGTATGTTAAAATACAGATGTATCAACAATTCATTGAGAGTTACTTAACAACCTATTTCTTATAATATATCTGTCTCTCGTGAAATTCTCGAGCGGAAAGATGGATGCATATGATGTGTTTCGTCAATTGGCTAAATGATTACCTTCACACGTGTCTTCTTAGACAGAAGCACCATCCAATCAACGAGCAAGGAATCTTTTTTCATTTTATTTGTATTTTGACCAAATTATAAAAACTATACATTTAAGCATGTTTATATCTAAAGTTTGAAACATATATGGTTGCATTAAAAATGACTACAAATTATGAAGTTTGCTAGGCATCGGATCGTTACTCTAGCATTTCGGTGGGCTTATCTTAACGACTATAGGATGAGCATGATCCATGTGACGTGAGAAGTACGGTACAACAATGTTGGCAATAGGTGGTGAATGAGCTGCCATGTCATGAAACTGGGCATTGCGGCATCTCTTTGACTAAAGATGGGGCATAAATACGTCTAGTAATAGTATCCGTTTTGTACGAGGATGTGATGCTAAATCTATGTTTTTACAACTTAAACATGACGTTTCATCAAAGTATCCATACAAGCTTTTATGTAATCTTGTTTCATTAAAATTTCTCGGCTTGTAATAATAAATAGATACATGTATCGATCGATTGATATAGAAGCTGAAATATTAATTTATATATTTTTTAATAAAAAGATTGATTGCAAACAAAGAAGGATTGAGCGTCGTATTTACCCCAAAGCTCATGTAGGTTTGGCACGAAAACAATGTTCTGGCTGGACGCACATGTCACGAAGCCTGCAATTGCACCCGAAGACATTCTTCACCCATATACGGCGCAGCCTAGAGAAAAGGCTGCGGAGTCGGGCACCCCATTCCGCGCGCTGTGCAAGCCTTGATGGCGCTTTGGAGGTACGCTTAACCAACCCCCGCCACGGTGGGAGCCACAGATTCCTCATCTTCTCGCTCCCTTTCCTGTCATCTTTCTTGTATGGCGACGAATCAACGAATAATGATGCATGACGTGACGGATGCTGATTGGTCCCCCCTCCCCTGTTGTCAGATATTTTCCGGATGCACCAAATAATCAAAGACAAATGGATCACGTACAATAATCAAAGGCAATGGCCAGCCCCCGAAGGCCAGGAGGAATAATCTCTTCTCGGTTGCTGATGGGTAACGAGCTGGGACGCATTGTCACTCCATTTTCACTCATGACCATTATATTATAACATGATAAAGACGCATTGCAGAATTTAAGGGCTGAAATCCAGCCAAAGGGCCGGTTAGGCGTCTCCGCACGGCTTCCCTCATATGATCTAGCAATTCCGTTGCGTGCAGTGCAAGACCAACAATACGAGATGGTGACCACCGCGGACAGTCTGCATATGCTGCTGCACAATAAATGACAAAGCACACAACCTTTTCTCCTTTTATATTTTCTTTCCTTTTCGCTTTCGCTTATGAGTGATGAGTTTGTTAGTAAGTGTCGCACGTTATCGATCGCCAAAAGAGTTAATAAGGGAACTGACCAAATGACACCACTCTAGTGACGAGTAAAAATGTCTGCATCGCATCCGGCACATCTTCACGTTGCCTTGCGTCATCCGGAAATCGAAAGAATCAGTGGGCACCGGCTCTGTCTCTGCAATACTGGTCTCGACCGATGAAGACGACGGCTTCAAGCGCAATACAAAACAAGGGGCGCGCAAAGTGGGAGAAGAAAACAGAAAGGAAAAAAAAAACAGAGGGACCAACGGGAGCCAAATCAATAGAGACTAATGAAGAAACTACCGTGCATAACTTTGATGTTTTTAGTAACTTGGCAATGGCGGAGAGCACAATGCATGCATGACCGTCTAATGAACAAAGAGAGAGGTTTTGTACAAGAGTTTTGGCCTCCAATGTAACCTGCTCGTTTTATACGCTACTCGACGCTTAAACGGCCCTTTCCATGCTGAAATAATGGAAACGGCTCTATACTATGGTCTTAGACGCCTTCGCACAAGAACTGATCCATATGGAAGCGCTCAGAAAGCGCCATTATGCAAGGCTTGCTGAACCGGCAATCTCCCACAACCACATTTATGCGTTTGATGAAATACGTTACATATACAATTGCATCGTTAAAGTAAACTTGTTCCATATCCGGTATGGAATATCTTTGTTCAAATTGTGAGTAAACTACTTAAGGAGAGGAAATGGATGCATTTATGGTTAATTTATACAGTACTGAAGTATTACCTTTGTATCATATTACTTGTCATTTTAGATTTAGGTATACAGGATCCGCAGACCTGTATACATGTTCAGCTTGACAGGAGCATGTAGCGTAATTAATCGCTTGAGATTGGGGCCTTGTGAATTGTGACTGCTTGTTGTCTACACGGCTTCCATTCATGTCCCTATTTTTATTGATTGAGCTGGTGCATCACGATTCTTTCTTTCTTTTTTTTTTGCCCCGTTTAAAGTGCTTCTAAGTAGTTTATATTTTCCCCGTTTTCTTGATTGGGGTTAGTTTTTGTTTCATTTCTTTCAAGGAATTCATAGAGAAAGTATATAGTTCCTGTTTTTTTTCAAGGAACAAAAGTAAACTATTCGTAGGTGGAATTTACGTCCTCCTCCTTGGAGAAAAAAAAGGAAATGTTTAATTTTCAGTCGATTAAAAATAGACGTTTCTTTCGATCAACACTTTTAGTTTTTGAATCTAGATCCAATGAATAAAAAAAAATTTCTATAATTTATACATAATACTAATTAATACAAATAATCCTATAAATAAAAAATAATAAAAAATAATAAAAAAATAATAAAAAAATAATACTAAAAAAATCATTGATTGAAAGAATGTTATTTTTCAATCGACTGAAAAGTAGCATTTCTAAAAAAAAAAAAGAAGTATGAGAGCATGTATAGTGAAAAATAAAACTACTACTAGGTGCCCGGTGTCAACCACTTTGGATCCTCATTTGACACTTGCAATTAGCAAGGAACAAACAACGAGCAAGTGGGGAGATAGAAGCAGAAAGCGATGGATGGTGCGAAGCCCAAGCAGGCAGGCGAAGCCTTATCCAATCCACTGCACGGCATGGCGGGTCAGCCGCTGCACCACACGCGTCGCTCTGTGCGAGCTCCGGAGGGCTGCCACTGATGAGCCAGGAGAGCGCCCAGTGATGACCAACTTATCTCTCCCAGTCCCTGCTAATGGCAGGTCGCCCGTCATGGCCGCTACGAGAAGACGAAAACGCCCTCGCCTGCCAGCCAGGGAACACACGGTGGGCAGCTACGTCTTTTGGTCCGGTGCGTGCGTGTGTAAGCAGGTAATGGCGTTAAAGAAGGCTTCTAGAGGCCAAGGGAGATTGACGGTTGTGCCCTCCTTTCCGTGTGACACCCTGAGATTGTCCTGAAGAAATGACAGAGTAATAAAAGCCGAGGGAGCATGTGTTAAAAGTGACTGATGTTGTTAGGTCAGTTTTTAGTGAAGGTTTTATTAACAATCAATAAGGTGTCATATAAATAAAAATGATGATATAACAATATAATTCGAACGAAATTGAGTAAATGAGCTTCATAAGGATGAAATTTGTTTGATATTGTTTCATATGTATAAAACTTTATTAAAATGTTCACCGAAAAGCATGAAGTTTTATCCGGATATATTTTGTCCAATAACAATGCAACAATATAATGTTATGACATATCTATAAAATCGTGAAATAAATTTGTACATTAACAAGAATTATTTTATCTATCAAACTAAAATTTAAAAAGTGACTTGACTCCGAAAACTATGAAATAAACAAGATTGACCTTTATTTTTCCAAACAATCGATTTATTTTTTAAAAAAATAACTATAAGTTAGTATGATCTCATATACACCTTCCTTGTTTCTCATTGGTTTTAAACATTTTACTCATGTTTTGTTTGCACTTACATTTTGTCCATGAGAGAGAATTTCATAATAATGTTTCATTCTTTTGTCTTTTCTAAATCCATCCTAGCGACTATTTTATAATATTATCTATTATGAAATAACGTAGTCTCCTATTGCCGTAAGCCTTCAAAACAAAATTGATATCATATGATCAAAAGTGTACTATCAGATTAAGAGAGTACACCGAATTCAGATTCACATAGTTTGTTAATTGAAATATCACAAATATTAACATTAATTTGAAATATCAAGGATATTAACATCAATTGAACTATCACATAATATTTACTAAATATGACGTGACTGACATGGAGGACATAAAACTAAAAAGAAGTTGTTTATAAAAAAGTATGATAAATAACGTTAGTTTTCTAAACTAAAATAAACCACGAGGAGCCAAAACAGAGCAACAGATTTAGGGGCACAACAGTCAAATGTGCAAGACAACTTCTCTCGCCCACCGCTTCAGGTTCTGCTCACTTCCAGATAAAGCGAAAACCAAGCCCCACCTCTTTCTTAGAGGCCTCCTTCATCTCTTTCCAACGTCACCCCAATAATATACTCGTCTCTCCTTCCACCCGAAGCTGCGCTCGTGCTCTGGTGCTTCGCGATTCCAAGAAGTGGCCATTGCTGCTGGTAAGGCGATCCCTTCCTTGTCACTTTTCCGGATCAAGCTCTCACTGACGGGATTCCCCGCTCACAGTTTGGTGATATTTTTTTTTATCCCATCTATTTCTTGGATTGTTTCTGTTCTGTTGATTCGAGCTTCTTTCGATTCGGGGCAGATGCATAAGCTGTCTCTGCGTCTGCAATGTTTCTTCCTGATGATGTGGGGAGGATTTGTCAATTCAAAGTTATACGGCTATTAGATATCGTTATTGCTCCTTTTGTCGGTGCAATTATTCGGTCAATTTTCATTTCTTAAAGCGTCTTAATAAATGGGTTTAATATTTTATTATGACTCTGCCAATTGAACGATTATTTGGGTAATCTAGGTGCAGGCAGAAACATTCACCAACACCTGCAGCCGTTTTAACCAAATTTGATGAGGATGGATTCGTCTGAAAAACTTGTTATGGACGAGAAAAAATAACGACACTGTATTAGGCGGTATAATGACTTATTAGGTCTGTTGAACAATAAATTTTGGATCACAGGATCAGGAGTTTAGCACCACTCGCCTCATTTCCGAAACCTAATCACCTGTTTTAGCATCAGAAAATGGGAAGCTAGTCATATCACCCGCGTGGAGAAAGAATCATTTTCTCACTTTTCAACGTCTATAATGGATTTATGTGCCACTGATGGACTCCTTATCTAGGATATTATTGTCAACACACTGTGTTGAATAGTATATTCATTTAGTTTCTTTTTATGATTTTGGCAGATTGATGGCGATGGAGGGACCGATTCTGTGCCGTCCTGCTATGCAGACGAAACTGCCTGCCGTAGTGGTCAGCAACTCCCTGACCAAATGCGGTGGAACTGCCTTCTTCGGTGCCGTGTCTAAATGCAGGAATGTCACAAGACTGGTTTCCTCAATCTCGCTGCTGTCTGCCAAGAACTCGAGTCATGTTTGCTGTGCCTTCAGCTCATCTTCAGATGGTAATGGGCACACGGCTGGAAAGTTTAATGAGAATGATGAAGATTATGTTAATTCCACCGTGCTAGAAGCAGGTAACTTTTTGCACCAAAGTGGTGTCATTCTATATGGAGTATCTAACAAAAATGGTTTGAGATATGTCTGAGTTGCTCTGTTGTTTTATCTTCGTAAGATCATCAATACTTAGCTGACTCGGTAGAGCCTTCCTAGCTAAATGAGATATCTGAATATTTTGCTCCAGCTTCCTATTCTTCCTCGCTCCAGTTTGTTCCATATCATGATGTTATCAGATATTAGTCGCAATGGTTAATGAGCTTCTTGATTGAAGATATATCAGAAAACTTGAATAGAAAACTTGATTTGGAAACTTAGAATAATGAGCAAACTGTTGTGTGCTGTTTGATAACTGTTTTGAAATTAATAATTCTTCCTGGCGTCTCTTGTCCCAGTTGAGGTGAGAAGTGGGTCAGAGGGATATATAATCAAGATGAGAGATGGGAAAAACTTGCGGTGTGTGCACAATAATTCTCAAGGAAGAAATATTCCAGAGAGCACACCACAACCTGCCATTGTCTTGAGGATTGAAGATGGAAGCGAAACTCTACTTCCAATCATTGTTTGTACGTAAATTTCTTAGTTTGCTCTCAATTTTAAAAGCAACGTTTGATTGATTACACATTTTATCTATAACCTTATTTGTCACAGTGGAGATGCCAAGCGTGCTTTTGATGGCTGCTATTCGCAATGTGCACATTGTAATGTCCTGCACTATGTTCATTTCTTACTCATATCCATTCCCCTCAATGCAGCCAGTAATAGTTTTCTGTTATAGGCACGACCAACCATATATCAAGTTGTCAAGGAGATGATAGATAAGATGGGTTATGAGGTAAGGTTATTTTGCAATCATTTACTGTACTTACGTTGACATTGTTGAAAAAAATCTTTACACAATAATATTGTCAAATACTATCCCTTGAGATGGTGAAATATAATATTTGGGTTGAAATGTCATGGTGGTGGATATTGCTTTCAGGTAAAGCTTGTTCGGGTAAATAAAAGAATTCAAGAAGCATACTGTGCAGAACTTTATCTAACAAAGGTATTGATCTAGTAGGCTAATCTCATTTTCATTGGTTAATATTACAATGTCACCTTTAATATTCTAAAGTAGAATCTGCCTGCACTACAGATTGACAATCCTACAGAGAGTATCACTTTTGATCTTCGACCTTCAGATGCTATCAACATCGCTGTTCGCTGCAAGGTATTATTGCTATTGTTATAATTGTTGTTGTTAAGGTTTTGCTAGATGCTAATTCACTAAGAGCTACTGTGATTTTTGTTTCTGATGTGTGTCTACATCTAGATTTCTCACATCAGATTAATATTTCTTAATGTGGTCTATTGAACTTTTTTCCAATGACTAACAACTTTTGAGTTCACAAACGTGTAAGATAGTTAACGATGACGGCATACATGCAACATTAGATCTGAATGTTAGTAATATTTGTTGCACTGATGGATAAGATATACTTCTGAAAAATAGATATTCTCCACATTTATGTTGTTTCCAATGACAATGACAGGTCCCTATACAAGTACATAGGAGCCTTGCATACAGTGATGGCATAAGACCAGTTGAGCCAGCAAGAATGGCCGTAGCAGCTGGCCTATCAGAGGGGTTACTGTTTACAGAGCTTGACAGGTATTTGGGAAATTCTTAATTATGTCCATGCCTCTGGAAGCAAGCGATGCAGCAGTTCTAGAATGAAGTTTTGTTGATGCGCTCGCCCACTTACTGATTCTGGTTTCATGATTACAAATCATTAAAACATGCACTTGAATTTTGGTGTCTGAGAGTTGGACAGTCAGACCTTTGAGGGAGTTGATTTAATAGTGTTACTTTTGATGCCAAAGAGGCACTTTATGAATAAAACTAGGTTGCTTTAATCCTTGTCCTGAAGAATTAAACAGAGGTTCCTTATCCTTGAGGTTATTCTACGTCATGTAGTATTGTAGTGTTTAAGATTCAGAACACTCATCGGTGACCAGTATGCTCATTTTAATTGCACTTGCATTTTCGCCAGACCTGATGGACAGCCATGCGTAGAGGCTCAGGAGTTTGGATTGGTGCGGAACATGCTCATTGCAGCTGTGGAAGAGAGATACAAGGATGCTGGTAACGATCCTGTATTCTTATGGCTTCATTTCAATGCAGTGAGCACAAAAAGAAAATGAATTGTTTTCTCGAACTAATGAAATATCAGAACTTAGCAAAATCACCATTTTGTACTCTGAAAAAGAATGAAGCATGGATCACCTTCTCGGATATGAGCAAGTTACAAGTGCATTACTCTTGGAGAATAATGAGCTTTAATTTAAACCCATGAAGAGCATTGTTTTGTCGAATATTGATTGGCTTCTCCAAATTTATGCAGCATCATGGAAGGACAAACTGATGCAGTTGAGGTCTAAGCGGAAGAACTGGGTCTGACTCGGTTCGTGACTCTTGTTGCAACTCTTTTTTCTCTTGCCATTTTTCTTTTGCGGAACTATGACTCGTCTCTTTTAACAGCATGGCTCGTCTGGGTGGTGTAAATAAAGCTGATGCCCTGCTGAATTCCAGTGTGCATTCCAGATGATATGCGTTCTATGGTTCTATATAACTAGCTGTACATATAATATGGACTGATCTGGCTGCTGTAAATTCGAACAAAGCTTTTAAGTAAAAACTAATCCTTGTAAAAAAGAAGAATCTTTCGTAATGTTACTGGACAGCCGTCGGCTTACAAAACCATGCCAAGTTCCCCTATTATATGTTCCTTTTGACATGCGTCTGTCTCTGTTTTCAGTTACGAAAGGTCTTCTCGAAGAACCTTGGACAATTGGACGTAAAGGTGGCCAAATGGGCCGCCTGGCACGGTCCGGCCCGGGAATGAAAAAGCCTGATCCATCTAATTTTGGGTCGGCACAACATGATATTTATTTTGGACCGTTCAATGTTGGCCCACATGCTTGGCTGTCGGTCCATGACATGGCATGAAATAGGTCGGATGTGTCGGGTCGGCCCATCACGCCCGTTAAATAACAGCCGGGTAGAAAATGGAGTAATGATGTGGGATTGGGGATTTGAACATTAGACATCAAATTTCAAGTAAAGTTGTCTTACCACTAATCTATATTACTTTATTTGTTTAGATATAAAATATTTTTTTATTTGACATATAAACGGGTCGTGTCGTGTCATCCTGGTCGAGGCTTCGGTCCAAGCATGACACGAAGCTCTGGCCCGGCCCGAAATATTTGTGAGCTGCGCTGGACTCATGTCAGGCTTTTTTTTGTGCTTTGAGCCGGCCCACGTGCATGGCCCATTTGGCCACCTAGTTGGATGTGTATTCAGTCTGTTTTGAACGAGCCATCATGAGACATGATGTGGGCCTGTTTGAGAGGGCTTTAGCCCTGTTGGTTCCAGCTTCAACGAACGGTACTGTAGTGCCATGGGTCCATGGCTTTACAGCTCCCAACTCTCAACAGCCATTTTGCAAAATGAACTGGTGAAGCCAGAAAGAAAAATACAATAGAGTTCACTGACTCTCGTAATCAATTTCTGGATGGAAGAGCAAAAAGCCACTGACCCCTCCAAAACAGAGGACTAAAGTCACCTTACAAAACTCCAACATAATGTGGTAATTGGTAACCAAGGTATTGGTAGTAGTGTTATGTGATGTGAGCAACCGGGCCCAGACCATGAGACATTTGCTTGAATTTCAAAACCCAGACAAGTGGGCTGCAGTTTGTCATGAATATTATGGCCTTACTCAAATTTCAAAAGCCAGATAACTGGGCTGAAGTTTGTCATGAACATTACGGCCTTGCTCAAGGGTCCTGTTACTCTCCGACCTATGTCAATTCGCAGACGGTCTCCGCCCCCCCCCCCCCCCCCCCCCACCTCCGCCTCAGCACGCATCGTCGGGCTACCTCAGCCGTCACCACTAGCCATCGGCCCCTGCCCCGTCGGTCCGCCTCCCCACGCGACTCCGGCGCCATTCTCGGCACCATCGCTGCTCGCCACACGGCCCCCAACCACCGTCCACAGCCACCTCTGGCGATCGGCATCGCCAACGCTGCCTCGCCGCACTGCCCGCACCTGCCACCGCCGCTCATCGTGCTGCCACCGTTCCCACGTTACCGCGACTAACTTGTTGGGTCACGACGCTCATGAGTAATAGTGTTCGGGTGATTTGATCAGATTTCACATTTTCCCACAAATCCATCCATTGCTCCGACACAGCGCCTGCCGTCCTCTAGCAGAATGAAATTCAAATCCAATGTTGTGGCCGTGTCTCCCCCTATACCAACCTCACCACCTCCGCTACTGCCCTTCTTCCTCTCCTCCAAATCCAAAACCATACACCTAACCCGCCTTCGACCTCTCAGCCTACCCGGCGCAACCCGACGCCAACCTGCCGCCAGCGGTGTGTGACGGCAGTACGACTATGGGTTCTTCCTGATCAGACGACTCGAGATCTCCGGCGCCTTGCGGCAAGGCGACGGTGGAGATGTGAACCATAGCGTCGCGTCCACGCCTGTGTTGAGCGCTGGGACTTCTCACTCAAAAGTTCACTCCTGACTTGTCAATTTGTCTAATGCGTCATGCCTTTTTTCTATTTAATACCTGGTTATTAATCGTGTCTAGTCTTTTAAGAATTTGGTTATCATAAACCTACTCGTTTCATATATCCATACACTGGGTTTGTTTAATCAGCAGAAAATCTTTCAAAAGATTACTGCATATTTTAATTAACCCTAAAGGACAATTTGGCACTATACAGCCCATTGCGGCCCACATGGTCCCCCACGACTAGGTCAAAGGAGAAAGTATAAAAAGGCCAATACCGGATGGCGCAAAATCACGCCATCATTTACAGCGTGTTGTCTTCCTCGCACCTCCTCTGCTTCTCCGCTACCCGGTTCTAGGGTTCTTCCCCATTGCCATTGCCGCTGTAGATCCTTGTCACCCCAAGCCCCCCGGGCTCAGAAAGTTAGGGTTAGGGTCGTCGAACTAGATCCACTGCATTATCGCATTCGTCGCCATGCCGCGCAAGCTAGTGAAGGGCTCGAAAGCTTCTGCCGCCGCCAAATCATACTCGTCGGAGCTAGAGATCCCTGAACATCTTCGAGAGTTCTCCGAGAGCACCATTAGCAGGCGCGACTGAATTGGAAGGTACTAGGATCTGAACCTCATCCTCTCCCAATCCTTAATCAGATTGTTGTCTTCCGCTCCTTCTTCGAGCACGGCTTTGGAGTTCCCTGCTGCAGTGTGGGAGAGCCTTCCAAATTACACACATTATGATCAAATATGTCGATTAACCAAGAATGAAAATTGACACGCATCGATCGTTCGACACATCACGTGTCGCAGCACATTCTAAACAACCAACACCATAATATTCGATCATAATATGTAAAATTCCGGTATTCCTCGGCATGCACAAACAACACCCAAGATCGACATGCACACCGCTAAGCCAAATTTGTAAGTATCTTCATCACAAGAATTAACAAGAGAGCAAAAGTATTACAACACCTTAGTAGTATCTTTTCTTAGCCAAATTTACATCAAAAGGAAAGTTTAGAGCTCACATGCTAAGTGTACAATCAACTTAGCATGAACAAGGACATGATTATAAAGTTTGGTCCTTGTTTTAGAGTATACGCAGCATAATTATAAAACAAAAAGATGACGATGCTCCACTACGAGCACCGTCCGCATCACCTTCTCAACGACCAACTAATCTTGGCCTTCACCCCTCATCGGTGGCAGGGTAGAAGTAGCCCAAAACGTACTCGTCCTCACCTATAAAGCTCAACAAATAACATCATGAGTACGAAGGTACTCAATAAGACTTACACGAAGAGTTATATAGCTCTCAACCAATGGAATATGCATTTGGCTTTAGACAAGAATAAGGCAACTATGATGACAAGTGCATAAAAGAGATTAATATTTTTAAAGTGAATAACTTGCAATCCTATACCCAAAGTGAAGCTATTGGGCAACCTCTACAGAAAACCACCCAATGTATAAGAAAAAGTACTAGTAGTTCACATTTCTTTTCATCTCCCAAACCACATCCTATAGAAAAATAATCATGATGAATGGAGATGCCCCAAGGCATGATCATAACCGTGACCACGGTAATTCGAATTGATTTTACACACTACAGGGGTTGTACCACTTTACCCATACGCCACAAAGATCACTGCCCATACGACCAGTCAGTCATAAGGAGTAATTCATTGTGAAAACCACATCCAAGTACGCTCCGACCATTTAACCGACGTCCGGTCCAGGCGAGTTGGTCGCACTAGGCCCTCGGGGGTCATCCCTAGCACCTTCTACAGCCCCCGAACTCGTGGAACAAATGGTCGTAGCTAGACAAGGAATTAGGCTTGCCTACCCATATATCAGCATGTGATAAGTACAAAAAGTGCCAAGGTTTATGTATAAACTATCAAGGATTTCCCATCTATCTAGTTTATAGCCATCATTAATATTTTTAGCATGACGTGGTCAATGATCTTCAGTAACCATCTACGTCATGCGAACATTGGTGACCTTCCACCGTTCGACTTCTACTGTATTAAGTTAAAGCATCACTAAGCATTTACTGATTATCCAACACCTGGACCTACCCAACTTGGTTATAAGGATAAGAAGTAATACAATAAGCAAGGAAGATAATGCATCAAGTAGGATTTGATAATTTACTTAGTGCCCAACTAATGTAATAGATCAATTAACGCAAGCACATTCATTAAATTCATAACAAAATAGTTTGAGATATGCATAGATGCTTGCCTTGAGTTGCAGGTTCACCACTCATGTTCTCCTCCTCAGTTCTACCCTTCACATCACCCTCCGTCGGTTCGTTCTCTAAAAGAAAGAATGATGCAGTGCTATGAGAGGGTGTGCAAATGAATGAAACAGGAAGAGATGCAAGCCATGATATGTGAAAACACAATGCAAAAAGAATTACATGACTAGGGTTAACGAGTAAAAGATTTAGTCATTAATAGAATTGAAAAGAATTTTATTGGAGCAACAAGGCTAAATTTAACTTCAAATTATTTTAGCACTTGTTCAGGAAAGACATAATTTTATTTGATTAAGCATAATCATGAGAGATTTGTCAAGTCAGTTTTAGTTAACTAAGGCATAAGATTAATTAATTACTAATTAATTAAGCTTTAGGATAATTAGAACGCTAAACAATTTTTCAGAGATGAAAACAGGTGAGGCAGTATTTTTATCAACAATATTGTCAACAAACGAAAGTAATGAAATTGGTTTCATCTCAATTGGAGCTGTAGTTATTTTTAAGTGAAATTCCAAAGTGTAGAGATGAACTAGTACTAATTAAGAAAAGTAAATCGGTTAGCTTCAGTTAGCTTGCTTCCTGCCTCTGCTCACGCACAACAGAGTCGGTCCGTAGGGTGCTCTATAAGCACAGCAAAGCAACGGCGGCACTAAGCCCAGGGAATTCTTCAAAGCGAAAGAGAAAGCAGGCAGCAAGGAGGCTAACGCCATGTGGGTTGCTCACCAGCTAGCACGGCTGGGGTCCTTTGACCGAGACGAACGGCGACGACAAGCGACGACGGGAGCTAGCTTCGGCAGGACGACGGCGGCCGGGAAAACCTGGAGCAGAGGACCACCCATGGGCGAAAGTGATCAAGACGGGCTCTAGCTGATGCGAAAACAACTAAGCAAACTTCCATTGCAAGGGATTTGACTAAAACTAGCCAAAGCAATCGAATTTTGGAGATGAACAGAGGAGTCACAGGTGCTCACCGAGAAAAAGGAATTGGCTCCAAATCGTGGGCTTGGGTAGGAGTAGGGAGAGGTGGTGCGACGGTTTGTGGAGTCGGTTTGGGCGGGGAGGCTCGGTGGCGCCGGGAACTCGAGCTCAGGCTGGGCAACAACGGTGGTTGCTCATTTCTTCGGTTGAACAGAGAGAAGGAAGAACGGGAGATTAAGGGGCTGTTCGTTTCGAGAACTAACTTTAGCCCCTAAACTTCAGTCTTAGGGATGTTCGTTTTTAAAAGATAAACTTTAATTTTTACTTTGAAATGACTTATTTGTCCCTAATTTTTACACAAAACCATATAAAACATGCAAGACCATTACTTTGAAGAGGAATTTCAGCATAATTTCGAATAGCATTTATTTGGTTATAAAAATTAGATAAATTTAAATTTAAATTCAAATTTGAATAAATTTGTACAACTTGCTCAGGCAAGACCATTACTTTATTATTCATTTACAAAGACATTTCACCGTGAGCTCCAATAATGACAGTACACCTTGCTCAATGCCAAGACCAAGAAATATACATCGATTCACTAACAATTCTTAATTAAGAACCATCTATGAACACCACTGAAGCTATAGCCAAAATAGCATGAACTTAACAAAACTGTAGCAGCCAATAGTTTTCCCCAAGAGCACTGATGGAGATCATAAGAATAGCTACTGCAGCCACTAGTTAAATTACAGTTGACAAGTACAAATACAACACATTACAAGCACAAAACAAGCTCCAAATTAATGTGACCTATGAAACAGTGCATTGGCTAATTGATCACGAAAAGCATTCATGTTAAGATCTTCCGACGCACTTGATTGATCTTGAGTATCCTCGTCCACACTCATGTAATGTTCAACATCTCCATCTTGATGTGGTACATAGTCCTCATCTTGATCATACACTTGTGAATCTCTCCATTTATTTAGAGGTGTAACTTACATGCAGTGGCACTAGACACAATATACTAGAACCAATAGTGAAACAAGGATACTGATGTGCAAACTTAAAATCATTACATATACGGATTTAGTTAATAATCTACACTGAATGATAATGAACAACATGATGATGAGAGCATGCTCTAATCGATGCTCACACAAGCATGGCCAGATCGATCCAATCTACATAGGTATCATCTGTGCTACAATTTCTTTCATATCTTGTCATCCTGTGATCCAAAAGACAGCCTACATTAGCTACTTCTATACCTCCTACACATGGCTTCTACTTTTACTTCTGTACACAGCCTTAGAATGGACACATCGAGGGATCAGCTGATGATGAAGCAGAGCAGAGCTCGATCCTACAATGAGTTGTGGGCTCGGCACAAGAAGCAGAGCAGAGCTGGTGAAGAACACGCACCTGTGACGCGAGGATCCGTAGGTCGGCGTACTTGATGACCCAGTCGAGGACGCAAAGCTGGCGGCGGATCTTGCGTCGATTCGGGGAGGCGGCGAGCCGCGGTCATACGCGGGTGCTACGGAAGCGGGGACGCGAGAAGGAGGCGGAGCCTGTGCTTTGCCGGCAGCGGTAGGTGGGGACGCGAGCGGAGCCGGCGGTAGAGCAAGGGCGGCAACAGATCTTGCGCAGATTCGGGGAGGCGGGGAGGCGGCTGAGGCGAGGACTCGGGGGAGGAGGCGGAGCCGATGCTTTGCCGCCGTCGATAGGTGGAGCCGGCGGCGAAGCAAGGCGGCGGCGGAGAGAGCTCGTGGAGAAGAAGAGATCGGGCAGGGGTAGGTGGAGTCCAGAGTTGGAGGAAAAAATTTTAGTCCATTTTAGCACCTATTTGGGGGCTAAAGTTTTGCCCACTTTTTAGTCCTTAGAACTAAAGTTTAGCCCACCTCTTCGGTACTCTTTGGACTAAAGTTTAGTCCAAATTTTAGTTTTAGCCCATTAGTCCTAGGAAACGAACACCCCCTAAGAGAAAAGGAGAGCAGGGAAGGAACGAGGATTATCCCCTGGGCTTCGGCGGCGGTTGATGAAGCAGGCAAGCTGCTTGCTTGCGTGGCGCGCGGAGCGCCCAGCATGCAGCAACGCTACCTCCTGCGCTGGCGACGTTGAGAGGGTGAAGCGGTGGATGGGCAATTTTTGCAGAAAAGTCCTTCCTCCGAGAAGATAGCAAAACTACCCTCAAAGAGTATGAGAATTTGGCATGTTACATGCAGCTTCCTGCGTGGGCTTCTCTTTTTCTATGGGATTGAGCTGGTCAACCTCAATCCTAACTCTATTCTGCACATTGCCATTTTTGTGCATATGTGCAAAGCTTTCCTTTGAATTCTGCCCCACTTTACTCTGTTTAGCCAGCTATTCGTCCTCCGTCCCTTACCATCAGCAGCTAATCAGGAAGCCATTGGGAGCGTCGATATTCAACTCCAAAAGAAGGACCTGTACATCAATGTTCTACTGGCCACAGGGAACAAGAAGTGGTGGGATGAGTGGTTCTACTGTGATAATCCCCCAGCCATCTCAGATTTCACTAGCGCCAAGGCTAGCCCCCAATCCTCCTGGACAGAAAAGCCAGACCCGAATGATACCCAAGTTCAAGATTTCCTGAAGAAGATCACTGAGCTGAAGAAGGAAGGGATCGATGGCATCACCATAGCCAAGAGCTTTATTGTGCACCGAGTGTAGCCACTCAAGCAGCAATGTCATCCTGGATGGGAATATACGTCTGATGATGAAATTAGGGAAGTTCTTGACCCACCAAACTCAACTTTGCGCAAGGCTCGCCTAAGCAAGATGTTTGAGTCGGTCACCCCACAGGATCATGTCTTAATTCAGAAGGCATACAACAAAGGCACTATCCGAGCCCGGGTAAGCCTTGTCTTCAATTATGTCTGTTGATGGTAATCTTTGGAAAATATTTTCTGCTAACATTGTCTTTATATTCGTATGCAGGTACTCGACACTTCTATGTCTCATCCTCTGCTTCCGTCGACCGACATCGAGGGAGTAGATTATGCTCCCAGACCACCTCACCAAATTGATCCAACAGTATCAAGCTCGACTACTGGTAGGACCGTGCCTCAGACCAATGTGGTCAGCGATGCAAGCGGTTCTGCTAAGCCAGCAGTTAACCTACCTTCACCTGATCAGCGGGTGAAAAAGACAGCCCACCGCCGATGGCAATACTGCGGGGATGTCGATGATGATGATGATGAAGTTCAAGTGCGGCCCCCGGCAATCGGTCAGCAGCCCCCGACGTCCTCCGACCGACCTTCAAGTCAGTCCGAGCAACCAAGTCGGTCGACGAAGACCACCGAGGTGGTGATGAAGTCTTCTTCCAAGAGGAATCCCTCTGATTCCGTGACCACTTCACTGAAGAAGAAGATCTGCCGAATCAAAATAAAACAAGCCTTCGAGTAAGCTCCTTCACCTCTTTATATCTTCATCGATCTACTTATAGAGTTATTCCTTAGTTCTGCATTGTATGTATAATGAACATACTACTCAGTCCTCTGAGACTTTAAATGTCTTGGTGACGAAGGACTCGGCCCTGGCCCCAGTGCCTCATCCGACTGACCCGTCCCAGTCTATTCCCACACCATCAAATGTGCAGATTGGGTCGACAAAGTCTTCGAGTGCCCTAAGGCCTCAGTTGACCAACTTACCATATTTTGCGAACACACCATCAAATGTGGCAACTGAGGTAACAAAGTCTTTGAATACTCCTACTACGCCCAAGAACGTCTCCCCGACGCCGACCGCCAATAATCCGACCCCAAGCAAGGGAAAAGTTGCGTCGGTCAAAATATCAACTGGACATCCTGAGACTGAAGACATCGAGCTCCTCCAACAGCACCGAGAAATATCCAAGGTACATCAATACCTAGACTTTTCTTTTTCTGAATCTTTGCTTAGTGTTTTATCCACTCCGTCTCTTTTGCAGAAAGTTTACTCTCTGATTGAGGACAAGAAATCAAGGATAGATGCTCTCGAGGCTAAAAACATTAGTAAGTTATCTACTGAAGTCTTCTAATCTTGTATTGACAGCATGCATATCTTCTGATTTCAACATGTCATTCTGAATTTTTCAGTCCGAGCTCAAGAAGTCCAGAAGGCTAAAAAGGAGCTAGAGAAGGTAACCACTCTATTGAAACAAAAGCAGCAGAGTGATGAAGGTAAAGACTTTTAAGTCTTTCTCTTTATCAAACCATTTTACCAACAACCTATCATGTACTTGCAGCATATCAGAATAAGATAGCCGAATTGGAGAAGCTCACATCAAATCAATAGAGGTTCTTGGACGCTCTGACTAATGAGAAGACCTAGCTATCCATGTCGTTATCCAACCGAGAAGATGAAGTTGCCCTTCCGAAGAAAGATTTGGTGGATACCCAAGAGAAGCTGAAGAATGCGAAAGGCAGCGCTAAGGCTTTCAAAAGTAATCTTACCAGTAAGCTCTTCCTTATTGTCTTCATCGTCTCCCTTGTATATTTTTCCTACTAATCTTCCTTGTGGATTTTACAGCCCTATCTTATAGCGCTCGAAAGGCCTTGGATTATATCCATACCTACCAGGTCGAGCAGACCGGGCATTCAGTGGAGTACCTCCTAGAGCATGCGTCTAAAGTTATCGAGGAGCATACCAAGTGGGTTGCTATTGAAGCCGAGAGTCAAGTACCGGCGATCTACAAATCTTGGAGTCCTGAGCTTCCCATTGATAAGATCAAGGAAGGCTTCAACCCTAAGCACACAGTCGACCAATGCAGACTGCTGCTCGACTCCATGGTGGAAACGTCAAGTGCCTTGGTGGACAACATCGACATGGCTCCGGCTGCTCCATCTCCTCCAACGACTCCAGAAGTAGAGTTAGAAGATGATGCTTTTTCTCCTTCGCAGGAGGTGTAAATATGCCTGTAATAAGAATACATTAGTAGTATCTTAATGGTACAAATAGTTTGTTCCTTTTTATATAAATATCTTTGTTGTACTTAGTTGATTAAGTAATCATCAAATAATTGAAAATTCACAGGAACAATCTCCTGCCTCTCAGTAGTAGACCGGTTAGTACTTAGTTGCATTGCGCTGTTGTACTTATGCCTTGCCACTTATAAGATTATAGAGATTAAAACAAAAGTTGCCTCGGTCTGCCTTAACATTGAGGTCGTAATTCATAACTGCATAACAAGCAAAGTCGACCAGTCGACCAGTCGACACATGACCTCTCGCACTTTGGCTCTGAGTTTAGTGTAGTGGTAGTCTGTTATGCAGATAAAATTGTATGACCTTACTGTTTCAGTGTTAGACCAAAATAAGACCATGTCAAAATATGAGGAATCAGTCAGAAAACCCCAAAACCAGAATTTGTCAAGGTTAAGGTGTATTGGGACATTATTATTAGCCCCCTGACTTGATTGTGTAATGTATAAATTAAGGAATCGAGACAAAAATGAAAACAACTTAGAACATCTTTCATCAAAAAGACTGAAGTTTCATTCAATGATAATATGTGTAGATACATAAAAGACAAAGTATAAAAGCGACGTAGCTGGTTAATGTTCCAGGAGTTTGGCACATCGTTGCCATCTTCATACATTAGTCGATAAGCCTCTGGCCGAGTGATTTCCTTGACCATATAAGGTCCTTCCCATTTAGGGGATAACTTGTGCTAATTCTTAGTTGATTGCACTGGATGCAGTACCAAATCACCAACATGAAACTGCCGACTTCTAACATTCTTGTCATAATAGTGTTGCAAGCCTTGTTGGTATACTGCTGACCGAAATAGAGCATGATCACGCAACTCCTCTGCCGCAATCAACTCAATTTCTCGGTTGTCTTCGACCAGCTTCTCATCACATCCCTTGACCCGTGTCGAAACGAGGTTTACCTTTGGTTGGTAGGATGGCTTTAGAGCCATAGACCAACGAGAAAGGTGACTGACCAGTAGCCCGACTGGCATTGATGCGTAGCCCCCAGAGGACTGAAGGTAATTCTTTAACCCACCGACCGGCGTATGGCTTGAGTGTGTCAAAAATCCGAGGCTTCAACCCCTGTAGAATCATACTGTTGGCCCGTTCGACCTTCCCATTGGTTTGAGGATGAGCCACTGACACAAAGTGGATTTTTATTCCCATCTCCTCGACAAAGTCATGGAATTCCTGAGATGTGAACTGAGTGCCATTGTCGATGGTGATATCATAAGGGACTCCAAACTGAGTGAAGACCTCTTTGACAAACTCAACTGCCTTCTTGGAAGTGATCTTGCCGATCCGTTTTGCTTCAATCCACTTGGTGAACTTGTCAATGGCAACAAACAAATGAGTGAACCCGCTTGGTGCTTTCTTGAAAGGACCGATAATATCGAGCCCCTAGACTGCAATAGACCAAGTCATAGGTACCATATGAAGTTGCTGCGAAGGCACATGTGTTTGTTGAGCAAAGAATTGACAGCCCTCACACGTTCGAACGACTGGGTGTGCATCTTCAACCGCCGTGGGCCAATAGAACCCTTGCCGGAAAGCTTCGCCGACCAAAGTCTTGGACGCTATGTGATTTCTGCAAACTCCTACATGGATTTCTGCCATCACCTCCTTGCCTTCTGGAATAGAGATGCAGTGCATCAGTATATTGGATCCTACCCTACGATAAAGCATGTCGTCCACCATCAAATAGCCTCGGCTTCATGCTTTCAACCTTTGCTTCTTATGAGGATTCGTAGGCAGCGTACCCTTAGTCAAGAATTGAACAATTGGGTCGCACCAATCGGCCTTCATATTTCCATCTATGGCAGGGTCAGCAACATCGGTCATCAACACTTCTGGTCGAGGTGTGACACTAGGACATTCCAAGGTGTGAAGGAATACTCCAGGGGAACCATCGATCTCGATGACCCCATATTTGCTAACTCATCAGCAGCTTGATTTATTGTCTCGAAGAACATGGGTGAACTTAAGTCCATCAAACTTGTTCTTTAGCTTCTTGACCTCCTGACAATAGGCGACCATGTTATTGTCCACACAATTCCAATCCTTTATGACTTGGTTGATAACCAGGGCCAAATCACCAAAGATGTCTAACCGCTGAATGCGGAGCGATATGGCAATGCGCAGACCGTGGAGAAGTGCCTCATATTCTGCTGCATTATTAGATTCCCAAAGATTCATTTGGAGGACATATCTGAGTTTTTCCCCTTGTGGAGATATTAAAACAATACCAGCCCCCATGCTCTGCAACTGAAGCGACCCATCAAAATACATCTTCTAGTATTCTAGGTCTTGTTATGCAAGAAGTAGATGAATCTCCGTCCACTCAGAAACGAAATCCACCAGTGCTTGTCCCTTGATTGCCAACCGAGTAGCGAACCTTATGGTGTATTGATCGAGTTTGACTGCCCACTTAGCAACCTTGCCGACCGCCTCACGGTTGCGGAGCACCTCTCCGAGGAGGAAAGATGTTTGGACTTCAATCGGATGAGCCTAGAAATAATGCTTCAACTTCCTTGAGGTGATCAAGAGCGCATAAAGCAGCTTCAAGATCTGATGGTACCGCAGCTTAGAGGCACTAAGAACCTCGCTGACAAAGTATACTGGGTGTTGTATTTTCTGCACATGAGCCTCTTCCTCTTGATCAACCGCCAGAACGGTACTCACAACATGTGTTGTGGCCGAAATGTAAAGCTGAAGTTTTTCCTATGGCTCTAGAGGCACCAAGACTGGAATCTTGGTAAGGTGACACTGCAATTCTTCCAAAGCCACTTGTGCCTCTTTGGTCTAGACGAAGTTGTCTTGCTTCTTGAGCAGCTTGAAGAAAGGTAGACCCCTAACCCCTAGTCGATATATGAAGCGTCTTAGAGCGGCCATACAATCGGTCAACTTCTATACATCCCTTTGAGAGTTTGGTGGTCCCATGTCGACGATGGCTTTAATCTTCTCCGAGTTGGCCTCGATGCCTCTCTTGGAGACGATGTAGCCGAGTAGCTTTCCCGAAGGTGCTCCGAAGACACACTTTTGGGGGTTTAACTTCATCGAGTATCGCCTAAGGTTGTCAAACATCTCTGCTAGGTTAGAGATGAGTTCTTCAACGTTTCGAGTCTTTACAACGATGTCGTCAACGTAAGCTTCTACATTCCGACCGATCTGAGTTTTTAGGCAGCGTTGAATACCATGTTGGTAGTCGCGCCAACATTTTTCAGACCGAACGGCATAGTAATGTAGCAATAGGCACCAAAAGGAGTTATGAAGGAAGTTTTGATTTGATCTTCGACTTTCAGTTGGATTTGGTGGTAGCTTGAATAGGCATCCAGAAATCTTAAAAGCTCACACTCGACTATTGAGTCTACATTTTGATCGATGCATGGCAGAGTGAAGGTGTCTTTTGGGCAGACCTTGTTCAAATCGGTATAATCAACGCACATATTCTTCTTAGGTACAAGGACTAGATTAGGCAGCCAATCGGGATGGTACACTTCCTTAATAAAATTAGCGGCTAAAATCCTAGCTATCTCCTTCTTCATGGCGTCCTTATGATCTTGAGCGAAGCGTCTGAGTCATTGCTTATCGGGTGTAGCCCCAGGGGGCATCCTTAATTCATGCTCCATCTTTTCCCTAGGAACTCCTGACATGTTAGAAGGCTGCCATGGTAAGATGTTTCTATTTTCCTGGAGGAAAAGAGTGAGCGTGAGTTCCTATTTCTCCTCGAGGTCGGCCCCTGCATAAGTGACCTTAGCAGGGTCTTCAGGGTAGAGCAATATCTCTTTGGTGGGGAGGTCATCCGTTTGGAGCTTCTCCTTGGTAGGCTTCTTCGTGGGGACCTCGACTTCCTTGCTCACCGCATCACCGACTGCCTTTTAGATCTCCCACTAGTCGGATAGCATCAACTGCCGGTCAGTCAACTCGCAACTGTGCATATCGCAATCGAAGGAATTCCGAAGATCAAAGTGGAGGGAGATTATTCCTTTGGGGTCTGACATCTTGAGAGTGAGGTAGGGATAATGTGGGACCACCATGAACTTTGCCATTTCCGGTCGATCGAGGATGACGTGATAGGCGTTCTCAAAGTCCACCACTTGGAAGGTGATCCGCTCTGTCCCGAAGTTCTCCCAGGTGCCGAACGTGACTGGTAGAGTGATCTGTCCTATGGGGACAGAAGTCTTGCCGGGCACAATCCCATGGAAGGGCGAAGTACTCGGCTTGAGGTCGGAGACCGACAATCCAAGTTCTTTGAGAGTTCCTGTGAAGATCAAGTCAAGGATGCTTCCTCCATCAATGAGTACTTTGTTGAACATGACCCCCTGGATGGTTGTCGCGAGGAGGAGTGGGTAGCGGCCTGGTTTGGGCAGGTGCTTGGGGTGATCCAAGGATCAAATATAATCGGTATTTCAGACCACCTCATGTACTCGGGAGCAGTTGGTTCCATGGAGTTGATCTCACGAAGGTCTAGCTTCTGCTTACGTTTGGATATGTAGGCATCCGACCCTCCAAAGATAAAGTTCACCTCCTTTCAAGGCTCTTGAAACCCTTCGGTGTCGTCCTTCTCATCATCAAGCTTATCTTGTCCATTGCGCCTTGGTGGGGATTTGGCCACCTTCAGTGAGGCTATCATGAAGCCCTTCAACCGGTAGCAATCCTTTGCCTTGTGGTTTCCTTTTGGGTGCCACCAGCATGGACCATTCAACAAGTCATCCATAGTCTGCTGGTTCATCCGAGGATTCTTCCTGGATCGGTCTACCGCGACTACCAGGTTCTTGGTCTTCCGCTTCTTGTCCTTCTTGGCAGACTCTGGCTTCTTCTGGTGCTTTTCCTTCCCTATGCCGCGGATGTCATACAGAGCCGATTCCCCTGAAGCGTACTTGTCCATGATCTCGAAGCACTCCCGAGCGATCAGATCGAGGTTGTGGTTCCGCCGACCAATCTCCCAAACCAGGTCATCACTCTACAACCCTCCTTGGAAGGCAGTAATGATCTGTTGATTCAGGACGTTGGAGGTCTCTGTCTTGTTGGCACAAAATCGCTTGACGAAGTCGCGCAAGGACTCGTCGGGCTTTTGCTTGAGCCGGGTGAGGTCGAAGTGGTTGCTTGGACGGTTTTAGGTAGCTTGGAAGTTCTCAATGAACTGTTTGTTGAGATCTACCCAATTAGAAATAGATTTTGCAGGGAGAGATGTGAGCCAAATCTGAACGACCGACTCAAGGCAGACCGATAGATAATTGGCCATCACATAAGTGTCTCCCCCTTTAGACCGAATAGTCATGCTATAGATCTGGAGCCACTCCTTAGGATTGGTCTAACCATCATACTTTTCAATGGCAATTAGCTTGAAACTCCTTGGGAACTTGCATCTGTGCAACTCAGGAGTGTATGCCTTTATTCCGTCAAACTCCTCATCGGTCGGAGACGGAGACCCGTGCCGGCGAACTGGCGATCGCGAGGTTGAGGGAGTACGACACAGGTGGCGTGGACCCACATCATCGTCATGGCGACGACGCCGATTGTCCTCATTGCGGTCTTCGTGTCGGTCCTGATCATCATTGCAACGTCGGTCGTTGCAGTTGTTCCTCCGATGTGATTTTCAGCGTCGCTCATCCCTACGGTTGTCATGATGACGGTCATCCCTCTGATTGCACCGTTCTTCTTCATGAGGAATGTTGTCATGAAGGTTAGATGAATTTTGACATGTGATTACCATGGGCTAGAAAGTTTTTGTCGTTATCTTTCTAGGCATATATAGAACATCCAAATCCAAGTTCGTATGTGTTCTAGGTGTCCGTTTTAGTGCGACCTGGTCCTGGACTCCAAGTCAGACTCTAGATTGATATTATTTGGGCGTTCATGTTGGGTTGGACATCCCTTCTGGCCCATGATGTACCCAATAACCCTCCACCTATCTGATCATCATCTCCATGGTTCCTAACTATAATTAATTCAATAGGTAGCCATATGTTCTCAAAATCATATAAAGAAATCATTAGAAATGAGTTCACCTGTAAATTCAGGTGATACACGTGAAATTTCATCATAGTTGGAGGAGTGTTGTGTGTATCCATAGTTATGATGTACTCATCATGTAGACCTTCTCACAATCCATCTCGATCTCGAGGTCGCCGAGGTTTAACTCTCTTGCAACTGCACGAGATCCACGAGACCCCTCGGTCGGTGGGGTAGATGCCCTGCGGATGGAGCTTCTCCATTGTTAGCTCCTCCATCGTTTGCTGATGGCGGGTTTTCTCCATCCTGCTTCTCCACATATGCCATATATACGTCATGTGGGTATGGGCAAGAAGAACCACCTAAGTCCATATCAAAGGACAGGATCAACGTGAGATCGTACCCGGTGGGTAGGTTAGTCTCACCGGATCTGAGTGGTGGTGAAGATGGGATCAGATCTATCGAAGCCGATGATCATGCCATAGAGCTAGCTGCGGTCGGGTCGGATCTGTTATTCACTCGATCTAAGTTCCCGGCATCGTCCACCGAAAATTCGAGTGAGCCAAAGGAGATCTTGAAGTCCGGTGAGTATTGGATGATTGGAATCTCAGCCATCTAGGTCGAATCCCAGCGTGCCTTGTCCCCTTCCTGGCGCGCCAACTATGAAGACTTGATCTCGGCAATATAATTTATAGGGCAACGTCGGGATTAAGAACCCTACGTCCTGTGTTTCGTGGATTGTATTATATAGGCTGAGTTATACAGGTTTGGGCCCTCTTGATGATAGTAAAAACCCTACATCCTGTGTTTCGTAGATTGTATTGCTTGTTGAAGTTGTGTCCCTCGATGGCGGGGTTCTTGTCGCCTTATATATCCGGCCGGCAGGGGGTACATAAAGAGTCCTACTTGTAGCATATAAGGATAAACAAAGTAATTATATCTCTAATTGCCTTGCACTCCAAGCTGACTCGGTCGGTTCCCATGTTGGTGACTTAGGCCTAGCTATGGATACCGGTAAGATAAGTATTCCACAGACTTGAAGCGCCAGCAGAAGATCCTCTACCGAGAGGTCCACTCGGTCTCACCGGCCATGCCCTAATATCTACGATGGTCCGAAGTTCTGATAACATTTAATCGGTCAGACCACCCAGACCACATCCCTAGGCCTGGCAAATACCCCCTGGTGTTGTCGCCGACCGTGAATCGGGTGCGGCTCCATAGAATGCTAGTGGACGGAGGAAGTAGCTTGGACATCCTCTTCGTAAAGACCTTCAAGGAACTCGGCATACCTCTAACTGACTTCAAACCTAGTCTGTTGGCCTTTCACGGTGTCATTCCGGCCATGCAGACCGTCCCACTGGGACAAATCACCCTGCCGGTTACTTTTGGCACTCAGGTGAACTATAGGACAGAGCGTATCACCTTTGAGGTGGCTGAGTTAGACTCCACCTATCACGCCATTTATTGGGCGACCTGCCATCACCAAGTTTATGGCTGTACCGCACTATCCCTACATGATGATGAAGCTGCAAGGACTGAAGAGAGTCATCTCGTTGCGCTCGAACATGAAGACTTTGTACGATTGCGACTTCCAGAGTTTCTAGCTGGTAGAAAAGAAGGTGATGGCATCTAAGCTCACTGAGTTGAAGTTGGAGGTTGAAAAGGCGGAGGAGGCCAACCTTGACTCTCCTCCCAAGAAGTTGTCAAAGGCCACAATGTAGGCAGAAACCGTGGAGTCAAAGAAGATACAGTTAGACGATAGTGATGTATCCAAGATCGCCAATATTGGGGGTCAATTTAGATGTTTAATAGGAAAACATGCTCATCCTTTTACTTTGTGATAATGAAGACATATTTGCATGGAAACCTTCTGATATGCCGGGTGTTCCAAGGGAAATGGCTAAGCACAAACTACATGTTAAGCCAAACGCTAAACCTGTGAGGCAGCGACTTCAATGATTCTCGTAGGACCACAAGGATGTGATTAGAAAAGAGATCATCCGATTACTGGCGGCCGGTTTTATCAAAGATGTTTTTCACCCCGACTAGTTAGCTAACCCAGTCCTGGTGAGAAAGAAGAACAAGGAGTGGAGGATGTGTGTGGATTACACTGGCCTTAATCAGGCCTGCCCCAAGGATCCCTTCACTCCTCCTTGCATTGAACAAGTGGTTGACTCAATGGCTGGTTGCGCTTTATTGTGCTTCTTAGATGCCTACTCGCGGTACCATCAGATCCCCCTTAACAAATCCGACCAACTAAAGACGTTGTTTATTACGCCCTTCAGAGCTTTCTGTTATATGACTGTGAAACCATATGGATATGTGCCATGGTTTGCAATATGTGATGAGTAATTGACATTGGTTGAGTTTTGTGTCTGAGTTGAAATGCGAGAATCTAGGGATTGCATGAGTTTATGCATATCATGTTTTTGACTAACCAGAGTTGATGAGGATGTTGGAGAGTTGCAGGAGATGGAAAATGTGTTTGCTTGTCTCATGATGTGTAGGTCACTGGAGTCAACTTGGCGGTCAACGGCGAGAGGATCGGGCACAAGTAGGAGACTTGGGGCCGGACGATCAGGAGGCCGGGTGAAGTCAAGGGTTATCCACACCGTACACATGGAGAGGCAAGAAGCACGGACGGTTTCGCGGTTGAGCGTCAAAACCATGGGTAATGATCAAGACGGCGGGGTTGACCCAATCACAGGTGATTGGGCATCGGTGCAAGTAGAGACTTCCAATAGACCGGAGGCATGAGAGACTTGCCGATGAGGAAGATCACGGGACGAGGTGACACGTATCAAGATCAAGAAGTCGCGCTTTGAGAAGCATCCAAGGCGGTTTCCTAGCTTGGGCCTCAAAACTGGTGGTGGCGATTTGTGGTGCATGTGGCACCATCACGGAGCTTGCGTCGAGGCAAAGCAAAGTTGTGAAGGGCTCGATGGCGTTCGGGCGAAGGAAAAAGAGTTGGACGGTTTTGCCCCCGGTGGTAGGTGGCAATGAGTTATAGGTCAAGGGTAGAGTTGTCTTGGACCATAAGCCTATATAAGGAGAGGTGTGGCTGGTGGGAGAGGTGCCTCTTCCCATTAGCCTTGTCTTAGGTGTTCATTCAAAGTGCTAGGAGAGAGCTTCATGTAAAGAGGAGAGTAGTGGGTGTGTCAGAGACATCTCTTGCTCTTCCAAATAGTGGGAGGAAGAGGGTGGCTTCCTAGCCTTGTATCCATGGATCTTGTAAGCATGTTTCTATGATATGAGATTTATTTTTGTGCTCAAGATCTTCCTCTCTCCCTAAATCCCGAATTTTTCTTTTTTTCTCTATTTTCAAAGCTATTTTCATGATGATTTTCGATCTCGTTTTTGAATAGGTTTTGGTACGAATTTCTTGAGGGATCTTGGTGCTAGGACATGCCTAAACAATCCTCTATGGATCCTTGTTTGAATCCTAGGTAAGAGCACCTTTGGTAAATCTTCAAATTCACGATGAATTCTTGAGCTTTTTATGTGATTCCACTTGGAGAAGGAACGTCCTACCATGACACACCTTCTATACAAGTTTTGTGATTTTCGGAGTTCGTTTGGATAGGTTTTGGTATTTTTCTTACCGAGTTTTGAGCACACTTTTTGGTTCTGGAAACTATCGATCGGCACTGCCGATCGCTGAACCGGCACTGCTGGTGCCTGAGGAAGAACCCCTCATCAGCACTGCCGATGGCTGGACCGGCACAGCCGGTAGCCTAGGTCTGAACTCAGAGCGACACTACCAGTGACTTGAGTCCGATTTCACACCGGCACTGTCGATGCGCTTCGAATGTTGTTTACCTAAGTCCTGAGAATCCTGCACCGGCACTGCCGATGGGCGTGACCGGCACTGCCGATGGTGCCAACCGGCACTACCGATGGTAGTGATCGACAATGCCGATAGTGGTCCAGTAAGGTCTGACTTGTGTGTGGTTCTTCTCTATTTCGAGTCTTCATAGTTCTCTTTTGTTTCCATTGTGTTCCGCTGCTATTGTTGATCACTCCTAAGGGTAGCACATCACAAGTTGGTATGTGTGGCCTTGGTGATCGGTTTGGAGGTTGGTTCGGGTTGTAATTGGGATATAGGCCAAGTTCTAGTTAAGAATTTTAATTGGCTCCCATTCACCCCCCTCTGGTCGTCTTTTCGGTCCTTCAATTGGTATCAGAGCTAGTTTGATCACTAGTTGAGCTTCATTGGCTTTGTTATCCAAAGGCGACATGGAGAAGCGTGCGGTCAAGCTTTAGATGTTCGATGGTGAGGACTTTCCCTACTGGAAGTCACGGACCATGGCTTATATCTTAAGCCAAGGACGTGCAATTTGGGAGATCGTGGAGCAGGACTACGCCATACTAGAGGACCTCAACACCGCACCAGTAGGTGAGTTAACTAGGTATGAAAACAACTCCAAAGCTATCAATATCCTATTTTCTGCTCTAGGTAGGAATGAACATGACCATGTTGCTCATCTTGATACTGCACATGCCATTTGGGTAAAGCTTTGTACGTACCATGAGGGTACCAATCAAGTCAAGTCTATGCGTAAGGATTCTTACAATAGACAGTACCAAACTTGACAAGTCTTCTTTGGAGTTTACTCTTTCTTCTCTTGTTGTAGCTTCCGATGAACAGATGGAGTGCATTCCTGACGAGGAGCTATCCTTGCTCATAAGGAAGTTCAGGAAGTTCTACAACAACCGCAAGGAGAGAAGAGGAGGTAGTTCAAGAACCTGCTTCGAGTGTGGTGACCCGGGACACTTCATTGAGGACTGTCTCAAGAAGAAGAAGAAGGCCGGGTACCACGACAACAACACTGAAGACTTCAAGCAGAAGAAGAACAACTTCTACAAGAAAGGTAAGAACTCAAAGAAGTTCGCCAAGGCCATTGAGCGATGTGGAGCTCACATCAAGTGAAGGCCTTACAAGCTCGGAGGAGGAGGTTGAGAAGCCACGAGTCAAGAGGAAGGACGACTTCGCCGGGCTTTGCTTCATGGCAAAGAATGATCATGACATTGACTCTGGTTCTGACTCCGACACAAGTGAGGAACCTCCCACTCTTGATGAGCTCTCTTCTGAACTTGATCATTTGTGCGATGTTTTGCTCATGCAAGATGATAAGCTTCACAGCGCTATACGTTTGAGTGGAGAGCTGTCTAAGTTGGAGAGTGCTGAGTATGAAATCACTTTGCTTAGGTCTAAGCTTGCAAAAGATGACATTGCTGTTGAGTGTGAGTCTTGTCAAGTTGTGATGAATGATCTTGCACAGAGGGAAAGTGTGCATGCTCAAGTTGCCAGTCAGCTTCAGAGTGCCGTTAAAGATCTTGATGAATTCAAAGCTAGACCAACTCTGTTGGGTGCATGTCAGAAGTGTCCCAAGCTCACTAATGAGTTAGAAGCTCAAACCCTCAAAGTCAAAGAGCTCAAGTCCAAGCTGCTAGATGAGACTCGCTCGAAAGTTCTCCCACCACCATGTGTAGTGTGTGGCTCTCTTAAGGATAAGCTTGCAATCACTAGAGAGGAAAACAAAATCCTAACCCAAGAAAATGACTATCTCATCTCTCGTCTCCAAAGAACTCTAGTGAGTGAGGAGAAGATTGAGAGTGACTTGGCAAGAGTCAAAGAAAGTGCCAGTAGGTCAACCTACAACTTGGGCTTGGGATTTGAGAGGTGTGACAGGGAGAGTGAGAATGTGGGCAAGTTTGTGCCTAGCTCTAGCTACAAGGATGAGAAGCAGTCCATCAAACCCACTGACTCATACTGTCCACCTAACCTCAATCCTTCCTTCAACCGAAAGCAAGCCGAGAAGCCAAAACCCAAACCCACTGTGCAAGCTAAGCCTAAACATGAGAATGTCTATATTTGCATGTTCTGTGGTCGTAAGGGTCACTTAGATGAGTAGTGTTATAGGCGTAAGAGAATTGAGAGGATGCAAGCTGAGTTAATAGGAATGTGCATCATGATGATTTTGTTGGTTTTCGGCCTTGCTCTTTTTCTCGTGCCTATCGTGGACAGGGTCATTCCTCATCTGGCTTTGATTCACGAAACAGAGACTTTGCGTAGCAGCGCTTTGGCGCCCCACATTTCCCTATCATGGTGAGCATCGCTTGCGTGGATTTGGCTTTTACACAGATTTCTATCCTCACAACCCCAGGTTTGAGTCAAGACGCTTTGACAGGCCACGCTTTCCCCATCGTGGTACTCATCTCACGCGTTCGATTGGTAATGTGCAAAGAACTGTGATAACCCCTGCAGGTCGTGTGATTCAATGCAGGCTTCCCAAGAGTTTTCTTTCTAACCCCAGCACAGAGTCATCGATCTTTTCTTCTTGTTCTTTGTAGGTAGCAGGTGGCGGCCTGGAGAACAAATGGTTTATGGACTCCGGGTGTTCGCGCCACATGACCGGAGATGCAAAGTGGTTCTCCAGCCTCACTCCTCTGAAGTGCCGAGAGTATGTGACCTTTGGAGATGACAAGAGAGAGAGAGAGTGAAGGCAAGAGGCGCGGTAAATGTAAATGAAAAATTCACTCTCAAGGATGTTGGTTTGGTTGAGCATCTCAAGTACAATCTTCTCTCTGTCTCTCAGTTGCTTGATGTTGGTTTGGAAGTGCGCTTTAAGAAAAATGCTTCTTGTATTCTTGATTCGAATGGCTCTTTGGTTTGTGGGATTTCTAGCATTGGACAAGTTTTTCAAGCTAATTTTGCTGGTTCTCCTGGTTCTCTCAAGTGCTTGTTTGCACAATCTTCTTCCGAGCTCTAGAAATGGCATAGGAGACTAGGTCACATGAGCTTTGACTTGCTTTGTCGCTTGAGTGGCCTAGGTTTGATCCGAGGATTGCCTAAGCTCAAATTTGATAAGGATTTGGTTTGTGCTCCTTGTCGTTATGGGAAAATGATTGCCGCTTCTCATCCACCAATCAATTTGGTGATGACTGAAGGCCCTAGAGAGCTGCTTCATATGGACACTTTTAGTCCGTCTCGGGTTCGTTCGGCGGGTGGGAAGTGGTATGTTCTTGTGATTGTTGACGACTGCTCTCACTACTCTTGGATTTACTTTCTAGAGAGCAAGTATGAAGTGTTTCATCACTTTCGGAGCTTAGCTTTGAGGTTGTTCAAGGAACTCCGTGGTGCATTACGAGCAATCCGCAGTGATAATGACACCGAGTTCAAGAACTCCTCCATTGATGCTTTCTGCCACGAGCATTGTATTGAGCATCAGTTTTTAGCACCTCGTGTCCCTCAGCAAAATGGTGTGGTCGAAAGAAAGAACAGAACCATGGTGGAAATGGCTCGGACGATGCTTAATGAGCATAGGACTCCGAGGCGGTTCTGGGCTGAGGCCATTAGCACTGCTTGCTATGTTTCCAAATGGGTTTTCTTGCGCTCAATTCTTAATATGACTTCCTATGAGCTACGCTTTGGGAGGAAGCCATCAGTTTCTCATTTACGTGCCTTTGGTTGCAAGTGCTTTATTCTCAAGCGTGGCAATCTTGATAAGTTTGAGTTGAGATCTTCCGATGGCATCTTTCTTGGCTACACCCTTCATGGCCATTCCTACAGAGTTCTGAATTTGGAGACTAACACCATCATAGAATCCTGTGATGTAACCTTTGATGAATCAAACTCTTGTGCAAGCAATGTGATTGAGACTGCAGGTAACAAGGAGATGGAGGAGAGCAACTTTATAGAAGAGGACCTACAAGGCTTGGATGATGACGATGATGAGTCATTCCATCCCACATCCGAACTTGTTCCTGCTGCTTCCACCCCTCCAGCAGAGGGTCTATAAGCTTCTACATTGACCTCAGCAGCTGTTGAGCCAGCTCCAGCTGTGGTTGAGGGGGAGGTACGCTCAGAGAGAGAGGCTCCTCACCACATTCAGCATCAACATCCACCTCAACAGATGATCGGTAATCTCTATGAGAGGACAACAAGGTCAAGGTCTGCACATCTCGCCTGCTTTACTAATTCTTTCTTTGTTGCCAGCTTTGAACCTCGGGATGTTGGACTCGCATTATCTGATGAAGCTTAGGTTAATCCCATGCATGAGGAGTTGGAAAATTTTGAAAGAAACAAAGTGTGGACCCTAGTAGAACCTCCTATTGGTGTCAATGTCATAGAAACCAAGTGGGTTTTCAAAAACAAGCATGGGGAAGATGGTGAGGTTGTTAGAAACAAGGCTAGGTTTGTTGCCTAGGGTTTCGGTCAAGTGGAGGGCTTAGACTATGGGGAAACCTTTGCTCCTGTTGCACGCATAGAAGCCATTAGGATCTTGCTTGCATTTACTGCCTCTAAGGGCATTAGACTCTACCAAATGGATGTCAAGAGTGTTTTTCTAAATGGTTTCATAGCAGAAGAGGTTTATGTGAGACAACCACCTGGCTTTGACCACCACAAATACCCAAATCATGTGTACAAGCTTCAAAATGCTTTGTACGGGCTAAAGCAAGCACCTAGGGCATTGTATTCTAGGCTTAAGACCTTCTTGCTAGAGCGTGGGTATGTCATGGGGTGTGTTAACAAAACCTTGTTCACTCTAAAGCATGGCAATGACTTTCTAATGGTTCAGATTTACGTGGATGTTATCATCTTTGGAGGTTCCTCTCATGCTCTTGTGTCCAGATTACAGGAAGCCATGGAAAGTGAATTTCAGATGTCGATGATGGGCGAGCTCACCTTCTTTCCTGGACTTCAAATCAAGCAGTGCAAGCAAGGCACCTTCATACATCAAGCCAAGTACACGAAGGATCGCCTGAAGAAGTTCGACATGGTCATTGTGAAGCCGTTGTCAACACCAATGTCCACATCCACGACACTTGACCCTGATGAAGACTGTGAAGCGGTGGACCAAAGGGAGTACAGGAGCATGATTGGCTCCCTCTTGTACCTGGCGGCGACAAGACCCGACATACACTTTGCAGTCTGTCTTTGTGCTCGCTTTCAAGCTTCCCCAAGGGTGACTCATCGCAAGGCTGTCAAGCGCATCTTCAGGTATCTCAAATACACCCTTGAGTTCGGTCTTTGGTACTCTGCATCTTCATCTCTTGATCTCATTGGGTATTTGGATGCGAACTTTGTTGGGTGTAGAATTGATAGGAAGAGCACTTCTGGTACTTGCCATTTCTTGGGTACTTTTTTAATCTGTTGGTCTTCTCGTAAGCAGTCGAGTGTAGCCCAATCCACCATAGAGGCTGAGTATGTTGCAGCTGCTAGCTGCTGCTTACAACTCCTATGGATTGTGTCCACCATGAGAGACTATGGGTTAACCTTTAAGGGTGTTCCACTCATGTGTGATAACTCCAGTGCCATATGCTTAGCCAAAAACCCAGTCCTACATGGTAAGATCAAACACATAAATGTGAGATTCCACTTCATGAGAGATAATGTTGAGAAGGGAGATGTTGAGGTCAAATACATCAACACCAAAACTAAATTGGCTGATATCCTTACCAAGCCCCTAGATGCTTCGAGATTTGCTTTTCTTCGGGGGGAGCTTGGTGTTTTCCATCCTTATGGCATCGTTTGAGGGGCAGTTGGTGTTCTCTTGTATATATGTATCTTACCTTTTTGCATTGCACCTCACATGTAATATATGCATTGGTAGATGAGCTTTGATTCTTATGCTTTCTTGCATTTCCCTTTGCTATGATTGAGCTTGAGCTAAGTTGTGTGGATGTGATAGTAATCTCTCATGCTTAGATTTTCTAGATGGCTTGTTATAGACTCATTTGAGCAACTTGCTAATCTTAATGGTAAATTGAGCTTCACGTGAACCTTATGAACTAATCTTGTTAAGACTTGCTCACCATGTGTATAATTGCTTTTACCCCTGTCAAAACTTGTGTTGAGGCTAGTCTAAAGGATGTCTTGGCTTTAGCACCTTATGTTTGCGAAATGGAAAGCTTTGCAAATGTTTAGCTCATGATGGAACATTGTGGGAACGTGTGTTCCTTTTGCCGCAAAGGCATGCTCTTTTGTCATGTGAATAAATCATGAAAAATCTGCTAAATCCAAACACTATGACTTGAGGCCTCAGGGTGTTTGCCGTAACCAGTCGTGCGACCATCCGCATGGATAAGAGGACACATGAGGATAAACAATAAACACTTGATCAATTGAGCCTTTGTTGCATATGTGAGCATTTGTAGAGCTCATTTTCTATGAATGCTTGTTGCCTTGGTTGAGATGGAGACTGACTAGGTTCTTTTGATTCACTTGATACTTGTTTTGCCTTGGATGGGAGTACTTACACATGTGGTGGCTGTTTTTCTCATGATAAGCAAATTTGATTCTATCTAAGCTTGTCAATCTTTTTGCTTAGCTTGTATAGCTCTTGGTGTTTATGCCTTGCTATCTATTTTTGATCTTTGTATGATTGTGAGCTATTGCTTTTACACTTCATGGCTCTATTGATATGAGTAGCAAGGTTAAATGCTTGTTTGCATAATTGTTGAAGCTCCTTAGGTTCGCATTTTTATTCATTGCATGTTTGTTCTTTTGCTTCTTTGATGAGTTCATTGCCAAAGGGGGAGAAAGTTGTGGGTCATGCACAAATAATGCTAGGAAACTTAAAATGATCCATTTTGCATTACATGAGACCTACCACAAGTTGAGGGGGAGCATATCATGTCCTTGAGCATTTTCTTGCGCTTTTCACACTCTTTGCGTCTCAAGTCGTTGTCTTTGCCAACTCTTGTTTTTTTGTGATCCCTATTTTGCTAGATGGCCTACTTTTCACATTTTCTTTGGTTTGGCCATTTGGATGTGCTTATTTAGCTTCACATTTCAATCTCTAATCCTTGTGCATTTGGTGTTGTCAATGTACTCATCAAGGGGGAGATTGAGAAACCATGTGGATCTGTGCCATGGTTTGTAATATGTGATGAGTAATTGACATTGGTTGAGTTTGGTGTTTGAGTTGAAATGCGGGAATCTAGAGATTGCATGAGTTTGTGCATATCATGTTTTTGACTAACCGGAGTTGATGAGGATGTTGGAGAGTTGCAGGAGATGGGAAATGTGTTTGCTTGTCTCATGATGTGTAGGTCACTGGAGTCAACTTGGCGGTCAAGGGCGAGAGGATCGGGCACAAGTAGGAGACTTGGGACCATACAATTAGGAGGCCGGGTGAAGTCAAGGGTGATCCACACCGTACACGTGGAGAGGCAAGAAGCATGAATGATTTCGCGGTTCATCCTCAAAACTGTGGGTGGTGATCAAGACGGTGGGGTTGACCAAGTCCAAGGTGATCAGGCATCGGTGCAAGTAGAGGCTTCCAATGAACCGGAGGCGGAAGAGACTTGCCGACAAGGAAGATCACAGGATGAGGTGACATGCGTTAAGATCAAGAAGTCGTGCTTTGAGAAGCATGCAAGGCGGTTTCCCGGTGTGGGCCTCAAAACTGGTGGCGGTGGTTGGTGGTGCACGTGGCACCATCGTGGAGCTTGCGTTGAGGCGAAGCAAAGTTGTGAAGGGCTCGATGGCGTTCGGGGGAAGGAAAAAGAGTTGGATGTTTTTGCTCCCGATGGTAGGTGGCAATGAGTTATAGGTCAAGGGTAGAGTTGTCTTGGACCCTAGGCCTATATAAGGAGAGGTGTGGCTGGTGGGAGAGGTGCCTCTTACTATTAGCCTTGTGTTAGGTGTTCATTCAAAGTGCTAGGAGAGAGCTTCATATAAAGAGGAGAGTAGTGGGTGTGTGAGAGACTTCTCTTGCTCTTCCAAATAGTGGGAGGAAGAGGGTGGCTTCCTAGCCATGTATCCATGGATCTTGTAAGCATGTTTCTACGATATGAGATTTATTTTCGTGCTCAAGATCTTCCTTTCCCCCTAAATCCCAAATTTCTCTTTTTTTCCTCTATTTTTGGAGCTATTTTCATGGTGATTTTTGATCTTATTTTTGAGTGGGTTTTGGTAAGAATTTCTTGAAGGATCTTGGTGCTAGGAGATGCCTAAACAATCCTCTATGGATCCTTGATTGAATCCTACGCAAGAGCACCTTTGATTTCATGGATTTCCTCAAGAACATTCAAACCCTAGAACTTTCGATAAATCCTCAAATTCACGATGAATTCTTGAGCTTTTTGTGTGATTCCACTTGGAGAAGGAATGTCCTACCATGGGACACCTTCTGTCCAAGTTTCGTGATTTTTGTAGTTCGTTTGGATAGGTTTTGGTATTTTTCTTACCGAGTTTCGAGCATAGTTTTTGGTTCTGGAAAGTGTCGATCGACACTGCGGATCGCTGAACCGGCACTACCAGTGCCCGAGGAAGAACCCCTGATCGGCACTGCCGATGGCTGAATCGGCACTGCCGGTAGCCTAGGTCTAAACTCGGAGCAACACTGCCAGTGACTTAATTCTGATTCCGCACTGACACTACCGATGGCAACTACCGGCACTGCCGATGCGCTCCGAATGTTGTTTAACTAAGTCCTGAGAATCCTACACCGACACTGCTGATGGTGCCAACCGGCACTGCCGATGGTAGTGATCGGCACTGCCGATAGTGGTCCAGTAAGGTCTAACTTGTGTGCGGTTCTTGACTATTTCGACTCTTCGCAGTTCTTTTTTGTTTCCGCTGTGTTCTGCTACTGTTGTTGATCACTCCTAAGGGTAGCACATCACAAGTTGGTGTGTGTGGCCTGGTGATCGGTTTGGAGGTTGGTTTGGGTTGTAATTGGGATATAGGCCAAGTTCTAGTTAAGAATTTTAATTGGCTCCCATTCACCCCCCTGTGGTCGCCTTCTCGGTTCTTCAACGACCATGCCTTTTGGATTGAAGAACGCCGATGCCACTTACCAGCGAACCATGCAGTGTTGCCTAGATAAGAAGATCGGGAGGAACGTTGAAGCTTACATCGACGATGTGGTCGTGAAGAGCCAACTCACCTCCGACCTAATCCAAGACTTAGCTGAGAGATTCAACAATCTCCGTAAATACAGCATGAAGCTAAACCTCGAGAAATGCGTCTTCAGCGTCCCATCAGGGAAGCGCTCAGTTTCTTAGTCTCACATAGGGGGATCGAGGCAAACCCAGAAAAGGTCAACGCCATATTGAGCATGAGTCATCCGCATTCTCCGAAAGACATCCAGAAGTTGACCGGCTACATGGCGACACTTAGCTGATTCGTGTCATGATTCAGTGTCTGAGAGCTATCCTTTTTCCAATTGCTTAAAAAGCAGGATTCGTTCATCTGGAATGATGAGGCCCAAAAAGCCTTAGATGAGTTCAAGGCCTATATTAACGGCCCATTGGTGCTGACACCTCCTGAACGGAGGAAATTTTGCAACTGTACATCTCCGCAACCACACACGTTGTCAGCACTGTGCTGGCGGTCGAACGGGCGGAAGATGGCAAGGCTCAAAAGGTGCAGTGTCCGATGTATTTTGTTAGCGAAGTTCTATCAGACTCCAAGGTGTGGTACTTCCAGCTTCAGAAGTTAGTTTACGCACTCTTGATGACGTCTCGCAAGCTGAATCATTACTTTGAAGATCACTTGATGGAGGTCCATACGTCTTTTGGAGTCAGCGATCTGCTCCATAATTGGGATGCTAGAAAAATTGCAAAGTGGGCTATCGAGCTTGGCGCATACGAAATTACCTTCAAACCACGAGATGCGATCAAGGGCCAAGCGCTATCAGACTTCATCACCGAGTGGACGGAGGTTGAGCTGCCGCCAACCCCGACTAGACAACGTGTTTTGATGGTTCCTTACAGCTGGAAGGAGCCGACACAGGGGTGGTGTTGTCATCTCCAGATGGTGCCAAGATGAAGTACGTCCTCCGCATGCACTTTCGAGCATCTTACAACACGGCGGAATACAAGGCGCTCCTACACGGGTTGAGGATGGCCATATCTCTCAGCGCCAAGAGGTTGAGCATTTCAGGTGACTCGGCACTTGTAATTAATCAGATAACTAAGGAGTGGTGCTGCTCGGAGGAAAGCATGACAACATACTGCGCTGAGGATCGGAAGCTAGAAGAAAAGTATGATGGCATCGAGTATAAGCACGTCCTCTGGAAGTACAACGAGGAGGCGAATGAGTTGGCCAAGCTTGGGTCTAGATGAGCTAAATTACCTAACAGAGTATTCGTCAATGAATTACACAAGCCATCTTTACTGACATAGCAACCCGTGGCGCAGGCTACAACGGACAAAGAGGCAGCACCCCAGGTGGCTGTAATAGAAGTCGATTGGCGCACTCCCTACATCGAATACTTAGAAAAGAGGACCCTATCGACTGACAAAGAGGAGGCCCTACGCATTATTCACAAGTCCCGGTCATACTGCATCGTCAATCATCTCCTATATAGACAAAGTATGTATTAGGCATTGATGAAGTGCTTATCACAGGAGTAAGGCATAACCGTTTTGCGGGAGATACACGCCGACATATATGGTAACCATGCAGGCCCATCGACAATAGCAAGCAAAGCCATGAGACAAGGGTTTACTGGCCAACCGCGTGCATGGATGCCAAAGACATTTTCCGAAGGTGTGTAGGATGTCAATTCTTTGCCCGACAGAAGCATGTGCCAACCACTGAGCTACAAAATATACCAATAACATGGCCTTTTTTAGTATGGGGTTTGACATCATCGTTCCTTTCCAGAAGGCTCAAGGTAGTTTCACTCACCTTTTTGTGGCAGTGGACAAATTTTCCAAGTGGATTGAGGCGAGGTCAGTCGGCAAGATCTCAACAAAGAAGGCCATAGAGTTCAGGACGGACATAGTGCCTCGGTTTGGTGCCCCCCCCCCCCAAGATAATCACTGACAATGACGGACAGTTCACTGTGCAAGAGTTTAAAGACTTCGGGGCGAAGATAGGGTTCAAGATCGGCTACGCTTCTACGGCTTATCTGTAGAGTAATGGTCAGGTCGAGCGAGCTAATGGTCTTTTGCTGTCTAGAATCAAGCCACACATTTTCAATAGATTGGGGAAGTACGCTCGATGATGGGTTCGAGAGTTGCCATCAGCATTATGGGGGCTTCGGACTAATGTCAGTAGAGCAACTGGACATTTGCCGTTCTTGCTAGTTTATGGGTCGGAGGCGATGTTGCCGATTGAGGTATTGTTTACTTTGCCATGAGTCACAGCGTACGACGAAGAGGCTTCCAACAACGGTAGACGTGATGATCTCCTCTTGTTAGAAGAAAAATGAGACGCTACCCTGATGCGGTCAGCAAAATATCAGCAAAGCCTTCGACGATATCATGACAAGAATGTCAGATCGCGGGATTTCGCAGTTAGCGATTTGGTGTCAAAGCAAGTGCAGTCTATTGTCGGCAAGCATAAACTATCGGCTCCATGGAAGGGCCATTTCATCGTCAATAAGGTCACCTGGCTAGGCGCTTACTAATTAATGCGCGAAGACGGATCAGACCTCCCTAGTTCTTGGAACATAGCTCAGCTACACCGTTTTCATGCTTAGCTTTAATAATCTACTTGCTTCCTTTTACTATTGTATAGTATCATATTACCAATAATAAATGCCATGCGGTTATGATAATTTGTCATAAAATCTCTGACTGGTTGAGTTTTGGACAATTTTGCCACAGGACACCGCTGAATTGTGTCTTTTGCCATAGGACACCACCAAAACTCATTTTAGCTGGCGGACACCGTTGGTTTCTGACTTTTGTTGAGACATCGTACAACCCAGTTGAAGGATGAGAAGTCTATTTTGCCCTTCGGGTTGAATGAGTAATTTTTTGCTGGCTCAATTGAAACAATACAAGCCACAGGACACCACCCGAAACTGAACGGTAAGCTTAGTGGCAAGTATAACCTCAAAAATGACAAATGGATGTCCAAAGACGGAAGACACTAGTTGGCAGAAGTTGAAGCCTGGTTGTTTGTCCTAGTGATTTCTTCTCTTGTCACTAGATCAAATACATGCAGTGCAAAATCAGATCCGCAATCAAGCTACATTCCTTATGTACAAAGAATAACGCAGGTGGCTCTAGCTTGCTTGTACTGTCGTGTGGCCAAGAGTTCTGTACGAGGGAGAAGCAGAATTGAGGACGAAATGGTGAACTGTACAGGCCACTAAATAAATGAACCAAAACTTGTTTTCTGGCCTTTGCATATTGTTGCTTGACTCCTCACCTGGCCTTGTCTAGGTTGCCTTGATCTGTTTTGACCATTACACCCAGGGACATGTCGGTCATTTTGAAAAAAATCATTATCAGAATTGGATGGCTCGGTGTCTTATAGCAAAAGTCAGGAATGATCAGTGTCCGCCAGCAAAAATGGATTTGTGCAATATCTTATAGCAAAAACCACCTTTGAGCGGTGTCGTGTGGCAAAATTCCCCTTGATTTTTTATTGTCCCTAGGTATTACCACAACTCGCATATGTTTGATCAAGTGGGTTCTTAGTCTCCAAGGTTCATGTCGTTTGTTGAGGACCAAGTTTATTTCCTTAATTTTCATATGCTTGACCGAGTGGGTTCTTAGTCTTCATGGTTCATATCAGTTATTAAGGGGATCGATTTAGAACGCTGACATACGGCATATATTGGTCGGTAGTGTTTAACACGAGTTCATACAATACATAACAAAGCAGCATGACCTAAGCATTCACTACATCACTGGTAGTGAATTCAGATCTCAGGGATCTGTTAGTCCACAAAGTTCATTTCATCACTGGTCATGAGTTACAACTTAACTATGAATGAAGCCTAATACTTCCCATTACACTCCTGGTAAGGGATCCAGCTCTATTTTCTCAACTAAGGCACAGGCTATACCTTGAGCTTCGTCCACTAGGGCTTCACATTGTTCGTTCGTAAGGTCCTCCTGGAAACCTTCCGCAATAATTTCTAGTCATATGTCTGGAATATGCGATTTGGCAATAGCCAGCAATTGAGCGCCTGCCAAACCAGCGATACGTCTGGAATGCTTCTGAATCTTGCTGGGAACTTCTTGTAGCCAAGTGTTGAGGTCACGGCACTTTGGTGGTTTTTCTTCCGGCAGGATATATTGAGCAACCACCTCGGCATCTTTTTGTAGAGCTGCAAGAGACCAGCGAAAATTTTGATCACCTTCAATAAATTTCTTTTGTAAAAGCTCATAAGCCTTTTTTGATCCTACAGAGACACAACTATGAACGTTGGCTTACAAATAAGGACTCGATGGCAAGGTAATTAAGGAATAATTGTTACCTCTTAACCGTTTTTCGAGCTGGATCTTCTCTGCTTCATGAGTTGTGGCTTTTTCTTTGAAATCGTCCTTCAGCTTTTCTGTCATTTAAAGGACTCCCTAAAATTATTCAGCTCCTCTACAGCTTTCTTGAAAATCATTGTGCTTCAGCCACCCCCTTTTCCAGCTCGACATTCCGCTTCTCTTATTCCTTGATTTTTTTTTCTTGGGCATCTATTGCATGTAGAATGAGTTAGTAGCCAAGGCTAATAATACGAGGAGATTACAACAACGTACCTTCAGCTTTCTTTTTCTAGTTGGTTCTTGATTTATCTATTTTTTGGAAGCCAACTTTCAATTTCTCAAAGTTTGCTTGCAATTTTTTCGACACTTGCACTTGTTCTTTTAGTGTATCATTCTGTTTCTTCAAGCTATCGATCGTGTCGGCTATTAAGAGAGCCGAGTCAGCTTCTCCCTTTTTCTTGGCAGCAAACTCATTGGATAATTCTATAAAAAAGAAAATCTATGAACATACGGATCACAACCTGGCTAGGACTTCTTAATATAATGGCATACCTGAAATTTTGAATGACAATTCATCCACCTAGGATGAACACGATCGAAGTTTTGAAGCGTGGGCTTACTTCAAACCTTTCTTGTGCCAACTAATTTTCCGTATCTATAGCTCCGATACATGTGTTTTGCAGAGTCTTTAGGAGTTTGCTTTTGCCCTCGCTATGCTTTTTCAATTTCTATGACAGCATTAGGAATGATTAGAGAAATTATTTTCAACGACGAGGATGGAAATCAACATGATTCGGGCACAAGCATACCTGAAAGGACAAATACGCTTGGGTCGTGAGCTCTTCAAAAGTTGCCAATTCTTCCAGCACCTCTGTTTCATCCAGCCCCATAGTGGCATACCCTCCTACATGATACACAGTACGGATTTGGCTAGGCTCCGGGATTTTCTTTTTCACATGACGGTGAATGGGCATTGGAAACAGATCTTCCTCTGAACCAATTGAGTGATTATATATTGGCTCTGGCACTTCTCCGTGGACCAGTGTAGGCTCTTCCTCTTCAGCAATGGGTCAGCTTGGTGGAGTGCTTGTTGGCTCTGGTATGTTCAAATCTGGTCGGCTGGGCATCGAAGTGTCCATACGATCACTCGGCGTCCCGACAGACTGATTTTTCGTGTGGCCCCTGGCTTCAACATCATCGGTTGTTGTTGTTGTGTGCTGGTTCTAGGGCACATTGATCTTTATACCGACACTTCTAGCGGCCGATGAGCTAGTCGATCAATCACAAGAAGATTATAAGATTATTTCTGCATCATTAGACAAGAGGAAACTAATAGCTATCAGAACACTTACTTTGGGCATCGTTTAAATTTCAGTCCGGATACTTTGTGCGGTTCTGGGACAAACCTTGCATCTTTTCAGCCTCGGATCCGCCTGTAGTGGCAGACGATTCAGCACTTGGATCATTTGGTCGAGTGCTGCCTTCGCTAGTTCTACCGTTCGAGGTGGTCCCTTGATCTTGCCGAGTAGTATCTGATTTGGCAGCAGCTTTTTTATCAGTTGGAGACGAGCAATCCTATCAGACAATATCTGTTCATCATCAGACACTTCGATGTGTGCTTTTTAGCATTTGGCAACCGGGGTCTGTTTGTCCAATTCTTCATATGAGGGAGGCAGTGGAGGGACAGAATGGAATCGGTTCAAACTCTATAGAGCGTGTTATATTAGCAATAAACGAATACATACTGCGTGTGCCCATGAAATTGGTGAAATATTCAGTACCTGCTTTCGGGTTTTTGTTGAGTTTAGTCCAATTGCCTTGTTGGATACAACCCAATTCAGGAGTGTTGGGACGATATTCGATAATCTCCCAGTCAGTTCCCTGTCAGACATAACATCGGGAATTTCTCCTATAGGATCTGCCTCCATGTTGAATATCCAGCCGGGGTGATGTCGCCTTTTCATTAGATGCACTCGTCGATAAATGAAGCTTGCGGGGACATGAACGCCAATTAAATGATCCTTCTTCAATTGTAGAATGAACTTAAGTAATTTCTCGACTTCATCTTTTATTTCTGGGGAAGCTTTCGTGGTCCATGAGGGCCGCGGGAAAGGTGGCTCTATAGAAAATTCTGGCAAGAGAGGCGTATGGTTACCATGAAGAAACCATTCAGCATGCCATCCTCTGTTGGTTGTCGGAAGCGGGACTTCTATGTATTTAGTTTTGTTCCGGAGTTGAAATCGGGCGCCGCCGATAACACTTTTGCTGTTGGACTTCAATACAAATAGCTCCTTGAACAAGTCAAAGTGCGGATGGATTCCAATACAGATCTCACAGAAATGGATGAAAATAGCAATGTGGAGTATAGAATTTGGATTCAGATTCACCAAACTAATTCCATAAAAATGCAGCAGCCCGTGAATGAAATCTGAGCAGGGGAGTCCTAATCCACGATAGAAAAAAGATGCAAAGACCAAGGTTTGATCGATAGGTGGCTAAGGAAATGTCTGACCTAGGGTTTTGATCCAGTCCGTCATTTCTTGATCTTGGAGAACGCCGTGAATCACTAGTTTGTTGATCCTTTCTTTGTCCATGATCAATGCCGGGAACTCTTTGATTCCTTCGGGGGATGTCAAACGCCGCTTCGTCTTTCGCATGAACAGGAGAACCTTTTTCTTTGGCAGAGGCCTTTGAGGATGCGCGCGAACACTTGGGTGCCATCAAATCGGGTTGGGGCGCAAAATTGGACAGGGTTGTCGAGGCAAGACAAAGAACTAGAGTGTAGATCTAGGGTTTGTCATAGTGCGGCGGCAGCAGCGAGAGAGAAAGAAGTGGAAGAGTTAGTGTTCTGACATTGTGGTGCGGCTGTTATATATACCCGTTTTAACCTAAGCAGTACAACAGCCGCACAATTTTCAATGTTGCAGTATTAGCGGGTGATTAAGTGAGACGGGTCGCGACTCGGTTTTCTTAAGTCAATCACTCAGATTTCTTAAGACAATAGTGGCCCGGTAATAGGAGGCTACGATGTCAGTATTTTTCGTGATTTATTATTGGAATCACTCGGATAGAGTAGCAGTATCAATCTTGGGGGTGGCTATTTTATATTTCCTTTGTGTCATATCGTTCGGATAGAGGGGTAGCAACAATCTTGGGGGCTGTAGATTCAATTCTTCTTAAAAATCTTATGGGAATAGCGATAGCACCAATCTTGGGGGCTGATGTTCCTCCAAGTTCTTTGTAATATCACTTAGAGGGAGTGTTGGCACCAATCTTGGGGGTTGATGTTCTTCCAAGTTCCTTGTAATATCACTCAGAGGAAGTGTTAGCACCAGTCTTGGGGGCTGATATTCTTCCAAGTTCCTTGTAATATCACTCAGAGGGAGCGCTCCAATACTGGGGGCTACGTCTTTGAAGATACTGAGATACGTACCAATTTTTGAATGTTTCTGACTCATAAGCTATTCCTAAAAATAAGTTCTGAGTTGGGGGCTGCGACTGGTCATAGATATTTTTAATTTGTTGGTCTTTGTACACACAAGGCATTTCAGAATAATGGTTCAATACCTTTTGAGTTGGGGGCTATACTAATAGAGTACGCTTGTTTAGGCGTCCATGAAGAAAGGAAGTTTTAGTCAGCGTCGAGAGAAGTACTTTTCAATTTTGAGGAATATCAAGATAAGTTGAAGTTTTGGATTCAAAATTAGAGAGTTCTTGGGGGCTACTATGGGACATATATACCCGAGATACCTATCAACTCGGCTGTTTGGCCGAGTGGGCCGGGGCTAATTACGAAGCATTGAATATCAAGGCCTAGAAGATAACTACTCGGATATTTGTTTAAAGTAGACGGCAAGTTAAGTTAACAGATTTGGTGTATAGATAGAATCAAATGTAACCGAATGATATTTTCCATATAAACCAGTGCCCTTCAGCTATATAAGGAGGTCAGGGGGTCTTCGTAGATCATGAGAACTCGTATTGGGAAACCCTAGCGCCCGTGCGAACCATAGTAATACAAGAACACCAAACAGGACATAGGGTTATTATCTCCGGGAGGCCCGAACCTGTATAAATCCTGTGTCTTGTGTCCATCGACTTTCATACTCATACGCATACCTAGATCTACTATCGAGATTATCTCTCGACAGTAATGCACCGGATGTCCAACTTTCAACTTGAGATATTTCCAAGGTTCAGTGAAAGATCGCAGAATTTGGGCAAATCTGAATGGTGCAAATTTGTAAAATTTATTAGGATTTGTGTAAGGATCCTTTCTTTTTTTGCTAATTTCTTGTGGATTCGTGAATTTACACAAAGTGTCTATAGATTTCAGTATCATCTGATCAGATGAAAAAACTCCTGCCTTTTCTTGCCGAAGCCATTTTCTCCTATGCTGCCAGGAAGGAGTTCCTCAAGGGTGCAAGGAGTTTTGTTTTAACATATTTTCTAGCTTTCAATCGACTGAAAGCATTCAATCAATGGTTTGTTACTTTGTGTTTTGATTTTTGTTTTATAAGATTATCTGTATTATAATTATAAACTGTTAGATCAAGATTTGATGGCTTAAAGCAGTGATTGAAATAGTCCAAACTTTCAGTCAGCTGAAAATTAGCAAGTACCTTGTTTTAAAAGTGACAACTCAGCTGCTCAACTAATTCTTTGTCTGTATAAGCAGAATTTCTGAAGCAGAAATAATGTAGAATGCTGCTAAGAAATGCTTGAGAAGTTTTAATCTAGTTAAATCTTACCAAGTCCACAAATCAAGAATGAACGGTGGTCAGCTCCTGATTACGAATGTTTGCTGAAGCTCAGGGGTCCAGAGTTCGTTCTTAGGATCAATAATGAGTACATTCCTAGTAATAAACTGCAAATTAATGTCAACGTATTTCATAATAAAAGTCTTGGTAGCTGTCATGAGCAAATAGTAGGTGGGAAGTTTTTGCCCCACTTCCAACTGGTATGCTATTCTTCGCTCCCTATCATTCACGGAAACATTTTTCTTTTGCAGAAATATAAATAATACATATAGAAGTTCTTTGTCTCCATTTACACCACTCATAGCGAGAGCTAGGGAATGTCCTGGATATTTATTTTGAAGATCTATTCACATTTTCAGGCGTATTTTGAAGTGCCAGCAACCAGCATACATTGTTCACATTTCCTGGTCATGTTCTGATATTCATTGTACAGAAATGTTATGGTGCTTGAAAATAATAATAACCATCCATTTGATTAGATAGAACGGTTAAAAAATAGAGCCTTTTGTCTATAGGACACTCAGAGGAAAAGTGTATTTGTCTTTAGGATACCATGCCGGGTGACTTTGTCTCTCCTTGATACGGCAAAAAATAGGATTTTGTCTGGAGTATATTGCCATCATTATTTTAATCATTTTCTTTTGATGAGGAGAGAGAATATGTTTTAAATGATACAAATGTCTCTAATTCATCTACTGCAAAGCTGACCTTATGCTCAACTCTGTCGACTCCCGCGACCCCGCCGCCTTGACATCCCTCCTCGTCATGTTCCACACCAAGCTCGCTATCGGCATGGACCCAATGGCGGAGGTGGTCGTCTTTAGCAGCATGAGGTGAGACGAGTTTTTGACGATGGGTTGGCACATCGGGGTGCTTATTGACGAATGTATACATCTGATGATGCAAGGCGATCTATGTCTAGAGTAAGTCTACCATCGGCGAGAAGGAAGACACAAGCGAGGATGAAGAACATAAGACATGGGCAATTTGGTCTTATTACCATTAAAATGATTTATTTATTTGACGTAGTGTCCTACACAAATACAGTTTTTCGCATTGTTCAGCAGATAAAGTCAGCCACTGCAGTGTCCCAGAGACAAATACACATTTTTTGAGTGTCCAGTAAAAATAAGATAGGTACTTTAAGCAGGACCGGCTCTATAGTTTGAGGGGTCCTAGGGCGAACTAGACATTAGGGTCTCTAAAGACATGTTTTTATATATAATTTTTTACATATATTATACCAAATTGTCTCACAAAAAATGTTTAACTGAAAAAATAAACAATCACCAAGACATAAATCGAGTTAGCATCATTTTAACAACATGTTCTTTATTCTCAAGTGTTAAACAAAATATTATAAACTATTTCTTTTTAAAAATAGAGATAATACCTAACTAATGCAGAACAGCCCAAGAAAAACTAGGAGATTTGCAACAAGCAACTTCTATTAATGGGAAAAGAAAAATAAGTGAGCGTCATCACACCGGTGCCAAGTGAGGCAAACTTGATCAGATGTTAATGGATTAAAAATTAAACAAAAATGTTGGACTGCGCTAGGAATATTGTTGAGTGAAATAGAGAAAAAAAAACAAGCAAACACGTCCGCACAAAACACCTGCATTATATTCTTAAAAACTAGCCAGACATTGCCAATATTTTCTAGATCTATTTACATTGCTTGGACTGAGTTGCTTGGGCTGAACTGGTTAGATGCTTATCTTGGCCAAATATCATGGTATGCCTATTGATATATACTGATTCTTGGGGCCCCTTCATGGGCCAGGTCCTAGGCTGTCGCCCTTATCCCGGCCCAAAGCCAGCACTGACTTCAAGTTTGAGCCGGTACCATAAAATGGTCAGCCAATACCAATTTTTATTTTTGTTTAGATTAGAAAACAAGGGCAATCTAGTATACTTTCTCGTGGTCTATCCATGAAGACGACCTGAGCTGTTCTGATGCCGGCATTGACGCTGCCAACAACGCCATTAGTGTCGACTACTACTTCGCCTACTGCCTCCACTCCTGCTGCATGTGTACCCCATCCGACTCTTTTGCTCAGCATTTCTGACAGGAAAGGAGATGGCGAAGATTAGCATCGAAGGCATGAACCTCGCTCTGCTCCTGTAATGCGCCCGTGTCGGCGACAATACTGTGAAATATGGATCGGGGATCTGCGCTGATTCCTAGAAGAAGAGAGGCACAGAATGTCCGATGCCACAGAGTATACATGTCGGATGTGCACGCTTGATTGAAAACTCAGCTGGTCTTGGCATGCCTCGCCTCGTCCTCGTGCAGGTTCACTTTATACTCTTTTCATTCTTAAATTATTAACATTATTGACTCTTTTATTCAACTTTGACCATTCGTCTTATTCAAAATATTATTTTAAATATAAAAATTTTTAGGTTATATTTTAATTTTTTTTGACGATAAAACAAACTATGATAACATATATGATATGTTCAAAAACAATTGAATAAATAAAAGATTAAAGTTAACTAAAAAAGTCAACAATGACAATAATTTAAAAACGAAAGGAGTATTCTCTAATCCTACGAGATTCTAGAGGTTTAGTCGGTGGATTGATTTATATGGTTAAAGCAACGTTCTTTGCTTAGATTATTAATCCCTCAATTCTTAGAAACGAAGGAAGTGACAAGCCTCGGACAGGGAGGCAGGGACACGACCATGCAGTGAGCCTAGTGAGCCACGCCAAGGCGACGAGGCGAGACATGCCAAGACCAGATAGCGTTGATGCAGTGGTTCTGAACTGCTGGACTTGATGACGCTTGCCCCATGGACAGAGAGCGTCCAAACATGGCGATGGCGGCGTGGCAACCGTCGGACTCATAAAGGAAGGATGGTGCGCAGTCCTGAATTAAACATTTGATGAATTACTAAACAGCCCTTGTTTAAATTAAACTGAGATGCTAAATAAAATTTGTCAGATCAATGGTTGAGAATAACCAGAGGGGGAGGTACCACAGGTTCCTTTCAAGCACCATAACAGTTCTTTTTTTTTTTGAAGAAAACTTCAACAAACCCACTTGTGGATAGTACCTGAACCTTTTTTTTTTGCGACAAAAAAGAGACTTTATTTAAGTAGGCACAACGTTGTTACAAGGGGGTGATTTCCCATCTGAGTTCGACTCTCTCACTACTAGACCTAGCATTTTCTGAAGTATACTGGGCTCCAGGTACTTCAACCTCTACCAGGTCTTTCAACCAGCAGGGATACTCCACTCTCTTGACTACTAACTCTTTGTATCTCACTGCACGCTGTGCTAAATGATGTGCTACTTCATTCGCATCTCTTTTGATCTTGTCGAAGGTACAAGCTGGTAGGAGGGCACTCGAAGCATGGATGTCCTTCAGGATGCCCGCTGTAAGGACCTAGGATCCACACCTGGCTGGGTCCGACTCGCATTTTGAGTGGACCCCACACACCCACCAACCTATTTACGCTTTCGTCCTCGCTTCGCGTAAAAGGACTAACCCAAGGTTCGTGGTGGTGGACAACCTAGCCTTATATGGTTATCCTCCTCCCATTAGACTAGCAAGATGATACTAAATTCCCACCTCCTCATGCACACAAGTGCTCATGGGCCACTATGGGCCTATTGGCAATGGGTGGGATGTTACACCCGTCCAGCTAGATCTCATTGGGGTTTTTGAGTTTAGGGCGTCAGCTAGGCACACACAATCCACCTCAAACCTTGCTGGTTTGCTGCGAATCCATTCAGCTGTAAGGCGTACCCTCTTCAGACAAGCTTCCGCTTCGGCTTCTTCAACTGATGCACACCTTCATAGGAGACGCTAGGCGGCGAGGAGCACCCCGCCCCCCAGCTTCATCCCGAACTATGATACCGGCTCCTGCTTCTCCTGTATTAAGACAGAAAGCTGCCTCAGTGTTAACCTTAACCGAGTTCTTTGGAGGTGGTTTCCATTTTTCCTTTGTTTTAGTGGCTTCTATTCCTGTCCTCATGTTCCGCCTTCCTGATTCTACTTCCTCAAAAATCTTCTTGTTTCCTTTTGTGTCCATCACCCCTGTTGTCATAGATAAGCCATTTGCAATGTTAAGTGATTCCACATAACTAGAGAGGAAGCGTGCAGAGCCTATAATTGACCATGTGCCTTTCCCATGGACGATGTCATTACTAAGGTGCCATGCTCTCTAAAGTAGCAGCAGAACTCTAGCACCCATATCCTTGTTTATCACGCCCAGCAGTACGAGGAGCCAATCTGACCCTGTGTACATGAACTGTTCTTTGTCCGGCAATAACTAGATTTTCCCCAGTTCCTCTCGTAGCGGCGGTTGAAAAAGGCCTGACACAGCTACAAATAAGCATTTGTAGTAGCGGGTGGTCTGTCGCTAAAACAAACCGCCGCTACAAACTCATTAGTAGCGGTGGTTGGTGTTGTCAACCACCGCTATTGTGTTCTAATATTGGCAGCGGTTGACATCACCAACCGCCGCTACTTTGCTCTAATGGTAGCGGTGGTTGACATCTTCAGCCGCTGCTACTTGTTATTTTTGAAAAAAAATAAAATTCAGCATATATATAGAAATCACAGATTCTGCATACATAGAAATTTACAACATCATCACTGATATTTACAACATCTCATCACAAAAATTTACAACATATCATCACAGAATATATACAACATCTCAAAATGTTGAATGGATATAACAAAATGTCTTATATGAACCCTAATGCATAGTCATCATCTTTCTTCGACACATTGGACCGATATGGTGCTCTCGAACCAGCCCACTCACAAAGGGACCTATGTTTTTTTGCTAGTTCACCATTTGAATTCTGGACTAATTACCTCTCTCAATAGAAAACAACAAAGAGAAGTGAAAGGATCGAGTGACCGAGAGGGGGGGGGGGGTGAATCGGGAACTCAAACTATGTACTTATTTTGCCAACTACTCATACCGACCAATCAAAAAACTCCTACACAATTCTAGTGGAGATCACACTAACAAGATAATCCTATGAAAGGAAAGACAAGGTAAGCATACTAGTGGATCATACACAAGGCATACAACTCCTATGCAAGCTAGTAATCAAAGAACACGCGGAAGCACACAACAAGCTGGCAAAGGAGCCTACTCATGCAACGCTACTAAAATAACAAGCACATAGAAGGCACACAAGCATGAGTAGCACGATACATACTAGAGTGATCAAACAAGCCAAAACAACTTCTATAAATGCTAGTGATCAAGTATGAAAGCTAAGCACTACTAGCAAGTAAAGAAGCCTATTCCTGCAAGTCTACTAGGTAGTCAACTAGAGCAAGGTAAGCACACAAGCATGAATAGCACGGTATGTAAGTGCGAAAAGTAAAGCATCATAGTAAGGAGTAGAGTAAGAGATGGCTCATGATTTTTTCCAGAGGTCTCGAAAGGATGGCGCCATCCTCTACTCCTCGTTGGACCACTCCCGCCGGAGTCCCGGTCTCTCCCGCCACCAATGTGGAGTTCTCACCCACAAGCCTGCAATCATTCCCAGAGTGAAGACATAGTGCGCCTCATCGCTACTACCAAGGCACAAGCTCGCGTACCTCGAGAACTTTCCGTACTCCCTGAGCCGACACGGGCGCTCACTAGCAATGCCCCTTTCACCGGCGGGTTCAAACCGTGTACAAACATGTGACGGCCTTCACAACCGATCATGATAGGCTCGATCACCGACACCTAACCGGTATAGGTCTCACCATAGACCAAGAGTAACAAGCTAGATCACACCCTCAAGGACACCTCACCTTAGATGTGCAAGATCACTCCATGATACTCTCACTAACACTCTCAAGATATGCAATATCTCCTCCTAGTGCTCTCCTCTTTTCCTCTTGGCTCTCACCAAATGCTCCAAGCAATTCCACTTGCCAGGAGAGGTCTCCAAGACCCCAGCAACGAAGTTATATAGGCTTCCAACCTCCAACTAACCGTTGCTCTAAGAGATCAGCTTTCTGGGCCTACTGATCGGACTGTCCAATCACTGCCTGACCGGATTGTCCAGTCAGTGCAATCCTCAGCACCAACGGCTGTGCCCTGCTGAACTCCTATATTGACCAGACCGTACGGTCAGATGACCGGACCGTACGGTCCATTTCTCTCTCCAGTCCAGAAACATTTTGGCGTGTTGCTTCCTCGCTGCCCAAGTCTCAAGCCACTGACCGGACCGTCTGGTCACTAGACCGGACCGTCCGGTATCTAGGTCTTCCAGACTTGACAGTTTGCTTGCTGCTCGCTGTAGGCTCCGAACAAAACCTCTTAGTGACCGTACAGTCCAGTCACCTCTAACCCCTCTGTCTGGTCACTTCATCCAGAAGCTGAAACTCCTCATCCTCGCTTGACTTCATTTCTCGGCTTGAATAGCTCCTTGACATCTTCACTGTCACCTAGTGCCTGTGATTTGACCGAGCAACCTTGCACATCACTGACTAGACATGACCTAAGAGAAATAACCTAGACCCTCTTGATAGTCCGGTTTTCCTATGGACTCAAAGCCCTAACAACTAGACAAGTGTTCCCAACACTTGCTCCATAGCTTGTCCTTCGCTTTGATCCATCTCCATCAACCCTTGAACTCCATCAAGATCACAAGCCTCCATGCTTGTGGTCATCGTCATCCATCACCAAGGTCGTCGTCAACCATCATCATAGAGTAGAAAAGGTTTTCTACACGAACAACACTCGTGTAGACATTAGTCACATTTCATGTTTGTCATTCATCACCAAAACATTTATACCTTGGGGTGACCTCAATGGTCATGATCCTTACAAGAAGCTACAACTAGATACATGATTTGTACTCAAATGAACGTGTTCTCGAGGAATCATACCCTTTCTGATCTCATCGTTTTTCTTCATCTTTGTAGCCCATTGTGCCTTTTCCCTTATGGCTCTCTGTGTCACATGTGTAGAGTATGTTAATATAAAATCTTAAAAATTCACTGTAGAATAAAGTAAAATGAACATAAATGAAATCAACTTACCTCTTTATTGGACTCCTCAACGGTATGTTCTAGGTAAGTTGACAATCTAGACGCGAACACACATGCGTAATAGCCACAATGCACACTTCCTTTTACTTGCTTATAGCACTATGTAGTAGAGAACACAAGTTAGTTATACTTTACATGATGGATACTACGATAGAGACATGTATGCGATGCATAACGGAAGTACATCTTCTTTTTGTGTTTTGGATGACATTTCCCTCCTGCTTTGCCATATTTCTTGTAAGCACTAAACGATCGACAAAAGCGTATCATTAGATGAATGATTTTAACATTATAAAATCATATACACATAGACTAATTTGTTACTTATCTATGAGTTCCACAATGTCGCTGTACAACTTCTTGTCGTAGTCCAGACTATCCAGCACCAGAAGGTTCCCATTTTTGGGAATTATCATAAAACAGACCCAATAATCGCTACAACAATATTGACAACATGTTACTTACGATTGGATTTAACTTTAACATATGATAGATGATGAAGGCAGTAGTGGTCCAACTTACTTGAAGTATTAGGGGGCCAAAATGCATTCTCTACCTTGCCACTTCAGGTAACACTCGTATAAATAATTTATAACCCGAGTCCTTGCTTCATTTCCCAGGACCGCCTGCATTGCAGCTATCTCTGCTGGTGTCTTATCTGGGTAGTTTTCCGGATTTACCATTGGGTTTATCGTGCTTTGGTGATGCGGTTCGGGTTGACGTAGGCCACCTTCCAATCTTTTCTATTGGCCCTCTTTCTTTGGAAAAAAGAGTTCATGGTACAAAAAAAAGACATTAGGTAATATATTGAATTGTGCTTGAAATACTAAGTAGATCGAACGCGAAACTTACATGCACCACAAGGTGTTGAAGGTGACATCCATCTTGCCTAGGAGAATCATTTGGAATCCTACAAGTGATTGTGGTGACCCCTTCCTTTGTCACCATCATGTACCAGTCATGCAACTTCCGCATCTCTCATGGGAGGTGAATCATCTTTGGGATTATCGGAGCCTTGACGACAACTAGTGCAGGCTGGACATGGATTACCGGAGCCTAAACTTTAACCGTCACAGCAGTTGTTGACGGAGTCTCGACTTGAATTGCCGGAGACTAGATTTGAATTAGCGGAGCCTTGATGACAACGGATGAAGACTCAAGTTGAACAGTCTACAGAAGAGTCTCGTTGTCACTATAGATTATGGGACTGAGAGTCGAGCCATCTTCCGCATGAGGAGATTGGTGTTGACACTTCTTAACATCGCATCAAGAATATCACTATTCTTGGTACAACACTAGAAATGATTATTGGCATTTGTTATGCTTTAAGAATAAAGTGAATTAATCCGCAAGCACACCGAACACCAATGTAGCATTTCACCAGGGAGTATTGCAAGGTATTATATTTATTTCCTTAGGGAAGCTAGGCGTAAGATTATCTTGGTTTAAGAAAGATATAACTATAAGAATTATACCAACTAACCAAAGACGGGGGTAAGGATGTTCAATGATAAAAGTGGGGGCAGTAACACAGGAGAAATCCACAATGAGATAAATAAATAAAACGGTTAAGCTAGCCGGGAGGATAACGAGTCTAAGTCTAAGATCCCTAAAATATATCTTCTGAATACATCTAAATAAAGCATCAAATCCTAGTTACTCGGGTTAAGCGCTTACACCAATTTCTTTGTACAGCCTCGAGTCTTTCACCTGTTAGCTCACTTCGGAGCACAAAAATGATCCACTAGTATGGGTCCAGAACTAACCTCTGTACTAGTGGGTACACTATCGCTAGACAATCCTGCTTGAGACTTCCCGAACGTGGTGGATTACTAAAGGGACGGACAGGACTATCACCACCTGCCGCATACCACACAGCCCATGGGGACGAATGCAAATCTAGCTAGCGTTAACTTAGGCACCGCGCCTGTGCCTTCACTAGATATTCTTCCGTTGGCCTAGCGGAATAATAGCCGCGAAATAACCATGTCTAATTTCTAGAAAGAACTAAAATTAATTAAATCCTAGTCAGGAAACCAATGAACTACGCAACAATGTTTCCTCCCGATAATTGTAACTTAAGGAAATGACTAAATTAAAACAAGTACTTGATAAGATATAAAGGGAAAGATATTTATATTGATAAAGGATAAGTCTTAAAAAAGAGAAAAGATACAAGAGAGATCATACCAAAACTCCAGGACGATTCTGGAACATCTAGCGATGCTCTCAACTAGACTCTAACTCCTGACTAACTAAACTACTCTACTAAGTAGCACAAGTAGTGGGAAATGGACTCCTTGATGTGTTTCTACGTTGATGTTCTTCTTTTGCCGAATTTCCCCTCTATTTATAGGTGGCGATGGGCAGGTGGGTACTTGTAGGTGAAGAAGAGTCGGTAGGCCAAAGTCGGTCTGCCGGGAGGCATGCACCGCTGGGCGGCAGCCCAGGCCGGGTGGCCCTTGCATCGTGTCATTCGCCACTGGCTCCTCTTGGATGGCTTGGATTTTCTCCCGATGTCGGTTGTTTGGTCGGTTCGCACCAACTCCTTCATTTTGGGGCTGGTAGGCCTCTTGGGCCTAGTAGGCTCGCCACCCCTGGTAGCAAACCTAGGCCAGGTGATAGGCTAGGCTGGGCAGCATGCTAGGCCGGGCGGCAGCCTTGGCCGGGCGGTGGCCTTGGCCGGGTGCCGACCCCCTCCGAGTCGCCCCTTGACTTCTCTCGGTTAGGCCACTTGTTGGCCTTCTTTCCTTAGTCATATTTCATCACTTTGGGTCTGGGAGGAGAAAACAACATCATGGTGAAGTGTTTTACAAAATCGGCCGAGTCAGATGATCAGCCTGACAATGATTCCGGTCGATCAGCCGGGTGGCTGATTTCAGCCCTAACGACCCTGTCGGCCGGGTCCTGATTTTAGCTGTAAACGACTCTGTCGGCCGGTGAAAAATGACCGTTTCATAGTCGTGATCGGCCAACGGGGTATTTCTTCATGTTTTTGCATATTTTGGCCCTTTTATACCTACAATCACATATCTCACCAAAACTTGTAGAATCTTATTAGTTTAAACAAATATTTATTGATCTTAGGTCTTTATCTTGCATTTCCCGACCGGTTGGCGACTGATATTGGGTTTAATAGCTTAAGCCTTTGCTCATCCCGAGCAAATTAAACTTAGCAGTGATGGATCAGGAGTTGCTTCAATATTACCGCCCTTCGAGTATCAAGTGCACAAACATATACTCCAACACAATATGGGTAAGTGTAAACCAGCACAACTTGGTCACTAATTCATTCTCATTGTCTAGCGGGGCTTATTGGCATTTTAGGACCTTTTCAAAAGTGGTTGAAGTCTAGAACAGCTAGTTTAGACTTTGTCATGCTATCTCCTACTTGATCATGAGTCCAAAGTTTTATAATGCTGCATAAGATTGAAAATCTTCCCTCTTGGTGCAATCTTCACTATGACTCTCATCTCTCAAAAGGTGTATTTCCTTACCAAATGCCCATCCTACTTTCTAAAAGTTTGACTTAAATATGTGGAGCTTGGTAGGATGGCGCATTTAGCATGCATGTACTGTTAAGCTAAGAGATGGTCTGAGCGAAAAGACATTGCACTTCCTCATTCGAATCATTTAGAAATAATGTCCAAGGAAGAGGGAGAGAATGGACTCACGCGAAGGATGGGCTAGCACAATTGCAAAGGTCTTGGGTGCAGATTTATCCCAAAGACTGGATTTTTGTGCTAGAGAGAAGGGATGGTTCTTTATTTTTACTGAAAGATATATTTATTTATTTTTGAATGAGCGTTGAAGCTTTTTGATATAGCACATCCATGAGAGCTTGAAGGACCGAAAAGGCGAATGGGAGCCAATTAAAATTATTCACAAGAACTTGGCCCATATCCCAATTACTACCCAAACCAACCTCTAACCAAATCAACAAGATTACACACACCAACTTGTGATGTGCCAACCCTAGGAATGACTCAAACCAATAGGACACATAGTGGAAGCTCCAGAGGGACAAAAAAGCAAACAAGTAATATCCAAGAAATCACAGAACCTAGCCTAACGGAAGTTCCATGGTGCCCGGCGGAAGTTTCGAGGTCCACGATAAAGGTTCTATCACTTACAGAAGTTCCGAGCGACGGAAGTTCTGTCACTCATTGAAGTTCCATGGTCCTTGACGGAAGTTCCGTAATGTTGACGGAAGTTCTGTCCTGACTACGATAGTTCTATCCTGGACAGAACAGTAGCTCCGTTTTGAAAAGAAAATTGCCAAAACCCTATGAAACGAACTCCAAATATTATGAAATTTGGACCAGATCATCCACAAGACATCACGACTCTACTCTAAAGATATCCACTCAAATAGCACAAGGCCTAGGGGTTGTCATAAAGACCATCCTACCCCTCACCTACAATACACTGCTACCTACCACTAGGGGCACAACCGTCCATCTTTTTTCTCATCGCTCGAATGCCGTCGAGCCTTCACGACTTTGCTTCACTTTGACGCAAGCTCCGTGATGGTGCCACGTGCACCTCCAATCGCCGCCACCAGTTCTGAGGTCCAAACCGGGAAATCACCTTGCGCACTTCTCAAAGCATGACTTCTTGATCTTGACGCGTGTCACCTCATTCTATGATCCTCCTCATTGGCAAGTCTCTCCCGCTTCCAGTCCACTGGAAGCCTCTACTTGCACCGATGCCCGATCACCTTTGACTTGGTTAACCCCGTCATCTTGATCAACACCCACGGTTTTGAGGCTGAACCGCAAAACCGTCCATGCATCTTGCCTCTCCACGTGTACGGTATGGATCACCCTGGACTTCACCCGGCCTCCTGATCGTCCGGCTCCAAGTCTCCTACTTCTGCCTGATCCTCTCGCCGTTGACCGCCAAGTTGACTCAAGTGACCTACACATCATGAGACAAGCAAACACATTTCCCATCTCCTGCAACTTCACCAATATCTTCACCAACTCCGGTTAGTGAAGAACATGACATGCACAAACTCATGTAATCCCTAAATTCTCGTATTTCAATTCAAACATGGAACTCAATTAATGTCAATTACTCATCATATAATGCAAACCATGGCACATATTCACATGGTTTCTTAGAGCTGATAAAATTTTCCTTCCTTTTCTTTCTTTCTTTCTTTGTTTCTTTTTTTAGCTCTCATGTTGTAAATAAGCTAATTCAATGGTTCAAATGTTTATGCAAATTTTTCTGAGCAATTGTCAGGGGGGACTAGAATCTTTGAATAGGATGAAAGGCTCATGAAAAGAAAGATTTTGGTTAACATGCTTGGTGGAGTGGATGCATGATTCCGATGTGGAAATCGCATGACCAAGCATGAATAATTTGAGAACTCAAAGATAATATGAAGGAAAATGATTGGCTTTAGAAGTGCAAGTCCCTCATAAGGATCAAATCCTAACTAAACTTAATACATGCATAAAAGGCATAGACATGGTTTTGCTAATCAGTATTTGGCCATGGTAGGAAATTATCCATCATAGGGAAGATGTACAACAAGTAGGGGTTTTTTGTTGTAGCATGGTTTTGAAAGAAATCATTGGACTATAATCTTAGGGTGATCACATATTCATCCAAAACATTCCATATCATAGACTCCAACAACTAGACTTAATGTTTATTAGCCATTTTGCACCCACTAAAGCATAGAGGGACTAGTGTTATCATCATGTCGTTCTACCATTACCCACAAAAATGAGGAGTAGAGGTTGTATACTTGAGACTCAAAGGGAGCTAATAGAGCAACTATTCATCAGTTCCACAGGCAAGGTAGAGACCAAGTTTTCAAATTTTATTTGTAAAGGGACATCTTTTTGCTCTTTTGGTTTTGCAAATTTTAATGGTTTTAATTAAAAGCTAAAAATCTTTTTGGGTTTTCATAATTAGCTAAAAACAAAATGACTCAACCAGAGAAAGAGGGAGAGAGGATAGAACAAATGGCGCACCTTGGTTTGAGTACCTCCCCAAGCATAGGTCTTTGCAAGACTTAAGCTGAGATGGCGTTCACTGCGGTGGTTGATACTCGATGTTCAAGTGGCCAAACAGTTGATCCATCATGGAGATGTTTGTCTGAAGTTGCTCTGATGTTTGTTGTCGCCATTCTTGTTCTTCCCTTATGGCTTCTTGTATTTCTTGTGTTTGAATGTTGGTCTCATAGGCATTGGCAGCCAAGTATTGCATATCTTCTTGCAGCTCCAAAAAATTGTATGATGTGAATCGGGCGGAGCGAGAAGTGCCTATTACTCTATGGGGTTGGAGGTAAATCCCCATCCCGTAGAGCTCATAGTTGTCATAGGAGGAGGTAGTGTAGTTGGTCGATGAACTCGTAAAACAGGGGAATTGTGGCTGTTCCCAATTGTATTGAGGACCTTCTGATTCACCCGTCTGGGGCGTGTTCATCACGGTTCCATGCTGCTGCTCCTCTCGACGGAGTTGTGCTCTTGTTTTTGGTCTATCCCCGATAATAGTGAGCTGGGGGTTAGGCAATAAATTCTCCATCTTCTCCTCCTTGTTCACTTGCCACCGTTGCAGCCTCGGATATGGACATTGATTCCGAGTTGTAACTCAGAGCATGCCCATATGAAGCTTCAGCTTCTGAGCGCTCACTTGAGGTGCGTCTCCCACGACTTGAGCTGCTGCTAAACTTCATGTAGAGGCCCCTCCAAATGTTTACCATTCCTAGACAAGGGTTACTTGGACACAATACCCGAAGGAAAAATATGATAATAATGGTTAGCGATTAGTCATTGGGTTAGTAGTCCAAGTGTTAGTCGTTCAAACGTGCAAGGGTAGCGGCAAACTTGCTCTAGTTGGTTTTATTGCAACACACTTTTATTCCTATGTTCAAAGTGCACTTACTAAAAGGACTAGTGAAAAGAAAGAGAGGGTGCAAAGGAAGAGAGGTGTGAGGGACAAGTGTGTTTTCAGCTTAAGGTTGAGGGGTGAAGAATTTGGAGAATGAACCTCGGTATTTATAGGCTCGAGAGGAGGCAAGGGGGCAACATCCCATGCCGGGCGGCAGGTCCTCATCCTCCTTTTACTGCATTATTGCTTTGGTGGTGATGGGAGAGGGCTAGGTCCATGCGCTATGTGATCCACTTGCTTACTTTGGCCAGAACTTTGATGGAAGTGAAGGGAGCAAGAAGAGAGTGATGGGATGGACAAAGTTGGATGTTTGCAATGAGTGCCCTGCCATTCATGAAGCCTAGGGGAGTAGGATGGCAGGTGAGTGTGGGTAGTGAAAGAGTGAGGTGACTTGTGTGGCTCTCCTTCATTTACCTTTACCCATAGTGGGGTCTAGGTGAGAATTTTTTTTTCATGAAGGAAATGTTGGCCACACCTCCTCTACTCATGGCCATTATCCCTGCATCACAAGAGCTTAGAATCCGAGAAAAAGTATGGCCGGGCGGCACAGAAATCACCCAGCCGGGTGGTCATTTTTCACGAAAAATGACCTCCCGGGTGCTAAAAACTAACCGGGTTATTCTGGCTGGGTGGCACAAAAATTACCAAGCCGGGTGGTCGTTTTTTATGAAAAATGACCTCACGGGTGCTGAAATCTGACTGGGTTACTCAGTCCGGGTGGCACAAAAGTTACCTAGTCGGGTGGTCGTTTTTCATGAAAAATGATCTTCCAGGTGCTGAAATTTGACAGGCCGTGTCAGAGCCCCGGATCATCACCCAGATAGTCATTTTTGACGAAAATTTGGCCGAGACATCAACAATTTTTTTGAAGGGAAATGTAATCATTTAAAGAAGAAAAAAAACAACCTAATTTAGTGGTATGTAGAAGAGAAGGGGGGATAGATATTGGTTACCTTCCGACAAGGGTCCGGATTTTTCGTCTCGAGCAAGACGTCCTCCGTGTTCAGTTTTTTACGGTGCATTCCGTGGATTTCCTTGGGCTTGGCGGCGACCTTTTTCTTTATTTCTTGTGGCTCGTTCTTCATTTTGGGCGGTGATTGTGTGCTCTTGACTTTTGCCACCGGTGTGCCCAATTTTTGTGCCATTGTGTATACCTCAATTTTCTGCACCGTGTTAGGATTTTTACCATAAAAGATGCGTACTTGATTGTATTGTTCACCTCGGGGCTTAAAGGCAAACTTCTCTTCGTTCCCATTAATGTTAAGGTGGATTTCTCTAGCCCCAATGTCAATGTTGTCATTTGCGGTGCTGAGGAATGGCCTTCCTAGTATAAAAGACGTATTCACATCGGCCTCTAGATCTAGCACCATAAAGTCGACAGGAACGAGACAATTCCTTATCCTCATGGGTGCGTCCTCCACGATGCCCGCCGGGTAGCGAACTGATTAGTCGGCAAGTTGCAGGCACATTGCTATAGGGGATAATGAATTGACATAAAGTTTGTCATACACCACCTTGGGCATGACACTCATGCTTGCCCCCAAATCACAAAGGGTGTTGTCGTATTGCTGCATCCCGATGGAACATGGGATGGTTGGGCATCTCGGATCTCGCTTCTTTTCTGGCAAAGAGTTCAAGATGGCGGTGCTGCATTCCTTCGTTAATTTGACAATCTCAGTGGATGGCATTGGCCATTTGTTGTTGAAGATGTCCTTTAGCTACTTGGAGTAGGTAGGGACCTGCATGGCATCAAGTAGCGGTATATTGACATATAATTTCTTTATTACCTCTACAAATTTCCCAAATTGCTCATCCATGGTTGGCTTTGTCTGGCAAGAGAGACATGGCACTACCGGCGTATCATAGAACTTGTGTGGCGCCTGCTTGAAATGTGCCTTTGCTTCCTCAACTTCAATTTCTTCTTTATCCTCTGACTCTACATTGGGTTCCTTGTCCTTCCCTGCATTGTTAGGATTTGGCGGATCCTGAGTAAATTTTTTGCCTCTAGTTGTGACAGCATTAACATTTTCTTTGGGGCTAGCTTCCGGCTGACCGGGGAGCTTACTAGAGTTAGGCTTAACAATAGAAGCGACCAGCTGAGCAATTTGTGTTTCTAACATTTTATTATGACTAAGCTGGTTTTGCAGAGAGGCATTCAATGCTTCCATGCGAGAATCTATGTTTTCTAAGACTTTATCAGTAGAAATAAATTTTCTATTAATACTTTCATTGATTTTAGATTGTCCTAGAACCAGATCACGGAAGGTTCATTACGAGTGAAGTTTCCAGAGTTACCCATATTCTTGTCAAAGGAGAGGTTTGGCTTGGACTCCCTTCTAAAGTTGTTCGTGCAGGGCCTAAACCCGTTGTTCTTGTTGTTGTTGTTGTTGTTGTTGTTGAGGTAGTTGACTTCTTCTTGAGTCTCCGGACAGCGGCTTCCCATATGTCCAACATTGCCACAGACTTCGCAAGTCATGCGAGAGTCTAAGGATTGGGCAGTCTGAGGCGAATCCATCTTCTTCAAAAGTTGATCCATCTTGATTGCTAATATGTCAATACCATCAACTTGGTGGAATCCCCTCATCTTGGGTTGCGGCTGGCTCTGCCTCTCATCATAGCCACTGTAGTTGGCGACCATCTTTTCTATGAGAGTTTGGGCTTCTTTGACCTTCAGAAAGAAGAAGGAACCTCCAGCGGCTGCATCAAGGTGCTCACCAGCGAGACAGTTGAGCCCATGGTAAAAGCTTTGGATTAGCAACCAATCTTACATTTCATGATGTGGACATGCCAAAGTGCACTCTTGGAAGCGTTCCCATTCCTCTGGGATGCTTTCGTCAGTCATCTGTTGGAAACTTGAAATTTTGTTCTGCAGGGCATTAGTTTTGCCTAGCGGGAAGAACCTGGCAAGGAAAGCATTGGAGCACTTGTCCCATGTGGTGAGCTCTTCTTGATTGCTGTAGAACCATTGCATGGCCTTCCCTAAGAGTGAGAATAGGAAAAGGCGAAGGCGGATGGCTTCAGGGGTCACATCCCTCGTGGTGAAAGTGCTGCACACTGCCAAAAACAGTTGGAGGTGGGCATTTGCATCTTCCAATGCCTTGCCATAGAAAGGACTGGCCAAAACCATGTTGATTAAGGCCGGTTTCAGCTCATAGCCTCCGTTCCCCATGTTCGGGTTCGAACCGCTGCAGGTGTTGTCTGTAGATGGGGCAGAGTAGTCACGGATTGTCTTTTCAGCCATAGTGGGTTGAGCGGACGTAGGTGGATCTTGCTGCTGAGTAAGTACAGGCCGAGGAGGGGTGAGTCATTGACGCACTCTCCTCAACAACACCTCCGGATCATTGTGGTACTTGTCTGGTAGGTCAAAACCAGTCATAAAACATCTTGTTTACACCACAAATATATAGAACAAGGGTAAGCCCACAAAGCAAAGCGGTAACTTCTCGATAGAAATATCAATATTAAATTTCCGATATCTTAGCCTATTGCTTCCCCAGCAACGGCCCCAGAAATGCTTATTGACACTTCTTAATGTCGCATCAAGAATACCACTATTCCTGGTACAGCGCCAGAAATGAGTAGGCGTTTGTTATGCTTTAAGACTAAAGGGAATTAATCCGCAAGTGCACAAAACACCATTGTAGCATTTCAACCGGGAGTATTCTAAGGTATCGTATTTATTTTTCTCAGAGAAGCTAGGCGTAAGATTATCTTGGTTTAACAAAGATATAACTACAAGAATTATACCAACTGACCAAAGACGGGGGTAAGGATATTCAAGGATAAAAGTGGGGGTAGAAACATAGGAGAAATCCACACTAGATAAATAAAGAGAATGGTTAAGCTAGCCGGGAGGACAACGAGTCTAAGTCTAAGATTCCTAAAATATATCTTCCTAATACATCTAAATCAAGCGTCAAATCTTAGTTACTCGGGTTAAGCACATGCACCAATTTCTTTGTATAGCCTCGAGTCTTACACCTGTTAGCTCACTTCAGGGCATGAAAATGATCCCACTAATATGGGTCCGTAACTAACCTCTGTACTAGTGCGTACGCTATCGCTAGACAACCCTGCTTGAGACTTCCCGAACATGGTGGATTACTAAAGGGACTTACAGGGCTGTCACCACCTGCTGCCTACCACACAGCCCGTGAACTATGCGACAATATTTCTTCCTGATAATTGTAACTTAAGGAAATGGCTAAGTTAAAACAAGTACTTGACAAGATATAAAGGGAACGATATTTATATTGATAAAGGATAAGTCTTACAAATAGAGAAAAGATACAAGAGAGCTCATACCAAGACTCTGAGATCATTCTGGAACCTTGAGCGATGCTCTCGACTAGACTCTAACTCCCGACTAAGTAACCTACTCTACTAAGTAGCACAAGTAGTGGGAAATGGACTCCTTGATATGTTTCGCTGTTGATGTTATTCTTCTACCAAATTTTCCCTCTATTTATAGGTGGCGATGGGCAGGGGGGTACTTGTAGGTGAAGAAGAGTCGATAGGCCGAAGTCGGTCCGCCGGCCGGTGGGCAAGGCCGGTCGGCCACGTGTGCCAGGCGGCCGGGCATGCCGGGCGGCATGCACCGCCGTGTGGCAGCCCAGGCCAGACGACCCTTGGATCGTGCCGGTTCATGACCGACTACTCTTGGATGGCTTGGATTTTGTCCCAATGTCAGTTGTTTGGTCGGTTCGCACAGACTCCTTCATTTTGGGGTCGGTAGGCCTCTTGGCCCTAGTGGGCTGGCCACCCCGGGTAGCAAACCCATGCCAGACGGCAGGCCAGGCCGGGCGGCGGCCTTGGCTGGGTGCCGACCCCCTCCGGGTCGCCCCTTGACTTCTCCTGGTTAGGGCACTTGTTAGCCTTCTTTCCTTAGCCATATTTCATCACTTTTGGTCCGGGAGGAGAAAACGGCATCATGGTGAAGTGTTTTGCAAAATCGGCCGGGTCGGATGATCAGCCTGACAATGATTCCGGTCGATCATCCAGGTGGCTGATTTCAGCCTTAATGACCCTGTCGACCAGCTCCTGATTTCAGCCTAAACGACCCGGTCGGGCGGTGAAAAACGGCTGTTTCACAGTGGTGATCGGCCGACGGGGCATTTCTTCATGTTGTTCCATATTTTGGCCCTTTTATACTTGCAAACACATATCTCACCAAACTTGTGGAATCTTAGTAGTTTAAAAAAATAGTTTTTAATCTTAGGTCTTTACCTTGCATTTCCTCACCGATTGGCGGCTGATATTGGGTTTTATAGGTTGCCAATAATTGGGGCCTGTTGCCCGAAGCTGCCGCAGACATAGGAGACTGTTGTCCAATTGTCATGACTGGCTAGCTCGCATGGAAGGACCCGTGACCAGACAACGGGGCTGGAGAAGCTCGTGGTGACAGGACAACATCACGACGTTTCCAAATGATGAAAGAGCCGAGCACATCTTTGAAAGTTTCTATACCCGCATCAGGTATCGGACATTCGATCTTGTTGTCCGCATAGCCACGTACTATTTTTGACATGGTCACACGCATGTAACTAGGGGGGGGGGGGGATATCCCTGTTATAGAGTGTCTGTCATGGAAATGCCATGCTGGACGCAACCTTCATCGTCTTCCCCTTGTAACCAAATGGCACATGCAACTCACAAGGAGTATCCTCAGTGATGTCCTTCGTTTCAGATTGCATGGAGACTGATGGTTGACCGGTGACTAATGGTTGCGTGGAGACTGATGGCTGGGTGGATGCGGACGAATCACGGAAGAAGGCATCCATTGTAGTCTGTAGGTTGGGGTCCAAATGACCGCTTTCTTTATCGATAACAAACATAAGAAGTTGTCACCTCCAAACCTCCATGGCTTTCTCTTCTTGCTCTTTCTTGTGCAATGTATGCTTCTTGTATAGGTGTGAGGATGTTCAAGAGAAGCCTTCTTTCCATGTTGCCGATGATGACACTCCTCGTACCCGATCACCTCCTTGGTCCCAATGGCCTTCGCAAACTCATCCTAGTGATATTCAGGTGTATATAGACCAGCCTCCGTCTGCGTCGTGATGGGACCTTTCAAGGCTTGCACGACTTCAACTGTCACAGCATCCTTCACAATAATATTTCCTTCATTGGTTAACTCGGAGTGACCATATACCCAATTCCTGGCACATTCATTGGTGTTTGGCAAAGGATCAGGTTTTCTTTCCGTGCGGAGCTTGGCTTCCCTCTCTCTCCAAATCGGAATCTTCTTTTTGTATCCGCCCAGACTTAACCGCGGCTTGTACTTGTTCCGCTTGTTTAGCTCAACCATCTTTTCACTAAGCTTATTCAAAAAACTGCTCGTCTTCTGCTCAACAAACTCATCCCATTCCTGTTGACTAATAGTTCCATGCTTATCGAATGGGGTTTTATTTTTCTTGACGTGTTGGTAGTTGAGTTCGGACTTGTAATCTTGAACGATGTGATTGAGAGAGGACATTGCGGCCTTCTTGGCTCTCTCGAGATCTACTGGCTAGAACCGGATGGTTGCAGTGACATCAGCCCATAGATCATCTTTTCTGCCATCCGGGACTTGACGCCAATCTTGCGACGTGATTTTGCAATGGTCCCTCACCACTTTGCCGCAACGGTTCCACCATTTGGCGTTGATACCAGCGGGCTCAATCAGTTCTCCATCTTTAGGGTCTAGTGTAGTAACCTCATAGATGCCCTCTACCTTGTTCACGGAGCGTTGACTGCGCTTGCGTTTGTGTGTGGACACTTGGGTAGGCACCACTTCCATTTGCTGCTCGAGGGCCTCATTTTTCGCAGCCTTTGCTGCAAATAGCCAACGGGCACTTCGTCGAGGGCCCTAGGATATAAGTAGTAGATTTTAGTTGACAATATCTATCTAACAAATTAGTTAAACAATTGAGGAAATCATCTTTGACAAGATACCTCATTTTCAGGCACGTAATCTGGGTCCGGGCTCCCCAATCAACGTTCCTTTGGTAGTGGTGGATGCAGATCTTCTGCTTCTTCCTAGTGTTCGCTTGATGCTTCATCGTCTGAAGACGAGCCCTCTTCCAAGGGTGCCTTGAGGGCATCTATCTCATTCGTTGCTTCTAACAAATTTTCCTCTTGAGAGGGCATCTCGGCCGCCATGACAAGAAGACTTTGACACCTTATATTAGATATGACGACTAGTTTAGAAAACAAGGAGTATAATACATAAGTAGTAGAGAGAGACAAGGAGAAGAATAGAAAAGTGAAAATTTTCTCTCAGTGCGGGTTGCCGAATCAGCGGCCTTTCAACTCTCTAAGATCCTTGACATGTACATCAACATGTATTCGATATCCTACGATATGGTCCATGTCACCGAATTAGTCTCACTTAGCCCGTTTTCATCATTGAGCATGTGTCGATCGTCTATATAGAATAGATAAGTAGTACAAAGAGACAAGGAGAAGGATAGAAAAGTCAAAATTTGCTCCCAGTGCGGGTTGCTGAATGAACGGCCATCCAACGCTTTAAGATACTTGACCTGTACAACAGCATGTATCCAATATCCTAGGATATAGTCCATGTCGCCACACTAGCCTCACGTAGCCCGCTTTCATTATTGAGCAATGATCGTCTACGTAGAATAGATAAGTTAAAATTTGCTCTTAGTATTGAGTATATAAGGGAGTGAGCATCAACCTAGTATATAAGGCATTGAGGATCAACCTAGCTCACTCTCACTTAGCTCACTCTCAGTATTGACCATTTTATAAGCTCAATGTTAACATAAACTATATAGGGAAGTGAGCATCAACGTAGTAACTAAGACCAGAATAGAACATAAAACATATGAGCATAGAAAATAGAGGGTAGCAGAATAAAAACTAGGACAGCAAGGCATGATGGCAACCTAGGACAGCAGAAAAACTAGGATCAGCATAGGGCAGCAACCTAGGACAGCAGAAAAACTAGGATCAGCATAGGGCAGCAATCAGAGTACCAAGCATATGGCAGAAAAATAATTATATGCACATGTAAACTACTATATGGCAGCAAGCATATTCACCAGCAGGTAAGGGTAAGTGCAAAATGAACCATATTCACTAGCAGATATCAAGATAAATATGCCATCAAGATAAATATATGGCAGCAAAATGGTTACCAAAAATTCAAACAATAACCGCAATAATATCACACAAGCAGCAGCATACAAGCAGGTAGCATACAAGCAGGCAGCATACAAGCAGCAGCATACACGCAGGCAGCTACTATCATTGAGCTTGGAATGAAGCAAGGCAAATTGTTACCTGCTCTGGCAGCACACAAGCAAATAGTTACCTGCTCTAGCCGCACACAAGCAGCAGCATACAAGCAGGCAGCCACTATCATTGAGCTTGGAACGAAGCAAGGCAAGAAAAAGAGGAGGGGAGAGGGGAGGGTACAGCGCTTACCAGACAGAAAAATACACCAATAAGCAAGAGATTGCATATAATATAAACACCTAATAATTATAGTACCAACTGAAGTAGAGGAGAAAACAAGAGATAGATATGGTAGCTGACTTTTTCTTTTCAACATCACTATAAACTACAGCGTGCATGGGTATCAAGATCTATTATAGCAGTGCTAAAGGGTTTGGCCCGAAAAAGATAATGGTCCACTAGTGCAAATCTATGACACACAGAGAACACAACACTGAACATGGACAGATGCATACAAACTGCTCTTATTTGTAAAAACAATTACGCTCATGTAAATTATATTTAGCATTCTGTGGGGAAGAATGGATTCCATGAAGAATATGAAACCAAATTAAATCATCAATTCCTGCTACTGATTACCCACAGCCTATATTGCTAAAGGAGGTACCGATTAAGGATATGGTTCCAATACAGTACACCAATTCCTCATGAGACTACTAACAACATATTAGAGACCATATGAAAGGCATTTTCAGAAATGACCAGGGTAGAATAACTGCAAGAACTAGGCAAACCAGCAAAGCATGCCATGTTTTACTTATTCACCAATACAAGTGATTGTCAGGCGAAGAGAATTATACAGTCATCTAACTACACACAAAAAAAAGACATTCCATGCACACAGCTTTCCTGTAAGCAGCAGCACCTGACTATCTAAGCATCAAAATTCCAAAACCTCTCATAGAATACAGTGATAGCACAAATGAGTAAACATATTCCAAAAAAAAAAGAGTAACATTAGCTCCTTGATACCTTGACCATTCAAGTGGCTAACAAAACAGAGAGCTAAAGCAGAACTGTGATTGCTAGTGTTACGGGATTGGATTGGATGTCTTCTCTTCCTCAGTCCCGCAAGTAAAAGTTAATGCGGGGAAACAACTTACAATTCCCCAATACAGACAGATACGCTTTACCCTCATTAACTTTCACTACCAGGAGAAGCTGTTAACTGTAGGAAATAATCCTTGCCTTCCATGTTTACTGATTTACTTTCCTTAGTTTATTTGCTATGTTTAGAAAGCTAGCTGTGCCTGATCGGAGGTCGTAATTTTTCTTTCCTTGTAATCGTACTTTCCTTGCTTGTAATTGTCTATATAAGTAGAGGAATAGCACCAGAAAACGCTGCCTCATTTTGCAGCACAAACAAGACAGTGTGCACTTGTGTTCTTGCGTGAGTTGTGTGTGTGTTGTGGCCGTGATCTCGCCGGTGACGTGCGCGTCGTTTCTCCGGCGAGGTTTCTAACAAGTGATATCAGAGCAAGGTTGCGAGCCTAGGCGATGTCCGGTGACGGGAAGGGCGATGGCAAGTCCGGCACCAAGGGCGACAACTCCAACGACGGCGTCGTGATCTAGCGGGTGATTCGTGAGGTGGGAGGCGGGACTAGCTACCCCGCCCTTACCAAGACCAATTACTCTGATTGGGCGCTTTTGATGAAGGTGAAGCTCAAGGCGCGGGCGCTCTGGAACGTCATCGAGAAGGGCGGCGCCGATGCGCAAGAGGAGATGATGGCACTCGACGCCTTGTGCGGCGCGGTGCCACCGGAGATGGTGCCGACGCTCGCCAAGAAGGAGACGGCGAAGGAGGCCTGGGACGCGATCGCGACCATGAGGGTCGGAGACGACCGCGTGAAGAAGGCGACAGCGCAGCAGCTGCGCCGGAAATTCGACCTCGCCACGTTCAACGACGGTGAGACCGTCGAAGACTACGGGCTCCGCCTGGAAGGCATGGCGGCGCATCTCGCCACGCTAGGCGAGGAAGTGAAGGACGCGGACATCGTCGCGAAGATGCTTCGTAGCTTGTCGTTCCGTTTCAAGCAGATGGCGCTCGCCATCAAGACACTGCTAGACGTGTCGACGATGACGGTCGCCGAGCTGACGGGCCGGCTCAAGGAGGCGGAGGAATCGTTCGATGAAGCGCCGGCGTCGCTGCAGCTTGAGGGAAAGCTGTACTTCACGGAGGAGCAATGGGACGCGCGGCGGAAGAAGCGCGAGGCGGAGTACGGCGGCGGCAGGCGTGGGCGCGGGCGTGGCGGTCCGATGAGCGGGTCGTCGAATTCAAACAAGCCCACCGACGATGAATGCCGGCGCTGCGGAAAGCTAGGTTATTGGGCACGCGAGTGTCGATCGCGGCCCAAGAAGGAGCAAGTCCATGTCATGCACGAAGAGGAGGAGGCCACGTTGCTGTTCGTAAACTCGTCCTCTACTAGATCCACCGTACCGCCGGTGACATCGGTGGGCTCACCGGCGAGTCCGCCCCCGCATGCTGACTTGTTGCCGCAAGAGGCGGGACACGTGCATGGCGGTGGGGGATCAACGACGGCGAAGACGCCGTCGGCCGTGCAGATCGAGCTGCATGAGGAGAAGGTGTTCGCCCACCTCGGAGAAGAGGAGGAGCGTGATGCCAAGACTTGGGTCTTGGACACCGGGGTGACGAACCACATGTCCGGGTCACGGGCGGCGTTCGCGGACATGGACACGGAGGTGTGCGGCACGGTGCGGTTCGGCGATGACTCGGTAGCGCGGATCGAGGGCCGTGGCACAGTCACGTTCGTGTGCAAGAACGGTGAGCTTCGATCGTTCTCCGGGGTCTACTTTATTCCTCGGTTGACGATGAACATCGTGAGCATCGGACAACTCGACGAGGTCGGCTACAAGATCGACATCGACTCTGGTGTGATGCGGATTCGAGAGCCCGGCGGCCAACTACTAGCCAAGGTGACGCGCGCGGGGAACTGGGTGTATGTGCTCCACATCAAGATGGCACAACCGGTTTGCTTGGCGGTTCGCAGCCGTGGCGACGAGGTGGCGTGGCTCTGGCATGAGCGCTTCGGCCATGTCAACATGGCGGCGCTACGCAAGATGGCTCGGGAGGAGCTGGTGCGCAGGCTGCCGGAGCTCGGACAGGTGGCGGAGTTGTGCGAGGCTTGCATGGCTGGCAAGCAGAGACGCACCTCGTTTCCGATACAAGCGGAGTACCGAGCACGACGGCGTCTAGAGCTGGTGCACGGTGATCGTTGTGGGCAGATCACACCGACGACTTCGAGCGGCAACAAGTACTTCTTGCTGCTCGTCGACGACCTCACCCGGTTCATGTGGGTGGCCATGATGCCATCCAAGGATCGTGCAACAGAGGCGATAAAGGCGATTCAAGCTCGCGCCGAGGGAGAGTCCAAGCTGAAGCTCGGCGCGCTCCGCACTGACCGCGGTGGCGAGTTCAACTCGACAGAGTTTGCGGAGTATTGCGCGGCGGAAGGAGTCCACCGCCAGCGCACTGCTGCATACAGCCCGCAGCAGAACGGTGTTGTAGAGCGCCGGAACGGCAGAGTGGTGGCGACGGCAAGAAGCATGCTCAAGGCCAAAGGCTTGCCCGGTTGGCTTTGGGGTGAGGCGGTGAGCACCGTCGTGTACGTGCTGAACAGGTGCCCGACGAAGAGTGTGGAGGGCATGACTCCGTTCGAAGCCTGGCACGGGAAGAAGCCCGCGGTGCACCACTTGAAGACGTTCGGTTGCATCGTCTATGTCCGGAACACGACGCCGCACCTGAAGAAGTTGGAGGATCGGGGCCGTAAGATGATCTTCATTGGCTACGAGCGCGGCTCCAAGGCGTACCGCGCGTACGATCCTACCACGAAGCGTGTCCACGTAACGCGTGACGTGGTGTTCGACGAACAAGCCCAGTGGGACTGGGGCACCCACAACGGCGACGATGAGTCAAGCGGTGGCGATGACGTGTTCACGGTTGAGTTCACCACCTCGGGCCCAGCCACTCCAGAAGTTGATGGAGTCGTCGAGGCGGCTGGAGGAGGAGAATTGGGGGAGCAATCGCCGCCTCCCGTTGCGGGCAATGAGGCCCTCAAGGCTGTCGGTGAGGAGCTAGAGGCCGGCGTCGATGACGACAATCTTGAAGCCGACCACGATGAGGACGAGCCGATCCGGTACCGCAACATCAACGATATCATCGGACCGGCGTCTCCGCGCGGTTTTGCACTACGTGCGTTGGTCGCCGAGGAGCTGCACATGGTGAGCTCCGACGAGCCCGCCTCTTTCGCCGAGGCGGAACGCAGCCCGAGCTGGAGGGTGGCGATGATGGAGGAGATGGCTGCGATTGATGACAACGGGACATGGTCTCTCGTCGATCTCCCTCCGGGTCGCCGTGCCATTGGCCTGAAATGGGTCTTTAAGGTGAAGAGGGATGAGCATGGGGCGGTGGCCAAGCACAAGGCACGCCTCGTGGTGAAGGGATATGCGCAACACCACGGCATCGACTACGATGAGGTGTTCATGCCCGTGGCGTGGCTAGACTCGGTGCGCCTGCTCATCGCCCTTGCGGCGTACGAGGGGTGGGAGGTGCACCATATGGATGTCAAATCGGCATTCCTGAACGGCGAGCTACAGGAGGAGGTCTACGTTGAGCAGCCGGCCGGTTTTGTGGTCGGTGGGAAGGAGCATAAGGTGCTCAAGCTACAGAAGGCAGTGTATGGGCTACATCAAGCGCCGCGTGCATGGAACGCGAAGCTGGACGAGACTCTGGTGGGGCTTGGCTTCACGAGGTGCCCATTGGAGCACGCCATCTATGTTAGGAGGAATGGCGTGGCGCAGCTGGTGGTCGGCGTGTATGTCGACGACCTTGTGATCACCGGCGCCAGTTGCGACGATATCAAGCGTTTCAAGGGGGAGATGGCAGCAGCATTCAAGATGAGCGATCTCGGCCTGCTTCACTACTATCTTGGCATTGAGGTGAAGCAGAGTGCGAGGGGAATTTCGCTGAGCCAAGGAGCTTATGCGGCCAAGCTGCTGGAGAAAAGCGGCATGGCAGGGTGCAATTCAGTCCAAGCACCCATGGAACCGAGGCTAAAGCTGAGCAAGACGAGCGAGAAGCCGCCGGTCGATGCTACTGTGTATAGAAGCATTGTCGGGGGCCTCAGGTACTTGGTGAACACCCGCCCCGATCTTGCTTTCTCTGTCGGCTATGTGAGTCGGTTTTTGGAGGAGCCGCGCGAGGATCATATGGCTGCGGTGAAGCATATCCTCCGATACGTGGCGGGGACCCAGAATTGGGGACTCTGGTATGGCAGAAAGGAGAAGAAGGAGGCACTCGAAACAGGGTTCAGCGATAGCGATTTCGCTGGGGATGTCGATGCTAGGAAAAGCACGACAGGGGTGATTTTCTTCCTCGGCAGCAGCCCGATCACCTGGCAATCGAAGAAGCAGAAGGTGGTGGCTCAATCAAGCTGCGAGGCAGAATACATGGCAGCAGCAAATGCTGCTTGTCAGGCACTCTGGCTCAAGCGCGTGCTAGCAGAAATGCAGGGAGCGGCGCAGAGCGTGCCAGTGTTGAGGGTGGACAACAAGTCCGCCATTGCGTTAATCAAGAATCCGGTGCTCCATGGACATTGTAAGCACATCGAGGTGAAGTATCACCTTGTCCGGGAGTCCGCAGAACAGGGCCTGATCAAAGTGGATTTCATTCGAAGTGAAGAACAGCTCAGTGACATCTTGACCAAGTCTCTCGGCAAAGTCAAGTTTCATGAGCTGCGTTCCAAGATCGGCCTGATCAATGTTGATAATCACGACGGCAAGGCTTAGGAGGAGATTGTAGGAAATAATCCTTGCCTTCCATGTTTACTGATTTACTTTCCTTAGTTTATTTGCTATGTTTAGAAAGCTAGCTGTGCCTGATCGGAGGTCGTAATTTTTCTTTCCTTGTAATCGTACTTTCCTTGCTTGTAATTGTCTATATAAGTAGAGGAATAGCACCAGAAAACGCTGCCTCATTTTGCAGCACAAACAAGACAGTGTGCACTTGTGTTCTTGCGTGAGTTGTGTGTGTGTTGTGGCCGTGATCTCGCCGGTGACGTGCGCGTCGTTTCTCCGGCGAGGTTTCTAACATTAACCAATCTAAGAAGCAGCTTAACGAATTTTCAACAAATTATGCCAAGTAAGTTCACCTAAAAAAATAACAATTATGTGGACAATTCATATAAAATCCTCAATAATACAGTAACATCCAACATCCAGATTCCTCGAGGATTCAATTCAGTCCCAAGCAACCCTAATCCCCTAAAACATTTAGCAGCAGCATTCGCAAAAACAACGCCCTCAGACTGTAGTCACCACACGGAGGAAAGAGCACAAAGCAGAAAAAGCAGAGTCGAAGACGAGTAGGGGGGAGGTGCGGGAGCTCGTCCCTTGGGCGCGTACGAGGAGGGGGAGGAGGCCGGCGCGTGTCGTCGAGGAGGGGGAGGAGGCCCACACGCTTGTGTTCAATGAGGGGAGACCCGTGCGTGTCATCGAGGAGGGGGAGGTGGCCCACACATGTCGTCGTGGATGGGGAGGAGGCCCACGCGGTGATAGTCGACATGCTCGAGGAGGGGGAGGAGGCCCGCTCGAGGATGGCGCAAAGGAGTCGGGGAGGCGTCAGGGAGCCTGTCCGGTGGTGCTTGTTGTCGATGAGGGGGAGGAGACGGCGGCCATCGATGAGGAGAGGAGGAGGAGGCCCACGCGGCTGCCAGGGTTGGGGAGGGGGGCCGCACTCATCGCCGATGAGGGGGAGAGGACGAGGGCCCGATACGGCGGCGCTCGAGGAGGGAGGAGCCCACAAGGTGGCCATCGATGAGGAGGCAGCGGACGGAGGGCGGAGGAGGCGGGGACGCGGTCGGGAGAGGAGACGGAGCTTAGGGCTTGGGCAGCCTGTCGGTGTCGTTCATCTCTATCGCGGTTTGGGTTTGGGCCCTGCCGTGCCCGTGCTTATATAAGGCAATGCTCTTTAGCAGCGGCTCAAGAAGAAAACCGCCGCTAGAAAGGAATAGTGTCGGTTGGTCTTGTGAACTGCCGCTAAAGAGCTTGCCCCACGGCCCCATGAACCGAGGACCTGGTCCACCTATTTTTGGATTATTCATTCTCTAAAATTGTATTATTCATTCTCTAAAATTATATTTAAATTGTATTATTCATTTTCAAAAATTATCAGAGCCTTGTTTTTTGCAGAAAAACCCTTGAGTTCATTATTAATTATATTTTAATCCTATCTTTTTACACTTAGGCCCCTGTACTTAACAACCCTATACTTTTTATTAATTAAATTCAGTCCTAATATTTTTACACTTTAATTCTTGTCATTTTATAAAATTACAAATGTCCCTGAACCCTTCTATTTTTAATTTTTAGCCCCTAAAACTTCAAACTAGCTTAACTTTTCAACCATAACTTCGATTTAGGTGATTTTTTTGTAGAAACGTCCCTACACTTTTTCAAAATTATATTGTCAGTCCTCTTATTTTTTCTTGCACTCCTAGATTCAACTAAGCATAAGTTACATAGAACATAATACAAGGTTCTCCAAATGAATGATACAAAAATAAAATTACATGGTGCTTGAATTAGCCTTGAATGACTTTGCCTTGGCAGTGATCGATGTGCATATAGGGCATTCCGCCAGCAAAGGAGATTCTTGCTTCTACGACTTTAAAATTTTTTGGATCTATGGAAAATGGCACCTTGTCATATTGATTGTAGTCATCTCGATCCGCCACATTCTCCACTCCAACGATTCTTTGTTTACCTGGAACAACAATGTATTTCTTCTCGTACTTTGGATCAAGTACATAAAACACCTATTCCATGGTCTTGGCAAGTATCCAAGGCTCATCTTTGTGACACAACATTGTTAAGATCAACAATTATGAAACCATATTCATCCACCTTGATGCTATTAGGGTGCTTCACCCATTTGCATTTAAATATGGGAACCGGTAGATTTGCACCATAGTCTAGTTCCCATATGTCCTCAATGTACCCGTAATACGAGGTTTTCTGGTCCTCTTTGTCAATGGCTTCTACTCAAACACATCTGTTTTGACACTTGCTCTTCTTATTCTTCTATTATGTGTAGAAGGTAAAACCATTAATGTCATATGCCTGAAAGGTAACCACAGTTCTTCTCGTGCAGTTAGCCAACTTTCTCAATATTTTATCTTCCATGGATTCGCCACTTGGAAGGTCTTTGGAGCTAAACCATGATGTGAAAGAGCGGTTGTGCTCATCTATGATCCATTCATCCGTCGCATCCTTGTTGTTCCGGCGGAGGTCTAACAGATGTTTCTCAAAGTATGGTCCCACAATCTGCGTCTGTTGCAATACGCTGAAATATGCTTGGTCCACTCATTTGAAGTCACGATCGATGAATGATCTACGTCCTTTGGTACCTTTTCCAGACAATCTACCCTCACGACAAGACATGGGGAGACCAATTGATCTGCTACCATCATTAATGTAATCTGAGCAACATTCAAAGATTTCCTTAGTTGTGTAGACCTCGATCATAGAACCCTTTGGATGTGAACCAGTACGTACATAGCGTTTCAATACATACATGAATCTCTCAAACAAAAAGATCTGATGCAGGTAGACGAGGCCCAATACAGAGATCTGGTCAACAATATGAATCATGAAGTGTTCCATCGTATCAAAAAAGGATGGAGGGAAGACCATCTCAAGTATGCACATTGTTTCCTTCATGTGGGTTCGTAGGTCATTTAGCTCATCCTCAGTTTTCACCTTCTTCTCTACCGCGTTAAAGAAATAGCAAAGGCAAGTTACAGCCATCTTCAGCCATGGCGATTTCACAGCTAGGATAGCAATAGGAAGAAACATTAAAAGCATTATATGGCAATCATGAGTGTTGTACCCACTTATCTTTAACTCTTCCATGTTTACAAGATTCTTGATATTCGATTAGAAACCCGTCGGTACTTTAATCCCACTGAGGCACTTACAGAATGTTGATTTCTCCTTTATCGTAAGGGTGTAGCTTGTCGGGGGGAGAAAGTACTTTCCATTTGCTCTTTCATATGGATGGAGCTCTGGTCTTATTCTCATCTCTACAAAATCTCTACTTGCGTTGAGTCCATCCTTTGTCTTACTAGGTTGGTCGAGTATAAGTCCGCTAGTACTATCAAATACACTCTTTCCAATATGCATCCAGTCGAAGGCATGATTCACTACCAATTCTTTCCAATAATTGAAATATACGAAGAAAATAGATTTCTTCTGAAACAGCGTGAGACCTTTTGCCTTTTTGACTCCCTTCACTGGCTTTCCAAAAACAACACTGACATTTTTAACAAGGTCAAACACGACACTGTTAGTCCAACATCGAGGTTCTGTGCCATTCTCACATACGGACCCCTCCAACCACAGTTTCTGTAGGTCTTTGAACAATGGTACTAAGAACACGTCTATGTCGTTTCCAGGTTCTTTGGACCCAGATAAAAGAGTGGTCAGCAGTAGGTACTTACGCTTATGGCATAACCATGGTGGAATGTTGTACATTGCTTGTATCACTGGCCAAGTGCTATGCGGATTCCTCATTTGACCGAATGGGTTCATCCCTTTTGTACTAAATGCAAACCGTAGGTTCCTTTCCTCATGAGAGAAGTCTCGATGATTCTCATTGAACTTTTTCCACCGCGTTCCATCTGCGGGATGCCTGAGCTTACCGTCCCCCTTGCGTGCATGCCATGTCATCATTGCTGCATCTCTAGTGTTGGCGAACAAGCGTCTGATGCGATCAACCACGGGTAAGTACCACATGACTAAGGCAGGAACCTTACTATCATCACTGTCATCAATGATAGAACTTCTTTTCTTCTTTCTTCTCTTTTTGGTATTCTTCACGCTACCATTGGCCTCACAATCATTGTTCCTCTTGTAATGACTGCGTTTGCACCTTGGGCATCTCACAGCGTCCTGATGCTCCTTTTGATACAATATGCAACGATTTGGACATGCATGAATTTTTTGCACGCCCAATGAAAGTGGCGAAATCAGCTTCTTAGCAATATATGTTATCCTTGGCAACAAGTTGGGCTTCGACGGTGCATTGGAAAGACGTTTCAACAAATCCGTGCAACTAGCGTCCGACCAGCCATGCTTGGCCTTCAGCTTCATTATCTCAAGTATAGTATGCAACACGGTGAACTCTTTACTACATCCCTTAGATTCATCATACAATGGATCATATGATGCGTTATCTATTCTATGAAAATCAAGCCCCTTAGTTGTACCGGCATTGATCAACACATGTGGCTCAAGGTGACATAACAACTCCTCAACATCAAAATCAGCTTCACTAGGCGACTCCGTCGCATCTGCACTAGGCGAATTGACAGCCTCAAATTCAACTTCAATATGCTTATCAAATTCCATATTGGCCACACTGTTCTCACCATGTTTTGTCCATCTCGTGTACCTCTCAACGAAACCTCTCCGCGCTGTGTGAGTTAATTACTTCTATATCATTCCACAGCTTCTGATTCTTGCAATCAGAACACGGACAATATATATCAGTCATCCCGTCACGTCAAGCATATTGTGCAGCCCCTACGACAAATTTAGAGACTTCTCGTAAAAGTATTGGACCCGGTCTTGGTGCCTTGTACATCTAAGATCTATCCATCGCGAACGACCTTGAACGAGAACAAAAAGAAATATTATAAATTAATTAATTTATTATGTGTAACCAAAAGATTAAACATTCATTAAATATAAAAATATACATATTGAATAATAAATACATAAGGTGAGAAGTATTATGCAAGGTAAAATGAAACAAACATCAAATTATTCTATATATTATTTAACTTTTATCGAGAAATTAGAAAAATGAATATCCCTCTTGCCCTAACACACACTCTTTCTCTCCTATAGTAACCAAACTAGATATAGTAATTTTTTTGTGTAGTGATAAAAATAGATGATGTGTGCCTTCATAAACTTCAACTACAACCCAATGGAACCATACAAATCAAACGAATTTAGCTAAAATTTGATGAAAACCTAAAAAACTTGAAGTACAAAATTCAACATGATTTCAATACAATAGCATAAAAAATGTATGAGATGAGTTTCTCTTACCTCAGAGAGCAAATTTCTATAAAAAAATAAACTCAAAACCTTCCGCCCTTGATTTTTGTGATTTGCCCAAATTTTCGCGCCGCCACTGTTCGAGTGAGGGCCGGAGCTGTCCGAACGCGGCTTTTATAGCCTGGGCACTTTATAACGGTGGTTGACATTGTTAACCGCCGCTATTATACGCTCAATAGCAGAGGTTGGCATTTTCAACTGCCGCTATTATGCGCTCAATAGCAGCGGTTGGCATTTTCAACCGCCGCTATAAAGAGGCACCATTAGTAGCGGCGGTTGACAATTCCAACCGCCGCTAGAAATGGTTCTATAGCGGCGGATTGAACCACAGCAGGGGCCTAGAGCTCTTTAGCGGCAGCTCACTTCGTTTTGCGCCACTACGTGGTTTTTGGTCCGCCGCTATAGAGCTGTTTTGTGGTAGTGTCCTCACTACTAGACCTAGCATTTTCTGAAGTATCCTGGGCTCCAGGTACTTCAGCCTCTACTAGGTCTTTCAACCAGCAGGGATACTCCACTTTCTTGACTACTAGCTCTTTGTATCCCACTGCACGCTGTGCTAAATGATGTGCTACTTCATTCACATCTCTTTTGATCTTGTCGAAGGTAGAAGCTGGTAGGAGGGCACTCGACGCATGGATGTCATTCATGATGTCTGCCCAGCTAGATCTCATTGGGGTCTTTGAGTTTAGGGCGTCAGGTAGGTGCGCACAGTCCACCTCGAACCTCGCTGGTTTGCAGCGAATCCATTCAGCTGTAAGGTGTACCCCCTCCAGACAAGCTTCTGCTTTGGCTTCTTCAATTGATGCACACCATCATAGGAGACGCCAAGTGGCGAGGAGCACCCCCCCCCCCCCCCCCCCCCCCCGCCCAGCTTCATCCTGAACTATGATACCGGCTCCTGCTTCTCCTATATTAAGACAGAAAGCTGCATCAGTGTTAACTTTAACCCAGTTGTTTGGAGGTGGTTTCCATTTTTCCTTTGTTTTAGTGGCTTTTATTCATGTCCTCATGTTCCGCCTTCCTGATTCTACTTCCTAAAAAATCTTCCTTTTTCCTTTTGTGTCCATCACCCCTGTCGCGGATAAGCCATTTGCAATGTTAAGTGATTCCACGTAACTAGAGAGGAAGCGTGTAGAGCCTATAATTGACCCTGTGCCTTTCCCATGGACAATGTCATTACTAAGGTGCGATGCTCTCCAAAGTAGCAGTAGAACTCTAGCACCCATATCCTTTTTTATCACGCCCAGCAGTACCAGGAGCCATTCTGGCCCAATATATACGAACTGTTCTTCGTCCGGCAATAAGCAGATTTTCCTCAGTTCCTCTCGTAGAGCTGCGGCCTTTGTATAGCGTACTACCATGTAAAACCACTTTCGTCCTCCATGCCGCAAATCTGGCATGTGGCTAGCCTCTCCATATTTCTGTGCCTCCTGTTTAGTTGGGTGGCCAGGCCTTCTTGAGACAATCTCCATGCAAACACTCAAATCTTCTGCGGCACTGTCACTTTCCAAATGTTGTTGTAGAGCACTCTCTTCCTGTTTGCATGTGTACTGCTCCCTTCTTGCCTCCTTTCTTGCTGACCTATTTGTAAAGCAAGTTTGTATGCACTTTTCACTGTAAATATACCGTGCCCTTCATAATGCCAGACAATGTTATCCTTCAGGCTTGTTTCACTAAGCCTCAACATGAGTACCTCCTAATCGTCCTGTGACTGAAAACAAGATTGTAGAATGTTCCTGTCTATCCAAAATTTCATATCTCATGATTCTCTTCCTTGGCCGCTGTTTCGCTTCTGGATCAATGGATAAAAGCAGCAGGCAATGGTCAGACCTAGAAGAGATCAAATGTTTGACCCGGCCATCTCGGAACCATGCCGACCACGCTGGTGAGGCCATAGCATGGTCTAGCCTTACTTTCACATTTTGTTGTCCTTGTTGTTTGTTGTCAAAAGTCCATGGAACACCGGATAAACCCATATCATGTAGGTCGCATTGCAATAATACCTCCCTAAAATCCATCATTTGCCTCTCTGGGCGTCGCCTGTTGGAGAAGTGCTCAAATTGCCACATAGCCTCATTGAAGTCCCCGATCATCATCCATGGAGCTGCTGAGCGCGGTTTGATTCGCCTCAACAACTCCCACATGATGTGTCGGTCCTGTGTACATTGTTCCCCATACACGAATATGCCTCTCCAACCTGCATGTTTATCCTCACCCGAGATCAGAGTGTCAATATGATGCAATCCGTACGATAAAATTTCCACTTTTATTGAACTATCCTAGTACAAAGCAAGACCTCCACCTTTACCTTCACCATTTACTACATAACAATTATTAAAACCTAATATAAACAGGAGATTTTCCACTGTATTTTTTTGTTGCCTAGTTTCAGAAATAAAGACTAGAATAGGGCGATAGACTTGTACAAGTCGAACAAGCTCTTGAATTGTACGGGAACACCCTAACCCCCGACAATTCTAGCTTATGATACTCATTTCTCCTGACGGGGCCCCTCCTGGGCTCCCGTTAGGTTTTTGAGAGTCGATGCAGCTGCCTCAGCCTTCCTCTTCTTGGCAAAAGACACCTCCATGTCCTCCACTCCATTGTCCTCAATAGGTTCAGTCTTGACATCTGCTAGATTTACTAAAATCTGCCTCCCGTGACTCAACAGGTTTTGCACAGTATCCTGAATACTAGGCGATAATAATTTTCTTTTTTCATCTTCTCTACTTCCCGCCCTATCACCTTCCCTTCCAGACCAACCTTTGGCTTAGATGCCTGGCTAGTCCCAAACTTTCTAGCATGGAATCTCTCCACAACCGTGCTATTCTTTTTCTCCTCACCCATTGTCAAGCTATCTTTAGTGTCGTCATCTGTGGTAGTCATATGTGTCACACCCGGTTATAAGGACAAAACCAAGTGCTATTCATATGTGTGCCCAGGAACAGGTTTGACACATATCGATAGTAAAGTGAATAACAGTATAACCAATGTCATTATTAAAGTGTACCATTATTACATAAATAGTTGTCTTTAAAGACTAAGAACCACTCTCTCATAGAATAACAGCGGAAGACACCATAACACCACAGGCAATCGACCGGGGGCACGCTTGCCTAGTAGTAGTCTTCATCAATGCAGTCCATCTCTCCATCTTCTGAGTAGCAGTTTATAGTACAACAACAAAGGAAAATAGCAAGGGTGAGCACATGCCGTACTCAGCAAGTGGGGGAAAGCATGACATGCAAGCTGAATAGAAGAAAGGCCAACATAATGGTTCATTTGCATAAATGAGCATCTATACCTAAGACCATTTGAAAAGCAATCCTATTTACTAGGTGAGTTGTAAAACCAAAACCCATTAATGTCAAGTAGTTATAGTCCACACAGGACTATGATTCACATAGAATTCAGAGCCACCAACTCACACAGAGTTGAACAGTCCACATAGAACACTATTCACTAAGAAGCCAGCCAATACCAACCAAACCAAACATGGCTACCCACCAAGTTCACCCAAAATCAACCCTCCTAAATGTGTGAGGATCCAGGCCGCTCATGACCGTGAGCACGACTGTTATAACAGTTTGACACTCTGCAGAGGTTGCACAACATTACCCACAGGTTGGTGATTTCATCACTATGCAGTGACTAGTTAGTCTCCATGTTGCCCAAATCACACTATCGTAGGTGTGAGGCCAAGAGATCACCACAAGGTCTTTCAGAGAGCTTTCCAGCTTGCAAACAATCCACGCTACGGTTTCACCACTGCGGAATTAAACCGTTCCTACAGAAGCCCCCTCTGGCGCCGTGGGAGGAGTGAACCGTCCATCACCTGAGTCCGAGAGTGAACCGTCCCGTCCTCATCCCTCGATTGCCTGCAAAACTGGGAAGACATCTTGATACTCAACCAAGCCTACCCATATCAGACCTGTGCTTTGCGCTGTTTTCCTCGGTGGCCGCTCCACAAACTACTATTGTGATCCCAAGCAGGTACCACCACAATCCCACAGTACTGTACCGAGTACACGTGCCTACCCGCACCATCCTTGTCATCCTACTGCTTGGAGCACCTAGGTTCCATGTTGCTAAAAAGGATTACCCATCCCTCATGATCATTATGTTAAAGTGAATCATTAGTCAAGATTAACAATAGACACTTCCAAACCCGACATAGCAAACTAAGCATGACGTACCAATTCTAACATACTAAACCAGAACCCAGGCGACAATGAAATAATATGGAATAGGACGATGACATATAGGATTCAATATTAATGAGCATGCATAGAGAATAGAGATAAATGTAAAACATAGGTTCAATATGCATCAAGAACACTTGCATGGTTCCCTTTACTGTTGCTCAAACTCTTCAAGATGGAGATCCCTGAAGTTCTCTAACAGCGGTTCGTCTACTCAATGTCACACCAAAAACAAAAGCATATAAACAAACTTAGAAACAACACACCACATAGTAACAAACAATAATGAAAACAAAAATACAAAAAAGGACGTGTTGCTACAATCGCGTGAGCGCAAGAATCGCCTCAATCCGAGTTACAAGTAAAAAGTTATGAAGGTTTAAATTTCTAGGGTTCAAAATAATAAATTAGCAAAATATTATGAAACAGTGCAAATAATTAATATTAAACACCTCGATTGGTCTGGTGCAAGAATTTCTTAGTTCCGAGCTACGGTTAAAAAGTTAGGACGATTTGAAGTTCTAAGGGTTAAAATGTAAAAACAGACAAGTTTAGGGGCCTAAAAGTAATTTTAGAAAAGTACAGGGACTAATTTTTAAAATATCAGGATGAAAAGTATAATTTATGGAAAATCTATGGACTGAAATGTAAAATGAAAGGACTAAAATATAATTCATATTAAGTCTAGGGTTGTTTTTGTAAAAGTACAGGAGTAAAATATAATTAATAATAAGTACAGGGGCGTTTTTTAAAGTTACAGGACTAAAATATTATTTAGAAACAGTCTAGGGGCTTTTCTGTAAAAATACAGTCCTCAAAATAATTATATAAAAAGGCAGGGTCCTAAATATAATTTTGTAAACGTTCTGTAAAATTTTCAGGATTAAAAAGTAATTAAAATCAAGAGCAGGGGCCTATACATAAATCTGGCATTTTCTTGTAATAAAATAAAATTAATAATAATTAATAAATAAAACAAATAAAAAAACTAATCCCGTGGACTAGGTCCACGGGGCTCGTGAACCAGGGGCGCTCCGGTCCACGGTGGACCGGGCCATACCCCTTCGGATCATCTAATCCTGGCCGTCGATCCTAGATCGGAAGGCTGAGATAGCTCTGGCGAGGGGTGGCGGCGCCGGCAACCAAAGGAGGCGGCGGCGGCCATTGAAGGCCACGGGAGCTCGCGGGGAGGGAGCTCCAGGGCATGAGAACCGAAGGGGAAGGGAGAGAGGTGGCGACGTTGAGCGGCGAGCTCACCGGGGAGGTCGTGCGCGGGCGGGGAGGCCGGAGCTCATGACGGCGCTTGCGGCGGTGCTGCGGCGGCGGCGGGCAGAGCGCGACGACAGGAGGCGCCGGCGTGTGGGGGGGGGGGGGAGGAAAGGGGCGTAGGGGGCAGGTCCCGCCCATTTTATAGGGGCGCGGCCCACTGGGACAGTGTGGCACACACACCGAGAGGCGGCGGCGGCGCGGGCACGGCTAGGGTTCGGGGAGGGAGCGGCACGCGGGTGGGCTGGGCCGAGCGGGCCGAGCGCGGTTGCTAGGCTGCCGGGGGCTGAGAGGAGAGGGGGAGTGGGCCGCACGGGGAGGAATCGGCCCAAGCCGAGGAGGGAAGGGGAGAGGAAGCTGGACCGCGGAGAGGGGATTTCGGCCCAAGGCCAGGGAAGGATTTTCTCTTCTCTTTAAAACTAAAACTATTTCCTAAATAAAATTCTAAACGAATCCTATTCGATTTTCAAATACTTTTGCACAGAATAAACTCCTACATGCAACTAATTCAAAATGAATGCAACAAACAAAATTTTAAAATAACCTATATTTGATTATTTTCTTTTGAAAATAATTCTTTTTCTTAGAAAAATATTAATAACCTAATTAATTCTAGAAAATTTTTAAAATATTTCAAATTTTGAAAAATCAAGGTGTTACAATATGAGTCCCAAACGAGATGCGATCCTTACCTCCTACACTCTGCTCATATAACTCCATATCATCAGCCGCTCCATCAACCTTCATCGCGTCTACTCCTTTTGCTAGTTCATTGCTCATGTGCTGCGGGATTGAGACTGCCAGTTTCTCCTGCTCCAAATTGGAGTTTGCTGCCTCATCCACCTCTCGTGGCACAGCTTGTGTTGCCACGAAGCCACTCCCAGCTGCATGAGTCGCTGCCCTTCTCCCCTCATTCTGCTGGCTTGAGAAATTCAGGTTCCTCCCTACCTTCGATGATCCAGCCTTTATAGTGATCTCTAGCTCGCTTTTTTGGTGGGGAGGCACGCAATTCCTCCCCAAAGCGAACTCCCTGCTCTACTAGTTGGCTGGCCTGACAATTAACCGCTGCATGTCCCATCCTTCCACATGTGAAGCAGAAGTGGGGGACATTCTCATATCTGATCATAATTTTCATAGGCCCTCTTCCCCTGATCCGGACAGTCATCTCTGGCTTCAAAGCTTTTCCTAGTGGATATTTAACCCGGATCCGGAGATAGCCAGAGTACCTCTGGTCCATCTTCACGTACCCTCCTAGCTGTCCTCCTAGTTTCTCCGTGAATTCTTTGTTCATCATCACTGGCGGCAGATCGTAGAAACTCACCCACAGTTAGGGCATCCCCTCTGTGCCACCATGGCCCTCCCTCAACTACATGCCGTTGTTCTTCCGCCGAAGCAAATTCAATGATGAATTTCCTCTCCTTAAATTGTTCCGCATGGAGCTCGCCATCAGCTCCCCACGCCTCTTTCATCTCCCTAAAGATACCAGGGGCGTTGTACTTCTTGATCGAGTTGTAGCGTGTGATAGCCCGAAACTTCTCCTTGTCTTCTACTTCCGCCTCATCTAGATCAAATTCCAGAATATCATCTTCGTCCTCTTCCTGGTCAGGCTTGTCTTGCTTCGTGTACACCTCCGTGGTCCACTCCTGCCGATCAGCCATCCTCTCTTCCTTATTCCCTTCCAGCCCGTTCTTCTGTTCTTGTTTCGTCGAGGTCTCCCCCGCCTCACACATCCCTCCTCCACCTGATGCTGTGGTTGAATTGTTATCCGCCATCCTGACGTCACTTAGCAAACCTAGATTTCTCGTCGCCGCTGCCGGCTTCGGGTGGGCAGCTCTCTCACTGAGATCTCCTTTTTCACCCCCTCCGTGGATAACAAATCAAAAAAACCAGGCTATGTGCCACGGAAACCCAGGATCTAGCGAATAAATAATCAACCACATAGTTATCTGATATCGACTCCTATTCCACCACGCGTCCAGCCATGATGTCGAGAGACTCTCCCCTTGATACGAGATGGGAACCAATACCCCAGATCAAGATGTGTAAAGCAAATACGTAGAGCCGCTAGGGTTTCCAATTGAAAAATCCCCTCCCGAGGAGCCTCGAGTTGCCCGATGGTGCTAGGGTTTCCACGTAGCGGTTTCTCATCTCTCGCCCTATAGATCTATGGTAGTGCCTGAACTTTTATTGCATTGTTAATAACATATAGGTTGTTACAAAGAATTACATGAGATTACAAGCGATGCTTCATGAAAAAAAAATCTAAAAGCCTATCCTATCCAGGAAGATTGTTACTCCACGTTTTCAGGAGAGCGCGGTCTTGAGCATTGCAGTACCGGTGCGACTATGGTGAGGTTGGATTCATCTTCATGTCAAAAAATCTTCGTGGACCGTATTTTAAGAGGAGCAATCGTGAACTCAGGAACATGCTCCTAGAGACCTTCGATATCCACTACTATTGGGGGCATAGAGATGTGCTCTGCCAACCAAAAATCTGCTGCTCGCGGACATTTTGAAGATCTATATATTCTCAACCGTTTGAATTACTAAACAGCCCTTGTATTTTGAAGATCTATATATTCACATTTTGAAGATTGTCGCATGTCTCATCTTCCCTGAGCTATGTTCTGATATTCGTTGTTTCTGAATGAGAATGAGGTATTTATTCTCCCTTTAACATGCATGTTAGGTCTAGCTATTGTTTTGTTCATAAGAAACACCAAATGTTGTGTGGTTCCGAGTGATGTGGTGTAGTTTATAAGGAACCAGATATTCCTCTCTATTAATGTAAATGTACACAACTCCCCTCTGTATTAGAGAAAAAAGACAAAAAATAACTTTAGTGCTGGATTCTTCTTCCTCCTTTTGTTTAGCGATAACTGCTTCCTGTTTCATAGACATTGATTCACTGTAATAGATTAGTGCTTCAAAAAACTAGGAAGTTCATCTTTCTGGGTGCACTTATGTATATTTGTTCAAGGATTGATCGAATCTCCATGGAGTTGAAGCGTCAGCGTGAGGAACGGATGACCACGACCATCAATCAGTCACGCAATATACTGTTATGGCGGTGTGAGGAAGGGGCAAGGCAGCACCGCGTCCTGCTGCAAGGGATGCCATCGTGGCACCATGAAGGAGTCACTGTTAGCGAATAGGATAACTATAGGTTTTTGTATCTTAACCAACCATGTATTCCTCACATAACTCATCAATATATAAACGGAACCCGGCCATCGTGTCGTGTGTGGCTTCTCCAATCCTCTCTTAAGTTCCTACATGGCATCAGATTAGGGTTTCGACCTCCGGCCTCCATCCTAGCCCGCCGCCGCCCCTGATCTCCTATTCTCCTTCTTCCGCTACGCCATCAGCTCTACCTCCTCTGCCACTTCCGGCAACACCTCTGGTGCCCTTTCCTCCGCCGCCGCACCCGCCATGTCCGCCGCAGCCTCGTTCGCAACATCTACCCACCCGCCACCTCCGGTCAATCTCGATCTCGAGGCTCACAACTTCACGCAGTGAAGCAAGCACGCCCGCGTCCTTCTCGATCGCCATGGCCTGCTCGATCACGTCGATGACACCTCTCTCGCCACCCCCGACGATGCCGCCTGGATGCAAGATGATTATGCAGTCCTCTTCGCCCTCTATGGCCTCATGTCCCGTAACGTTCACGATCTCCTTGAAGAGGACAATGAGAAAAACGCGCGCGAGCTCTGGACTGCCGCCGAAGCTCTCTTCACTGAGAACCAAGACGGTCGCTCCATCGCCTTACTTGCATAGTTCCACAACCTTGTCCAGGGCGACCTGATCGTCGCCGCCTACCTTTGTTCCCATAGTGTTACCTGAAAAAGAAGGACGTTAGATCTAGCTTCAAAGAACCTCGCTTTCGCTCTACCTACGCATCTAGTGGTAACGATCCATAGTTCTCTCTTACATGGTTTTCTGGTTGAATGATATAAATTATTTATAACTACTATAGCCTACCCATTTACTAACAGTGCGCGTCTAGATTACTTCCATCACATCTGCTAGGACTTGTCTCCGTCGCGCGAGATGAGGATCACGCAGGAGGCGGTGGAGAGCTTTCAGCATCGAGCAGCGTTCCGTCTGACCGTGGTCAAAGCCGGGCGTTCGTTGAGACCTACCACCGCGTGTTCCAGACGCGTGACACGTTCACAAAATGGGGCATCGCCCAGCTGCTGGCATGCTACCCCGGCCGCGTCCCCGACCTGGACCTCATGTTCAACTGCGAGGCATGCCACCGCCGCCGTCCTTGCCACCGCAAGCTCATCATGAGAACTCTGACGGCGGCAAGGTGTCAAGGATGTCGGTGAGGTCCCCGCCGCATAATGGATGGCCGCCCCAGCCGACCTAACCCTAGGACGACGCGGGGGCAAGCGCACGCTGCTTACCTCCTGGCTTAACAATGCTCGTAATATACTTGATTGACATGTTCAAGTGGTTACTTTGTTTTGTTGCGTGTTGTTAATTAGCACCACCGCCCTGTGTCTGCTGGCTTCGGGACGTCAAGCATTTGTCGTTTCTGAACGATATGACTTGGTATTATCTGTATGTGCAGGAAAATGCACATTGCACCACGCAGATGCATGCTTCTACCAGTAGATCAGGGCCATCAGCCAACAGCACGAGCAACTAACATAGAAAGGGAACCATGCTTTTGACATGTTTTTTAGAACGTCTCAAGTTGACACAATAGTAGTCATGCACGTTTTGAACTGTCGATAGTCATCATAGGAATGTTTTTTAGAGGGACTTTTAAAAATATCTCAAAATGATATGATATTAAATATGATTTGAATCATCAGTAGCCCCTTCAAATATAATTATTGACATGGTTGAAAATATCTCAATGTGATATGATATTTAGACACGATTCGTTCATATCTAGTCACAACTTTTAATGCTTGTTGACATGTCATTCAAAATATATAAAAATGAGACGGTATTAGATATGCTTTGGTCATATATACTCACGTGTAAGAATTGTGGAGATATCAAAACACCTATAAAACATGAGTAGAAAACAAAAAATGTCCGAGTTACAATTAGAATTACTTACTAGATGAGATTGTTAAATAAATATGCAAGAAACAATGAGTTCATGGGTTCAACTCTTGCTACTTGCATGACTAAATCACTCATTTAGGACATCTGCTATTTTTTAGAAAACGTGTAGTGCAAGAAACTAGTGGGAAACAATTAGCATTCGCTATGACGGGGCTAGATGAAGTGGAACCACCATGTCTTGTAGAATACTAAACTCACCAGATGAATCTATGGGTGCAAGTTCTATGCTTGTTACCTGAGCCATAGGAGGGAATACTTCCATAGTCATTGATCAAACCCTAAGTTCTTCATGTTCAATTAGTTCTTATCAATTCATACATTAACCTTAATACTGTGTTTTAGTTAGTAAATTAAATAATAGTGAAAGTCCCATCTGCTCTCTGTGGATTTGATTAAACCTTGGAATACTATGAGGGGAAACAAGCTACAACTGTACGCCATCCTCTTGCAGAATACAAGTGAGTGCATAACTACGATCAACACTTGAAGGATCTTATTCTATCGGCGGGAAGGCGAAGGAGTTGTATAAATCAACAGCCAAAGAAACAAGAGGAAATTGGGAGAAATTGGTAGGAGCTTTCTGCCTATGTTTTTTTTTCATTGCCGAAGATACAAAGGTTGAGAAGGGAGGTAGTCAACTCTGAGCAAAGAACAGAAGAGAGCCTCACCCAAACATGGTCACGTTTCCAATCCTTGTTAAAATAAGGACCTGATTTGGGAATGGATGATAATCTAGTAGCGCAAACCTTCTATATGTCTCTAAAAGGGCCATCAGTAATGCACTTAGGCAGCTCAGCTAGAGGGAGTTTCTTAGATCTGATAGCAAAAGCAGGGATGGATCCTTAATCAAGATAGCCAACACAGAGGCAATGCACAAACACTGGGATGAGTTTGAAGAAGATTTGGTCTCCTTGTAGAAACAACCACCCATTAATACACCAGAGGTGGAAGAGATATCTGTGTTGGATGCCACTGTGAAGGATGACTCAGAAAAGAACACTCATGAAACAAGATTGGAGTCCAAAGATGTGCCGATCGGCATAGTTCAGAAGCCAATCGACACCATCACAGTGCCGACTGACATGGATACACCTAGTAGAAATTTCTCCAAGACCGAAGCATTTGTTCAAAATGACCATTACAAGAAATTTTTAGAAAGTTTTCCTAAGCCAATAGGGGACAAATTCAGATCCTTAAAAGATGCAAAACCACTTAGTAAATTTGAAACATTAGAATTGATTCCCATCAATTTCACTAAGAACTTGCTAAGTATGAAAAGGACATTCAATCCAAAGTATGCCTGTACGTTGGGTAATGAATATAATTTTCCTTGTAATACAAGTACGTCCAAAATTCTTACGAGACATTAACTGGAGAAGTTTTAGGGAAATTGTATGAGCAAAATTCAGCAATAAATGATTCATAAATGAGGCAAGCAAAGAGATTGCTCGATTGTTGTTTTTCTTACCTCACCATATGAAGGAGTTTGCGAGGTATATGCAATCGGTCTCACCCAAGAGACAGAAGAAGATCCCCACATACAATGCAAAATAGATGGCATAGAGTTTCTTAGAGCCTTATGTGACATCGGTTCTCATGTTAGTCTTATGACTTATGAAGAATTTGTAAAGATACTATACATAGTTAAGGATGTCTGATTGGCACTGAATTGGAATTATTTATGGTAGATGGGAGATGAACCAAACCACTAGGAGTTATAAAAAATATGAAGATAGCAATCAGAAAAAACACTGTCGCAGTCGATATATTCGTTCTTGACAAAGAAGAAGTGGGGGTGGAAGATGTCATTTTGGGAGACCTTAAAATTGGTACAAGCAGTGTTGGATGCAGGGCAAGGAAGTCTTAGATTTACATTAGGTGGAGAGGAAGTTGTTTTCAACTTTTAGAATGACCCTCCCACCCTCAAAGAATTTCTCCTAGCAAAAGACAAAGAAATGAATATCGAGTATTCAGATCCCATGAATAGGCTATTCAAAGAAGGGGACAAGGAAGAAAAACATCAGGACGTGCTAGATGCCAATCGACACAGTGTAAGGATCATGACCATTGAGGTCCCAAGGTATGAATGCTTTGATGATGTATAAAAAATATGAAATGTGACTAATTTCTACACGAGTGTTGTGCGTGTAGGAAACCTTTTCTACTCTATGATGATTCATGATGGTTGCCTTGGATGACAATGACCACAAGCATGGAGGCTTGATGAGCTTGACGGAGTCCAAGGGTTGATGGAAATGGATCAAGGCTAAGGACAAGCTATGGAGCAAGTGTTTGGAGCACTCGTCTAGCTATCAAGGGGGTCTAGGTCATGTCTCTTAGGTCATGACTAGTCGGTGATGTGATGGATGCTCGGTGAAATCACAGGTACTAGGTGATTTTGGAGAAGCTAAGGATCTATTTGGAGAAGCCGGGAAACGAGGTCAAGCGAGGATGAGAAGTTTTAGCTTTTGGACGTAGTAACCGGACAGTGGGGTCAAAGGAGACTAGAATAGACAGTCACTAGGAGATCAGAGAGAAGTCTACGAGGAAATCTGTCAACGCAAAGACCTGTAGAGACCGGACGGTCAGGTCTGTATGGAGGTAGCTCATTATAGAAGGGCGTAGAAAATGGTGCTCTCTGGAATGGAGAAAGAAAGTCTGATCAAACGATCCGGTCAGTACAGGAGATTGCAGGCATAGCAAAGACAACAGCTCTAGGAGCCGTTTCAGGAGTGATCGGACGGTCCTATCAAGCAGTTACCGGACAGTCTGGTCAGTGTGTCCAAAAAGGAAATCTCATGGACCAACTACTAGTTTGAGGTTGGAAGCCCATATATCTTTGTTGCTGGGGTCTTGGAGACCTCTCTTGGCCAGTGGAATAGCTTGGAGCATTTGGTTAGAGCTAAGAGGAAATAAGGAGAGCACTAGGAGGATATATTGCATATCTTGAGAGTGCTAGTGAGAGTAACTTGAGCATCTTGCACATCTAAGGCTAGGGTATCCTTGAGGGTGTGATCTAGGTTGTTACTCTTGGTCTATAGTGAGAGCTAGACCGGTTAGGGGTCGGCGATCGAGCCTATCGTGATCGGTTGTGAAGGCCGTCACACGTTTGTACCCGGTTTGATCCCGCCGGTGAATGGGGCATCCCTACTGAGCGCCCGTGTCAGCTCGGAGAGTCCAGCAGGTTCTCGAGGGAGGAGAGCTTGTGCCTTGGTGGCAGTGGTGACACAACCGTGTCTTTACTCTGGGAGTGATTGTGGGCTCATGTGCGAGAACTCCACATTGGTGGCGGGAGGGACCGATACTCCGGCGGGAGTGGTCCAACAAGGAGTAGGAAAAGGCGCCATCCTTTTGAGACCTCAGGAAAAAAAATATCATGAGCCATCTCTTACTCTACTCCTTACTTTGATGCCTTTATCTTTCACATTTACATATCGTTTTGTTCATGCTTGTGTGCTTGCCTTGCTCTTGTTTATTACCTTGTGTACTTGCATGAATAGGCTTCTTTACATGTTAGTTGTGCTTAGCTTTCACTTGATCACTAGCACATTTAGGAGTTGCTTTGGCTTGATTGATCACCCTTGTTTGTATCATGCTACTCATGCTTGTGTCCTTATCTTGTACTTGATGATCTAGTAGCTTTGCATGAGTAGGCTCCTTTGCTAGCTTGTTGTGTGCTTCCACTTGTCTTTGATTACTAGCTTGCATAGGAGTTGATTGGCCCTTGTGTGTGATCCACTAGTATGCTTAGGTTGTTCTTCCTTTCATAGGATTATCTTGCTAGTGTGTTCACCACTAGAATTGTGTAGGAGTTGTTTGAGTGGTCGGTTTTAGTAATTGGCAAATTAGGTACATTCGATCATTCGATCCTTTCGATTGGTATCAGAGCTAAGTGCTCATCATAGGGCTCAACCGCCTTGAGTAGTGACCGTATTGAGTTGGCATGTCATCCCATTCAGGGTCGGGTCATGGCTCATGGAAGGATCGCTTTACCAACTACCTAAATGCCATGATTTCGGATGAGTTGATGAATACTCTTGTGGACTTTGCCAATACCTTTACTGATAATCATGTGTATGATGATGATGATGATTGTGTCGATGTGCCTAGTTCTAGTGAGTGCCTAGATTCTACTACTGATGATTTGATGGGTTGCTCTACTAGTGTGCCTAATGTGATGAGTGATGGTGATGTTTCTCTTGATCTTGCTTGCTCCACTAGCATTACTAGGATTGATGATTGTGAGCCTTTTATCGATCATGCTAGTGAGTCTCTTGTTGAGGAGTTCTTTACTTTTCATGCTAATGACAATAAGGATTTACTTGACTCTCTTATTCACTTGCGAGGTATTGTGGACAAGATTAAAGCAAATGAAGAATCTTTCAAGCTTCCCATGATCGTGATAGTCGAGAAGATCCTCACCTTACTCCCTAGCAGCAAGCTCCGCTACATCACCCTCGATCTCATCATGGAGAAGAATCTTTCTGTTGATGATGTGATCAGGCTACTCTTCAAGGATGAGGAGATCACCGCATGCTTGGTGGCGAAGAAGAAGTTCAAGGTGAATAATGAAGCACCTTCAAGCAAAGGGAAAGAAGTAGCGTTGAGCTCAAAATTCTTTGATCCCTCCACAAGATTGCCGTGCAGCAGCTTCTACAACCCCTTCGGATCAAGAAATACACCAAGCGCTTCATCAACCTCTACCTTAAGTGCCATTCTAAGTTCTACTCCAAGCACTACAGGTGGACCACACATTGGTGTAGGGGTAGCGTCGATTACATTGCTCACACGACCATTGGAGATGATCAATCTCACCACTACGGCTTTGGCGCCTCCACCACAAAATCAACTTTGGCATCTTCATCGAGCTCACCAACAGGATCTCATCTTTCAACTTGGTGAATTTATGAGAAATCCAAATGATGACCTTTGTGAGACTCTCTTAAGCATTTATGATCTTGTGTGTAGGATAAACTTCTTTAGAGGTCTTCGGAAGATTGCACCACATGAAGGGATTGACAAGCTCCTCCAACAAACCACAACTCCTGAGAGGGGTTTCTTACTTGAGAAGGTAATCAACAGAAGGCTTGAGCTCTCAATTAAGAGGGCAATGGAGATGATACTTGTGCTCCACTTACAAGTGGGACACGTGCTTGAGCAAGTCACTGGTCTCTATGATCCTCCCTCTACATCACCCTCAACAATGTGCACATGGGGAATGGTCATGGACAGTGGAGGTATCGTGCTCCAAACTATCCTATAAGGAGAAGACTTCATGATGGGATTGCAAGGATCCGTAATTATGAGGATGGTCTCATGGTTCATCGTGATGATGTTAGTACAAGTTAATTGAGCAATGCTCTAGTGCTTGTCTTATGGCTACTACTAGGGTCAACTACAATAGTGGAGGCACCCATTGGATACTCAATAGTGGGTGCACCCAACATATGACCGGAAAGCCAACCATGTTCACCAACATTGATGAAGACTAAGCCAATGAGAAGGTTACTTTTGGGGGCAATTCAAAGGGGACAGTTAGAGGCTCGGGCAAGGTGGCCATCACGGATGACCTCCATCTCTCCAAGGTCTTTCTTGTGAAAACCCTCAACTACAACCTCCTGTCTATTGGTCAACTCTGTGACATGGGATTCAATAGCACAACCGATGAGGATGGAGCTTTGATTGAGAATGTAAAGAAAGCGCTAGTTTTTCATGGAGTGAGACATGGGAACTTGTATGTCACGGACTTCAAATCAAGCAACATGCCGTCAAGTACTTGCCTATTCACTAAGGCAACAAAGGGATGGTTGTGGCATAGAAGATTGACACATGTTGGAATGAATCAACTCTAAAAAAGTGATCAAGAGGAATCTAGTTGAAGGAATTAATGATGTGACCTTTGAGAAGGATAGACTGTGTAGTGCTTGTCAGGCTGGAAAGCAAGTTGCATCATCTCATCCCACTAAGTCATTCATGTCTATATCTTGTCTTCTAGAGCTCTTGAACATGGACTTGTTTGGGCCAACACATTACAAGAGTCTGAGAGGAAATCTATATTGGTTGATGATTGTGAATGACAGCACAAGATACACTTGGACTTTCTTTCTTGTAGACAGTCTTAAGCAAGTGACATCATCAAAAAGTTTGTAAGGAGAGCAAAGAATGAATTCAAGGCTAGCATTGTGAAGATAAGGAGTGACAATGGCACTGAGTTTAAGAACACAATAGTGGAGGAATATTATGACAAGAAGAGAATCAAGCATGAATTCTCCGCTACATACACTCCCGAGCAAAATGGAGTAGTGGAGAGGAAGAACAAGACACTCATCACCCTTGCTCGTGCCATGTTAGATGAGTATGGAACTCATGAGAGGTTTTGGGCTGAAGCAATTAACACGACTTGCTACACTTCAAACCGTGTGTATCTCCATTGCTTGTTGAAGACGACACCCTATGAGCTATGGGTTGGACGGAAACCCAATGTTTCCTATTTTTGGGTCTTTGGCTGCACTTGCTACATTCTCAAGAAGAGGAGGAAGCCCTGGAAATTTGAGAGCAGAACTGATGAAGGCATTCTTGTTGGGTATTCGTGGACTTCTAAGGCATATCAGGTCTATAACTCAGCCACCGGATCTGTGGAGGAATCTTATGATGTGCAATTTGATGAGTCAAAGGGATCTCAAAAGGAAAATGAATTCCATGAAGTCAACATTGGAGATGAGCCAATGAGAGAAGCTTCAAGGAACATGCCCATGGGTGAGGTTTTACCCCACTAGGTCAATGATGATGATATTGTGAGCTCCCTACGCCACCACCCCAACCAACCTCATCCTCCGAGGTGCAAGAACCAACCCAAGATGTCATTAACACACCCACTAGCTCCTCCCAAGATTCATTGAGAGTGCATCCACCTACCCATGAGGAAACCCAAGTGAGAAGTGAGCCACAAGCCTCCCCACATAATTTACCTCGAGCCACTTCTCCAAGTTCTTCACATGACACCCCCATATCCTCTCCAAGATCTAGTTCCAAAATAACAAAACATATGAGTGATTCCCCCACCTTACTAAGGGTCCAAGACACTCATATCTCAAGAGAGCAAGCAATCCATTACGCACAAGATACTTCACCTAGAGCTCCTCCCACACAAGAAGAACATGATCCTATACCCAAAGCCATCAACAAGGATCACTCATGTGACTTGATCATTGGGAGTCCATCTCAAGGTGTTAGTACAAGGATCAATCAATACAAGCCCAACTATACAAGTGAAGGGAATGATGATGAGGAAAATATTGCAATTTAGAACTTCTCTTTTGTCTCTATGATTGAACCCACTACCATTGATGAAGCTATGGATGATCACAAGTGGGAAATGGCTATGGAAGAAGAATTGAACAATTTCAAGAGATGCAAAGTGTGGAAACTTATGGGTCTTCAAGAACAAACAAGTTGAGAAAGGGACCATTGTCAAGAACAAAGCTCGCCTAGTGACCAAGGGATACTCTCAAGTGGCGGGAATTGACTTTGAAGAAACATTTGTTCTCGTGGCTCGACTTGAAGCAATTAGGATCTTACTTGCCTATACATCACATAATGACTTCAAGCTCTATCAAATGGATGTCAAAAGTGCTTTCTTGAATAGAGAAATCAATGAGAAAGTCTATGTGGAACAACCTCCGGGGTTTGAGGACCCCAAACATCCAAGACATGTATACAAATTGAAGAAAGCTCTCTATGGCCTCAAGCAAGCACCAAGGGCATGGTATCAACATTTGAGGAACTTCCTTCCCAAGAATGGCTTCAAGATTGGAAGTATTGACAACATCTTATTTACAAAGCATGTTGGAAAGGATCTCTTTGTGTGCCAAATCTATATGGATGATATCATCTATGGCTCAACGAATGAGAAGTTCAATGAGGAGTTCCGAGAAATGATGACAAGGGAATTCTAAATATCAATGATTGGAGAGTTGCATGTGTTCCTTGGTTTCAAGTGAAGCAATTGAGAGAAGGTAACTTCATCTATCAAGAAAAGTACACCAAGGACCTCCTTGAGAGATTCAACATGGAAGATTGCAAGATTTTGCATACACTTATGGCAACAAGCAAACCCTTGGATGATGATGTGAAAGGATAACCGGTGAACCCCAAGCTTTGTAGCTCAATGATTGGTTCTTTGCTCTATCTCATCGCCTCAAGACCGGACATCATGTTTAGTGTGTGCTTGTGTGAACACTATCAAGCAAATCCAAAGGAGTCTCACTTGAAGGTCGTGACGATAATTCAAAGATACCTCAAGTACACACCTACCATGGGATTATGATATCCTACAGGAACAAGCTTTGAGGTACTTGGGTATTAAGATTCGGACTTCACAGAATGCAAAGTGAATAGAAAGAGCACATCGGGAGGTTGCCAATTTCTTAGAAGATCTCTTGTATCTTGGAGCTCAAAGAAGCAAAACTCGGTGGCTCTATCTACAGCCGAAGCGGAGTACATGGCAGCGGGAGCTTGTTGTGCACAACTTCTCCATATGCGGCAAACACTCTTGGATTATGGCCTCAACTACACTCAAATGCCACTATATTGTGATAGTGAGGCGGCAATCAAGATGGCTCTCAAAACTGGAGATCATGGTCATGCAAAGCATATTCAAGTCAAGCATCACTTCATAAGAGACCATGTTGAGAAGGACATTGAGTTGGTGAGTGTGCGGACTCATGAACAATTGGCGGATATCTTCACCAAGCCACTCGATGAAAAGACCTTCAACAAGCTAAGGGGAGAACTCAATGTTCTCGACCTTTCAAACCTCACATGAGTAACTCTAAAGCTTGTCTCTTGTGAATATGTCTACCGTTGTTTGTTTTGTTTCTTATTTGTGCCTTTGTTTTGTGCTTGTTTCTCTTTTCTTGTAGGTGAACTTCGTACCTCCTTGAGATAGCAATGGACATGGGTTAAGCTTGGGAAGGTGGTTCATGATGTGCCCAAGGCTTTGAAGAATGGTCCATTGTGAGTAAGCTTGAGAAGGGAACAAAACGTCGTTGGCACTTTGGTTTGTAGCCTTTCTCTCTCTTTCCTTTAGCATCACATCATGCATTTGTGTACTTGGTGCATTTGCATTTGCATTCTTTGCATTCATGCATTCTTGGATTGTGATACCTTACATGCTTCTAATTATGTTTCTTGGAGGAGTTGCTTATTTACGATGTAAGTATATGACCCTCTAGATGATCATATAGTGATCTTTGTGCTTCATGCCCATTGAGTAATATTCAAACGAGCTCCAAGGTTAAATCTACTCGCACGGCTCAAGACAAGTGGCTCATACATTCCCATCACACAAATGACTAACCATTGCATACTTGAGAAAATATTTTGTTGAGTCATGTGTGTAGGGGGAGCTATGGTGGAACACCATCATGACCAAGAAGGAGCACCATGAAATGGGGAGTTTTCCTAACTCTTGCCATTTATTATTTGCTCCTTGGTTGTCTTGTGTTTTGCTTTTGGTTTGTGGTTTTTTGTGATAGGTGACAAAGGGGAAAGGAACATGAAGATCCAAAAGCCAAGTCAAGATTGAGGATAGCAAAAAGGGGAGAAGAACATGAAGATACAAGGGAAGAAATGAGGTGACAAAGAAGAACATGAAGATCAAAAGAAGATGGATGTGGAGAACATGAAGAACACATGAAGGAGAGAGGTGCATGTTTAGTTGGAGTACGTATGAAGATCATATCAAGATGAACATCTACACCAACATGGAGAAGAACAACAATAGTGCATGTCTACAATAACGATGAACATCTTCACCGACATGAACATCTACATATTTGGTGCGTGTCTATGTCAACAAGATCAACTACCACAACACCAAGACGGGTGCAAAATTTGACTCAAGCTCAATCTCTAGTGCGCTATATAATTGGGTAGTTCTCCCTCAACATCTATCACATTCCAAGTGGGAGACTATTTCTAAGGTAAGGACCAAGGTAATTTTTCAAACCATTCTCTTTTTTCTTGGATTCTCATTTTTCATTCGAGTCTTTTGTCCCTTCCTTCTTATTTTTCCGGAACTTGTTCATTTTGGATCATCATAAGTAGTGGTTGTCATCCATCACCAAAAAGGGGGAGATTGTAAGGATCATGACCATTGAGGTCACCCTAAGGTATGAATGTTTTGGTGATGAATGACAAACATGAAATGTGATTAATGTCTACACGAGTGATGTGCATGTAGGAAACCTTTTCTACTCTATGATGATTGATGATGGTTGCCTTGGCGATGGACGACAATGACCACAAGCATGGAGGCTTGATGAGCTTGACGGAGTCCAAGGGTTAATGGAGATGGATCAAGGCTAAGGACAAGCTATGATTTGTAGTCATTGTCATCTCCATCAACCCTTGGACTCCGTCAAGCTCATCAAGCCTCCATGATTGTGGTCATTGTCATCCATCGCCAAGGTAATCGTCATCATCAATAAGATTCGTAGTAGAGTTTGGAGATGATATCTGCATGGACAACACTCGTCTAGATATTAGCCGGCAATTTCATAGTTGTCATCTATCACAAAAAAATTCATACCTTAGGGATCCAATCATCAATGGTCATGAAGCATACACTTGGCCAATGGAATAGCTTGGAGCATTTGGTGAGAGCCAAGAGGAAAAGATGAGAGCACTAGGAGGAGATATTGCATATCTTGAGAGTGCTAGTGAGAGTAACTTGAGCATCTTGCACATCTAAGACTAGGGTGTCCATGAGGGTGTGATCTAGGTTGTTACTCTTGGCCTATGGTGACACCTAGACCGGTTAGGTGTCGGCGATTGAGCTTATCATGATCGGTTGTGAAGGCCGTTACACGTTTGTACTTGGTTTAAGCCCACCGGTGAAAGGGGCATTGCTAGCGAGCGCCCGTGTCAGCTCGGGGAGTCCGGCAAGTTCTCGAGGAAGGCGAGCTGGTGCCTTGATGGCAGCGGTGACGCAACCGTGTCTTCACTCCGGGAGTGACTGCGGGCGCATGTGCGAGAACTCCACGTTGGTGGCAGGAGGGACCGGTACTCTAGCGCGAGTGGTCCAACGAGGAGTAGGGGAAGGCGCCATCCTTCCGAGACCTCGGGAAAAAATATCATGAGCCATCTCTTACTCTACTCCTTACTTTGATGCCTTTATCTTTCGCTTTTACATACCGTGCTATTCATGCTTGTGTGCTTGCCTTGCTCTTGTTGATTACCTTGTAGACTTGCATGAATAGGCTTCTTTACTTGCTAGTTGTGCTTAGCTTTCAGTTGATCACTAGCATGTTTAGGAGTTGCTTTGTCTTGATTGATCACCATAGTTTGTACCATGCTACTCATGCTTGTGTCCTTATCTTGTACTTGATGATCTAGTAGCTTTGCATGAGTAGGCTCCTTTGCCAGCTTGTTGTGTGCTTCCGCTTTTCTTTGATTACTAGCTCGCATAGGAGTTGATTGGCCCTTGTGTGTGATCCACTAGTATGCTTAGGTTGTTCTTCCTTTTATAGGATTATCTTGCTAGTGTGTTCACCACTAGAATTGTGTAGGAGTTGTTTGAGTGATCGGTTTTAGTAATTGGCAAATTAGGTACATAGTTTGAGTTCTTGATTCACCCCCCCCTCTCGGTCACTCGATCCTTTCACACGGGTCTAGTGCCAATCGGCACAAAGAGGGACCTAATAAATTCGAGCCTTTGGGCGACTTAGACCCAGGAGAAGCACATAATGTTGAGGAAAAGACACTTCCTGATGGTTTGAGGTACGAATATCTGGGACAAAACAAAACATTACCTGTTATTATAAATAGTGCTTGAAACAAGGATGAAACAACAAGGCTTCTTGCAGTTTTGAGAAAGTATAAGAAGGCTATTGGATATTGCTTGGATGATATAAAAGGGATCAACCCAGCCTTCTGTATGCATAAGATCAATCTCGAGGATTCAACTAAACCGATGGTCAAAGGAATGAGAAGATTGAAGGAAGGTATGAAGGAAGTGGTAAAAAAAGGATGTTTTAAGGCTTCTTAAAGCTGAAATGATATATCCTGTACCTGACAGCAAATGGATTAGCCCAGTGTATTGTGTACCTAAATAGGTAGGCCTCACAATAGTGCCAAATGAAAACAATGTATTAATTTCTCAAAGAATGGTCATAGGTTGGAGAATGTGCATTGATTATTGGAAACTCAACAAGGTCACGAAAAAGGATCATTATCCATTACCATTCATCAATAAGATGCCTGAAAGGTTTGCCAAAAGTTCTTATTTTTTCTATCTAGATTGATATAGTTGTTTCTTCCAAATACCTGTTCGACCAGAAGACCCACATAAGACCACATTTACTTGCCCTTATGGAACTTATGCCTATCAATGTATGCCATTTGGACTTTGTAACACACCAACAACTTTCTAAGATTCATGAATGCAATCTTCGTAGATTTCATTGAAGACATTATGGACGTATTTATGGATGACATCTCTATTTAGGGAAACAATTTTGACAATTGTTTGGAAAACTTAGAAATGGTTCTGAAATGATGCGTTGAAGTGGATTTGGTTCTTAATTGGGAAAAGTATCACTTTATGGTAATGGAAGGGATTGTGTTGGGTCATGTTATTTCTGAGAGAAGAATCAAAGTTGATAAAGCCAGGATATTAACTATAGAAAGGTTACCACCACCAATAGATCTCAAAACTTTAAGGAGTTTTCTTGGATATGCAAATTTCTATCGACGATATATTAAAGACTAATCCAAGATTGCTAAACCATTGACAGAACTATGGCAAAAGGATGTACCTTTTGAGATGGATGATGAATGATTATACGCCTTCAGGAAGTTAAAGGAAGCTTTATGTTCTGCTCCTATTATGCAACCACCTGAATGCAATCTCCCCTTTGAAATTATGTGCGATGCAAGTGACTATGCAGTGGGTGCAGTTTTGGGACAACGTAAAGAAGGGAAAGTTCATGCAATCTACTATGCAAGTAAGACTCTCAATGAAGCACAAATCTATTACACGACTATAGAAAAAGAAATGCTACCAGTAATATTTGCTTTTGAGAAGTTTAGGTCATATATTATCAACTTTAAGATCATTGTTTACACGGATCATGCTGCTATTAGATATCTTGTTTCTAAAAGCGGAGTTTAAGCCAAGGTTGCTTTGATGGGTGTTGATGTTGCAAGAATTTGATTTGATAAGAGATAAAAAGGGAAACAAAAACTTTGTAGTCGATTATCTATCACGTATTATGTCTGAGGAAGGAAAGAAATATTGCTGATGAGAGGAAGCAAGAACAATTATATGCTCTATACGATCATAGAGATAAGTGGATGAATGGCATTGTATTAGGATTTCAAGGAAACATGGACTATCTCACATGAAATACTAAACGTAGGATGTTGACATTTCTTAACATCGCACCAGAAATATTACTATCCTAGGCAATGGCGCCAGAAATGCTTGTTGACATTTGCTAAGTTACATCGATATAATCATTCTTGACAATGGCGCTAGACATAATTATAAAGATGCACCTTAGTGTCAATAGAGTAAGATCCGCAAGCGCACGGATAATACCGTTGTAGCATTTAACTATTGGATTGCTCCAATAACTTGTCATTTAAAGTTCTACCAAAGAAAGGCTATAGCATAAATATATGATTATTAATAGTAACATTGTCATAAATATTGGTATGAATATCTAGAGTTTATACAGGGGTAATTATAATAATGGATAGGGGTAGTGTGACACACAGAGCTTCATTTCCTAAAGATAGATAAAAGTCCTAAGTCTCTAGGAAGTTTTAGTTAGGAAAGCAAAGTTGTATATCTAATGTTAGTCTACCTATATAGTCACATAGTAGAACAATTACAAGCAAGGTTATAATAGTCATAGTCTAATGCACTCAACACTTCATGTACGGATTCATGCCCAGGATACAAAAGGCAACTCCGTCTTGGACACATGTCCTAACCGAACATGGAGGAATGCAATGGACAGATAGGCTGTCACCACTTACTGCCTACCTATACAAACCATGGATTACAAGGTGATCAATACTATCTAGCGATCTAAGCATCGTGCTTACACATTTAAGAAGAATTGTAGCATTGATCAAACACTAGGATCACCTATTGGATTAACAAATATAAAAGCATACATAACTCTAACACTACAGATTAACAAGCTATGAGCTAAGCAATTGCAATCCTAATTGAATATCAAACCCATGTTGAAGCATAATAACTAGACTAAGGTATAACTAGCATTATAATATTTAGACTATAGTCAATGTATATTCAAATCATGACAACAAGGTAGCAAGTCTATATCTCATGAAAGCATAAAGCTCAATGACATGAATATGATATATAACCAAACAAGGAACACATATCATAAACATAACTATATGGAAGAACTATATTAATTGAATAGAACAAAGTCATAATATAAAAGAATAAAGGAGAAGGTACAAGAGCCATACAAATACTCCTATGACTTGGAGACTTGAGCAAGGCTCCTCATACACTAAACTCCACTAGGACTAGGAAACTACTAAGTGAAAGAGGGAAATGAATAACTCTTGAGTGTCTGTGTTGAAGTGAAGCTCTCCCCTTCTATTTATAGGGCCATAAGTTGGTACCGAGGAGTAACTGCCACGGAACTGCCATGCACCAACGTTCCTAAAGGGCTAAGGAGTTGTCACATGGAAGCTCGACCGAAAAGGGCTCAAGACCAGGTCGACTGACCTCCCCTTTGGTTAGCCGACCAGGGAGTGGGGCCACCTGCCTTGTGCTTTCTTGAGGTGACTGACAGGTGAGTCCTCTTGTGTTTTGAGGCAGTGTACTCTGGAGGAATCCTATGCAGCCACATATGCAATCCGAAAGAAGTCTAGTTGGCACCGTCTCATTGGTTGGAACGGTGTTTCCCCAGATTATGCTCCATTTCTCCACTTTTTTTGTATCAAATCCCCGCATGCACATGATTCTCCAAGGACAAATGGAATCTTATTATTCCTAACGAACATGCAAGTATAAAATGCTAAGTCTTCCCACTTTTATAGGTATATTGACGCTCGAAATTGGTATTTAATGACCGTCAACACAGGGTAAGGAGTGAAATGCGGAAATTTATCTAGGATGATCCTTACCTATATCGTTATTGTGAAGATGGCGCTGTGAGAAGATGTGTTCCTCATATTGAAAGATTTAGTATCCTTGAAAAGTGTCATTCTTTGGAATACAGCGGATACTATGGACATTTTTGGACTCAGGCTAAGGTGTGGGCTAGCGCATTTTATTGGCCTACTATGCACGAGAATGCTAGAACGGTATGTTGCAACTTGCCCTCAGTGCCAAAGAGTTGGAAATACAAATAGTTGCAATGCTATGCCTCTCTAATACATTTGCAAGTAGATATATTTGATATCTGGGGAATGGATTTCATGAGACCATTTGTTAATTCATATGGTTTCAAATATATACTGGTTGCTATGGATTTTGTATCAAAATGGGTCGAAGCATTGCCATGTAGAGTTAGCTCTACAAGAGAATCTAAAGGAATGATCTTGGATTGCATTTTTCCACGGTACAGAGTAGCTAGAGTCATTATTACAGATAGAGGTAGTCATTTTACTAGAAGTGAATTTACCAAAGATTTGGCAAAAATGGGAATTGAGCATAGAATTGGAACTACTTGTCATCCATAGATCAATGGACAAGCAGAAACATCCAATAAACAATTAAAGAGTATTCTTCAAAAGGAAGTGACAAAGGAAGGAAAGGATTGGTCCAATAAGCTGAACGAAACACTTTGGGCTTACCATACGACACTCGAAACACCAAACGGTATGACACTCTGCCAATTTGTTTACGGAAAAACTTGTCACCTGCCGGTAGAATTGGAACATAGAGCATATTGGGCAATAAAGGAAATGAATCTAAACTTGGACGCTGCTGCAATAAGAAAAGATTTAGATTAGCGAGCTTGAGGAAATGGGATTGAAGTCATATGACAATGCTGCACTCCACAAGGAAAAAACTAAACGATGGTATCACATGAAATTGTTGAAAAAGGAATTCCACGAAGGAGACATGGCACTTCTCTTCAATTCGAGATTTCGATTATTTGGCAAGGGCAAGTTGAAGGGCAAATGGGATGGCCCGTATCTTGTTCATTGAGTTTTATCATCTAGAGCTGTCATCGTCACGAATGGGAAAAAAAATGAAAACATGGTAAACAGCCAGCAATTAAAAGTATACCTAAAACCTAACACTTTTGAGCTGAAATCTTTTGATATTTATTACCTTGAGTGAACAATTGGGTGGTCGAGCCTAAAGACATAAAACAAAGGCATTGTATTTGTTTTTTTCTTTGTTTTTGTGTGTTTTTATTTATTTGAGTAGGTTTAGGCAGCTTTTGTCTGCGTGCCAAATGACACGCTCATGTGCCGATCGGAACGGTAGAGTCCGAGTTGGTTGTGAGTTGGGTAGTCGTCTTCCTTCGAGAAATGCCTTTGAAATTCCCATATTTATGAGTTGGAGTGCAATACGTCCAAGAATTCATGGGATATAAATATTTGAGGACAGCATAGGTTTTGACATCAAAATTCTATAAACCTGAGTTTCCGATAACACCCTAAACCCTAGAGCAATGCAATGTGGCGGATCTGATGGAGCTTCCGGCGAGGCCGATGGGCACGACACTAATGCCGATCAGCACAACGATGATGCTGGTCGACAATCCTCTAGTGTCGATCAACACGAAGGAGATCTTTCTCCCATGCACTCTATGACGCCATTGGTTTACCCAACTAAAGACAATCCAATCATGTGGTCGTCTTTCGACAAGCATGGATGTACAACAGCGAGTCCGACAAGTGGAACAAAGAGAAGAAGGAGCTGGATGCGGCTCTTCAGAAGAAGGTTAAGGAAGTACTGATCCACAAGGGTAAATCTATGGTGTTTAATGAACAAAAAATCTCTCTGAGAGGTACACCATGGACAACCTTCTCTCTAATGACCGCCCTTTGAAATATCAAGATTTTGTTGCTTTTGAGAAGATGCTTTGTGCCGAAGAGAAGGTAGCCTTAGATCAAAACTATTTTCTAACCAAGCATAGAGCGAGATTATACAGCAAATATCATATTGAGTTGCACAACATTGCTACAGAAGTTAAGGAAGGACAAGGTCGACAGGGTGATGGTGCCGATCGGCACGAGTCTGATGCCGATCGGCACAAATCTCAACCCCGTGTGTTATCTACTTGGGAGATTTTTTAGGAGAATCGTATTCATAAAGAATCTTCAGTTCAAGGATGCAAGTGTTTCTATTGAAGGAAGGATAGGCAAATAGAGAATTTTATGAATGATGATCCCAAATTTATTTGTGGAAATTTTATGATGGATGATGATTTTCCTATTGATAAAGGGCATCATTTACCATGTGATCTTAATCAAAAGATCTTGTGACACATTTAAAGGGCACATGAAGCCAAGGAGTGGCAAAAGAGAAATATGGACGAACTTTGCTCTTTCTTTGATGGTACCGCACCTGATGCCGATTGGCACGGAGATGATGTCGATCGGCACGACCTAAAGATGGTTGATTTTGTGGATCTAAGTAATAACTGTTCAGAGGATGAGCCAGATGCAAAGAGATGGAAAGATTCCATGGGAATTCGTCATTCTGTTCGTCTTTCCACTAAGTCGAGGAGATGATATTTTGATTGGGGAAGCGATGTTTTCTAATCTTTGTATTGCTTGGAAACTCTTTTAGATATTGAAGCACCATTGGTAGTTGGCGATTCAGATACTAAGGTGGAAGAAGAAAAAATTGAAGAAGAAGAGCCAATGGAAGAAGTTCAGATTGAGGATGATGAGGAGGAGCCAATTGAAGAGGTTCAGATAGAGAAAGTGGAAGAAGAACCTACTGATAAATCAGGAAAGAATGAGGATCCAAACATCAATAGAGAAGAGGGATATCAGGCTGACCAAGAGCGGTGCATGAGCAAAATGTGGCCTCTACCTCTCCTCTTACAAGTCATGGTCCTCCTGCTCTGAGTTGTTGTTATAGATCTCACCACAACATTGAAGATGTTCATAGACAACTCCAAGATATGGCAGACATGATTGAAGTAGACAACACTTTTCTCAATCAAAATATTCAGAAAATCTTTCACATATAAGAAGAAATGGCTTGTATGTTTAGGTCAGTTTACGTGTTTCTTTTCTATAGTGAGGACATTGCAAACTTTGAGTGTGGGGGAGGACCACCTATGCTTTTAGGGTTATTTGTTTTGAGTCTTATGAGTCACGAGTCTTAGTATTGAAAGGACCGAGTGACCGAGAGGGGGGGGGGATGAATTGGGAACTTGCACTATATACCAAATTCGCCAATTCCTAAAACAGACGACTCACAACAACTCCTACACAATTCTAGTGGTGATCACACTAGCAAGATAATAAACCTATAAAAGGAACAACAACCTAAGAATATTAGTGGATCACACAAGGCATTACAACTCCTATGCAAGCTAGTAATCAATGACACGCAGAAGCACACAACATGCTAGCAAGGGAGCTTACTTAAGCAAAGCTACAAGGTAAATAACAAGATCATACAAGCATGAGCAGCACAACACATAGGAGGGTCATCAATTGAGGCAAAGCAACTCCTATACATGCTAGAGATCAAGTAAAAGCTAAGTACAACTAGCAAGTAAAGATGCCTATTCATGCAAGTCTACAAGTAATCAACTAGGGCAAGGCAAGCACACAAGCATGAATAGTATGGTATGTAAATGCGAAAAGTAAGGCATCATAGTAAGGAGTAGAGTAAGAGATGGCTCATGATTTTTTCCCGAGGTCTTGGAAGGATGGTGCCTTCCCCTACTCCTCGTTGAACCACTCTAGTCGTAGTGCCAGTCCCTCCCACCACCAATGTGGAGTTCTCGCCCACGAGCCCACAATCACTCCCGCAGTGAAGACACGGTGCACGTCACCGCTGCCACCAAGGCACAAGCTCACCTCCCTCGAGAATTTGCCGGACTCCCTGAGCCGACACAGGCACTCACTAGCGATGCCCCTTTCACCGACGGGCTCAAACCGGGTACAAACAAGTGACGGCCTTCACAACCAATCATGATAGGCTCGATCACCAATACCTAACCGGTCTGGGTCTCACCATAGACCAAGAGTAACAACCTAGATCACACCCTCAAGGACGCCCTAGCCTTAGATGTGCATCAATGCTCAAGTTACTCTCACTAGCACTCTCAAGATATGCAATATCTCCTCCTAGTGCTCTCTTCTTTTCCTCTTGGCTCTCATCAAATGCTCCAAGAAATTCCACTAGCCAAGAGTGGTCTACAAGACCCTAACAACAAAGTTATATACGCTTCCAACCTCCAACTAGCAGTTGCTCCACGAGATCACCTTTCTAGACGCACTGACCGGACTGTCCGGTCTCTGCATGATAGGACCGTCCAGTCACTTCTGTAACAGCTCCTAGAGCCATTGGCACTTCTGTTCTGGCTGATCTCCTATACTACCCAGACCGTCCGGTCACTCTGTGTCCTGCGCATTCCATAGAGCTCCAGTTTGCCTCCTCTATGTCTTGAGCCTCAGCCTTACTGACCGGACCGTCTGGTCACCAAACCGTACCGTCCGGTGTCTAGGGTTTCTAGACTTGACTGATTCCTTGCAGACTCCTCTCTGATCTCCTAGCGACCATACAATCCAGTCTCCACTAACCACTCTATCCGGTCACTTCGTCCAAAAGCTAAAACTCCTCGTCCTCGCTTGACTTCATTTCCCGGCTTCTCTGAATAGCTCCTTGCCTTCTCCACTGTCACCTAGTACCTGTGATTTCACTGAGCATCCATGCACATCACCAACTAGTGTGACCTAAGAGACATGACCTAGACCTCCTTCATAGTTTGGTTTTTCCTATGCACTCAAAGCCCTAACAACTAGACAAGTGTTCCCAACACTTGCTCCATAGCTTGTCCTTAGCTTTGAACCATCTCCATCAACCCTTGGACTCCATCAAGCTCACAAGCCTCCATGCTTGTGTTCATTGAAATCCATCGCCAAGGCCACCATCAATAAGATCATACAGTAGAAAAGGTTTCCTACACGAACAACACTCGTGTATATATTAATCACATTTCATGTTTGACATTCATCACCAAAACATTCATTCCTCAGGGTGACCTCAATCGTCAATCCTTACAATCTCCCCCTTTTTGGTGATGGATGACAACCTCTACTTATGATGATCCAAAACCTTGGTACTTACCTTATCTTGTAGCGCACTACCAAATCTTGTAGCGCACATTCATTCCTCAGAGCAGTCTCCCCCTTGGAATGTGCTAGGTGTTGAGGGAGAACTACCAAATCTTGTAGCGCACTAAAAGTTGAGCTTGAGTCGAATTTGCGCCCGTCATGGTGTTGTGGTAGTTGATCTTGTTGACGTAGACACGCACCAAAGACGTAGATATTCATGTCGGTGTAGGTGTTCATTGTTGGTGTAGACATGGACCGTTGTTGTTCTTCTCCATGTCGGTGCAGATGTTCATTTTGATATGATCTTCATGTGTACTTCAAGGGAACATGCACCATTGTCTTAATCATCTCCATGTGTTGGCTTTTGGATCTTCATGTCTTCACTTTCTTCTTCTCCCTCTTTTTACTATCCTCAATCTTCACTTGGCTTTTGGATCTTCATGTCCTTCTCCCCCTTTGTCACCTATCACCAAAAACCACAAACCAACAACAAAACACAGGACAACCAACGAGAAAATAATAAATGGCAAGAGTTAGGAAAACTCCCCCTTTCGTGGTGCTCCTTCTTGGTCATGAAGGTGTTCCACCATAACTCCCCTACACACATGACTCAACAAAATATTTTCTCAAGTATGCAATGGTTAGTCATTTGTGTGATGGGAATGTACGAGCCACTTGTCTTTGATCTGTGCGAGTAGATTGAACCTCGGAGCTCGTTTGAACATGACTCAATGGGCATGAAGCACAAGGATCACTATGTGATCATCCACAGGGTCATATACTTACATTGTAAATAAGCAACTTCCCCTAAAAACCTACTCGAAAGCATGTAAGGTATCACGATGCAAGAGTGCATGAATGCAAAGAATGCAAATGCAAAAGGTATACAAATGCATGATGCAATGCTAAAGAAAGAGAGACAAAAGCTACAAACTAAAGTGCCAACGACGAGTTGTTCCCTTCTCGAGCTTACTCATAATGGACTGTTCTGAAAGCCTTGGGCACACCATGAACCCATATCCATTGCTATCTCAAGGAGGTCCGAAGTTGACCTACAAGCAAAGAAAAACAAGCATAGAACAAAGGCACAAACAACAAACAAACAATACTATACATATATACAAGAGACAAGCTTTACGTGTGACATCCCCTCCGGGATACCCAGGATCGAGTACAGGAGAACACTCGACGAAGCGAGTTACAACAGCACATACATTCATACAAGTCCAGAATATACTACATCTAATACAACCAAGTTTTCGGAAACAAACAAGAGTTTTGCAGCGGAAAAATGTTTATTACAACAAAAGAGTTTAAAAACTCAAACGGAAGTTTGTTCATCGTCAAAGACTTTGTTCCAAAGTCGTTCAACTATTGCACTCTCTAGACGAGGCCGATCCTCTATTCTTCCGAGGACAGGATGCGTTCCCACTGGATGGAACCTTCCTCCGGTAGTTGCCCTTCTCCTGGCATGATCTTGGACCAGCCAGATGGATATGGCTCACCACCTAAGAAAAATATTACGAACAAAGCCCTAAGTATCTAATAGACTCCACAAGACTGACCCGTCAACAAGGCTCGCAAAGGCCGACATCTAGAATGCATAAGCCTTTGGCTGGTTGGTTGACTTAGACTTGCAAAAACAGCACTACTAGTAAATTCCTACTTTCAAATTTTAGCTCAAGATTAAGTTTATTAATAATAAGGTTTGCATCCTGCAACTATTGCAATCAAGTTTTTCAAGCAATAAATATTTAGCTGAACCAAATCTTCTCTTTTCATTACTCTTGGTTATCTACGTTTGCACCAAGTGAACAAGCGGTACTCATTGCTGCGAGGGACAGCGATTCGAATCAATTTCTACCAGCTGGGTAAAGCCCGACTACACGACATATACGCACCGCATTAGTCGTATATGACAACCTTTCCCACTAACCTCAACCAGAGGTCGATCCGTTTCCAACTTCCCTAGGAATATGGAGACCCCACTTGATACCCGTCCCAGACGTTATCCATGCATGACCACCATTTCCCTCCCGTGAGACTTCAATCTCACTAACAGCCAGAAAAAGAAAGTTGGCTACGTCCTACCACTGAGGTAGTTAGGATATATCAGCTTACTAGGTCCTATATACCAGCATATAGATCGGTACTATTCAATACTTGTTCACGGAGGGGCCAACGGCTTGGTCCTAATTTGACACGGACGGGGCTACCACCTTGCAAGATCCAGTCTTTGCCCTTTCCACTATGGGGCAGGTCCGGTCTCATCATCATCAACAACTTATATTTGAATTCTCAATGATCTCAATCAACTTAAAGCCTCCATGCTTTAAGATCATCCTATACAGTGCTACCGATATTCCTATGATATAAGCATAGCGCCTATTGTGCTACCTGTACCTGTATAGTATAAAGACATCATAGGATATGGTAGTGATGCAAGTGGGTATCAATCAATTCCTGGAACCTAATGTACAATCATGACTCGACTGACTATGGTAAAAGAAAGAATTTAGAAACATAGGTGGGATGCACCGGGGCTTGCCTTGGGGTTCGTTCGGATACGACGCTCCAGGTGCGGGGTCGGTCTCGATGATCACCACCTCTGGTCCACTCTCGACAGGCTGCTCGGTGATCTCGGGTCCTATACGATTCGTCGATACGTTGCAAGTAAGTGCTAGCGATGCATGAATGCGAAAAGCAATGCTTGAAATGATTGAGCGATAAAATAGTAGACAAGAACTTAATTACTCTTGTCTAAAGTATTTCGTTCTAATTAAAAGAGATTAAGCCTATGAATTAAGAAGGATTAACATGCTTAATCAAAGTTAATTACCCTTAATTACCCCATTGAAAAATAAAATAAACCTATTAAGGTAAAACATTAATTCAGAAAATAATAAATTATTTAATAATTAAAAGGGATTTCAAATACTCAATTAAATGCTTAAAAATTAGGGAAAATAAATATTTAATTTTATTTCATAAAGTGACAGAGAAAAACATTTGGAACTCAAAAAAATTGGTCCCATGATTTTAGGAGGTATAAAACTGTGGTTATAATTTTTCGAAGCCCTAGAATTATTTTTAAAAGCAAGATCCTAGAAATCAAAATGGGCTACTCTTAATTCAGCCTCATGGGCCACTCAGCGGCCCAGCCGCACCGGCACGGCCCAACAGCCCAGTTCCAGGGAGCTCGAGCTGGAGCTCGCACGCGCGCGTGGCGGCTCTGCCGTTGCGGCGAGCGCTTGCTCCCGGACCTGCTCGACCAGCCGAGTGCATGGGTGGGACGGCGCTGTGAAAAGGAAGCAAAGGAGAAGCCGGCGATGATGGGTGCCTCACCGGAACAGTGGCGATGGCAGGCGGCGGCAAAACAAGCTTGGTGACGGCCGGCGGCGAAAAAACCTTGGGGCACGGCCAACACCACAACGGAAATGGACCAACGACCTAACCAATTGATGCGCAACCAAGTGAGTAAGCGTTGTTTACAAGGAATTTGAGTTTGCTTTGATGGAGCTCAAGAATTCGAAGCTAAACCAAAAATGTGTCAGTGCTCACCGAAGAAGAAAATCGGCTTCAATTCTCGAGTTACAGCAGGAAGGCTTCAATCGACGGCCATGGCAAGCTGCTAGAGGTGTTGCGCGACGGTTTGGAGTGACGACTTGGTCGGGTGGATATCGGTGTGGCGGAGATGGAACAGAGAAACAGAGAGAGAGAACCGAACGAGAGAGAGATGAGAGAAAAGAACGAGAGAGAAGAGCCGGGGTAAGTCTCCCAAAATTGAGCGGCGGTGGAGCCCGGGCGCAGGGCGTCGTGGCGCCGCAAGGCGCTTACACGCTCGCACGCGCGCCAGCGCTGCCCCGACGCGGCCGGCGGGCGGTGCTGAGTGCTGGAGGCTGACAGGTGGGGCCTATGGGTCCTATAGCATAGTAAAGTTAATTATTTTGTTTTATTTTTTCAAAAAGTTAAAAAAAATTCAGGGCTTTAACATTAGGGTTACTCATGTGAAGTTTGAAAGGTCGAGAACATTTGGTTCTCCCCTTAGCTTGTTGTAGGTCTTCTCATCAAGTGGCTTGGTGAAGATATCCACCAATTGTTCATGTGTCCGCACACTCACCAACTCAATATCCTTCTTCTCAACATGGTCCCATATGAAGTGATGCCTTACTTGTATATGTTTTGCATGACCATGATCTCCAGTTTGGAGAGCCATCTTGATTGCCGTCTTGCTATCACAATACAATGGCATTTGAGTGTAGTTGAGGCAATAATCCGAGAGCGTTTGCCTCATATAGAGAATTTGGGCACAACACGCTCCCGCCGCCATGTACTCCGCTTCAGCCATGGATAGAGCCACCGAGTTTTACTTCTTTGAGCTCCAAGATACTAGAGATCTTCCAAGAAATTGGCAACCTCCCGATGTACTCTTCCTATTCACTTTGCATCCTATGAAGTCCGAGTCCGAATACCCAAGTAACTCAAAGCTTGTTCCTCTAGGATACCATAGTTCCATGGTAGGTGTGTACTTAAGGAATCTAAGAATACTATTTACGGCCTTCAAGTGAGACTCCTTCGGATTTTCTTGATAGCGTGCACACAAGCACACACTAAACATGATGTCCGGTCTTGAGGCGGTGAGATAGAGCAAGGACCCAATCATTGATCTATAGAGCTTGGGGTTCACCGGTTTACCTTTTGCATCATCATCCAAGGTTTTGCTTGTTGCCATAGGTGTATGCAAGGGCTTGCAATTTTCCATGTTGAATCTCTTCACTAGGTCCTTGGTGTACTTCTCTTGGTAGATGAAGTTCCCTTCTCATGCTTGATCCCTTTCTTGTCACAATATTCCTCTATTGTTGTGTTCTTGAACTCAGTCCCATTGTCACTCCTTATCTTCACAAGATTTGCCTTGAATTCATTCTTTGCCCTCCTTGCAAACTTTCTGAAAGATATCACTTGCTTGAGATTTATCCACAAGAAAGAAGGTCCAAGTGTATCTCATGAAGTCATCCACAATCACCAAGAAATATAGATTCCCTCCTAGACTCTTGTAATGTGTTGGCCCAAAGAAGTCCATGTGCAAGAGCTCCAGAGGATGAGATGTTGACATGAAGGACTTGGTGGGATGCGAAGATGCAACTTGCTTTCCAGCCTGACAAGCACTACACAGTCTGTCCTTCTTAAATGTGACATCTTTGATTCCTTCAACTAGATTCCTCTTGACCACTTTTCTGAGTTGATTCATTCCATCAACATGTGCCAATCTTCTATGCCACAACCATCCTTTAGTTGCCTTGGTGAGTAGGCAAGTACTTGGTGGCATGTTTCTTGATTTGAAGTCCGTGACATACAAGTTCCCATGCCTCACTCCATGAAACACTAGTCCCTTCTTTGCATTTTCAATCATTGCACCATCCTCATCAAATGTGCACTTGAAATTCATGTCACAAAGCTAACCGATAGATAGGAGGTTGATGCTGAGGGTTTCCACAAGAAAGACCATGGAGAGAAGGAGGTCCTTAGTAATGGCCACCTTGCCTGATCCTCTGACTCTCCCTTTTGAGTTATCACTAAAAGTCACCTTCTCACTGTCTTCGTCTTCATCAATGTTAGTGAACATGGTTGGCTTCCCGGTCATATGTTGGGTGCACCCACTGTCAAGAATCCAATGAGTACCTCCACTCTTGTAGTTGACTCTGGTGGTAGCCATAAGACAAGCACTAGAGGAAGAAGGGTTAGTATCCAAAGCATTACTTGATTGACTAGCACTAACCTCATCACGTCGAGCGATAAGCCCATCCTCATAGATAGGGATTCTTGCAATCCCTTCTTGAAGTCTCCTCCTAATGGGATAGTGAGGAGCATGATACCTCCAATATCCATGACCATCCCCCATGTGCACATTGTCGAGGGTGATGTAGTAGTGGGGAGGATCATAGAGGCCAGTGACGTGCTGAAGCACGTGTCCCACTTGTGAGTGGAACACAAGTATCATCTCCATTGCTCTCTCAATTGAGAGCTCATGTCTGTTGTTGATCACCTCCTCAAATAAGAAACCCCTCTGAGAAGTTGTGAGTTGCCAGAGGAGTCTATCAATCACCTCATATGATGGGATCCTCCAAAGACCTCTGAATGAGTTTATCCTACACACAAGATCATAAATGCTTATGAGAGTATCACAAAGGTCATCATTCGGATTTCGCACAAATTCACCAAGTTGAAAGATGAGATCTTATTGGTAAGCTTGACGAAGATGCCAAAGTCGATCTTGTGGTGGAGGAGATGGGGGTGCCGGAGCCATAGTGGTGAGATCGATCATCTTAAGTGATCGTGTGAGCATCATGATCGGCGCTCCTCTGACACCAATGCGTGGTCCACTCAAAGTGCTTGGAGTAGAACTTGGAATCGCACTTGGGGTAGAACTTGATAAAGCACTTGATGAATAGCTTGGTGTAGGTCCTGATCCGAAGGGGTTGTGATGCTGTTGCAAGGCAATCTTGTGGACGGATCAAAGAAGTTTGAGCTCGAAGCTACTTCTTTCCCTTTTCTTGAGGAAGCTCCATTGTTTGCCTTGGAAGTCTTCACCCCAGTCCATCTTGCGATGATCTCCTCATCCTAAAAGAGCAACCCAATCACGTCCTCAACATAGAGATTCTTCTCCATGAGAAGATCAAGAGTGATGTAGAGGAGCTTGCTGCTAGGGAGCAGGGAGAGGATCTTCTCGATTATCACATTCTTGCGAAGCTTGATTGATCCTTCATTTGCTTCAATCGCGTCCATAATACCTCGCAACTGAATAAGGGAGTCAAGTTAGTTCACATTGTCGTTAGCACGAAAGGCACAAAACTCCTCAACAAGTAAGACACTGACATGATCAAGAGGCACACCGTCATCAATCATCATATTAGGCACACTAGTAGAGCAACCTATCAAATCATCACTAGTAGAATCTAGGCACTCACTAGAACTAGGCACTCACTAGAACTAGGCACATCCACGCAATCATCATCATCATCATATACATGATCATCGGTAAAGGTATTGGCAAAGTCCACAAGTGTGTCGATCAACTCATCCGGAATCATGGCATTTAGGTAGCTTTTCAAGCGATCCTTCCATGAGCCATGACCCTACTCCGAATGGAATGATATCCCAACTCAACATGGTCACTACTCAAGGCGGTTAAGCCCTATGATGAGCACAACTCCTATGCAAGCTAGTAATCAATGACACGCTGAAGCACACAACAAGCTAGCAATGGAGTCTACTTAAGCAAAGCTACGAGGTAAAGAACTAGATCATACAGGCATGAGCAGTACAACACATAGGAGGGTGATCAACTAAGCCAAAGCAGCTCCTATACATGCTAGTGATAAAGTGAAAGCTAAGTACAACTAGCAACTAGAGAAGCCTATTCTTGCAAGTATACAAGTAATCAACTAGGGCAAGGTAAGCACTCACTAGCGATGCCCCTTTCACTGGTGGGCTCAAACCGGGTACAAACATGTGATAGCCTTCACAACCAATCATGATAGGCTCGATCACCGACACCTAACCGGTCTGGGTCTCACCATAAACCAAGAGTAACAACCTAGATCACACCCTCAAGGACACCCTAGCCTTAGATGTGCATCAATGCTCAACTTACTCTCACTAGCACTCTCAAGATATGCAATATCTCCTCCTATTGCTCTCTTCTTTTCCTCTTGGCTCTCACCAAATGCTCCAAGCAATTCCACTGGCCAAGAGTGGTCTCCAAGACCCTAGCAACGAAGTTATATAGGCTTCCAACCTCCAACTAGCAGTTGCTCCATGAGATCACCTTTCTGGACGCACTGCCCGAACTGTCCAGTCTCTGGCTGATCGGGCCGTTCGGTCACTTCTGTAACGGCTCCCAGAGTCGTTGGCACTTTGTCCTGACTGATTTCCTATACTACCCAGACCGTCCGGTCAGCAGACCAGACCGTCCAGTCACTCTGTGTCCTGCGCATTCCAGAGAGCTCTAGATAGCTTCCTCTCTGTCCTGAGCCTTAGCCTTACTAACCGGACCGTCCGGTCACCAGACCGTACCGTCAGGTCTCTAGGGTTTCTAGACTTGAAAAATTCCTTGCAGACTCCTCTCTGGTCTCCTAGTAACCTACAGTACGGTCTCCACTGACCACTCTGTCCAGTCACTTAATCCAGAAGCTGAAACTCCTCGTCCTCGCTTGACTTCGTTTCCCGGCTTCTCCGAACAGCTCCTTGGGGTCTCCACTGTCACCTAGTACCTGTGATTTCACTAAGCATCCATGCACATTACCAACTAGTGTGACCTAAGAGACATGACCTAGACCCCCTTCATAGTCCGGTTTTTCCTATGGACTCAAAGCCCTAACAACTAGACAAATGTTCCCAACACTTGCTCCATAACTTGTCCTTAGCTTTGAACCATCTCCATCAACCCTTAGACTCCATCAAGCTCTCAAGCCTCCATGCTTGTGGTCATTGTCATCCATCACTAAGGCCTCCGTCAATAAGCATCATACAGTAGAAAAGGTTTCCTACACAAACAACACTCGTGTAGACATTAGTCATATTTCATGTTGTCATTCATCACCAAAACATTCATACCTTGGGGTGACCTCAATGGTCATGATCCTTACAAGTATTTTGTGGCATGTGGGTCCATTTAGCAAGTGCTTAGTTAAATTATGGAGTCAAGGTTTATGACGCTTTAAATAAAGTGAGTGTTAGTTGTCAAATCAATATGAAAGCCTATGCTTTATTATCTTGTTTTGACAATTGTTTCACTTAAATTGCATGAGTTGTTGAATATCACTTGGCTTATTATTTGATTTGTGTAAACCCCTTCTTTCATAAAAGTTGATGCATTGAATCAAAATTACTAAATGCACCTATTACACTTAGCTAATTGAGTTGGAGATTATGCAACATAAGAACCTTTTTATAAGAAGCATCTTTGTCAAATTTGTGCTGATGATTACGACTAAGATAGATGGGGGATTCTATTTGTTCATCACATATCTTTCTAGGCGTCCATAATTGCTCCTTTTCCTATCCAAAAACACATATGTCTTTGTTCTCAATAACCCCTCCTTGATACAACATACAAGCAAAAGTGCAATCATCTGGTAACTAGAAGAAGACCTTGTATGCAGAAAAGGGAAAAGAGAAAGAAAAGAAGAAAATAATAATAAAAAAACAAAGGAATGTGCACACCGGCACCGTACGTGCTGATCGGCACAAGACAAAAAAATGGAGAAAAAGATAAAAGGGCAGAGGAGAAAGTTCATACATTCAAAAGGATAAACCTGGATTTAGATTGCACGTTTTTGCTTGATCCTATTCTTTTTTTACTTCTTAGTTCTTTTGTCTATCCCATTACGCCTCCATATTATCACCATTTGGCAGTCTCTCCCTTTTAGAAGGCATCATTGAGCATACTTTTGACTTAGATGACTTTCTAATTCAATTGGTAATTTACCCTCCGAGATCCACAAACAAGTTGTATATTGAGTAAAGAGGGAAGGACACACATTTGAATGAACGAGTGAAATCTTGAAATTGATGCATTTTTCGTCTAAATGATATAAAGGGAGAACAAAAATTTTGTATAAATATTGAGCCTTGTGATTTGGTTAATTCTAATGTTGAGATGCCACAGTTTTCAAAATAAGAGAAAATCTTTGTGGAGGGATACAAGTTGGTGCAACGACTGACGTTCAATGAATGAGAAGTATATTGTTTGTAAGGAGTGCTGATTGGATGAGAAAAATAGATATTACTCGAGGATTAGCAATGATTTGAGTGTGGCGGAGCTATTGGCACTTTTAAATACACATTATTAGGCCATATTTAGAGTGTTTCTACACTTTATTTTACTGGTTTACTAACAATTAACCCCCAAATATTCCATATATTCATAGTTTTCTGGTTTCTGTGTTTTATGAAGGAAATAGGTGAAAATAGAGGAATTATGGACCAGGAGCCATGAATTTGGTCTAAGTCGTAAAACATGGAAGGTTGTGCCGATCGACATGGTCCACGTGTCGATCGACACACATGGAATAGGCCCGAATTGGAGCAGAACTCTATAGGATTAAGGCTCAACATGTAATTGAAGTTGGTATCGACGCATCTGGACCTAGAGCATGACAATATAAAGAGAGGGAATCCTCTCCTGAATGGGAATTGATCGAGAAACTCTCAACCTAGGATTTTAAGGAGTTGCGGTGGCGACAAAGGCCATCACCAATCACCACCGTCCAGAAGAAAGAATGTGCATCTCACATGCCGATCAGAACTTGTGCATCTCACATGTATTCTCGCATCCACAAAACCATATCTATGGATCTTGGCAGGATGAGTGAGTGGCCTTCATATTCTCTCCTGTGGAGAAGGAACTTTGGCTATGTAAACTTTTTACTCTTATAAATTTATTAGGTGTGATTAGTCTATGTGTGATGAGATTATCCCTTATGAGATTGTGCATGATCTCATTTATGAATCTATTAGCACTACTAGGCGTCTGGCTTGGTTAGGAATATCATAGTGCAAGAAACCGCTAGGGAATGATTAGCTTCCATCGTGACAGGTCCAGAGTGAGCATTTCCACCATGTCTTGTAGAATACTAAACTCAACAAATGAATCTATGGGTGCAAGTTGCATGCTAGTTACCTGAACCATAGGAGGGAAAACTTCCATAATCATTGATCAAACCTTAAGTTCTTTGTGTTCAATTAGTTCTCATCAATTCATACATTAACCTTATTACTATGTTTTAGTTAGTAAACTAAATTATAGTGAAAGTCCCACCTACTCTCTGTGGATTCAATTAAACCTTGGGATACTCTGAGGAGAAACAAGCTATAATTGTACACCGTCCTCTTGTGGTATATAAGTGGGTGTGTAACTATGACCAACACCAGCTAAGCACTCAGTTGTTGCCCTCCGAAAGGAATATGGCAGGGCTTGATCGCTTGGTCCGTGGAGCATCAAAAATATTTCAGGGGAAGAGGTATGCAGAAGGTTTCTTGCACTAGTACAAAAAGGCCCTTTAGTGGTGGTAGGTTTTCCAAACTACCGCTAAGCTCCTGCCATTGGGATTGGAATCTGAGTGACGAAGGAGTGACATCATCTCCCACTGCCACTAAGAAGAAAATAAAAGGGAAAAGTCAATTTTAGTCCCTTGAACAATCCATTTTGTTCATATTAGTCCCTAAACAAAATCTTGGCTCAATTTAGTCAACTAAACAATTTAAGTTGGTGCAATCTACCCCCTTATGCAATTTTTTTTTGTTTCTCTTTGTACCATTTGAATTTGAAGATAAAAGTTTGTATAATCATAGATGATATCTATCAGTAGATACAAAAGAATATAGTATTATATGCTTTTAAACTATAAAAAATATCTTAAAAATATTCATTATATTTTTTGTGTAGGGGTTTATGGCATACATCATTCCACAAAATTTCAGCACTAAATTCAAATCATATAAAAAGAAACAAAAAAGAAAAAATTATATCAAGGAGTAGATTGCACCAATTTGAATTATTTTGGGGAGTAAATTGAGCCAACATTTTGTTCGGGGACTAAATTGGACAACGTGAATTGTTCGAGGGAGTAAAGTAGACTTCTCCCTAAATAAAAAAAAGAAAAAGAAGGCAGCCTTGGCCCGATGGGCCGAGTTCGGCCTGCTCGAGCCCTGAACACCCATCATGAACAGATTCACCATCATGCAACACATGATGTTGCCCGCCGTCTTGCGTCAGACTTGGATCTAGGTCGAGGTGGGCGAGGGAGAATGCCCGCCGCCATTAACGAACCTTGGGCTGGGAACTCGCGGCCTCGCCACCTTTGAGAGCTCGCCTCCTCGCACCAGATCTGAGCCGCCATGCCGTCATGTGCCTAGTCCTGTGCCGTATCCATGCCGCCAGAGCCGCGCCTGGCTCCTATGGCACCTGCTAAAAGGATCTAGTGACCAAGAATGGTGGGGGGGGGGGGGGGGGGGTTAATCGAGGAACTCACTATATGTTCCAAATTTGCCAAATCCTAAAACCGAACACTTAATCAACTTCTATAGCAACTGTAGTGGTGATCACAATAACAAGATAATAGTCCTGTAAAAGGAACAACAACCTAAGCATACTAGTAGATTACACGAGACAATACAACTCCTATGAAAGCTTGTGATCAAAGACACACGGAAGCAAACAACAAGCTAGTAAAGGAGCCTACTCATCAAAGCTACAAGTTAATGAACTGGAGCACACAAGCATGAGTAGCTCAATAAATACAACGTTGATCAATCAAGTGAAAGCAACTCCTATACAAGCTAGTGATCAAATGCGGAAGCTAAACACTACTAGCTATAGAGGTGCCTATTCATGCAAGCCTACAAGATAATCAACAAGAGCAAGGTAAGCACACAAGCATGAATAACATGCTATGTAAATGCGAAAGGTAATGCCTCAAAGTAAGGAGTATGAGTATGAGATGATTCATTATTTTTCTCGATGTCTCGGAAGGATGGCGCCTTCCCCTACTCCTCGTTGGGTCACTCCCACTGGAGTATCGATCCATCCCTCCACCAATTAGAGTTGATGTGAACAAGGGTTCCCGATCTTCCGAAATGTTCTTGGTAAGTTGATTTGGTCGGAGGCGACACATAAATCGATCCGGCTTCAGAACAGCACGTTCTAAACCCCGCAATCGCAGCACGACGTCTCCTCTGGTTATCAACCGTCCAAAGACGATTGACCTCGCCGAGAAGGCTAATCCCCGCCTGCGAATCAAGAACACAAGCAAGAACAACAAAGAATGCAACACAATTGCAGATGTATGATTAAACTCTCGAAGTTGGGGTCTCACAAACCGATGAACGGCGACACTATTTATGAACAGAATTGATCTAAGAAAAACCCAAACCCTAATGGTGCGGCGACGGCTGTATATAAAGAGCCTAGGGTCGTGTAAGACCCTCTGGACGTGCCCCTAATTGGGCTCAACTAGATACAAAGCCCAAAGGCCAAAAATAGGCGACGCAGCACCAACACAGATTCTGGACTCTCTTGTTTTGACGATTCCCGATGACTCCGGATGAATTTTGACATGAGACCGGCGGCATTGAAAAGGTCTTCTCCTTATCTTTTCGTGCATATGTAGAACGTCCAAATCCGAGTCCGTATGCGTCTTGGGCGACTGTTTTAGTGCAGACTGGTCCTGGGCCCCGAAACAGACTCGAAGTCGGTTTTGATTGGGCCTCCACTTTGGCTTCCAAGCCCTTGCTGGTCCTCCACGTTCCCAACTCCTTCTCCCATCATCTCCTGGTCCTCTCTATGGTTTCTAATCATAAAATAATCATTAGGTAGCAAACCATTCTAAAAAGTAACATATAGCGAAGAACGTAGGAACGAGCTCACCTCTAAATTTAGTCGTCGTGCACGAGCTCTAGTCATTGGACCTTGCAAGTCCAGATTTGGAGGAGTGTTGTGTGTATCCATAGGAGTGATGTCCTCATCATCCTACCTCTCTTGAAGTGGAGTCGTCCTCGACTCGAGCTCATCCTCTTCTCCCAAGTATGGTTTCAAATCTGAAATGTTAAAAGTAGGACTAACCCCAAACTCGGGAGGCAACTCGAGTTTGTATGCATTATCATTAATCTTCTCCATTATTTTGAATGGACCATCAGCTCTAGGCATTAGTTTGGACTTTTTCAATTCTGGAAATCTATCCTTCCTTAAGTGTAACCACACTAAATCTACTACATCAAGCTTTACTTCCTTTCTACCCTTACTACCAGCAATTTTATACTTTTCATTCATCTTTTCAATGCTAAGTCTAGTGGTCTCATGCATTTGCAAAATAAATTCAGCACGCTCCTTAGCATCAACATGAACTCTCTCATTAATAGGTAGAGGAAGTATACCAAGTGGAGTATGAGGATCAAAACCATACACTACCTTGAATGGACTTACCTTGGTAGTAGAATGTGTTGCCCGATTATAAGCAAACTCAACATGAGGTAAGCATTCTTCCCATTGCTTCAAATTTTTCTTCAAAATAGCTCGCAACATAGTACCCAAAGTGCGGTTCGCAACCTCAGTTTGTCCATCAGTTTGTGGATGACAAGTTGTAGAAAATAACAACTTTGTACAGGAACAGCACAAGGACTAAGTGATTGACGAACATACCCACGATCCAAAAGGTCTTGGACTTGTCGTTGTATCTCCTTAGTCTCCTCAGGGTTGGTCCTATAAGCAGCACGGTTTGGTAAAGTAGCACCAGGAATCAAATCAATTTGATGCTCAATCCCTCTCAAAGGTGGCAATCCCGGGGGTATCTCAGCTGAGAAAACATCTTCATACTCCTGCAAAAGGTTAGTGACAGCAGGAGGTAAAGCACTAGAAGCAATATCACCAAGCGAAAACAAAGCTTGTTTGCATATCAAAGCATAGCAAATATCATCAGTAGAAATTTCAGCAAGCTCAGATTTTGTGGCAAGACATGAACGACCTTCTAATTTAATTGCAGCATCCTTAGAACTTGAAGAATCATTAACATTACTTGGTGTAGAAGCAGAATTAACAGGTTGCTGAATTTTAGGGCTTTTATTTTTCAAACTGCAGCTCGTTCTAAGTCAGCTTGTACAATTTCAGCAGGGGTCATTGGTAACAAAGTAATTTTAGTTCCTTTATGCATAAAAGTGTACTTATTACTTTTACCATGGTGTACAGCATCATTATCAAATTCCCAAGGTCTACCCAATAAAAGTGAACAAGCTTGCATGGGTACAACATCACAATCAACAGAATCCACATAAGAACCAATGGAAAAAGGCACTCTGCAAGTTTGTATTACCTTAGCTTTTCCAGAGTCATTTAACCACTAAATGTAGTATGGATGTGGATGTGGGCATGTGGTCAAATCAAGCTTCTTAACCACATCAGAACTCACCAAATTGTTGCAGCTTCCTCCATCAATGATGACACGTGCCCGACGGTTCTTGATGACGAAGAAAATCTGGAACAAGTTATGTCGCTGCATCATCTCGGGCTGCTGGATTTGTGTGCTAAGCACACGCTGCACAATAATATTCATGTAGCCCGTGGTATCTCCGCCTCCAAGGACGAGGTCACCGCTGGTGGCAGCGACATCCTCCTCCTCATCCTCCACATCGGAGGTGCTCATGTAACCGCCATCATCTGTCGCCACATATGCCCGCCTACTTGGGCAATCTTTCTACACATGACCAAGACCATGGCAGCGGTGGCACTGAATCCCTGTAGTGCGTCCTGTCGAAGCAACAGAGGAGGCACTACTAGCCGGTACCTGCACAGAATTTTTACCTGAGTGCGTAGAAGGGGCAGGGGCTGATCTTGGTGCTGCAGAAACAACACTAGCTGGTGAGGGCGGCCGGAAAGATGGCTTGGGCAGCCCCGAAGTCCCCGTCGGCCGTGGTGGGTAGAAATTCCTGGACTTGCTGTACTCCTCAAAAGCCTGGAAAAGTCCCTGTGATTCTTTCTCTGCAAGCATAGCATACTGGAGACACTGGTTGAAGGTATAAAATTCTTTATAATCAAGGATGTCCTGAATTTCTTTTCTCAAACCAGAATAAAAGCGGCAAATCTGATCCTCTACTTTTTCAACCACAGCACAACGAATCAAACCCTTCTGAATCTCACTAAAATACTCCTGAACAGTTTTATCTCCTTGATCTAAACGCTGCAGTTTATTACGAATTCCTCTATAAAAAGAAGGAGGAACAAAACGATCACGCATTTCTACCTTAAGTTCTTCCCAAGTAGTAGGCAAATCGGTTTCAGCAGCTAGACCACTCCACCAAACAATAGCAAAGTCCTTAAACTCACTAGTGGCTTGTCTAACTCTATGTTGTTCAGGAACAAGGTGGGCATTAAATTTTTGTTCTACCGTCATTTTCCAATCAAGGTAAGCATCACCATCGTACTGACCCGAAAACGAAGGAATTGAAAACTTAATTTTAGCATACGGATCATCTGGAGCATGGTTACCTTGTGTGCGACGGTTGTGGTTGTGGAAACCACCCATACCTTGAGGGTTACGTTGCAAACGACGTCGTAACCTTGCGGTCCTTGTAGCTGACCTATCGACGGTGCCATCAGCCTTATACACCGTTGCTTCATCATGATCGTCTTCAACGTCGTTGTTGGTGTTGGTGTTGGTGTTGTTGTTGGTATTGGTGTTGGTGTTGTTGTTGTTGTTGTTGTTATTGGTCTTGTGAGCGGTCTCCAATTCGACAACCTGATCGGTTAGCTTAGAGACTCTCTTATCCAACCGCTCAATGCTTTCTCCCAGGTGAAGCTTGGTGACGGCGTCGGTGACGGCCCTGGTGATCGTCTCTACCAAATCACTCTGAACCGCCTGCAAAGCCTTCTGTAACTGATTTTGGCTCACGCACACATCCAATTTTGAGGGTGAAGCACCCTCTCCATCGCTTCCTGACATCAGAAACACCAAAACAACAAAGCGAAGGATACCAGGGAGAAGTGTTCCACGATTGCAAGGGTTACAAAATAACCTATGTGCTTTCCAGAAGAAGTATGTAGAGCTAGGAAGGCCAAATATATATATATATATCTATATATATATATATATATATGAGTGGCACACAAATCAAAAACAGATAGTAAAGCTGAATAAGTGCCCAAGTAACTTGTCCCTAGTTGCTGGTCTAACTATGTCCTAGAACAGTAGTGATAGCAAAGAAGAAACAAGGAGACAAAGGGACACAGTCGATAACAGGGGGCTTAGTGTAAAACAGCCAAACTCAGAAATTCCACGGGGCTAGATGCAGCACTAGTAGGAATCCCAAATTTCTTTTTTTTTCTTTTATTTTTTTGATATTTTTTTCCAACTCACTAGCAAACAGGGAGAAACCACAAAACATTTCAGCTCAAACCGAGCTAGGACGTGGCCTACAGAAAATCTTGAAGTTTTAGAAAATGTCAGGTTTCAACTTGAATGAACTTTTTCTTTATCTTCCCGATTTTTTTTGAATTTTTTGACGAGGGTGCACAGGGCGTAGCCCAGTGTGGGTATGCTCAACTTTTTATCAAGAATCTCCTGTAAACATTTCAGCCAAAACGGACAACTGAGCGAAAAGTTAGGGCTGTTTTACCGAAGGGGCGTCGGAATCGGTTATGAAGAACCCGGGGGTTTGAGTGAAATCCGAGTCGGGCTTGGGGTCGGGTAGGGATTTTGTTTTGGCGAGGTGGATGCAGCGGAAAGTGGAATTTGTGAAAGTTGGTCCGAGGTGGTGAGGGTGGGTTTAGGGTGGGATTAGGGTGGGCGTGTTGATCAATCAACCCTAGCACACAAAGCCGACAATACCGAGGATGGTGAAGGGGATGGCGGCTAGGGTTGCAAGGGAAACACTACTGACGTCAAAAACACAAACTAAACCAGCGACTAAACAAGAACTAGGGCACAAACTCAACACTACGGACTCTGAAATTGAAATATGCAAAGGCTAAACACGTGGTTATGGGCGGGGGAAATTTCTTTTTGATATTTTCTGTGGACGATAGGAAGAACACGAAAACAAAACTAAAGGGTAGTGTGAACCTGACGGTGCACCTGAAGCTCTGATACCACTTGATGTGAACAAGGGTTCCCAATCTTCCGAAAGGTTCTTGGTAAGTTGATTTGGTCGAAGGCGACACACAAATCGATCCGGCTTCAGAACAGCACGTTCTAAACCCCGCAATCGCAGCACGACATCTCCCCTGGTTATCAACCGTCCAAAGATGATTGATGTCATCGAGAAGGCTAATCCCTGCGTGCGAATCAAGAATACATGCAAGAACAACGAAGAATGCAACACAATTGCAGATGTATGATTAAACTCTCGAAGTTGGGGTCTCACAAACCGATGAACGGCGACACTGTTTATGAACAGAATTGATCTAAGCAAAACCCAAACCCTAATGGTGTGGCGGTGGCTGTATATAGAGACCCTAGGGTCGTGCAAGACCCTCTGGACGCGCCCCTAATTGGGCTCAACTAGATACAAAGCCCAAAGGCCAAAAATAGGCAACGCAGCACCGACACAGATTCTGGACCCTCTCTTGTTTTGATGATTCCCGATGACTCCGGATAAATTTTGACATGAGGCCGGCGGCATTGGAAAGGTCTTCTCGTTATTTTTTCGTTCATATGTAGAACGTCTAAATCCGAGTCCGTATGCGTCCTGGGCGACTGTTTTAGTGCAGACTGGTCCTGGGCCCTGAAACAGACTCGAAGTCGGTTTTAATTGGGCCTCCACTTTGGCTTCCAAGCCCTGGCTGGTCCTCCACGTTCCCAACTCCTTCTCCCATCATCTCCTGGTCCTCTCCATGGTTTCTAATCACAAAATAATCATAAGGTAGCAAACCATTCTCAAAAGTAACATATAGCGAAGAACGTAGGAACGAGCTCACCTCTAAATTTAGTCGTCGTGCACGAGCTCTAGTCATTAGACCTTACAAGTCCAGATTTGGAGGAGTGTTGTGTGTATCCATAGGAGTGATGTCCTCATCAAGAGTCCTCCTACATGAGTCGGCAATCACTTCTGAAGTGAAGACACGGTTGCATCACCTCAGCCACCAAGGCACAAGATCGCCATCCTCGAGAATTTGTTGGACTCCCCGAGCCAGCACGAGCGCTCACTAGTGATGCTCCTTTCAACGGCTAGCTCAAACCGTGTACAAACTTGTGATGGTCTTCACAACCCATCATGATAGGCTCATCATTGATGCCTAACTTGTCTAGGTCCCACCATAAACCAAGAGTAACAGCCTCAAACACACTCTCAAGGACACCCTAGCCTAGATGTGTATGGATGCTCAAGTTACTCTCTCTAGCACTCTCAAGATATCCAATGTCTCCTAGTGCTCTCCTCTTTTCTTCTTGGCTCCCTACTGATGCTCCCAGCAATCCAAATGGTCAAGAGGGGTTTCCAAGACCCCAACAATGACTTTAAATAGGCTTCCAACCTCAAACTAGTCGTTTCTTCATGAAATATCTCTCGATACATATAGACCATATAGTCTGGTCTCTCTCAGACTGTATTGTCTGGTCTTCACCGGATGTCTCCTCTAGAGCCATTGCTCTCTATCCACAGCTGCTTCTTGCACAGACTGTACTGTCTAGTCTACAAACTGGACAGTCTGGTCTCTTCTGTTCCTTTTTCATCCATAGATGTTGTTGGCTGCTGGCTCTTTATCTAGAAACTCCACCATACAGCTCGGACCGTCCGGTCTACACACCGGACTATCCAGTTTCTATGGATCCTCTCGCGAACAGATTCCTCACAGCTGTACCTTCTCTGTTCTGGACTTCTCAAGTATGACCGACCATTTCCTCGTGCATGACCGGACTATCCAGTCTCCAAGATCCTCTGTCTGGTGTCCATCTCCAGAAGCTAAAAGAACTTGTCTCCTCTTGACTTTGTTTCCTGACTTCATCCAACATTTCCTTGGCCTCTCCACTACCATCTAGTGCCTTGTAATTTCACGGAGCATCGATGCACATCACCGACTAGCGTGACCTAAGAGATATGACCTAGACCCCCTTGATAGTCTAGTTTTTCCTATGGGCGCAAGCCCTAACAACTAGACAAGTGTTCCAAACACTTGCTCCTAGCTTGTCCTTATCCTTGAACCATCTCCATCAACCCTTGGACTCCATCAAGCACACAAAGCCTCCATTCTTGTGGTCATTGTCATCAACCGCCAAGGCAACTATCAACAATCATCATGAAGCAGATAAGATTTTATACGTGCACAACACTCATGTAGATATTAGTCATATTCCATGCTTGTGATTCATCGCCAAAACATTCATACCTTTGGGGATCCTTTATGGTCTTGAACCTTACATCTGCGTGACAAATACGCCCAACCGAGGGTCACGCCTAGCACTAATGAGGGAAGGGAGGCATAGGGAGGAGCCTCGAGGTCGCCGGCTGGGCAACGAGGGAGAGGATGGCAGGGTCAACAGCAACGATGGGAGAGAGGAGGGGAGGGCTGGTGGGAGTGACGGGACAGAGGAGGGGAGGGCGGCGGTGGCAATGGGAGGGAGGAGAGATGATGTGAACAAGGGTTCCTGATCTTCCAAATGGTTCTTGGTAAGTTGATTTGGTCAGAGGCGACACATAAATCGATCTGGCTTTAGAATAACACGTTCTAAACCCTGTAATCACAACATGACGTCTCCTCTGGTTATCAACCGGCATTGCATGATTGACCTCGCTGAGAAGGATAATCCCTGCCTGTGAATCAAGAACACAAGCAAGAACGAAGAAAAAAGCAACTAATTTGTAGATGAATGATTAAACTCACGAAGTTTGGATCTCACAAATCGATGAACAGCGACACTGTTTATGAACAAAATTAATCTAAGCAAAACCCGAACCCTAATGATGCAGTGGTGGCTATATATAAAGCACCTAGGTTCATTCAAGATCCTCTGGACACGCCCCTAATTGGGCTCAACTGGATACAAAGCCCAAAGGCCGAAAACAGGCCACACAGCACCGACACAGATTCTGGACCCTCTCTTGTTTTAAAGATTCCCGATGAATCGCGATGAATTTTGACATGAGGCCATTTTCTTTAGAAAGGGCTTCTGCTTACCTTTCCATGCATATGTAGAACGTCCAAATCCGAGTCCATATGCGTCATGGGCGTCTGTTTTAGTGCAGATTGGTCCTGGGCCCCGAAACAGACTCGAAGTCGGTTTTGATTGGGCCTCCACCTTGGCTTCCAAGTCCTTGCTGGTCCTCCACGTTCCCAATTTCTTGTACCATCATCTCCTGGTCTTCTCCAAGGTTCCTATGTAACACCTCAGCCCATTAGTAGCCTGTAGTAGTAGTAGTAGTTTCGGCCCAAGAGGCCTAGAAGTGAAGTGAAGTTGTGGGCTTAGTCCCATATTGGAAATTTAGATGGGTGAGGGTGAGCATATAACCCTTGTTGTTCGAACCATAGCACCATCGGGTTAACCTTTCTACACAAAGCGAGGATGAAAGCGTAAGAGTGGTGCTATGCATGAATACGCGTGTCCGCCCCTGCGGGAGGGCTGGGCGGTAAGTGGACTTTAGACGTGGGGCGTTACAGTGGTATCAGGGCATCAACTCTCGTTTCATCGAGGGGAGGTCTTGGGTATCCGCTTGGCAATTATATATATATGGTATGCTGCCAAAGGCGTCAGCCCTTAAGGGGGGGTGACTGTAACACCCCAGCCCGTTAGAAGCCTGTAGTAGTGGATGGGCCTCAAGTGGCCCATGAAGTGAAGTGGATGTGGGATTAGTCCCACATTGGAAGTTTAGGTGGGTGATGGTGAGCATATAACCTACGTTGTTCTAACCATAGCACCATCGAGTTAACCCTTTTACACGAAGCGAGGATGAAAGTGTAAGAGTGGTGCTATGCATGAATGCGCGTGTCCACCGCTACGGGAGGGCTGGGCGGTAAGCGGACTTCGAACGCGGGTCGTTACATCCTAATCATCATATAATCATTAGGTAGCAAACCATTCTCAAAAGAAACATATAACAAAGAACGTATGAACGAGCTCACCTCTAAATTTAGTCCTCGTGCACGAGCTCTAGTCATTGGACCTTGCAAGTCCAGAATTAAAGGAGTGTTGTGTGTATCCATAGGGGTGATGTCCTCATCATCCTCCCCCTCTTGAAGTGGAGTCATCCTCGACTCAAGCTCATCCTCTTCTCCCAAGTATGGTTTCAAAAATGAAATGTTAAAAGTAGGACTAACCCCCGAACTCTGGAGGCAACTCAAGTTTGTATGCATTATCATTAAGCTTTTCAATTATTTTGAATGGACCATCAGCTCTAGGCATTAATTTAGACTTTCTTAATTCTAGAAATCTATCATTCCTCAAGTGTAACCACACTAAATCTCCAACATCAAGCTTTACTTCTTTTCTACCTTTACTACCAGCAATTTTATATTTTTCATTCATCTTTTCAATGCTAACTCTAGTGGTCTGATGCATTTGTAATATAAATTCAGCACGCTCGTTAGCATCAACATGAACTCTCTCATTAATAGGTAGAGGAAGTATGTCAAGTGGAGTACAAGGATCAAAACCATACACTACCTTGAAGAGACTTACCATGGTAGTAGAATGTGTTGACCGATTATAAGCAAACTCCAAATGAGGCAAACATTCTTCCCATTGCTTCAAATTTTTCTTCAAAATAGCTCTCAACATAGTGCCCAAAGTGCAGTTCACCACCTTAGTTTGTCCATCAGTTTGTGGGTGACAAGTTGTAGAAAATAACAACTTGGTACCCAACTCCAAAGTGTGCGCCAAGAACTTGGCCTATATCCTAATTACAACTCAAGCCAACCTCTAAGCCCATCATCGAGGCAACACACACCAACTTGTGATGTTCCAACCCTAGGAGTGATCAACAACAACAGTGGAACACAACAGAAACAAAGGAGAGCGGCAAAGACTTGACATGGTCAAAGAAGAAACTCAAAATAGGTTACTGGACGATTATCGATAGTGCCGATCACTGGCATCGGCAGTGCCGATCATGTCCATCGGCAGTGCCAAGCGGGGTTCGTACCAAAGCCACCGGCAGTGCTGGTCGTGGCATCGGCAGTGCCGATCTGGGTTCTGACCCACCAGCAGTGTCGGTCCAGGTGATCGGCAGTGCCGATCAACCCCTGACAGAATAAAAAACTATCACGATTTTCCTCCAAATCTTTCAAAAACTCAATCAAATGATCTCCAAAACATGCGATTTTTTGACCAGCCAATCCTAAAAACATCACAACCCTAATCCTAGAAGATCCACTCAATTGGCTCAAGGATTCATCACGAATTTCAGATCTTGTGCCAAGAGCATCAAAAAGGGAAAAGTTGAGAAATCCTTCAAATCGAAGATGCTAGAACTGTGGATTCGGTCAAAGACCTATGGGGATTTGTTCTAGCTCATCATAGCACCAAGTTTCCCATGAAATCTATCCCAAAAACTTGCCCAAAAAGGAGATCAAAAATTCCCACGAAAATAGCTCTAAAAATAGAGAAAAGAGAAATTCGGGATTTAGGGAGAGAGGAAGATCTTGAGCATGAAAATAATTCTCATATCATAGAAACATGCTTACAAGATCCATGGATACAAGGCTAGGAAGCCACCCTCTTCTTCCCACTATTTGGAAGAGAAAGAGATGTCTCTCACACACTCTCTCCTCTCCTCTATTACATGAAGACCTCTCCTACCACTTTGAATGAAGTCCTAACAAGGCTAATGAGAAGAGGCACCTCTCCCATCAGCCACACCTCTTCTTATATAGGCCTAGGGTCCAAGACACATCTACCCTTGACCTATATTACATTGCCACCTACTACCGGGGGCAAAAACCATCCAACTCTTTTTCCTTTGCCCGAACGCCATCGAGCCCTTCACAACTTTGCTTCGCCTCGACGCAAGCTCCGCAATGGTGCCAGGTGCACCACCAATCGCTGCCACCGGTTTTGAGGCCCAAACCGGGAAACCGCCTTGCATGCTTCTCAAAGCGCGACTTCTTGATCTTGACACGTGTCACCTCGTCCTGTGATCCTCCTTGTCGGCAAGTCTCTCCCGCCTCCGATCCATTGGAAGCCTCTACTTGCACCGACGCCTGATCACCTTTGACTTGGTCAACCCCACCGTATTGATCACCACCCACGGTTTTGAGGCTCAGTCGTGAAACCGTCCTTCTTGCCTCTCCATGTGTACGGTGTGGATCACCTTTGACTTCAACCGACCTCCTGATCGTCCGGCCCCAAGTCTCCTACTTGTGCCCGATCCTCTCATCGTTGACCGCCAAGTTGACTCCAGTGACCTACACATCATGAGACAAGCAAACACATTTCCCATCTCCTGCAAACTCTCCAACATCCTCACCAACTCCGGTTAGTCAAAACCATGACATGCACAAACTCATGCAATCCCTAGATTCCCGCATTTCAACTCAAACACCAGCTCAACCAATGTCAATTACTCATCACATATTGCAAACCATGGCACATATCCATATGGTTTCTCAATCTTCCCCTTGATGAGTACATTGACAACACCAAATGCATTAGAGATTGAAATGCAAATCCGAATAAGCACATCCAAATGACCAAACCCAAGAAAAAGTGACAAGTAGGCCATCTAGCAAAATAGGAATCGCAAAACCAAGAGTTGGCAAAGAAAGCGACTTGAGACGCAAAGAGTATGAAAAGCGCAAGAAAAGGCTCAAGGACATGATATGCTCCCCCTCAACTTGTGATAGGTCTCATGTAATGCAAAAAGAGTCATTTTAATTTTCTTAGCATTATTTGTGCATCACCCACAACTTTCTCCCCCTTTGGCAATGACCTCATCAAAGAAGCAAAAGCACAAGCAAAAATGCAATGCATGAAAATGCAAACCTAAGGAGCTTCAACAATTATGCAAACAAGCATTTAACCTTGCTAATCATAAATATAGAGCAATGAAGTGTAAAAGAAATAGCTCACAATCATACAAATACCAAAAATAGATAGCAAGGCATAAGCACCAAGAGCTATACAAGCTAAGCAAAAAGGTTAACTAGCTTAGATAGAATCAAATTTACTCATCATGAGAAAAGCTGCCACCACATGTGTAAGTACTCCCATACAAGGCAAAACAGGCATGAAGTAAATCAAAAGAAACTAGCCAGTCTCAATCTCAACCAAGGCAACAAGCATTCACAGAAAATAAGCTCTACAAACGCTCACATATGCAACAGAGACTCATCAGAAAAGGGAAAAGCATTATTCTTATGTGATCCTCATGTATCTTCTAATCCGTGAGGAGGGTCGCACGACTGGGTACGACAAATACCCTGAGGCTTCGCAGTACAATGTTTGGATTTAGCATTTTTATGTTACTTCTAATCCATGCATAGGGTCGCATGACTGGGTACGACAAACACCCCGAGGCTTCAAAGCACAGTCAATTTATTTTACGAATGAAAAAGCATAAGGATGAGCATGCCTTTGCGACAAAAGGAACAAATGTTCCCACAATGTTTCATCATGAGCTAAACATTTGCAAAGCCATATTTTGTAAATACAATGTGCCAAAGCCAAGATATCCTCTAGACTAGCCTCAACACAAGTCTTGACAAGGATAAAAGCAGTACACATGGTGTCGAGGGTAAGGATCGGGGTGCCACGTGGCACCGCCTAAGGGCCCGTATGCATCGGACTCAAAAGGACCCGCTAGATCGCCACCAAGGCGCCACTAGCTTGGGCCCCTACAAGAAGCGTTCCCGTGGCAGTCAAGTCTTAGCCGCAAAGGTCGCGCCACTGCCCGACTTGCTCGACCCCGAGTGAACGAGCGACTCGCTGGACCTCGAGTGATCGAGGCTCGGTCGCGACTTGCTCAGCCCCTCGATGGGGGTCGAGGATTTGCTACCCCCCGCTCGACCCCTTAATGGGGGTCGAGGGCAAGTCGTCTCGCCTGACGGAACCCGGGCATGGCTTGCTCTTCCAAGCAGATGACTCAGCCACTTGCCCGAGCCTATCCACTGCAGGGCAAGGATGGACACTTCGTTGCTACTACAGTGACGATGATAGTATGCCCCCCCCCCCCCCCCCCGCCCTCGCAATCACTAGATAAACTCTACCTCTGTTAACTCCCAATGGTAGGACCCGAGCCCGGACAGGACAGGGTGATGAAACCCTGACCAAGCCAAGAGTGGCAGAGTGGAGAAGCTCGATTGCCTTGTCAGGACGGGACCGATTCCAACTCCATGCAGCAGGTCCAGACAAGTGCAAACCGACACGATGACCCCCGACAGAGGGGGTCGAGCGAGCCAACGGTTAACAACTGCCAACCACCCGGCCTTAAATGACATGCCCATTATGCATACACAGTATCAAGGAGTCAAATCTCTCCAGATATCTACCCCCCTCATCATCACCAACGCCCGCTGACGATGGCAACATGGCAAGGATCATTGTGCTACCATCGCCTAAGGACACACCGAATGGTGATGGTACAGGACGGCTTGATGGACAGCTAGATTGAACCTTCCATGAATGACATGACAAAGCCGATGCTGCACCTCCCCGCGCACGGCAGAACACACCGACTACAGGAACAAGGGGGCACTCGACTCGACGACAGAGAACGGGGGCACGCTCGGACGCAGTACCGCCCCTCTGACGCAAGACCAGGATAATGGGGGCCACAAGGACCGAAGACTATGTCGCCGACTAAGGGCTTCACCTTCTTCGGCACGCCTCCACCAACTCATCACGTATAGAAATCTCTCTCCCTCTCTCTCTCTATAATCGGGGTTCCTTTCCCCTTGGAGTATAAAAGGGGAGGCCCGCGCCTCTGGCAATAGATATAGCAGCAACAACAACAGTGACCGCTTACACAACTCACTCGCACCCAAGACTTGGAGCCTCCTCCTCTCTCACCACCGTTGTACTCCACCACTGAAGCAAGTAACACGAGCAGGCCTGACAACTGGACGTAGGGGGCTTCCCCAAACTAGTATAACCCTCCATGTCCTCTTGCTTAGCCATCACCGAACCCGAAACGCGCACCCTTGTGAACAAATTCTACTAGTCGGTGATCTAAACGCCGACAGTTCGCACACCAGGACAGGGGCTTTGCGCGTTTTGCTTCGCTACTTCCCGGTTCGGATGGCCTCTTCCTCCACCTTCTGGGCTCCCGGTAGCAGCGTGTTCTTCGGGAGCCTGAAGTTCGTTGCTACTATAGACCGAAAGCTCCTATGCGTCAGCACTCCGACATCTTCGCCGCCCCCAGTCCAGGCGCCCGCCCCCGTGGTGACGCATCCGTGGTGGCTCGAGGACGTGAGCGACACGCTCGACTTCGTAGTCATAGGAGATGGGACCTTGGAACTAGTCGATGAGTCACTCTCGGATCCTATCACGGCGGCCGTTGCGATCGCCGACGAGGCAATGCATGCGGTTCGACTCGAGCCGCCCAGGCCACACGCCACTAACCGCTCCGTGGAGTCGTCCGGTTACGGCGACCGTCTATGGCTCCATCTAGAGTGCTACTTGGGCCCTACGCCCGATACGGAAGACATTCAACACTTCGCATGTGCGCCGGCGAGCATCGGCTTGCAGAACGCCGTGAGGTATTTACAAAGCGCGATTGCACAACTTGCGGTCCCCACCTTTGTGGGCTCTGGGTTTGTCAGCGTGATCAAGTGTCCGGACGAGTCTCTCTTTGAACTCCTCAACGTGGGGTCAGTGGGAGACTCCAGCTCCGAGTCCGGAAGCTACGCGAAAGCTGCGGCACCCCTCGAGGGTGCAACATGGTGCAGCTTGCGCTCGCCTCAGCTGCGGGGTGTGACATCCCATGTCATAAAAACACAATTAACCATAATCCTAATGCTAATTGCTAAGCTAATTAAAAATGTGAATAATTAAATTGCCAAAGAAAGGAGAACTTAATTACTTAATTCTAAATCCACCAAATGCTAGCTTTTCACAAACTTCACAAAACTCAATGGAAGTGTGCCAATGTTTTTACATATTCCAGTGGGTCAGGTCAAGAATGAATTTTAGGGAATTTTCCAGAATTTGTGGTAAAGGATTAGTACCCTTAAAAATTCCCTAAATGCAGAAAAAGGTTCCTCTGTTCCAAGATTTTTTACAAATTTGTCTATCAGAAATCACAACATGACCCCAAAAGCAAACTTCGAGAAGATACTTTGCTGACCACACACAAAAATTATCATAAAGTTTTGAGCAAGGCAACTTGTAAATTTTGGTGATACACAGTGGCACTATTTCAGTCAAGGGGAGTCAACGAAATCCTTTTTCTCTGGACCACTGGCCGATCGACACACCGTTGTCCTCTCCCTCTGGCCGGCGATTGGCTTCACCTGCTCCCTCCCCACTCCATCCACTGCTCTACCAACCCATCCCTATGCCACCGGTGCCGCATTGAAGCTGCCTCACCGCCGAGCCACCCTCTCCGGTCCTCTCACTCCCTCGGTTCTCTCTCTCTCTCTGGCTACAAGAGCAATAACGGTAGGAACGGCTCTCCCTCACTCTCTCGGTGCCTACACTTTCCCGCACCCTACTTCTGCTCTCTCTCGACGCGCCAAGCCCCCAAGCGCCACCCTTTTCCTTTGCCAGCAAGAGCAGAAGCAGAATCCGGCCGCGCCCCTGTTTTCGAGCCGCCATGGCCGCCGCCGCGTCGAGCTCGATTAAGGAACCCCCTCATCCCCTCTTTCTTACTCAAATCGCTGCGCCATGACTCCCTCTAGCTTCCCCCTGACGTTGCCCCTCCCTCGTGCAGTGACATCGCCGGATTTCGGGAAGGAAAGGACGCCACCGCGCTGGAACCCGCCACCTCCACGATGAGACCCACCCTCCGGCCACTGCCCTCGACGTCTTCCTCAACGTCGGCGATCCCCTTACCATGGTGAAGCTTCTCGACCCCCTCCCAACCCCTCTTTCCATCCGTGCGCGACGCCGCCAAAACCACCCCCTGCCTCCGCCGCCGTCGCCGACACCGCTCTGGTCGCCGCCGTCGGTCGGCGACCCCTTGGGGTTGCTCGCCGTCGCATGCACGGCCGGATGGTGCCGGTCCCAAGCCATCTCCTCCACTGTAGATCCCTACGGCCAAAGCGCCGGCGAGCCCAGCCGACGCGCGTGCGCGCGTCTGTTTGAATTGCCGAGTGACAATTGTGTAAATAAGTGTGAACTTCGAAATTTATTCAAAAATCCATTACTCGAAAAACAAAGGTCAGAAAAATATGAAACCAATTTTGTTTGACTCAGGAAATTCCCCAATATCCAAAAAGTAAGATGAGCTTTAAAGGTATGAAGTGTGTTAATTCAAATAATTCATGAAATTTGGAACCTTTCTAAGAGTAATAAATCCATCATTAAATCTATATAATTGGTAAAATCATGAAGATTTGTTAGTAAGCATCTCATGCCATTCCTAAACTTTCTGCAAAAGCAAATTTTCATTTTTATGCATATTTCTAAAGTTATTGCATAATCATAATTTCTAGTAAATAAATTTTTATAAATTCTCTGTTAGGAATTAAATTATGAAACTTTGCATGTTTGCTAATTATGCCTTAATACATCCATGTAAAATACCATGTTAATTCTCTAGCAGCAGAGATATGCTTTTTGTTGTCAATTTGCTTATTTAAATAATTCACATGGGGAATTAATTAGCAAAAGTTGACTTATATGCCCAATTAGATAAATTACTACTAGTGACCCCCCCTAGTAATGTTTATTCAGTATATTTACGTCATGAAGAATAGTAAGTCCATGTGTTCATCATCACATGGTCATCACCATGCATGTTGTCTTGTGCATTAGGTATAGGGCTTGGATGAAAACCCACTTGCATAAACTATAATGGCCTATGATTAGTCTAGGTTAGTAAGCCTTTTCGTTAGCAAAATGCTATGCTTAATCTAGTTGAGTCAACGATAGGTGATGGAATCACTTGATACACTTATGCTTCACTTGAAACGATAGAATTGGTTAAAATTTGAGAACCCGTCTTTGTAACTCCACGAACAAGTATTGAACAGTACCAAGTGCATACCTTTATATGGGAATTGGTAAACCTAGTAACTTGGACGCCGTATTGTTGGACGGATATACTCATCGATCCAGAGGTGATGTGAATGGCACAGTGGTTGCACGGGTTGCAGGACCGCTGGATAGTGCACGGGTTAAACCTCGAATACGAAGTACTGTATCGCGGGGAAAGACGTGTACTAGGGATCGATGGCCCCGGACCGACTTTATAGCAACTTTGTGAATGGTGACCATACGTGTTCTTAAATGATGCGTATGTCGTGTACTTGGGTTTTCTCCTACAGGATGTAAATCAATTCGAATTGCCGTTCCTCGTGGTTATGAGTACCTCTTGTTTCGAGCAGTTGGCAATGATAATTAAGTAGGGAGGATTGATTATGATTCTGAATTTTATTTACTCTATGGCTATATATTGTAATGGGGTATTGTTCTTTATATTTGTACAACCTTAGTAGCTAGCCAGGTTCAACTAAAGTTACTTTCCTGCAACAAAATTAAATATCGGCTAAAGGATCAATTTGCAAGCATAGAGCTAATAGGTGCCTTTTATGCAAAATACCAAATAAACTGGTCAGCCCCCTGCATATTAGGAATCGGTTTTAGAAAACCTTTAGTTGGGTAAGTCTTGTGGAGTATATTAGATACTCAGGCTTTGCGATTTATGTTACTTTCAGGTATCCCTCAGGCTACCTGTTGTGATTGCTGTAACAAGATTGTGTGGGAAGGTGAGGAACCACATGAGTGGACCATTGAGTGGGTTCTTAGTTTGCCTACCCAAGATGAATGAGCCATTGCCATAGGGATGGCATGGTTTACTTAGGCTATCTATCGTCGAGTGTACCGTGTTTTCACTTCCGCTTGTTTATGTACCGAACCAAGAACATATGTATTGTAACGCAACATAAGTTGTTTCCGCAAAGACTCTTGAACTTGTAATATGTAATATTATGCACTTAATGATGTATCGTTGTAAATGATGGATGTTCATGTGTGTATTCTATGTATGGTTATCTTGGTAATCATCTACCGAGGCGATCCTATACGGCACACTCTATATTTCGGTATAGAGATGCGACAGGTGGTATCAGAGCCAATTCGGGACAAGCAACATACAAATGAACATTCTAAAACATGAACGACCCGTTTTTATGTCTTACGGTGAGGTACGAACTAGTAGTGCCCATGTAATGATTACTATTAGTAGGTGGCAAAGCTAACCCTGGGTTATGTTTGTTTAAAGTACTTGCATCTATGGATTCTTCAATGAAGGTATGTGCCTGTGCGCGGATCAGTTGCGCTATAAACCCCAAATGCCTTCCGGGTGGGCAAAGACCTGGGCTTTGTTTGATGCGCGGACCAATTGCGCTTAAATGTCGGCTGCCTTCTAGGTGGGCGAATACCTAGCCATATACTGTCATTGTTATTTTGGCTTATTTCTTTGAATTTGATGTATTGTTTCTGAGATGAATCTATTATAGGTACGCTAACCACGTGTAGCTCGCTTAGAAACGTGTTGAGAGGTGTGTGTGCCACCGAAGTGATCGATCTATACAATCGGTCAAATTTGTCTTTTGTGGGGATGTAGGAAATTGTCATATTGAGCATTTGGCATTCATGCATACCACATGCATTTATTTTTACTAATCATGTAAAAAGGTCACAAATATCACAAACATGTGAAATGATCAAGCCTTGGGCAAAAAGTTTGAACTCAACCGATAAAAAACCAATTTCTATCAGAAAGGTCAGTTTCACTAAAATGAACGTAACTCCCTCATTTTTAATCCAACGAAGGTGAATGAGTACTCGTTAGAAATCTAGTGAGTCGCCCTACGAGTTTGGTATAGTGGGTTTTTCTTAGAAAAATCTGGAAGTATCCTAAAAAGATTAAAAAGAGAGAGGTTTTCTGATTTCAGAAGTTGCTCCGTTTCTGTCCTCTGTCTTTGGATGATCATAACTCTCAGAGATATTATCGGATAGAGACGTTTGGGTATGCGTTGGAAAGATAATGAAATCCTCTATAAGTTTTGTTAAAGGCCAAAAATTTAATTGTGCCCAGGAGCTAAGAGTTCTTGCCTATCTCTGTTAGTTACTCTGTCAAAAACAGAGACTGCACCTTGTTTTCGGACACTTGTGGTGCCTCTTTTACCCACCAACCTTTATGCTATTTTGGGCATATGTATTTTGTGGGCTGTTAAGTTTTGACTCATACTTTCAAAACTTCCTTCTGACAGATGGTTGTCGGCAAGCTCGTGAAGAACCCCGAGCACCTTTCCGCACACGTTCTCGAGTTGGAACGGGAGCGTGATGCGCTGCAGTCCGCACTCACAGCCCGTGATGCCCAGCTCGCTGCCCATGATGCAAAGGTCGCAGTCCTTAAGGACAAACTACATGCTAGCGAGTTGGAGCGGGCTGATCTTTTCGAGCAACTCCATGATGCTCAACTCATCATTGAGGGCGATGCTAGTGATTAGCTGCAAGAGCAGCTGAGCCAATGCAAAGCTCAGCTCGCTGCTGCCCTGGAGGAGATCTACTCTCTTCATGGACGGATCACTGCTCTCTTGGAAGAACGAAGTGAGCTCCAAGATTAACACTCAGAAGCCGAAGATGAGCGGGATGTTATGGAAGGAAACCTCAACGACGCCAACGCTGCCATCGCACAGCGAGACCACATCACTGCGCAGCTCCAAGCTACCAATGCCCAGCTGCACGCTGTCCTTATTGACCAACCACCTATACCACGTGCAGTGATTCCCCCAGATGACGCTGACTTGAGTGATGACGGAGATTCCGGTGTTGACTATGAGGCACCCCCCCCCCCAACAGGGACGACACGAACTTGGAGTCCGAGGGTGACAAGCCACGCCGCGTGACTTGTGGTTAGGCAATGGAGGAAGTAGCACGTCGTGTAGGGTAGAATCTCGTGTGACATCATGTTTGGCTGTTGGTAGTGCCGGTAAAAAGTAAGTGTTGTGATGACCTAAGCTCTCCAAGATCATGTTGTGGTTATGTTGTCTTAGCGATGTAACTGAAGACTTGTCTTGTATCAAAAAGTTGCATCGCATGTATCCATGGCTTTTATCGTAATTATGTTGCCTGTTGTGTTTGGAACCGATATAATTCAGGTTTTTCCCTATGTATTGCCTCATCTCTTTGTCAAATTCCAACTGCAGGGCAATCTGAAATTTTATTTTGTCCCTATGTCATGGCCTTATTATCATATTGTATCATGTGATGATCGGGCTAACATGCATTGTTCCATGGCAGATGGTGCAAACTCGCCGCAGTGGAGATATTCTCGGTGATGCTCCTGGTACCTCAAATGTCGGTGGATCCCAGCAGCCACCCCATCCTCCGCCCATGAATCCTATGGAGCAGCTCATCCACAACCAAAACGAGATGTTCCGTATGTTCATGGAAACCATGAACTGCCAAGGAGCTTAAGGGCCACCACCGCAGCAGCCCCAAGCCCCCCATGAATCCTCCTACAGTGACTTTTGGGCAACTCACCCACCCACTTTCGGAGAAGTCGGTGATCCACTGGAAGCAGATAATTTCATTCGCACCCTGGAGTTGAAGTTTGCACTTCTCAACTGCACCATCCATTAGAAGCGCCTCTTCGCAGCGCAGCAACTCCGTGGTTCCGCAAGTGCTTGGTGGGCAAGCTACACCACCGCTCTCCCCAATGACCACCAAGTTACTTGGACGGAGTTTTGCACCGCCTTTCAACCGGGCTTATGAAGCGCAAGCTGTAGGAATTTCTCAATTTGAAGCAAGGCTCCGGAATCGTGCAAGAGTATGCATGGAAATTTCACTACTTGACGCAATATGCTTCTTATAACACTGATACAGATGAGAAGAAGAAGGACTATTTCCGTTCAGGCCTTACTCCGAAGCTACAGGATCGATTGGCACAAGTTACCGCCGGCACGTTCAATGATTTGATGAGTGCCGCCATCCGTGCTAATCAAGATGACAAGAAAAGAAAGCGTGCTATGGGAAGTTCGTCTAGTTCTGCACCACCCAAGTACAAGTTGGCAATCACCTCCCCATCCGGACAGAGGTTCCGAGCTGCAGTACCGCCGGGAGGAGGGTTTCGCCCGTCCTATTCGCAGCAGCCCTCTCGTTCCCATAGAAACAACCAGCAGCCGTCCCCTGGTTCCTGCCCTCCACAGCAAACTAATCAAGTTGTGAGGTCCAGCTCCCCGCGGTTATGCTACAACTATGGCCCTTCCGGTCACTTTACAAAAGAGTGCCGTTTTCCAAAGCGCAATCAAGGCAACAACAACCCCAATGCATCGGGGAACAACAACAACAACAACAACCACAGCAGCAGCAACAATAGTGGCAACAATGGTAATCGTCCCCAATCTTCTACTCCCACTCATAAGAATGGCCGAGTCAACTATACCACGATCGAAGAGATTCAAGTTGGAGAACCCGTTCTCGTGGGTATGTTTTCGATTAACCAACACTCCGCTATGGTTCTTTTTGATTTTGGAGCAACGCATGATTTTATTAGTCAAGCATGTGTGAATCAGTTGAAAATCACCCCCACCGCTACGGGAACACCGTACATCATCACGTCTCCCGGTGCAAAAATAAGGTCCCATCTTGAGTTAAGAGGAGTGCAACTTAAGTTACCAAGCAACATATACTACACTTCGTTAATCGTCCTAGAGGGTCAAGGCATTGATATAATCCTTGGTATGAGGTGGATGACTACACATAAAGCCGTCTTGCACATTGAATCCCGGGAAGTCCACTTAAACTCGCCCCTACATGGCTCGTCTGTTCTCCGGTTACCATGTCCCAAAATGCCCACTTCTCAAGTGCATCATGTTGAAGGGGAAAAGATAGAGGATATTCCAGTGGTATGTGACTTTCCCGACATATTTCCAGATGATTTGCCGGGAATGCCTCCGGATAGGGATGTCGAATTTAAGATTGAACTCCTACCCGGTATGGCGCCTATCTCTCATAGGCCGTACAAAATGGCTCCTAATGAATTAGCAGAGCTAAAGGAGCAATTACAAGAGCTTATGGACAAGGGTTACATTCGATCGAGTTCATCTCCGTGGGGATGTCCCGCCCTCTTTGTGAAGAAGAAAGATAAGACCCTACGTCTGTGTGTCGATTATAGGCCTCTAAATGCCATCACCATCAAGAACAAGTACCCTCTACCTCAAATTGATATTCTCTTTGATCAACTCGTTGGTGCCAAAGTTTTCTCCAAGATTGATCTCCGATCCGGCTACCACCAAATAAGAATCCGAGCTGAAGACATTCCGAAAACGGCTTTCTCTACAAGATTTAGTCTTTTTGAATATCTTGTCATGTCCTTTGGTCTCACCAATGCCCCAGCTCACTTCATGTATTTGATGAATTCCGTGTTCATGCCAGAGTTGGATAAATTTGTGGTGGTCTTCATTGATGATATCCTTGTCTACTCGAAATCCGAGGAGGAGCACGCCGAACATCTTCGCATTGTTCTACAACGGCTCCGAGATCATCAACTTTACGCCAAATTTAGCTAGTGTGAATTTTGGTTAAAGCAAGTTCCATTCTTAGGTCATATCATTTCAGCGGAAGGTGTAGCTGTTGACCCTAGCAAAGTTGAGGACGTGCTGAAATGGAAAGCTCCTGAATCGGTCAAGCAAATTTGTAGTTTCCTTGGTCTTGCCGGCTACTATCAGAAGTTTATTCCTAACTTCTCGAGAATTGCCAAGCCTATGACAAAGCTATTGGAGAAGGATGCTAAGTTTTAATGGAGTAGCGAGTGTGAGGAAGCATTCCGGGTCGCTCAAGAAGCACTTGAGAAAAGCCCTGGTTTTGGCTCACCCCGATGTTACCAAACCGTTCGATGTTTATTGTGATGCATCCGTCACCGGATTGGGCTGTGTACTTATACAAGAAGGTCGTGTCATTGACTATGCCTCTCAACAGCTCTGAAAGCATGAGCAAAATTATCCTACTCATGACTTGGAATTGGCATCCGTTGTCCTAGCATTAAAAATCTGGCGTCATTATCTCCTTGGTAACCTTGTCAATCTCTATACCGATCACAAAAGTCTCAAGTACATATGCACGCAGCAAGAACTGAACATGAGGCAACATAGGTGGCTAGAATTGATCAAGGATTATGAATTAGAAATTCATTATCATCCCAGAAAGGCCAATGTGGTTGCCGACGCCCTAAGTCGGAGGGACCAATGCAATCATGCAGTTGTTTGTTCTGTAGAAGCTTCTAAAAATTCAGATTCTATTGAACCAAGTCTCCATATCATCCCATATGGATCCTTGCATAATCTAGCTCTTGTTTCTACCCTTTGCAAATAAATTGTGGAAGCACAAAAGAAAGACAAAGGAATGGAATATATCCGCTAGGAGATAGGTAAGAATGAAAACATGCTTCTGACAAAGACGAAGATGGAGTGCTATGGTTCAACCGTTGTCTTGTTGTTCCAAAGAATGAGGAATTAAGAACGAAAATAATGGATGAGGCTCACTTGTCCAAATATTCCATACACCCTGGTAGCAACAAGATGTACCGTGGGTTAAGGGAAAAGTTTTGGTGGATGCGCATGAAGTGAGAAGTTGCTCGGTATGTTGCCGAGTGTGATACTTGCCAACGTGTGAAGGCCGATCATTTGAGGAAAGCCGGTCTTTTAAATCCCTTAAAGGTTCCTGCTTGGAAATGGGAGGATTTTGCTATGGATTTCATTGTTGGGTTACCCCTCACACCCAAGAAGCACGATTCAATATGGGTCATTGTGGATAGGTTGACAAAATCTGCTCATTTCATTCCCGTCCATACGACCTACTCTACCAAAAAGTATGCCGAGCTCTACATCTCAAGAGTCCTATGTTTGCATGGTGTACCCAAGACTATAATCTTTGATCGAGGAACTCAATTTATAGCTCGTTTTTGGGAGCAACTGCATTCTTGTCTTGGTACTACTCTTATTCGAAGTTTCGCTTATCATCCGCAAACAGATGGTCAAACCGAAAGACTAAATCAATATTTGGAGGACATGTTGAGAGCATGTGTTCTGGACAATCATGGAAATTGGGAGGACTGTCTTCTGTTCGCCGAATTCTCGTACAACAATAGCTACCAAGAGAGTTCCAGGATGTCACGTTTGAGGCATTGTATGGCCACTCATGCCGAACACCGCTGAATTGGTCGGAATCAAGAGAAAGGATTAATTTTGATCCAGATCTTGTTACTCAAGCCAAAGAGAAAGTGCGACAAATTCAAGCTAACATGAAAGTCGCGCAATCCCGTCAAATAAGCTATTCCAACAAAAGAAGACGTCCATTGGAGTTCAAAAAGGGAGATCATGTCTATCTTCAGGTTTGTCCCAACAAAGGCATATTTCTCTTTGGAATTAAGGGTAAATTAGCACCCTACTACATCGGACCCTTATCGATCATGGAGAAATTTAGCGCGGTTGCTTATCGGTTGCAATTACCAGAGAGTATTGCTCGGGTGCACAATGTCTTCCATGTCTCCCAACTCAAGAAGTGTTTAAAACCCCCAGTTGACATGGTCATTTCCGACATCGAGCAATTGGAAGAAGACCTCTCCTACGCCGAATACCCTGTTCGGATTCTTGATCAAAAGGACCGGGTAACTCGCAATCGCACCATCACCTTCTACAATGTGCAATGGAGTAATCATACCGAAGATGAGGCAACTTGGGAGCAAGAAGAGTTTCTGAAAAACAACTTCCCCGAGTTCTTGACCTCGTAAAATAGGTAACCGCTCACACTCCCTCTCTCCCGTTTGTTTATTTACGAATCTCGGGGCGAGATTCCTTTTAAGGGGGGAGTGCAGTGACATCCCACATCACAAAAAGACAATTGACCCTAATCCTAATGCTAATTGCTAAGCTAATTAAAAATGTGAATAATTAAATTGCCAAAGAAAGAAGAATTTAATTAATTAATTATAAATACACCAAATGCTAGCTTTTCACAAACTTCACAAAACTCAATGCAAGTGTGCCAATGTTTTTGCATATTCCAGTGGGTCATGTCAAGAATGAATTTTAGGGAATTTTCTAGAAGTTTTGGTAAAGGGTTAATACCCTTAAAAATTCCCTAAATGCAGTAAAATGTTCACCTATTCTAGAAAATTTCATAATTTTTCTAGCAGAAATCTCAACATGACCCCAAAAGCAAACATGTAGAAGATATATTGCTGACCATGAACAAAAATTGGCATAAGGTTTTGAGCAAGGCAACTTGAAAATTTTGGTGATGCACAGTGGCACTATTTCAGTCAAGGGAAGTCAACGAAATCCTTTTTCTCTGGACCACTGGCCGATCGACACACCGCCATCCTCTCCCTCTGGCCAGCGATCGGCTTCACCTGCTCCCTCCCCACTCCATCCACTGCTCTGCCTACCCATCCCTATGCCACCGGTGCCGCATTGAAGCCGCCTCACCGCCGAGCCACCCTCTCCGGTCCTCTCACTCCCTCGGTTCTCTCTCTCTCTCCGGCTACAAGAGCAGCAGCGGCAGGAATGGCTCTCCCTCACTCTCTCGGTGCCTATACTTTCCCACACCCTTCCTCTGCTCTCTCTCAACGCGCCAAGCCCCCAAGCGCCACCCTTTTCCTTTGCCGGCGAGCGCAGAAGCAGAATCCGGTCGCGCCCCTGTTTTCGAGCCGCCATGGCCGCCGCCACATCGAGCTCAATTAAGGAACCCCCTCATCCCCTCTTTCTTCCTTAAATCGTTGTGCCACGACTCGCTCTAGCTTCCCCCTAATGTTGCCCCTCCCTCGTGCAGTGACATCGCCGGATTTCGGGAACAAAAGGACGCCGCCACGCCGGAACCCGCCGCCTCCATGACGAGACCCAACCTCCGGCCACCGCCCTCGATGTCTTCCTCAACGCCGGTGATCCGCGCACCACGGTGAAGCTTCTCAACCCCCTCCCGACCCCTCTCGCCCTCTGTGCGCGACGCGCGACGCTGACGAAACCACCCCCTTCCTCCGCCGCTGCCGCTGACACCGCTCTGGTCGCCGCCGTCGGACGGCGACTGTTGGCACTTCCCAAGTGCCCCTTTTATATGTGAATATTAGCCCAATTAGAGCATAATTGATACTAATTTAGGCCATTTGGCTATGATATTATCTATATATTTGTATATGCGTTGTTTTGGAGCTTTATTGCAAAAACAGGTAAAATTGGTGATTAAAGTGATGCTGGAGAGGACAGGAATCTAGAACTGACGAAAAGCACAGAAGAAGCCCAGTGCGCCGATCGGTGCAGTCCATGAGCCGGTCGGCGCTAGGGTGTTTTGGCCCACAGAAGTGACCGAGGCCCAGTCCACATGTTTATGGAACTTTATCTGCGTAAGACACTTGAAGATATTTGCCTAGAAGATTTATGCAACTTCAAGATCTCGACATGCAGTACAAGACTATATCTCGAAGGAAAAGGCCCACATGGCAGTTGTGGAAGATAGAGGAACCGACTCGGAGAAGAAACCAGAGAAGACATGGCTTGCGCCGATCGGCGCAACCGCCTTATTTGCTAGAAACCGAGTCCTTTATGAGTAGAACCCCTATAAATACTTGTAAACCCTAGCCGCAGAGAGGAGAGGCGACAGAGGACCAACAGATCCGTGAGTTAGAGCCACCGGGGCTTGCCCCGTTAGAATAGATCTCTAGTTGAGTTTCAAGAACCATTGGTGTTAAGAGTTGATCCGTCAAGGTAGGCCATCTCGACGGGGATGAATCTTACTCTATGTATCTCAAGGATGATTGAATATGTTGATGATGGTTTTGGTGATTTGTCTATCTTGATTCTATAATTATGCATGTGCTTATTCCAATTGCTTAGTTCTTGGCTAAGTAAGTTGATATTATCTTGATCGTGGTGATTAGGATAGTATTCAGACATTGTATTGATTATGGTTGCTTGATGATGCTAGTAGTGTGGTTTAGCGGTGACAGCACTAAGCCTATGTAGCACTATTGGATAGTTGAGTAGGGTAAGATACTCGCGCGATTAAGGGTTTCCTCTCGGCAGCGATAAATCGGGAGCCGCTCGGAAAGCAGGGTGGTCTTATTCATTATAGGTTTTCATTGGTCTATGTAATTACCCATTATGATGCTATTTAATTAGACTTTCTGGTTACGATCTCACTAGTAGATATCTGGTTACTCACTTAACAGCATAGGCATACAAGGCATCTGGCGCACTTTGGCTTAGATTCACTAGTGTGCCGATCGGCTCAACTCCTGCGCCGATCGGCGCAACGACAGATTTACTGTCTGGCGCACCTTTGCGCTGGCCAGTCGCCCCCTCATGCAACCTAAATTCGATAGTAGCTTTGACTAGATCTTTTGCTGTTAACTTTGTTTAATTATCCCTAAGGTCCCAGTGGATTCGATAAACCTTGGAATACTCAATTCAAGGGAAAAATTGCTACAATCGTACACCGTCCTCTTGCAGTATATAAGTGGGTGCGTAGGTACGACCAACAAGCTTAACTTTTCTGGCGCCGTTGCCGGGGACCATAGCAGGTTTTTAAACATTGTTTGATATATTAGTGTTTAGTCATTGTGCTTTACTTGTCTCTCTAGTACATATATTCTGTTAAGTGAAACTAATAGGTATGGATGGTCCTAAGTCAAACAAACCCTCTAATTACACCGATGATCCAGAAAGACTCTTTCACAAGAAGAGAACAGCAGAGAAGAGAAGCAAGTCACTTGGAGGTTTAGCTGGAGAAGCAGTCCGCACAACACCTCGAGTATTATTCACCATAGAAAACCCAGTTCAAGAGCAAGAAGAAGAGGAGATGGCAGAGGTACCTATGGTTAATCGTCTCAAGCCACAATTGACTAGTATTGTCAAGACAGATTTCCAAGAAGCTCAAGATCAACTTCCGTATCAATTGGAGAGATATGTTGGAATAGTGGCGCAACAACCATTCACAGGTTTAGAAGTTCCCAATCATCACTTGCAACACTTCCTTGAGGTTTGCAGTACATTCAAGATAGCGGGATTGACAGGATACCAAGCACGTGTGCGGCTGTTCCCCTTCTCTCTAGTTGGACGCCCCAAGCCATGGTACAATGGATTGGAAAACCGAGTAAAAACGGTGTGGGACACGTTAGCAGCTGAATTCTTGGCTAAATACTTCCCTCCTAATAAGACTCAAGCTTTGAAAAATATGATTCTTGGATTTACACAGAATATTGATGAGAGCATTAGAGAAGCATGGGAAAGATACAATGAATATGTGGATGCATGCCCTCATCATGGTCTGACGGTTGGAGAAGTTGTTGAGAAGTTCTACACAGGATTGAATCTTCTATCACGTCAACACTTGGATGCCTCGGCTGCAGGATCATTCATGTCAAAAACCCCCACCGAAGCTAAGAATTTGATCAAGTTCCTAATTGAAAATCAATCATGGGATGGTGAGAGAAGCTCAAGGAATTTGCAACCTTTAAAAGTAGTAGCGAAGAGTGTGATTGAGAAGACTCAGTAAGACTTGATTATAGATCGCCTCGATGCTATTCAAAGGAGGTTGGACAATAATCTTCATATCCCTAAGGAAGAGACACTCAAGCTGGCGGAATCATGCTCCACATCTAGTGAGTGTGGAGAATTTGGTCATGTGCAGAAAGATTGCCCTTAAGAGATAAAGATGTTAGAATATATGAAGAATAGTCGATGGAAGCCCCAATATCAGCAACAAAGGAGTTCTTTCTCTCCTAGTTCGTCCATGCAAAATTCTATCCCACTTCGTCTCCAATGTCATGAGTTCTTCCAAGCTCAAGAGAAGATCAACAAGGACAATCAAGCTAAATTTAAGGAGATTGATCGTGTTCTTGAGGGAATTAATAACAAGGTCATAGAAATTGGGAGCTCCAATGAGCAGATTTTGAGGTGACACATGTGGGGTTGTCGGTGCGATGCCAGAACTTGTGTGTTGCCTCTTTCGTAGGAAGATCACACTCTTACGATCGTTATTTGGAGCTAGCAGGGATTAGGGTGAACTATCTTGGGTATTGGATTCCTCTTATTGATGCTTCCTTCAACAAATCTATTGATCGAGATCAACATCTCCTCGAATTGGTTAGGTTATAAGTGACTAGGAAATAATAGAATGATTGAAGTAAGATAGCAACAAATAGAGAGAAACAATAACTCCAACTAAACTAAAACTAGGTAAACTAATGATATAATAACAAAGCAAAACGCTTTGTAAGCACATCAACACACAATCAAAGATCCAACTCAAATATAGCACACCACAAGCAACACAAGCATACAGTTAGCAACGTCATTTTATCTAGCGATTATTAGTTATAATAACAACACAAACGTGCGTGCGACCCAGTGCATCACGAAGAACATCACTAAGGTAGCCATGGAGCATCACTGAGAACATCTCCATTTAATGAATAAGAGCATCACGAAGAACATCCCTAAGGTAGCCATGGAGCATCATAGGGAACATCCCCATTTATTGAATAAGAGCATCACGAAGAACATCTCACACTAAACGACAAACATAGAAACTAGAGCATCACAAAGAGCATCTCTAATCAATATATAAACTAGAGTATCACAAAGAACATCTCTAGTCAACACAGAGCATCACGAAGAACATCTCTAACAAAAACAAGAACATCACAAAGAACATCCCCAGCCTAAGTTTCATGTTGCTAAAACTATTACCTCAAAATTATTAGGTTGAAAAGAACCATTAATAAATATTAGCATGTTTAGGTGTGAGACTCCAAAGCATGGCTAAGCATAAGCTACTCATCACATAGACCAAAATATCACAACAAGGCAACAAGTAATGATGTGGAACATGGTATAGACTTATGGGATTCAGCATTAAACAAACATGAATGTTTGCAATTGACACATTTCAAATCATAGGATCAATATGGTCAAGGACACTTGCCTGGTTCACTTCGTTGCTGCTCAAAGTCTTTGGGATGAAGATCCTGGAAGTTCTCCTGATCACACCGAAAAGACAAGCATACAATCAAACAAATACACAACACAATACATAGCATGAAATAGCGATGAAAACAATACTAGAAAATAGTACGTATTGCTATGATCGCGTGAGCGCAAGAATTCCCTAAATCCGAGTTACGAGTAAAAAGTTATTAATGTTTGAAGTTCCAGGGTTAAATAGTAAAATCAGTACATTACTGTAAAATAGTAAGAATAGATAATATTTATTCCTACGATCGCATTGATGCAAGAATTTCTTAGTTCGGAGCTACGGTTGAAAAGTTACGAAGGTTTAAAGTTTCACGGGACAAAATGTAAATACAGACAAGTTCAGGGACACAAAGTAATTTTAGAAAAGTATAAGGACTAAACTATAAAATGTAAGTATAAAAATATACTTTCTAAAAATTTTAGGGATCAAAATGTAATTTATAGAAAGTTCAGGGACTAAACTGTAAAAAGGGAGGACTAGAATATAATTAATAGTAAGCCCAGGGGTGTTTTTGTAAAACAACCAGACAAAAATATAATAAAAAATAATGAGTAAAATGGTTTTTCTATTAAAATAAAGGGCTAAAAGTAATCAATTAATAAGTTAGGGGCCTAAATATAATTAACTATAGATTCTGTAGAAAATTAGGTTTAAATATCTAATATTAACAAACTTTAGGGGCCTATACACAAAAGTTCTGCATTAACAGGAATTAAAAGAATTATTTTAACCCTAAAACTACTATGGGCCGGGTCCACGGTTCTGTGGGACCGGGCGTTGACCCAGGGTCCACGGTCCATGGTGGACCGGGTGCGTAACCCTTCGGCCTGATCTAATCTGGGCCGTCCAAATTAGATCCAAGGGCATGGGGGTCTCCGGCGAGATGGGGGTGGCTGACGGCCATTGGAGCTACCCGAAACTCACCGGGGAGGCTATCCTGCATGCGGGACCTAGCGAGGAGGGGTGTGGGGAACGCGGCGCGGGGAGGGGAGCTCACCGAGGCGTCGTGCTCGGGCAGAGGGAGGCTGAGGCATCGTCGGCGCGAGGCGGCGGCGGGGGCTTCTGACGGAGGGCCGCGGCAGCTGCGCGCAAGCAAGACGCGGAGTGGCAGCGGCGGGGTGGTGGCGCGAGAGGCAGCGGCGGTAGGCGGAGGGAAAGGCGGCGCAGGGGTGCAGGTCCCGCTATTTATAGCGCATGGGTCTCGAGGGAGCGTGGCGTACACGCCAAGATGGCGGCGGCGCGGGCGCAGCTAGGGTTTTGGGTAGGCGCAGGCCGAGAGAGCTGGGCCGGGTGGGCGCGGGCACGCTGGGCCTGGCTGGCCGAATGTGGGAGGGAGGAGGGGAAGAGCGAAGTGGGCTGGGGGAAGGGAACTCGGCCCATGGCCATGGCAGGAGGGGAGGGGGAAGAGGAGAGGGAGTAGTGGGCCGCGGTGGCTGGAATTCGGCCCAAGGCCAAGAGAGAGAGAGAGAGAGAGAGAGAGAGAGAGAGAGAGAGAGAGAGAGAGGTAAGAGAGGACGGGGAGTGTTGGGCTGAATTCGGCCCAGAGGCTTTGGAGGGGGTTTGTTTTTCCTTTCCTTTCCTTTCCTTTCCTATTTTCTATTTCTTTCTTCTAAAAAAAATTCCCAAAATAGAAGTACAAAGTTTCAAAAATATTTTCACACAAAATAAAAACCTATATGCTACTACGCAGCATGAATGCTACAAACCAAATAATAAATAGCCTAAATTAATTTATTTAATTTAGAAAATAGTTCTTTTGTCTGAAATGAATGATAACACTCTAAATAATTTAGGATAACTTTTAATCTATTATAAAAAGTTTTAAAAATTAGTCAAATTTTAGTCACAAACCAAAACTTAAAATTTTGGGGTGTGACAAGACTACAACTCTTAACAGGAATCTCGCCCCGAGATTCTTTGTGGCTAGAAAGAAAACGGTAAAGGTAATCTCATGATCCGTCCTTCATCTTTGATCTCTAATCGCTTGATTGGCTGATGGTGTTCGCTGTAGGAACTCCTCTAAAGGGAATCTTGACGTCCTATATCTTTCAAACGTATTCTCCCATGTATAACACCTGTGCCTTGGTATCCCATGTTGATAAGGTGTGTGGTGATCTCTACCCCCCCCCTAAGTTCACACTTAGAATTGCTCAAAAATTATGATCTGTATATGTCCTCCAATGATAACTATCTTCTTACTTCCCAATCTTGTCCTCTGAATGCTAAACTTGCACCATGTGTGTGTCTGTTGATGGCTGTTAAGTACCGTTTTCAACCGTCAACTATACTCAAATAAAGGAGAATTTGGCATTTCATACACGCATGCTTTATCACAATAATATAGTTCCACTTGTACTTGGAGAACTTTGTGCATGCAGGAGGAAATGTGAAGGAAACACCTCAAAAGGCAAGAAAACACACTTTCGACCAATCAGAGAGTGCCACATGGACGTCACACGGATTGAAGGGCCCATTTTCAGTTCTTAACCGACGTAACTCCCTGTAATACCGCGGGAACCGACCTCAGGACCCACCTGCCAGCCTCCCCAAGAAAGCACAGGCCAGGAGGGGCCACCCCCAGGTCGGCCGACCTGGTCAGATCGGCCGACCTGGTCTGGCGCCCTCTCCGCCTGGGCTTCCACGTGTTGGCTCCTCCGCGACTCCTGATGGCGGTTTGAGGTGCCTTCCGTGGCGGTTACTCTCCCTTGCCGACCTATTGAGGCTATAAATAGGAGGGTGTGCCTTCACACTCAACACACACCACAAGAAGCATTTCTCTCTTGCTAGTAGTAGTTCTTGGAGTTTTAGTGGAGTTAGGCTGAGTCTAGAGCTCTCTAGTCCCAAGTCTTCACTTGGAATTGGTATGGCTCTTGTATCTTTTCCCTTTTGTAAGACTTTGCTCTTATCAATATATATATTTTTTGTATATAGTTGTGCTTGGGTCATGAGTTTCTTGTTTGATATTGTGATCCATATATGTGATAGTATAGTCTACTTGTGTGATAGTAGTTTATATTTATTATACTACTATTGTCATGCTAGTTATATACCGTCACTATAGTCTAGTTTATATGTTATAGTCTCTATGCTTAGTTTTAGCTGATAAAGTATAGCATGGGTTTGGTGATCGTATTCGTACGGTAACTCTGCCTCGTTAATAGTAATCGCGGAGGGGCAGAGTGCTCTTTGGTCATGCAAGTATGGTACTTGGGTGACTGATTTGCATCAATTATTCGTTAGTCTACTAGTTCGTTGAGGTAGGCGGCAGGTGGTGACAGCCCTGTCCGTCCTTTGAAATCCTCCCCGCTAGGCTAGTGCGTAGGCTCTTGGCGGAAGTCGCCTGTGGATGCAGGGGTAAGTCCGTGCCTGAAGTGCTATACTATTGACTGCTGAACCTGAGTGTGGGTCTGTATGTATTCTACTTAGGCTATGCAACTGTATAGGAATGTATAGTAGGAGTAGCTTAGCCTAGTCTTTCCTCCACTAGACTTTATTTATTTAGTAGGAATCTTCTGTGTCTGTCACACTACCCGGTTATTATCATGTACCCGCCTGTCTTGGTTAGATATCCTTGCTAATTGTTAACATGATCTTATATGTTAGTAACGCTTCTTGATCATAACCTTCCTTTGGGATAAACAAATACGATACCCTGAATACTTCCGGGTGAAATGCTACAGCGGTATTCTCCGTGCGCTTGCGGATTTTACCTACTTGACTCTGGGACATATTAGTGAACCGTTTCTGGCCCCGTGCCGGGAATGATTTATTAATATGGCTTAGCAAAAGTCAACAAGCATTTCTGGCGCCGTTGCCGGGGAAGGCGTATGATTTAAGAAAAATTACTAATGTATATAGTAGTGTTGCAATTATTAAGGCTATCTCCTAAGCAGGTTAACCTTGCTTTGTTTTCTGCATTTTGTATGAAAACAGGGTAGTGCTGCTCTCAAGAATCAGCTGAGCTTTAATAAAATGATAGAAACCCAATTAGCTCAGTTAGCTGCTGCTGTTCCTACTGCTGAGTCGGGGAAAATCCCGGGGCAACCCGAGACCCCCTTAGAAAATGTTAATGCGGTTACCACGAGAGGAGGTAAGTCCACTCGGGATCCGCCATACCCTAACCATGCAGGAAAGAACACATCAGCTGAGAAGCCGGTAGAAGAAGAAGAACTGCCGCCCAGGAAAACGGCCCCACATGAGTTCTATGACACGAACCTCATGCCGTTTCCTGAAAGAAGAAGGAAGCCCATCGTGGACGAGCAGTTCACACGCTTCGTTGAGGTGATCCAGAAGCTGCACATCAACGTGCCCTTGCTGGATGCGATACAAGTACCCACGTACGCTCGCTACCTCAAGGATCTTATCAGCAACAAGCGCCCACTACCGACCACAGAAATTGTCAAGCTGACGGAAGAGTGTAGCGCTGCTATACTCAACCGGCTTCCTGAGAAGAAGAAAGATCCGGGGTGTCCCACGATCACCTGCTCGATCGGGACACAGAACTTCGACCATGCCTTATGTGATCTTGGGGCAAGTGTGAGCGTCATGCCGAAGGATGTCTTCGACAAGCTCAACTACACCACACTATCCCCCACGCCGATGCAGCTGCAGCTGGCCGATTCAACGGTCCGCTATCCGGCGGGGATCGCCGAAGATATTCCGGTGAAAATCCGGGATTGCTTCATCCCTGTCGACTTCGTAGTGCTTGACATGGACGTCGGGAAGAGCACACCGCTCATCCTGGGACGCCCATTTCTCAGCACTGCGGATACTCGCATCGATATAGGAGCCGGAGAAATCCGCTTCCACATCAATGGCAAGGAGGAGAAGTTTGACTTTCGGCCACGGAAAGAACAGTGCAACATGATCCGTATCAAGTACGGGCCGAAACCAAGCAACATCAAGGAAGTGGAGGTCACTCCGCCAAAGAAGGACAGCCTCATCACATTCATGAAGAACTTCCTTGAGAAGGAAAAGGTTGCACAGCAACAACTGATAAAGGCAAGGAGGCAAAGGTCACACATTAAGCAACAGCCTCCGAAGTCCACAAGGCAGCAACCTCCGAGGTCTGCAAAGAAACAGGCTGTGAAGCCTGCAAAACCGCAGCCTCCGAAGCCCGAGAAGCCACCGACCGCAACAAAGACCAAGAAGGTGTGGCGAGTGAAACAAGAAGCATCATCCGTGTCTTCATCTCCGGGACCGGACAACGCTTCATCGAGCTGAACGCTGGAGAAAAGTCCCGCTCGTCGGACTTTAAAAGGTGAGTCCTCGCCGGGAGGTTAAACCGGTAGTTATCCATATTTGCTCTTTTAATTGCATATTTGCTTTCCACCACATTTTGATTTTTCCCGACCACTGCATTTCTGCATTTTTGAATTTTTCCAGCCACCCTGGAATTTTTCAAAACTCATTTGCATCTTTGAAAAATTTAGAAAATAGGTTTTTGGGCTTTCCATTTTGAAAAGATTTTTTGTCGAGCTTTTTGAGCAAAAAGGCAGCAGGGGGCAAATCCCCTAGCCGTTGGGGAACACATAGGAAAAAGGAGGCTGCCAGGAGGCCCACCTGCCAGGTCGGCCGACCTGGTGGGGTCGGCCGACCCCCTAGCCCCACCTTTTCCTGTTCTCCTTTCTCCCAACGGCTATATGGCCGTTGCTCTGTCCCTTTCTAACGGCCATCTTGCTTCCTTGGCTATAAAAATCGCCCAGGAGGAGGAACTTCACCATTCCAAGCTCATCTTTCACTCCCCTCCTTTGCTCACTTGTTGCTCTCCCAAAATTTCGTGTTCTTCAACTTTACTACAGCCCCAAAAACCCAAAAAAAAAATATTTCCCCTCTGTTTTGGTGCATTTGCAAGTTGTTGTGAGAAGAAAACCAATTTCGGAGAAGCTCGGGTTTGTCGTCTTCACTAACGCTCACCCGAACACTTGTTCGATCTTGTTTTTGTTCTTGTCTTGTGTTTGTTCTTGTGTGCAGCCATGTTCAACCGAATGAAGCAAGTCGCCGGAATCAAGCGGAGAAAAAGCACTCGTGCAAGCACGAGTCAAGCATCCTCCGTCAATTTCAGCGACAACCAATTCCGCCAGCTGAACTCGATGATGGCTCAGAATCAGAGCAATTGGGATGCCTTCTTCCGCTCCCAAGGCTACGACCCGAACCAGCAGATATGAGCAAGAACAAGCTTGGGGGAGGACCCCCCTTCTCACGGTAACTTGTATCTTTCCCCTTCCCTTTATTTCTTGCATTTGCTAAATCTGAAAATCCATAAAAATTTGCAAAATATAAAAAGAACAAAAATATTTCCCTTTTTTCATGCGCGGTATGAATGTGTATAATTTTCCTATGTTGAGATGATGAATAGTTGCTCTGTCCTTTATTCCTCTCTAATGCTAGTTTACAACTTAGTACTCTCTCAAGAGTTAGGTTTGTTGGTAAATCTTGCCTTGAACTTGAATCTTGTGGGTAGCATATGCATTCTCTAGTTCTAAGTTGTTGAGAGGTATGATATGATAGATAGGGCTGCTATGATCTTGCTCAACGTAAAGCTTGAATTCCGGAGTTTTATTTTTCAAAATGACAAATTGATAAGTTCCTCAATGATGAAATTCCCACCATAGCCATATGTAGTGTTTATATTTGAAAACCTTTACACATATGCTGCTTGTTTCACATTGAGCTTAGTCAAAATTGTTGTGACCCTAGTAGAACTCTTTTCATGCTTTCTTGATCAAGATCATATACACACATCCACCGCCATGAGCTATCCTTCTAAATCAAGAAGATAGCATCCACCATATCCACCGTGAGCTATTCTTCTACACCGGACGAAAGCCACTATCCATCCATCCATCCAAAGAAACACTCCATATATCCATTGCAAAATTCCTCTCTTAAAGTATTCATTGCAAACTAGGACTATGGCTATGCAAAAAGAAAAGAAAAAAATGCTCAAAAAAAAGAGAGCAAGCAAAAGATAGCCATAGCCTAGAAACTCCAAAAGAGAGAAGGAAAATTCAAAAAGGAGTTATTTCTTCCCATCCACCATTCCTCCGTTCTCCCACACACTTGCACATCTTGATCAAGATTGTTTGAATTGATGTTTTTCTTGGATCCGGTCTTTTGACATAGCAATATTATGTGAACATGAGTGCCTCATATATCCCTACCTTGAGCTCCACATAAAGCCTTATTTAGAAGTAGGTGATTATAGGCAACACTTTGCCTTGGTGAGGAATCATACACATATTGAGTGATCCGAGAGAATCATTTGAGGAACTTGGTTTTTATTTTCAAAATCTTTTGAAAACCTCCGGAATAACATAGCGGAATCTAGAGCAAGTGATTGGTGCCCTGCAATTGTTCTATCTCTCAACCGCCCAAGACAATGAGGTGTAAAAGCCCCATGGATCGAGGTAAATGGGTAAGTTATGTGCCAACATATTTAATTCTTGGAAGAGTACTTTGTTGTGCGCATAGTATTATTGAGGAGTAGGACATTGTAGCAACTCCTGATCAACAACTTAAGTTTATCTTTGCTTCGGGACGAGCAAAGGGTAAGCTTGGGGGAGTTTGTTGACGGCTGTTAAGTACCGTTTTTAACCGTCAACTATACTCAAATAAAGGAGAATTTGGCATTTCATACACGCATGCTTTATCACAATAATATAGTTCCACTTGTACTTGGAGAACTTTGTGCATGCAGGAGGAAATGTGAAGGAAACACCTCAAAAGGCAAGAAAACACACTTTCGACCAATCAGAGAGTGCCACATGGACGTCACACGGATTGAAGGGCCCATTTTCAGTTCTTAACCGACGTAACTCCCTGTAATACCGCGGGAACCGACCTCAGGACCCACCTGCCAGCCTCCCCAAGAAAGCACAGGCCAGGAGGGGCCACCCCCAGGTCGGCCGACCTGGTCAGATCGGCCGACCTGGTCTGGCGCCCTCTCCGCCTGGGCTTCCACGTGTTGGCTCCTCCGCGACTCCTGATGGCGGTTTGAGGTGCCTTCCGTGGCGGTTACTCTCCCTTGCCGACCTATTGAGGCTATAAATAGGAGGGTGTGCCTTCACACTCAACACACACCACAAGAAGCATTTCTCTCTTGCTAGTAGTAGTTCTTGGAGTTTTAGTGGAGTTAGGCTGAGTCTAGAGCTCTCTAGTCCCAAGTCTTCACTTGGAATTGGTATGGCTCTTGTATCTTTTCCCTTTTGTAAGACTTTGCTCTTATCAATATATATATTTTTTGTATATAGTTGTGCTTGGGTCATGAGTTTCTTGTTTGATATTGTGATCCATATATGTGATAGTATAGTCTACTTGTGTGATAGTAGTTTATATTTATTATACTACTATTGTCGTGCTAGTTATATACCGTCACTATAGTCTAGTTTATATGTTATAGTCTCTATGCTTAGTTTTAGCTGATAAAGTATAGCATGGGTTTGGTGATCGTATTCGTACGGTAACTCTGCCTCGTTAATAGTAATCGCGGAGGGGCAGAGTGCTCTTTGGTCATGCAAGTATGGTACTTGGGTGACTGATTTGCATCAATTATTCGTTAGTCTACTAGTTCGTTGAGGTAGGCGGCAGGTGGTGACAGCCCTGTCCGTCCTTTGAAATCCTCCCCGCTAGGCTAGTGCGTAGGCTCTTGGCGGAAGTCGCCTGTGGATGCAGGGGTAAGTCCGTGCCTGAAGTGCTATACTATTGACTGCTGAACCTGAGTGTGGGTCTGTATGTATTCTACTTAGGCTATGCAACTGTATAGGAATGTATAGTAGGAGTAGCTTAGCCTAGTCTTTCCTCCACTAGACTTTATTTATTTAGTAGGAATCTTCTGTGTCTGTCACACTACCCGGTTATTATCATGTACCCGCCTGTCTTGGTTAGATATCCTTGCTAATTGTTAACATGATCTTATATGTTAGTAACGCTTCTTGATCATAACCTTCCTTTAGGATAAACAAATACGATACCCTGAATACTTCCGGGTGAAATGCTACAGCGGTATTCTCCGTGCGCTTGCGGATTTTACCTACTTGACTCTGGGACATATTAGTGAACCGTTTCTGGCCCCGTGCCGGGAATGATTTATTAATATGGCTTAGCAAAAGTCAACAGTGTCGAGACTTGATCTCGGCAATACATTTATAGGGCTACATCGAGACTAAGAACTAAGATGGTTGGTCAAAAGACGCCAAGTTGTACAGGTTTGGGCCCTCTCAATGAGAGTAAAAACCCTACGTCCTGTGTTCTGTGGTTTGTATTGCTTTGTATTTTCGTGTCCCCGATGGGGGGTTCCTGCCATCTTATATATCCGGTCGGCAGGGGATACATGAAGAGTCCTACTCGTAGTCAACAAGGATTTACATAGAAACTCTATCTCTAATTGTCTTGTGCTCCAAGCCAACTCGGTCGGTTCCCTTATTAGTGGGGTACCCGGTCGGTCGCCGACTTAGGCATATCTATGGATACTCGGAAGGTAAGTATTCCACAGCAGCCCTCGAGTGCTTTCTGATTTTGAGCTGTGGCTTGCCGAGTGATTTTCAATGTTGATGGAAACAGGTCATAAATTAGGAACATCTCTTGATTGGAGTTCCTGATGGATCTAGTGCACCGACTAGGTGCACCTGATCAGGTGTAGCCCCCAACTCTTGTATAATTCAGAGATTAACAAATAATACAAGAGTCTAATAATATTAGCTCTTAACATTTTGTTCTACAATTTCAACTCAAACCATCAAGCTCGAGCTGATAATCCTCTGATCATCAAACCAAAGGATCAGTCTACACGACATCAATCATGCCGACCGATTTAAAGTTATGCCGAGTGATTTACACTTATCCGAATAATTTATAGACTCAAAATTCCATGACATCAATCCTGTTGTAGTCTATATACAAACTTATATGACATCAATCACACCATAACAGTAAGCTAAATGAAATCAGTCATGATATATCCTTTCCTTAAGGAGTTATTACTCGGATTAAAACAAGCCCAACATTGGTAATTACTTACTGACTTCAATCAATAAGGTACCTATGAACTTTGAACCTACACAACCATCAAGTCCTTTTGCTATATGATCATCAAATCACGTAGATATGGGAAGTATTTTGAAAATGGATATTCCACTACTTATCATAAAAGAAGCCCCCGAGATCAAGTTTTCAAGGCTTATAGCATTAATTCTTTTTTAAAGAATAATGCCTCATCATTTTTTATAGGCAGAAAAAGCCTGGCACTGTACGGCCCACCAAAGCCCATGCGGACCTTAAAGACTAGGTTAAAAAGGCAAAGGTAAAAAAGGGCAAGGGGATGTAGAATCCAAGTCCACGCCGCCATTTCGCTCGCAGCGCTTCGTCTTCCTTGCGCCTCCCCTGCTCCTGCAACTCCTCTGCTTCAAACCTAGGGTTAGCCATTTTTCCCCCGCCACCACAGATTTTCATCGCCAGCAAGTGCTGAGCTCCTGCTAGGGTTAGCTCCCTATCTCTGGATCCAGCGTGCCTCCTCCACATCAACAATGCCTCGCAAGTCGTCCTTCTAAGGCCATTGTCGCCGAATCATCCACCACGGCGTTGGAGATCTCGGAACAGCTTCGAGAGTTCTCAAAGAGCAACCTCACCACCGCCCATCTGAACTCATTGGTGATGGACGGCATCCTCCCAGAACAGGCGCGCATAGATTGGATGGTACCGAAGGAAACTCACCCCCTCCCACTCCATAAACAGGTCGTAGTTTTTCGCTCTTTTTTCGAGCATGGTTTTGGAGTCCCTTGCTGCAGTTTTCTGCGTAGGCTCCTCTTCTTCTATGGGATTGAGCTCATCAACCTCAATCCCAACTCCATCCTCCATATTGCCATCTTCGTGCATCTGTGCGAAGCGTTTCTAGGCGTTCTACCCCACTTCACTCTTTTCCACTATCTCTTCGTCCTTCGACCGCTGCCAACTAAGGAAAACCAAGTCACCATAGGTGGAGTTGTGATGTGGACAAGGGTTCCCGATCTTCCGATAGGTTCTGATAATCTTGATTAAGACGGAGGCGATACACAAATCGATCCGGCTTCCGAACGACACGTTCTGAACCCCACAATCGCAGCACAACGTCTCCTCTGGTTATCAACCGTTCAAGAACGATTGATCTCACCGAGAAAGCTTATCCTTGCCTGCAAATCAAGAACACAAGCAAGAACAAAGAAGAATGCAACACAATTACAGATCTATGATTAAACTCTCGAAGTTGGGGTCTCACAAACCGATGAACGGAGACACTATTTATGAACAGAATTGATCTAAGCAAAACCCAAACCCTAATGAAGAGGCGGTGGCTGTATATGAGGACCCTAGGGTCATGCAAGACCCCCTGGACGCAGCCCTAAGTGGGCTCAACTCCATACATGGCCCAAAGACCGATTACTGTGTCGCAGCACCAGGACAGATTCTGGAAGTCGCATTGTTTCGGCGATTGCCGACGGCTCGGGACGGATTTTGACATGGGACCAGTTGGGTTGGAAAGGGCTTTTCGTTATCTTTCCAGGAATATATAGAACGTCCAAATCCGAGTCCGTATGTGTCCTGGGCATCCATTTTAGTGCAGACTGGTCCTGGGCTCCGAGACAGACTCGAAGTCGGTTTTGATTGGGCCTCCACCTTGGCTTGGACGTCCTTGCTGGCCCATCACGTCTCCAATCACCTCCCCAGCTATCTCATCATCATCTCCAGGTTTCTAACAATAATTAATTCATTAGGTAGCAATCTATTCTCAAAATCACATAAAGGAATCATTAGGAACAAGCTCACCCGTAAATTCAGTTGTCGCGCATGAACTTGTATTTTGGTTGGCGGAGTGCTGGGTGTATCCATAAGGGTGATGTCCTTATCATTCTCCCCCTTTTGAATTAGAGTCGTCCTCGACTCGAGCTCATCTCTTTCTCCCATGTATGATCTCAAATCTGAAATATTAATTGTGGAACTATTCCCAAACTTGGGATGCAACTCATATTTATATGCATTATGAAATTTGTCATCACAATGAGAATCTACAGTAGAAGGCATTCCGTGCAAATTAATAATCTCTTTGAAAACTTGGTCAGCAATATGAGCATCATTCTCACTCTTATCACAAGGTAGATAATGTTTGATCTTAAAAACACTAGAAAAACATGACATGACATGATAATTGTTATTGCAATTTTCTAGTTCATCATTTGGTTGTACAACATAAGGAGTATTCATGTTTGAGCAAATATAAACTTTATGCACCATAAATACACCTCTATGATCATAGTTTCCTATAGCATAAAATTTGTTTCTTGTTAGTAAAGGCAATTCAGTTTGAGAAAAGATTTGCTTCTCCACGGTATTTAGAACACAAAGAACATCAAATTCAATATAACCCAAAGTATTTAGAGAAGACAATAATTTCTGCTCATTCTTTTCACATGTTATTAAAATCAAATATTTTATTTCAGCACTAATAGGTGAATCATAAGCAAAAACATCAATCTTGTTCATTTGTTGTGGCAAAGTGTTGACTTTTGCTAAGCCATATTAATAAATCATTCCCGACACGGGGCCAGAAACGGTTCACTAATATGTCCCAGAGTCAAGTAGGTAAAATCCGCAAGCGCACGGAGAATACCGCTGTAGCATTTCACCCGGAAGTATTCAGGGTATCGTATTTGTTTATCCCAAAGGAAGGTTATGATCAAGAAGCGTTACTAACATATAAGATCATGTTGACAATTAGCAAGGATATCTAACCAAGACAGGCGGGTATATGATAATAACCGGGTAGTGTGACACACACAGAAGATTCCTACCAAATAAATAAAGTCTAGTGGAGGAAAGGCTAGGCTAAGCTACTCCTACTATACATTCCTATACAGTTGCATAGCCTAAGTAGAATACATACAGACCCACACTCAGGTTTAGCAGTCAATAGTATAGCACTTCAGGCACGGACTTACCCCTGCATCCACAGGCGACTTCCGCCAAGAGCCTACGCACTAGCCTAGCGGGGAGGATTTCAAAGGACGGACAGGGCTGTCACCACCTGCCGCCTACCTCAACGAACCAGTAGACTAACGAATAATTGATGCAAATCAGTCACCCAAGTACCATACTTGCATGACCAAAGAGCACTCTGCCCCTCCGCGATTACTATTAACGAGGCAGAGCTACCGTACGAATACGATCACCAAACCCATGCCATACTTTATCAGCTAAAACTAAGCATAGAGACTATAACATATAAACTAGACTATAGTGACGGTATATAACTAGTATGACAATAGTAGTATAATAAATATAAACTACTATCACACAAGTAGACTATACTATCACATATATGGATCACAAAATCAAACAAGAAACTAATGACCCAAGCACAACTATATAGAAAAGATATATATATTGATAAGAGCAAAGTCTTACAAAAGGGAAAAGATACAAGAGCCATACCAATTCCAAGTGAAGACTTGGGACTAGAGAGCTCTAGACTCAGCCTAACTCCACTAAAACTCCAAGAACTACTACTAGCAAGAGAGAAATGCTTCTTGTGGTGTGTGTTGAATGTGAAGGCACACCCTCCTATTTATAGCCTCAATAGGTCGGCAAGGGAGCGTAACCGCCACGGAAGGCATCTCAAACCGTCATCAGGAGTCACGGAGGAGCCAACACGTGGAAGCCCAGGCGGAGAGGGCGCCCGGCTGGGTCGGCCGACCTGACCAGGTCGGCCGACCTGGGGGTGGCCCCTCCTGGCCTGTGCTTTCTTGGGGAGGCTGGCAGGTGGGTCCTGAGGTCGGTTCCCGCGGTATTACAGGGAGTTACGTCGGTTAAGTGCTGTAAATGGGCCCTTCAATCCGTGTGATGTCCATGTGGCGCTCTCTGATTGGTCGAAAGTGTGTTTTCTTGCCTTTTGAGGTGTTTCCTTCACATTTCCTCCTGCATGCACAAAGTTCTCCAAGTACAAGTGGAACTATATTATTGTGATAAAGCATGTGTGTATGAAATGCCAAATTCTCCTTTATTTGAGTATAGTTGACGGTTGAAAATGGTACTTAACAGCCGTCAACAAACTCCCCCAAGCTTACCCTTTGCTCGTCCCGAAGCAAAGATAAACTTAAGTTGTTGATCAGGAGTTGCTACAATGTCCTACTCCTCAATAATACTATGCGCACAACAAAGTACTCTTTCTAGAATTAAATATATTGGCGCATAACTTACCCATTTACCTCGATCCATGGGGCTTTTACACCTCATTGTCTTGGGCGGTTGAGAGATAGAACAATTGCAGGGCACCAATCACTTGCTTTAGATTCCGCTATGTTGTTCCGGAGGTTTTCAAAAGATTTTGAAAATAAAACCAAGTTCCTCAAATGATTCTCTCGGATCACTCAATATGTGTATGATTCCTCACCAAGGCAAAGTGTTGCCTATAATCACCTACTTCTAAATAAGGCTTTATGTGGAGCTCAAGGTAGGGATATATGAAGCACTCATGTTCACATAGTATTGCTATGTCAAAAGACCGGATCCAAGAAAAACATCAATTCAAACAATCTTGATCCAGATGTGCAAGTGTGTGGGAGAACGGAGGAATGGTGGATGGGAAGAAATAACTCCTTTTTGAATTTTCCTTCTCTCTTTTGGAGTTTCTAGGCTATGGCTATCTTTTGCTTGCTCTCTCTTTTTTTTTTTTTTTTTGAGCATTTTTTTTCTTTTCTTTTTGCATAGCCATAGTCCTAGTTTGCAATGAATACTTTGAGAGAGGAATTTTGCAATGGATATATGGAGTGTTTCTTTGGATAGATGGATGGATAGTGGCTTTCTTCCGGTGTAGAAGAATAGCTCACGGTGGATATGGTGGATATGGTGGATGCTATCTTCTTGATTTAGAAGGATAGCTCATGGCGGTGGATGTGTGTATATGATCTTGATCAAGAAAGCATGAAAAGAGTTCTACTAGGGTCACAACAATTTTGACTAAGCTCAATGTGAAACAAGCAGCATATGTGTAAAGGTTTTCAAGTGTAAACACTACATATGGCTGTGGTGGGAATTTCATCATTGAGGAACTTATCAATTTGTCATTTTGAAAAATAAAACTTCGGAATTCAAGCTTTACGTTGAGCAAGATCATAGCAGCCCTATCTATCATATCATACCTCTCAACAACTTAGAACTAGAGAATGCATATGCTACCCACAAGATTCAAGTTCAAGGCAAGATTTACCAACAAACCTAACTCTTGAGAGAGTACTAAGTTGTAAACTAGCATTAGAGAGGAATAAAGGACAGAGCAACTATTCATCATTTCAACATAGGAAAATTATACACATTCATACCGCGCATGAAAAAGGGAAATATTTTTGTTCTTTTTATGTTTTGCAAATTTTTATGGAATTTCAGATTTAGCAAATGCAAGAAATAAAGAGAAAGGGAAAGATACAAGTTACCGTGAAAAGGGAGGTCCTCCCCCAAGCTTGTTCTTGCTCATCTGCTGGTTCGGGTCGTAGCCTTGGGAGCGGAAGAAGGCATCCCAATTGTTCTGATTCTGAGCCATCATCGCGTTCAGCTGGCGGAATTGGTTGTCGCTGAAATTCTGCCATTGCTGGGTGTCGGCGACATGTTGCGTGAGAGTTTGTTGCATGCTCTCGGTGCGCAAATCAATGTCGTCCACCCTCCTTGTCAACTCGGACATCCCATAGTTGAGTTCACGGAACCCACGGGATGAGAATGACCGAGTGGCAAAGGATGGCGGTCCGCTTGAACTTGATGACGTCTGCATGGGGTAATCGTACTGAGATTCCCATGCTCCGGCCTGCCATGTTGATGCACCCGCCTCGTCCTGTGGCGGGGGCTGCTCCCATACCGGATCTCCGGTCGGAGTGCGAAACTCCGGTGTAGGCTCCATATGCCTACGGGAACGTGTCGGTCGCCCTGAAACACTATGCCTGCGAACTTCTCCCACTGGCTCAAGTGGGAGGGTTAGTGCCCGACAGTGATACAAACGAAGACCCGGGTTAGGTAACGGGAATTCATTTGTATACCCGGGAAAGTGATAGATCAAGGTATTATTTGAACCATGTTTCAAAGTATGTCCTTGCACAAAATAGTCCTCGCCTAGAAATTCTCTATCTACCGTCAAATATTCAACATGAACATTCTCAAGCAGACTACAATTCTGCGCAATGCGAGTAACTAAAGAGGTGCACTCAATTGGTCCTGTCAACTTTATATTGTCTAACCATTGATCAATCATGCATTCCGCGGGTGACACCCTAATTTTCTTAACCATGGCATAAAGTATTTTCAATTCATCTTGCCGGACAACCCTAATGTCACCTCGAGGAAACAAGGTCATAGCCAACCACACATGCATAAATCTAAGTGTAGGATTATGGATGGCACTTGTTCTAGGCTTGGGACCCCACTCGTTTCCGGAAATCTTTTTCCAAAAACTTTCTTTATGGAACCCCTTTAGCGCTTTATCTAAGTCTAGCCTACATTTAGGATTTAGACCTAGCATAGCATGAAGATCACCCCATGTGACCAAGCGCTCTTGCCCAAACAAGCGAAAAGAAATGCCTTCATCATACTTTCTAAGGGTGCATAAAAACTGCATAGTAAGCAAACGAGAACCCGGCTCATCTACTTCTACGAAATTTAGCCAACCCATAGTGCGAAAAATAGAGGCAAATTCTTCTCTCATACCTATTTTCTCGAGGAAGTCCATATCGAAGCGTCGGGTGTGGGCGAATGGCCGTTCTCTCATGAGCGCGATGGCTTGGCCCTCGCGGTCGTCCTTGATGTCGAGATGCTCCTCGGTGATGAGCAAGGCTGGCCTTTCCTCCGGAATTTCAGCTTCGGGGTCACCATGCCCCGGACTTGGTGTGAGCTCGACGGAGGATGCTTGACTCGTGCTTGCACGAGTGCTTTTTCTCCGCTTGATTCCGGCGACTTGCTTCATTCGTTTGAACATGGCTGCACACAGGAACAAACACAAGACAAGAACAAAAAACAAGATCGAACAAGTGTTCGGGTGAGCGTTAGTGAAAACGACAAACCCGAGCTTCTCCGAAATTGGTTTTCTTTTCACAACAACTTGCAAATGCACTAAAACAGAGGGGAAATATTTTTTGGGTTTTTGGGGCTGTAGTAAAGTTGAAGAACACGAAATTTTGGGAGAGCAACAAGTGAGCAAAGGAGGGGAGTGAAAGATGAGCTTGGAATGGTGAAGCTCCCCCTCCTGGGCGGTTTTTATAGCCAAGGAAGCAAGATGGCCGTTAGCAAGAGACAGAGCAACGGCCATATAGCCGTTGGGAGAAAGGAGCACAGGAAAAAGTGGGGCCAGAGGGTCGGTCGACCTCACCAGGTCGGCCGACCTGGCAGGTGGGCCTCCTGGCAGCCCCCTTTTTCCTAGGTGTTCCCCAATGGCTAGGGGATTTGTCCCCTGCTGCCTTTTTGCTCAAAAAGCTCGACAAAAAATCTTTTAAAAATGGAAAGCCCAAAAACCTATTTTCTAAATTTTCAAAAATGCAAATGAGTTTTGAAAAATTCCAAGGTGGCTGGAAAAATTCAAAAATGCAGAAATGCAGTGGTCGGGAAAAATCAAAATGTGGTGGAAAGCAAATATGTAATTAAAAGAGCAAATATGGATAACTACCGGTTTAACCTCCCGGCGAGGACTCACCTTTTAAAGTCCGACGAGCGGGACTTTTCTCCGGCGTTCAGCTCGATGAAGCGTTGTCCGGTCCCGGAGATGAAGACACGGCTGATGCTTCTTGTTTCGTGCGCCACACCTTCTTGGTCTTTGTTGCGGTCGGTGGCTCCTCGGGCTTCGGAGGCTGCGGTTTTGCAGGCTTCACAGCCTGTTTCTTTGCAGACCTCGGAGGTTGCTGCCTTGTGGACTTCGGAGGCTGTTGCTTAATGTGTGACCTTTGCCTCCTTGCCTTCATCAGTTGTTGTTGTGCAAAATTTTCCTTCTCAAGGAAGTTCTTCATGAATGTGATGAGGCTGTCCTTCTTTGGCGGAGTGACCTCCACTTCCTTGATGTTGCTTGGGTTCGGCCCGTACTTGATATGGATCATGTTGCACTGTTCTTTCCTTGGCCGAAAGTCAAACTTCTCCTCCTTGCCATTGATGTGGAAGCGGATTTCTCCGGCTCCTACATCGATGCGAGCATCCGCAGTGCTGAGAAATGGGCGTCCTAGGATGAGCGGTGTGCTCTTCCCGACGTCCATATCAAGCACTACGAAGTCGACGGGGATGAAGCAATTCCGGATTTTCACCGGAATATCTTCGGCGATCCCCGCCGGATAGCGGACCGTTGAATCGGCCAGCTGCAGCTGCATCGGCGTGGGGGATAGTGTAGTGTAGTTGAGCTTGTCGAAGACATCCTTCGGCATGACGCTCACACTTGCCCCAAGATCACATAAGGCATGGTCGAAGTTCTGTGTCCCGATCGAGCAGGTGATCGTGGGACACCCTGGATCTTTCTTCTTCTCAGGAAGCCGGTTGAGTATAGCAGCGCTACACTCTTCCGTCAGCTTGACAATTTCTGTGGTCGGTAGTGGGCGCTTGTTGCTGATAAGATCCTTGAGGTAGCGAGCGTACGTGGGTACTTGTATCGCATCCAGCAAGGGCACGTTGATGTGCAGCTTCTGGATTACCTCAACGAAGCGTGTGAACTGCTCGTCCACGGTGGGCTTCCTTCTTCTTTCGGGAAACGGCATGAGGTTCGTGTCATAGAACTCATGTGGGGCCGTTTTCCTGGGCGGCAGTTCTTCTTCTTCTGCCGGCTTCTCAGCTGATGTGTCCTTTCCTGCATGGTTAGGATATGGCGGATCCCGAGTGGACTTACCTCCTCTCGTGGTAACCGCATTAACATTTTCTAAGGGGGTCTCGGGTTGCCCCGGGATTTTCCCCGACTCAGCAGTAGGAACAGCAGCAGCTAACTGAGCTAATTGAGTTTCTATCATTTTATTAAAGCTCAGCTGACTCTTGAGAGCAGAGGAAACACCCTCTATCTTAGTGTGGATGCTCTCAAGAGTCCTATCAGTGGTGGCAAGCTTTTTACTAATGTTATCATTAACCTTAGCTTGACCAAGCACAAAATCTTTCAAGGAGGGCTGATTATAACCGGAATTAAAACCAGAGAAGTTGCCAGAGTTACCTCCTTGGTAGTTGGGACGTGGTGGACCCCAACTTTGACCTCCTTGTGGACGGTAGCCGTTGTTGTTGTTGTTGCCCATGAACATTGCGTCCTCACGGGTCTCAGGGCAGTCATTGCCCGAGTGTCCCGTGTTGCCACAGACCTCGCAAGTCATCCGAGCATCTAGGGCTTTCACTTCTCCATTGGCTTGGTCGTCCATCTTCTTCATGAGAAGGTCAATCTTGGCGGCGAGCATGTCAACCTCCTTGACGGAGTGCATGCCTCGCTGGCGAGGTTGGAGGCGCTCTTCATTCCAACCTTGGTTGGACACCATCTTCTCGATCAAAGCTTTTGCCTTGCTCACAGTGAGCGAGAAGAAGGCTCCACCAGCAGCAGCGTCGAGGTGGTCGCGGGCCGACGGAGTAAGCTCGTTGTAGAAGTTCTGGATGATCAGCCAATCATCCATCCCGTGGTGGGGACATGCCAGGATGTACTCCTGGAGCCTCTCCCATGCCTCAGGAATCGACTCCTTCGACTCCTGCTGGAAGCTTGAGATCCTTCCGCGGAGGGCATTGGTCTTGCCCAGCGGGAAGAACTTTGCAAGGAACGCAGCTGAACACTTCTCCCAAGTGTTCACAGCTTCAGGGTTTGCGTAGAACCACTGTCTCGCTCTCCCAAGGAGAGAGAACGGGAACAGTCGAAGGCGAACAGCGTCGGGGGTGACGTCCTTCATTTTGAACGTGTTGCAAATCTCCAGGAATTGCTGGAGATGAGCACTAGCGTCCTCATTGGCTTTCCCACAGAATGGGCTAGCCTGCACCATGGTGATGAGACCGGTCTTGATCTCGAAGTTCGCATCTCCCACATTGCCAGCTGGTCCCGTAGGGATGTTGGCAGCGGAGGGAGCGGAGAACTCGCGGAGGGTCTTGTCGGCCATTTGCTTAGAGCTTGATGGTGCGGGAATGACAGGTTCGATTGGCCGAGTCTCCTTACGAGGAGGGGTGAGCCTAGCTCGTGTCCTTCTCAGGAGTGACTCAGGATCTTCAGTGAAGTTTGTCGGCAAGTCGAAACCAGTCATACACTACCCTGTTTTCATACAAAATGCAGAAAACAAAGCAAGGTTAACCTGCTTAGGAGATAGCCTTAATAATTGCAACACTACTATATACATTAGTAATTTTTCTTGATCATACGCCTTCCCCGGCAACGGCGCCAGAAATGCTTGTTGACTTTTGCTAAGCCATATTAATAAATCATTCCCGACACGGGGCCAGAAACGGTTCACTAATATGTCCCAGAGTCAAGTAGGTAAAATCCGCAAGCGCACGGAGAATACCGCTGTAGCATTTCACCCGGAAGTATTCAGGGTATCGTATTTGTTTATCCCAAAGGAAGGTTATGATCAAGAAGCGTTACTAACATATAAGATCATGTTGACAATTAGCAAGGATATCTAACCAAGACAGGCGGGTATATGATAATAACCGGGTAGTGTGACACACACAGAAGATTCCTACCAAATAAATAAAGTCTAGTGGAGGAAAGGCTAGGCTAAGCTACTCCTACTATACATTCCTATACAGTTGCATAGCCTAAGTAGAATACATACAGACCCACACTCAGGTTTAGCAGTCAATAGTATAGCACTTCAGGCACGGACTTACCCCTGCATCCACAGGCGACTTCCGCCAAGAGCCTACGCACTAGCCTAGCGGGGAGGATTTCAAAGGACGGACAGGGCTGTCACCACCTGCCGCCTACCTCAACGAACCAGTAGACTAACGAATAATTGATGCAAATCAGTCACCCAAGTACCATACTTGCATGACCAAAGAGCACTCTGCCCCTCCGCGATTACTATTAACGAGGCAGAGCTACCGTACGAATACGATCACCAAACCCATGCCATACTTTATCAGCTAAAACTAAGCATAGAGACTATAACATATAAACTAGACTATAGTGACGGTATATAACTAGTATGACAATAGTAGTATAATAAATATAAACTACTATCACACAAGTAGACTATACTATCACATATATGGATCACAAAATCAAACAAGAAACTAATGACCCAAGCACAACTATATAGAAAAGATATATATATTGATAAGAGCAAAGTCTTACAAAAGGGAAAAGATACAAGAGCCATACCAATTCCAAGTGAAGACTTGGGACTAGAGAGCTCTAGACTCAGCCTAACTCCACTAAAACTCCAAGAACTACTACTAGCAAGAGAGAAATGCTTCTTGTGGTGTGTGTTGAATGTGAAGGCACACCCTCCTATTTATAGCCTCAATAGGTCGGCAAGGGAGCGTAACCGCCACGGAAGGCATCTCAAACCGTCATCAGGAGTCACGGAGGAGCCAACACGTGGAAGCCCAGGCGGAGAGGGCGCCCGGCTGGGTCGGCCGACCTGACCAGGTCGGCCGACCTGGGGGTGGCCCCTCCTGGCCTGTGCTTTCTTGGGGAGGCTGGCAGGTGGGTCCTGAGGTCGGTTCCCGCGGTATTACAGGGAGTTACGTCGGTTAAGTGCTGTAAATGGGCCCTTCAATCCGTGTGATGTCCATGTGGCGCTCTCTGATTGGTCGAAAGTGTGTTTTCTTGCCTTTTGAGGTGTTTCCTTCACATTTCCTCCTGCATGCACAAAGTTCTCCAAGTACAAGTGGAACTATATTATTGTGATAAAGCATGTGTGTATGAAATGCCAAATTCTCCTTTATTTGAGTATAGTTGACGGTTGAAAATGGTACTTAACAGCCGTCAACACAAAGGTATAAGTGAAGCAGTAGCACACAACTCCTCTTTATCACAAGGATCAATAGATAAATCAACTTGTGGCAAAGGCAAATCAAGACCAGGTTCCAATATAATAAAATTGTTGGAACAATTCATCACATCAAGAAAGCTCTTACCTGAAGCAACAACATGTTCTTCATCTTTCTCACTATCCTCTTCTTTGTGTAGAACCTGAAATGTATTAGTTGCAACAAGAGGCAAGGAAATATGTTCATCATCTAATTCAGATTTTGATGTAAGTGTTGCAACATTTGAAACAGTCCATTCTTTCCTAAACGGTTCATTCTTTCTCCTTTCAAGCCTTTGTTGATCCTCTTCTAAAATTTCAGCAGCGGTCATAGGTTTAAGAGTAACTCTTCTATCATTGTATTTAAATGAATAGGTATTAGCAATGATATTGTGCAAAGCATTATTTGTAGAAATCCAAGGCTTACTCAATAACAAATGACACGCTTGCATAGGCACTATATCAAAATCTGCACAATCCTTATAAGAACCAATAAAAAATTCAATGCGTGCAATTTTATCTACCTTTATCTTACCACAAGAATTTACCCATTGGATGTAGTATGGACACGGGTGTGGCTGTGTGGTCAAGCCGAGCTTCTCGACCAATTCCAAGCTTGCGATGATGTTGCTACTCTCTCCATCAATGATGACATGACAACGTCGATCCTTCACAACAAAGTGAGTCTGAAACAAGTTGTTCATTTGATTTTGCTCTACCTTCTCCATTTGAGAACTAAACACTCGTTGTGCTACAACACTTGTATCAACCTCATTTGACACCATCGACTCATCACCATCGGTGTTGTAACCTGTCATTGTTAATAGAAAACAAGAAAACACACAAGAGTATATTTTCCTATCACCACTGTTTGATCACGGTGGAAACTCTCAACAAGCAAATGACAGCACCTAACTGAGTTCTTACAAGATTCTTAGTAGCAAAATAGAGGATACCTTGGAGAGTGTGATCCGACAATTGCGAGGGTCCAAAGTTCTGTGCCTATTCAGAAGGATATATATGGAGCTAGGTAGGCAATTTATAGTAGCAAGGATTAGCAAAATTTCAATTCAGAAATTGCAAAACTGAATAATAGTCCCAAGGTAGTCTATGCCACTGGCCTAAACTTGTCTCGGACCTAGTTCAAGCAAGTAAGCAAATGGCTCAACAAAGGACACAAAGGCTGCAAGCAATTCTGAATTTTTTTCTCTTCTCCTTTCGTTTTTTTCTTTTGTTACAGGTGCGGCTTTTTCTTCTTATTTTTTTTCAGCACCTCTTTGCCTTTTACTTCTTTCATGAATTTTTTGACATAGAACTACAGCAAGAGTTGCGAACTTTATAGCACAAAGGAAAAACCTAAACTTTCTTTTTTGCACTCTTTACGTAAGGAATAGATGTACATGTAGAACTGAACCGACAATTCTCATATGCAACAACGTGCAGCAATCTCTTGACTCAAGGAACAACGTACAATAGAAAACACTCTAAGTTTCTTTTGCACACAAAAAGTAGAAGGCTCGATGTTAAATAAATATTTAGTGCAAATAATTCCAGTAGTACTATTCTCTCAATGTGTGCAACAATCTCATTTTTTTTCTTGATTGTCTATGAACAAGGACACACACGACTCAAACAAGACCAAAGAACAAGTACTAGACCAACAACACAATGACCTTGTAGGGACTAAAATTCAGAGAAGCAAACTAAACTGAAAATTGCAAGGCACAAGGGGGGTGTAGGACAGCGGAAACACGACGAACAAATATTTTTGTAGGGCAATTTTCTGGACTCTAGGATTGAATAAAATAACAAGGATAAGGGCGAACCTAACGGTGTACCTGAAGCTCTGATTACCACTTGATGTGAACAAGGGTTCCCGATCTTCCGAAAGGTTCTTGGTAAGTTGATTTGGTCGGAGGCGACACACAAATCGATCCGGCTTTAGAACAGCACGTTCTAAACCCCGCAATTGCAGCACGACGTCTCCTCTGCTTATCAACCGTCCAAAGACGATTGACCTCGCCGAGAAGGCTAATCCCTGCCTGCGAATCAAGAACACAAGCAAGAACAACGAAGAATGCATCCAAATTTGCAAGTATACGATGAATCTCACAAGTTGGGGACAAGGGTTACCACTTGATGTGGACAAGGGTTCCCGATCTTCCGATAGGTTCTGATAATCTTGATTAAGGCGGAGGCGATACACAAATCGATCCGGCTTCCGAACGACACGTTCTGAACCCTGCAATCGCAGCACAACGTCTCCTCTGGTTATCAACCGTTCAAGAACGATTGACCTCGCCGAGAAGGCTTATCCTTGCCTGCAAATCAAGAACACAAGCAAGAACAAAGAAGAATGCAACACAATTGCAGATGTATGATTAAACTCTCGAAGTTGGGGTCTCACAAACCGATGAACGACGACACTGTTTATGAACAGAATTGATCTAAGCAAAACCCAAACCCTAATGAAGAGGCGGCGGCTGTATATGAGGACCCTAGGGTCATGCAAGAACCCCTGGACGCAGCCCTAAGTGGGCTCAACTCCATACATGGCCCAAAGACCGATTACTGTGTCGCAGCACCAGGACAGATTCTGGAAGTCACATTGTTTCGGCGATTACCGACGGCTCGGGACTAATTTTGACATAGGACCAGTTGTGTTGAAAAGGGCTTTTCGTTATCTTTCCAGGCATATATAGAACGTCCAAATCCGAGTCCGTATGCGTCCTGGGCATCCGTTTTAGTGCAGACTGGTCCTGGGCTCCGAGACAGACTCGAAGTCGGTTTTCATTGGGCCTCCACCTTGGCTTGGACGTCCTTGCTGGCCCATCACGTCTCCAATCACCTCCCCAGCTATCTCATCATCATCTCCATGGTTTCTAACAACAATTAATTCATTAGGTAGTAATCTATTCTCAAAATCACATAAAGGAATTATTAGGAACAAGCTCACCCGTAAATTCAGTTGTCGCGCATGAACTTGTATTTTGGTTGGCGGAGTGCTGGGTGTATCCATAAGGGTGATGTCCTTATCAAGTTGGTTTCTAGTTGCCCAAGAAAGAGGTGTATATCAATGTGCCACTGAACACCGGGAATAAGAACTGGAGGGATGAGTGGTTCTACTGTGACAATCCTCCCCATGTTCTTGCTGATTTCTCTGGTGCAAAAGCCACTCCTCAAGTGTGGTGCTCAGAGAGACCAGACCCGATTAATCCCCAGGTGGTCACCCTACTAGAAAAAATTGCGCAGCTGAAGAATGATGGAGTTGATGGCATTACCATAACGAAGAGCTTCATAGTATGCCGATTACAACCCCTGAGGCAGCAGAGCCACCCTGCCTGGAATTATGCCTCAAATGATGAAATAAGTCGAACTCACTTTGCGTCGGTCACGGCTATCAAAGATGTTCTAAGGAGATTTTGTTCAAGATCACTTCTTAATCGGAAAGGCATACAATGTGGGCACTCTACGGGCCCGAGTAAGCTTTGGTCATTATGAGTATTTTTGATGTTCTTTTTGACAGATTGATCACAACATGTGATGTCTTTATATTTCTGCAGGTTTTGGACACTTTTGTGTCACACCCTCTGCTCCCTCTGAATGATTCCGAGGGACCAGACTATGTTGAGAAGCCGCCATAGACCGGTACTGGTGGTTCAAGCTCATCTGTGAGCGCGCGGCGGACCGTAGGGGCCGTCGTAGGCATCTCTACCTCATCTCCCGCCAACTTGCCCTCCCCAAGCCAATGATTGAAGCAGACCGCCCATCATTGTCAGCAATACATGGGAGATGATGATGATGATGAAGAGGAGCACCCCCAAGACGCCAGTCTGCCAACCCCTGCACACTCCAACCGACCATCAAGCCAGTCGGAGCCCCCAAGCAAAACGACGAGTGATGCTGGAGCGGCGAAGAAGACCGATGAAATCGGCAAGTCTTCCCTAAAGAGGATGGAGACTGACTCACAAACCACTTCTTCAGTGAAGAAAGTCTGCTGAATAAAAATCCAACAAGCCTCTAGGTAAACTTCTTCACGTTTTCAATTCTTTATCACTATAGTTAATAACCATATTTTAATCTTTAATATTATTCCCTTCGGTGATCATAGTGGTCGGTCGAGTGATGCTCAGAGCGCCCAAGGGTCTAAAGATACCCGATCTGCTCCTACTCCTCATCCGACAAACTTGCCTCAACCAGTCCGCACGATATCAAGTGCACAGGCCGAGCAAAGGAAGTCGCCCAAAGCTCCAGCATCTACATCGATGCCAGCGCCGACTCCTTAGACAGTCAATCCTTCCCCGACCGGTATTTCTTCTCTTCTCAACAAGGGTAAGGGCGTGTTGGTCAAGGATTCATTGGGTCGGCCTGAAGCTGAAGATATGGAGATCATCCATCAACACCGAGAGGCCAACAAGGTTCATCAAAACCAAGTTTTTTTTCTTGAATCATCCTTTCGACTAACCATGCCCTTCTTTGCATTCAGAAAATATATTCTGTTATGGAGAAAAAGCAGGCCAGGATTAAGTATCTTGAAGCCAAGACTTTTGGTATGTTCCAGATTCTTTTTCCATGTTAGATCCTTTCTTCAAGGTGTTGACTTGTTGTTGGTATCTTGGTAGTTACCGGCGAGCAGCTCTCCCAAGCCAAGAGACAAATTGAAAGGCTGCAGACCGATCACAAGGAAGCGACCAAAGCTCTAGAGCAAAGTCGTGCTGATGTTGTCGGTAAGATTGCATACCAACTTTCATTTGCTCCTTGCTCACTCTAACACTAGAGGTTTTATATGTGTCTTTAGCTCGTGATCAAAAAGTCACCGACCTGGAGAAGTCGACTTCAAATCAGTAGAGATTCTTGGATGCTCTGACTGCTGAGAAGGATGACCTTTCCAAGTCGGTCGGAGAGCAAAGCTCCAAAATCACTCGGCTGAAGAAGAAGCTAGAGGAAGCCGAAGAGAGGATAGAGAAAGCTAAGAGCATTTCCAAATCTTTCAAATGTAATCTTGCCAGTAAGCTCTCCATCATATCTTCATTATTTCTCTTGTTGACTTCAGATTCTGACGTTTTGAAAAAATCTTTTGCAGCATTATCTTATGGTGCTTGGAAAGCATTGGATTATATCCATTCTAACCAAGTGGAGAAGACCAGTCACTCTTTGGAGTATCTACTAGAGCATGCTTCGGAGGCAATTGCTAATCATACCAGGAGGGTGACGACCAAGGCCGAGAGCCAAGTACTGGTTGTTTGCCAGTCTTGGTCTCCTGCATTGCCATTGGATAAGATCAAGGAGGGCTTCAACCCATACTTGACAATAGATCAATGCCAATTGCTTATGGACTCTATGTTGGAGACCTCTCGTGCCTTGGTCGACAGTGTAGAGGTTGATCCCATTGCACCAACTCCTCCAACAACTCCAGAGGTAGAATTGCAAGATGATGCTTCCTCTCCTTCAAAGCATTTGTAATATCTGTAATGTCAGAAAACATTAGTAGTATTTATGTAGGAAGATAATATTATCTCCATGTAAATAATAACTTCTATGCTTGCTTAGAAAAGATCGACAAAGTAGTCATAAGGCAATCTCCTATTACTTAAAGCAAAATGATCAGTACTTGGCTGTGTTACTCGCGCTTTAGCACTTAGATCTTTTTACCATAAGTCTTTTAGAGATAAAAACAGAAGTTGCATCGGTCTGCCTTAGCATACTAGGTTGTAATTCATAGCCGCGTAACAAGCAGAATCGATAATGGACATGAGCTCTCGCTCTTTGGCTCTAGGTTTAGTGTAGTGGCAGTCTGTTGTGCAGTATGAATTTTATAACCATGATGTTAGGCGTTAGACCAAAAAATCCTAAGACCGTATCAAAATATGAGAAATTGGTCGAACAAAATCCAAAACCAGAATTTATCAAGGTTAAGGAGTAGTGGGACATTATTACTAGCCCCCTGGCTCGATTGTTTAATATTATAAATTAAGGAATCAAGACAAATAAGAATGAAAATCATCAATAAATCTTTCATCAAAAAGACTGAAGTTTCATTCAATAATAATGTACGAGAATACAAAAGATAGACTAAGTATAAAAGTGACGTAGCTGATTTATATTCCATGAGTTTGGTACATCATCATCATCTTCATACATCAGTTAATAAGCCCCCGGCCGAGTGACTTCCTTGACCACATAAGGTCCTTCCCATTTAGGGGATAGTCTGTGCCGATTTTCTGTTGATTGCACTCGGCACAGTACTAAATCCCCAACATGAAACTGGCGACTGTGTACATTCTTATCATAATAACATCGCAGGCCCTGTTGATATACCGCCGACCAAAATAGAGCGCGATCACGCAACTCCTCTGCCGCAATCAAATCAATCTCTCGGTTTTCTTCAGAAAGCTTCTCGTCGTATCCCTTGACTCACGCTGATATGAGGTTTACCTTGGTCGATAGCATAGCCTCGAAGCCGTAGACCAACGAGAAAGGTGATTGGCCAGTAGCCCGACTGACATTAGTATGCAGCCCCCATAGAACTGAAGGCAGCTCTCGAACCCACCGGCCGGTATAAGGTTTGTACCATTGACCCGTTCGACCTGCCCATTGCTTTGAGGATGAGCCACTGATGCAAAGTGAATTTTTATTCCCATCTCATCGGCAAAGTCACGAAACTCCTCAGATGTAAACTGAGTACCATTGTTAATGATGATATCATGAGGGACCCCAAACTGAGTGAAGACCTCTCTGACAAACTCGATTGCTTTCTTCGAAGTTATCTTGCCGACTGGCTTCGCTTCAATCCACTTGGTGAATTTGTCAATAGCAACAAACAAATGAGTAAACCCGCTTGGCGCTTTCTTGAAAGGCCAAGTCATAGGTATCATCTGAAGTTACTGCGAAGGCACATGTGTCTGTTGAGCAAAGAATTGACAGCCTTCATACTTCTGAATGACCTGATGTGCATCTTCGGTCGCCGTAGGCCAATAAAACCTTGGCCAGAAAACTTTGCCGACCAAAGTCTTAGAAGCTGCAAGATTGCCACATACTCCTGAATGGATTTCTTCCATCAACACTTTGCCTTCTGGTATCGAGATGCACCGCATCAAGATGTTTGATCCTCGTCTTCTATAAAGTAGATCATCCACCATCAAGTATCCTCGACATCTAGCCTTCAACCTCTGCTGCCTATTAGGATTCGTAGGCAGCGTACCCTTACTATAAAATTGGACAACCGGATCACGTCAGTCAGCCTCTATATTGACATCACTTACGGGCTCAGCAATATCGGTCATTAAGACGTCAAAGCAAGGTGAAATAGTGGGAGAATCCAGGGTTTGTAAGAAAACACCGAGTGGAACAACAGATCGAGACGATCCCATCTTGGCTAATTCATCAGCCGCTTGATTATTATTTCGAAGAACATGTGTGAACTTCAGACCATCAAATTTGTTTTCGAGCTTCCTTACTTCTTGGCAGTAAGCACCCATGTTGTCGTCCAAACAGTTTCAATCCTTAGTGACCTAGTTAATGACCAGAGCCGAATCACCAAAGATGTCAAGACGCCGAATGCCGAGTGAAACGGCAATGCGCAGACCGTGCACAAGAGCTTCATATTCCGCAGCATTATTAGACGCGTGAAACATGATCTAGAGGACGTATCGCAATTTCTCTCCTGTGGGTGAGATGAACACAATTCCCGCACCTGCCCCAGGTAACTGGAGGGATCCATCGAAATACATTTTCTAGTACTCGATATCTTGTGATGCAGGTGGCATTTGAATCTCTGTCCACTCAGAAACGGAGTCGGCCAATGTCTGTTCTTTGATTGCCGAATGAGGTTCGACCGTGATGGTATACTCGCCAAGTTCAACTACCCACTTAGCAATCTTTCCTTCGGCTTCTCGGTTGTGAAGGACTGCGTCGAGTGCAAAGGATGATTGAACTTCTATAGGATAAGCTTAAAAGTAGTGCTTCAACTTCCTTGAGGTGATTAGGAGCGCATATAGCACCTTCAATATTTGGTGATATCGTGTTTTGGAGGCACTGAGAACTTCACTAATGAAGTACACCGGGTGTTATACTTTTTGTACATGACCCTCTTCCTCTCGGTCGAACGTTAAAATGATACTCACAACTTGAGTTGTGGCCGATTTGTAGAGTTCAAGCTTTTCTTACGGCTCTGGAGGCACCAAGACTGGAATATTGCTGAGGTGGACCTTCAACTCATCCAACGCCAATTGCGCCTCTGTTGTCTAGACGAAGTCATCCTACTTCTTGAGCAGTTTAAAGAGTGGCAGACCCCTGACCCCTAGTCGGGAAATAAAGCGACTCAGGGATGCCATACATCCGATCAGCTTCTAAACATCCTTGTGAGAATTAGGTGGCCCCATATCAGGGATCGCCTTGATTTTATCCGGGTTGGCCTCTATACCTTGTTTTTAAACGATGCAACCAAGTAGCTTTCCCGAAGGAACCCCAAAAACACACTTTTTAGGATTCAGCTTCATCAAGTAATGTCTCAAATTGTTAAATGTCTTGGCCAGGTCAGAGAGAAGTTCTTTAACATACCGAGTCTTTACCACGATATCATCTACATATGCTTCTACATTCTGACTGATCTGAGTTTTGAGGCAGCGTTGAATACCACGTTGATAAGTCGTGCCAACATTTTTCAGATCGAACGGCATGGTAATATAGCAATAGGCGCCAAAGGGAGTTATAAAGGAAGTCTTGATTTGATCTTCAACTTTTAGCGGGATCTGGTGATAGCCTGAATACGCATCCAGAAAGCTTTAAATCTTGCACCAGGCTGTTGAGTCTATAATCTGATCGATGCGTGGCAGAGCGAAGGGGTATTTACGACACACTTTGTCCAAATCTGTATAATCCACGCACTCGGATTTGCTAGGCAATCTGGATGGTACACTTCTTTTATAAACTTAGCATCTAATAACCTAGCTATCTCCTTCTTCATGGCATCCTTGCGATCTTGTGCAAACCTTCTAAGTCTTCGCCTGATAGAGGTGGCCCCAGGAGGCACCCTCAATTCATGCTCAATCCTTTCCCTAGGAACTCCCGGCATATAAGAAGGCTTCCATGCAAAGATGTACCTATTTTCCTAGCGGAAAAGAGTGAGCGCGAGTTCCTATTTCTCGTCGAGGTCGGCCCCTGCATAAGTGATCTGAGCAGGGTCCTCTGGGTCGAGCGTGATCTCCTTAGTAGGGACATCGTCCGTCTATATCTTGTCCTTGGTAGACTTCTTCATGGGGATTTTTGCGTCGGTCTGCACCTCATTGCCGACTGCCTTCTAGATCTCCTACTGGTCGGACAACATCAACTGTTGGTCGGCCATCTCACAACTCTACAAATTGCAATCGAAAGAATTCTGAAGATTAGAGTGGAGGGAGATTATTCCTTTTGGGTCTGGCCTCTTGAGAGTGAGGTATGGGTAGTGCGGGACCACCATGAACTTCGCCATCGCCAGTCTGCCAAGGAAAGCATGGTATGCTGACTCGAAATCAGCCTCCTGAAAGGTAACACGCTCGGTCCTGAAGTTCTCATGCATTCCAAAGGTAACAGACAGAACAATCTGTCCAACAGGAACCGAGGTCTTGCCAGGCACGATCCCGTGGAAGGATGAGGAACTCGGCTGGAGGTCCTTGACCGATAAGCCTAACTCTGTGAGGGTCTTGGCGAAGATCAAGTTTAGACTGCTTCCTCCATCGATGAGTACTGTGTTGAACTTGACCTCCTTCATTGTGGCCGTGACTACCAACGGGTAGCGACCTGGCTTGGGCAGGTGCCTTGGGTGATCCGACCGATCAAATGTGATCGGTACCTCAGACCACCTCATGTATTTGGGCATAGCAGGCTCTACAAAATCGATCTCTCATAATTCTAGCTTTTGCTTGCGTTTGGACATGTAAGCGTCCGGGCCTCCAAAGATGAAATTGACTTCCTTCCAGGGCTTCTGGAACTCTCCTTCTTTGTCCTTGTTGTCACCATCTTTGGTCTTGTCCTTGCCATTGTGCCTTGGCGGATCCTTGGCCACCTTGAGCACGACAGTTGTGAAGCCTTTCAGTCGGTAACAGTCCTTTGCTTTGTGGTTCTCCTTTGGGTGCCATAGGCACGGGCCACTTAGCAAGTCGTCCATGGTGTGTTGGTTCATCCGAGGGTTCTTCTGGGATCGGTCTACCGCAGCGACCATGTTGTCATGCTTCCTTTTCTTATCCTTCTTGGAGGAGTCCGACTTGTCCGAGCACTTCTCCTTGCCTTTGTCGCAGATGTCATCTAGTGCCGGCTCGCCTGATGCGAACTTATCAGCGATCTCGAAGCACTCCTGAGCGGTCAGCTTGAGATCATGATTCCTCCGACCGATCTCCCGGACCAGGTCATTGCTCCGTATGCCTCCTTGGAAGGCGGTAATGATTTGCTGATCTAGGACATTAGGGATCTCGGTCATCTTGGCACAGAACCGCTTGATGTAGTCGCGTAGGGACTCATCACACTTCTGCTTGATACGGGTGAGGTGGAAGTGATTGCCCAGACGATTGCACGTAGCTTGGAAACTCTCTATGAGCTTTCTATTAAGGTCTCCCCAAGAGGTGACTGATTTCTCTAGAAGAGATGTGAGCCAAATCCGAATGGCCGGATCAAGGCAAACTGTTAGGTAATTGGCCATCACGAAGGTATCGCCCTCGGCTGACCGAATCGTTGTACTGTATAGCTGAAGCCACTCTCGGGGGTTGGTCTGACCATCGTATTTCTCGATGGGAACCGTCTTGAATCCTTTCGGCCACCAAGCTAGGAGAAGCTCAGGTATGTAGGACTTGATGCTGTCAAATTCTTCATCGCTCGGAGTAGTTGACCTTCTATGCCGGTCAGGAGATGGAGATGGGTGACGATTATGGCGAGGGCAAACATCATCATCATGGAGACAACGCAGATTATCTTCATCACGATTCTTGCGTCGGTCCTAGTCGTCACGCTGACGTTGGTCGTCGCGTTTGTTTCTCGGAGGTGCATCGCGTTGGTCTTCTTGTTGGTTGTCGGTCCTCCGATCGTGGCGCTCCTCCTCGTGGCGTCGGTCGTCCCGAGCCCGCTCTTCGTAATGGGAGTTGATGGTATCCTGACCATCACAGATGCTGAGGGAATTTCTCAGATCGCCACGCCTTCGTTGACTGCAAGATGTGACATGACTGGAACTTGCCGTCGACTGTGGTTCATCCCTGACCGCCTCTTGGACTGCAACATCCTTGAGCATGGCCACCGCCTTATGCATCACAGGGGTCTAATATGCTGCGTCAGCCATCAAGCTGTCAAGCAAAGTTTTGGCCCCGGTGATGTTGTTCTGCGGGGTGTCGTAGACCATAACGCCGTCTACTTCGATCTCAAGTTCTCCAAGGTCCAGTGAGCGTGCAAGGCGAGATCCACACAATCCTCTCGCTCAAGGGCGATGTCCTCCCGATGAGTTGTTGTCTTAGGGGTTTTCTTCCTTGTGGCCTTCCTCTGCGCGGTCATCTTCTTCGTGACCATCTCTTTCGTGGCCACCCTCCTCATCGCTGTCTCCTGATGGATTCTCATCTGTCTCGACCACATTCACGGTCAGAGGGTGTAAGTAGGTAGATCCATCCGAATCCTCATCAAAGGAACGGACCGACTTTGAATCATACCCGGTGGGTAGGTCTGTATTGCAGAATCCGTGTGGAGCCAACGCTGGGATCAGACCTGACGAGCTCGGTGATCACGCCATAGAACCGGCTGCGATCGAGTCGGATCGGTGGTTCTCTAGACCTAGTTCTCCGTTGGTGTCGACGATGAAGTCGAGCGATCCGAAGGAGATCTTAAAGTCTGGCGAGTACAAGATGTTGAGAATTTCGGCCATCGTAGTCGACGGAGAATCCCGGCGAGCCTTGTCCCCTTCCTGGCGCACCAACTGTCGAGACTTGATCTCAGCAATATATTTATAGGGCTACGACAGGACTAAGAACTATGATGGTTGAGACACAAGACGACGAGTTATACAGGTTCGGGCCCCCTCAATGAGAGTAAAAACCCTACGTCATGTGTTCTATGGTTTGTATTGCTTTGTATTTTTGTGTCCCCGATGGGGGGTTCCCTGCCACCTTATATATCCGGTCAATAGGAGGTACATGAAGAGTCCTACTCATAGTATATCTAATTGCCTTGCGCTCCAAGTCAATAGTGAGGTACCCAGTCGGTCGCCGACTTAGGCATATCTATGGATACCCGGAAGGTAAGTATTCCATAGTGTGAAACATCATAAATTCCTTTATTGGTCACCCAGTCCATGTGTTGAAACAAACACATGTGGCCATGATGTTTGCAACAATAATAGGCTTCCTGACTCTACGTGCCTTCTGCTTCTTCTTGGATCGCTTAATTGGTGCCTCGCTGGTTCCATTCTTGGCAAGCTTCCTCTTCTTTCATGACCTAGATTTACTTATATGGGTGACACATGTGGGGTTGTTGGTGCGATGTCAGAAGTTGTGTGTTGCCTCTTTCATAGGAAGATCCCACTCTTACGATTGTTATTTGGAGCTGGCATGGATAAGGGTGAACTATCTTGGGTATTGGATTCCTCTTATCGATGCTTCCTTCAACGAATCTAATGGTCGAGATCAACATCTCCTCGAATTGGTTAGGTTATAAGTGACTAGGAAATAATAGAATGATTGAGGTAAGATAGCAAGGAATAGAGAGAAACACTAACTCCAGCTAAACTAAAACTAGGTAAACTAATGATGTAATAACAAAGCTAAATGCTTTGTAAGCACATCAACACACAATCAAAGATCCAACTCAAACATAGCACACCACAAGCAACACAAGCATATAGTTAGCAGCGTCATTTTATCTAGCGACTATTCTTCTAAATAGGAAGGATCCTAATCCACGATTCTTCGGAAAGTCTTCCTTCATGTGGAGTGGTGACCAATGCCCTTGGTCTTGTGAAGAGCCTTTGACTTTGAGTGTTTGGATCTTCATCTTCATACTAAGCAAAACCAGCTTGTCCAATCTTCCGTACCATTCATCTTGTTCGTGATAGCATATGTCGGCCAAACTAATATTTTGAAAGGGGCAAAGTAAATAGTAAAAATATCATTTCGTCCATCATTTGAGAATAGGCAAGTAAAGATAAAATAGGAAGGAAAGATATAGGGATTTTGTAGAAGTACAAGTTTCCAAATACTATTTTTGAAAATAGAACCTATGTCACAATCATACTATCTAGGCTTCCGCCCTATGGTCCACATGGCTCTGATACCATTCTGTCACACCCGGTTTTAAGGACAAAACCAAGTGTTTATTATATGTGTGCCTAGGAACAAGTTTCACACATATCGACAGTAAAGTGAATAACAGTATAAGCAATGTCACTTTTAAAGCATACCATTATTACATAAATAATTGTCTTCAAAGACTAAAATGACTCTGTCGTAGAATAACAGCGGAAGACACCATAACACCACAGGCAATCGACCGGGGGCACGCACGCCTAGTAGTAGTCCTCATCGATGTAGTCCATCTCTACATCTTCTGAGCAGTATTTTATTATACACCAACAAAAGGAAATAGCAAGGGTGAGTACATGTCGTACTCAGCAAGTGGGGGGAAATATGACACACAAGCTTAATAGAAGAAAGGCTGACATAAAAGTTCATTTGCGTAACAACAACCAACACAAGCATACAGTTAGCAGCGTCATTTTATCTAGTGATTATCAGTTATAATAACAACACAAATGCACTTGCGACCCAGTGCATCACGAAGAACATCACTAAGGTAGCTATGGAGCATCACAGAGAACATCCCCATTTAATGAATAAGAGCATCATGAAGAACATCCCTAAGGTAGCCATGGAGCATCACAGAGAACATCCCCATTTATTGAATAAGAGCATCACGAAGAACATCTCCCACTCAACAAAAAACATAGAGACTAGAGCATCACAAAGAACATCTCTAATCAACATATAAACTAGAGCATCACAAAAAACATCTCTAGTCAACATAGAGCATCACGAAGAACATCTCTAACAAAAACAGGAACATCACAAAGAACATTTCCCAACCAACTTCCAAGGCATCACGGAGAACATCCCTAGCCTAAGTTTCATGTTGCTAAAAAGATTACCTCATAATTATTAGGTTGAAAAGAACCATTAATCAATATTAGCATGTTTAGGTGTGAGACTCCAAAGCATGGCTTAGCATATGTTGTTCAACACATAGACCAAAATATCACAACAAGGCAACAAGGAATGATATGGAACATGGTATGGACTCATGGGATTCAGAATTAAACAAGCATGCATGTTTGCAATCAACGCATTTCAAATCATAGGATCAATATGGTCAAGGACACTTGCCTGGTTCCCTTTGTTGCTGCTCAAAGTCTTCGGGATGGAGATCCTGGAAGTTCTCTAACTATGATTCGTCTACTCAACGTCACACCGGAAAGACAAGCATACAATCAAACTAAGACAAAACACAATACATAGCATGAAACCTCAATGAAAACAATACTAGAAAACAGTAGGCGTTGCTAAGATCGTGTGAGCGCAAGAATCGCCTAAATCCGAGTTACGAGTAAAAAGTTATTAATGTCTGAAGTTCTAGGGTTAAATAGTAAAATCAATAAATTGCTGTAAAATAGTAAGAATAGATAATATTTAATCCTACGATCGCAGTGACGCAAGAATTTCTTAGTTTGGAGCTATAGTTGAAAAGTTATGAAGGTTTGAAGTTTCAGGGGCTAAAATGTAAAAACAGAGAAGTTCAGGGACAAAAAGTAATTTTAGAAAAGTATAAGGGCTAAACTATAAAATGTAAGTATAAAAATATACTTTATGAAAATTTTATGGATCAAAATGTAATTTATAGAAAGTTCGGGGACTAAACTGTAAAAAGGTAGGACTAGAATATAATTAATAGTAAGCCCAAGGGTGTTTTTGTAAAACAACAAGACAAAAATATAATAATAAATAATAAATAAATAGTTTTTCTATAAAAATAAAGGGCTAAATGTAATTAATTAATAACTCAGGGCCTAAATATAATTAACTATAGATTCTGTAGAAAATTAGGTTTAAACATCTAATTTTAATAAACTTCAGGGGCCTATACGCAAAAGTTCAGCATTAACCCTAAAACTACTATGGACCGGGTCCATGGTTCTGTGGACCGAGCGTTGATCCAGGGTCCATAGTCCATGGTGGATCGGGCGCGTAACCCTTCGACCTGATCTAATCTGGGCCGTCCAGATTAGATCCAAGGCCGTGGGGGTCGCTGACGAGATGGGGGTGGCCGACGGCCATTGGAGCTGCCCGGAGCTCGCTGGGGAGGCTCTCCCGCACGAGGGAGGTGGTGGGGAGGGGTGTGGGGAACGCTGCGCGGGGAGGGGAGCTCACCGGGGTGTCGCGCTCGGGCAAGGGGAAACTGAGGCGTCAGCGGCAGCTTCCGACGGTGGGCGGCAGTGGATGCGCGCGAGCAAGACGCGGAGCGGCAGCGGCGGGGTGCTAGCATGAGAGGCGGTGGCGGTAGGGGGGAAGGCGACGCAGGGGTGCGGGACCCGCTATTTATAGCGCACGGGTCTCGAGGGAGCATGGCGTGCACGCCGAGATGGGAGTGGCAATGGCACGGGCGTGGCTAGGGCTTGGTGTAGGCGCGAGCCGAGGGAGCTAGGCCGGGTGGGCGCGAGCGCGCTGGGCCAGGCAGGTCGAACAAGGGAGGGAGGAGGGGAAGAGCGAAGTGGGCTGGGGGAAGGGAACTCGGCCTGTGGCCGTGGCAGGCGGGGAGGGGGAAGAGGAGAGGGAGAACTGGGCCGTGGTGGCTGGAATTCGGCCCAAGGCCAAGAGAGAGAGAGAGAGGGAACAGAGGACGGGTAGGGTTGGGATGAATTCGGCCCGGAGGCTTTGGAGGGGTTTTGTTTTTCCTTTCCCTTCCTATTTTCTATTTCTTTCTTCTAAAAAAATTCCCAAAATAGAAGTACAAAGTTTCAAAAATATTTTCACACAAAATAAAAAACCTATATGCCACTATGCAGCATGAATGCAACAAACCAAATAATAAATAGCCGAAATTAATTTATTTAATTTAGAAAATAGTTCTTTTGTCTAAAGTGAATGATAACACTCTAATTAATTTAGGATAACTTTTAATCTATTATAAAAAGTTTTAAAAATTAGTGGAATTTTAGTCACAAACCAAAACATAAAAATTTGGGGTGTGACAAGTTTTGGTGTGATATGTGTTTGCAGGTATAAAAGGGTCAAAATATGCAAAAAGATGAAGAAACACCCCATCGGCCGATCACCGCTGTGAAACAACCATTTTTATCGGCCGACAGGGTCGTTTCCGGCTGAAACCAGGATCCGGCCAACAGGGTCGTTTACGACTAAATTCAGCACCCAGCCGATTCTGCAAAATACTCCACCACGCAGTCGTTTTCTCCTCCCGGACCAACACAAGTGAAATGTGGTGAAGGAAAGAAAGCCATCAAGTGGCCTAATCGGAAGAGGACAAGGGACAACCCTGCACGGGTCAGCACCCGCCAAGGTCGCCGCCCGGCCTAGCCCACCACCCGGCATGGGCTGCCGCCCGGCCACCCTTGCCGCCCGGCCTGGGTTGGCCACCCGAGGTTGCCAGCCCCTAAGGCCCATGAAGCCTCACAGCCCCAAAATGAAGAGTCGGTGGGAACCGACCTAACAACCGCCTTTGGGACACAATCCAAGCCATCAGGAGATGGTCGATCGGGAAACCGACACGATCCAAGGGCATTGCTCCAGATTCCGGAATCGTCTCGGAGTCTTGGTATGAGCTCTCTTGTATCTTTTCTCTATTTGTAAGACTTATCCTTTATCAATACAAATACCTTTCCCTTGATATCTTGTCATTATTTTTACTTATCATTTCCTCAAGTTACAATCATTAGGAAGAAACATTGTTGCGTAGTTCACGAGTTTCCCGGCTAGGATTTGATGTTTAGTCCTTTCTGGGACTTAGACTTGGTTATTTCCTGGCTATTCTTCCGCTAGGCCAGTGGAAGAATATCTAGTGAAGGCGTAGGCGTGGTGCCTAAGGTAACGCTAGTTGGATTTGCATTCGTCCTCACGGGCTATTTGGTAGGCGGCAGGTGGTGACAGCCATGCTCGTCCCTTTAGTAATCCACCATATTCGGGAAATCTCAAGCAGGGTTGTCTAGTGATAGCGTACCCACTAGTACAGAGGTTAGTTACCGACCCATATTAGTGGATCGTTTTTGTGCCCTGACGTGAGCTAACAGGTGTGATGAGGACATCACTCCTATGGATACACATAACACTCCTCCAAATCTGGACTTGCAAGGTCCAATGACTAGAGCTCGTGCACGACCACTAAATTTAGAGGTGAGCTCGTTCCTACGTTCTTCGCTATATGTTACTTTTGAGAATGGTTTGCTACCTAATGATTATTTTATGATTAGAAACCATGGAGAAGACCAAGAGATGATGGGAGAAGGAGCTGGGAACGTGGAGGACCAGCAAGAGCTTGGAAGCCAAAGTGGAGGCCCAATCAAAACCGACTTCGAGTCTGTTTTGGGGCCCATGACCAGTCTGTACTAAAACAGTCCCCCAGGACGCATACGGACTCGGATTTGGACGTTCTACATATGCACGGAAAGATAAGGAGAAGACCTTTCCAATGCCACCGGCCTCATGTCAAAATTCATCCGGAGTCATCGGGAATCGTCAAAACAAGACAGAGTCCAGAATCTGTGTCGGTGCTGCGTCGCCTATTTTTGACCTTTGGGCTTTGTATCTAGTTGAGCCCAATTAGGGGCGCGTCCAGAAGGTCCTGCACGACCCTAGGGTCTTTATATACAGCCGCCGCCGCACCATTAGGGTTCGGGTTTTGCATAGATCAATTCTGTTCATAAACAGTTTTGCCGTTCATCGGTTTGTGAGACCCCAACTTCGAGAGTTTAATCATACATCTGCAATTGTGTTGCAATCTTTGTTGTTCTTGCTTCTGTTCTTGATTCACAGGCAGGGATCAGCCTTCTCGGCGAGGTCAATCGTCTTTTGGATGGTTGATAACCAGAGGAGACGTCGTGCTGCGATTGCGGGGTTTAGAACGTGCTGTTCTGAAGCCGGATCGATTTGTGTGTCGCCTCCGACCAAATCAACTTACCAAGAACCTTTCGGAAGATCGGGAACCCTTGTTCACATCAAGTGGTAATCAGAGCTTTAGGTGCACCGTCAGGTTCACACTACCCTTTAGTTTTGTTTTCGTGTTCTTCCTATCGTCCACTGAAAATACCAAAAAAAAAATTTTCCCCCGCCCATAACCACGTGTTTAGCCTTTGCATATTTCAATTTCAGAGTCCGTAGTGTTGAGTTTGTGCCCTAGTTCTTGTTTAGTCGCTGGTTTAGTTTGTGTTTTTGTCGTCAGTAGTGTTTCTCTTGCAACCCTAGCCGCCATCCCCTTCACCATCCTCGGTTTTGTCGGCTTTGTGTGCTAGGGTTGATTGATCAACACGCCCACCCTAATCCCACCCTAAACCTACCCTCACCACCTCGGACCACTTTTCATAAATTCCACTTTCCGCTGCATCCACCTTGCCAAAAAACTCCCTACCCGACCCCAAGCCCGACTCGGATTTCACTCAAAACCCCGGGTTCTTCATAACCGATTCCGACACCCCTTCGGTAAAACAGCCATAACTTTTCGCTCGGTTGTCCGTTTTGGCTGAAATTTTTACAGGAGATTCTAGACGAAAAGTTGAGCTGACCCACACTCGGCTACAGCCTGTGTGCCCTCGTCAAAAAATTCAAAAAAAATCGGGAAGATAAAGAAAAAATTCATTCAAGTTGAAACCCGACGTTTTCTGAAACTTCAAGATTTTCTGTAGGCCACGTCCTATCTCGGTTTGAGCTGAAATTTTTTGTGGTTTCTTCCTGTTTACTAGTGAGTTGGAAAAAATATCAAAAAATAAAATAAAAAAAAAAGAAATTTGGGATTCCTACTAGTGCTCCATCTAGCCCCTGGAATTTCTGAGTTCGGCTGTTTTACACTAAGCCCCCTGTGATCGACTGTGTCTCTTTGTTTCTTCTTTGCTATCACTACTGTTCTAGGACATAGTTAGACCAGCAACTAGGGATAAGTTATTTGGGCACTTATTCAGCTTTACTATCTGTTTTTGATTTGTGTGCCACTCATATATATATATTTGGCCTTCCTAGCTCTATATACTTCTTCTGGACAGCACATAGGTTATTTGGTAACCCTTGCAATCGTGGAACACTTCTCCCTGGTATCCTCGCTTTGTTGTTTTCAGAACTTTGTAAGAGCTTTGCAAGAAGCTTACTTTTGCTGTGTTGAGAGGCACCACTGCTTAGTAGTTCTGTAGGGATAACCTTCACTTTTTGTTTCCTGTTTTGGTGTTTCTGATGTCAGGAAGCGATGGGGAGGGTGCTTCACCCTCCAAATTGGATGAGTGCATGAGCCAAAATCAGTTACAGAAGGCTTTGCAGGCGGTTCAGAGTGACTTGGCAGAGACGATCGCCAGGGCCGTCACCGACGCCGTCACCAAGCTTCACCAGGGAGAAAGCATTGAGCGGTTGGATAAGAGAGTCTCTAAGCTAACCGATCAGGTTGTCGAATTGGAGACCGCTCACAAGACCAACAACAACAACAACAACAACACCAACACCAACAACGACACCAACAACGACGTTGAAGACGATCATGATGAAGCAACGGTGTATAAGGCTGATGGCACCGTCGATAGGTCAGCTAATGAGAACCGCAAGGTTACGACGCCGTTTGCAACGTAACCCTCAAGGTATGGGTGGTTTCCACAACCACAACCGTCGCACACAAGGTAACTATGCTCCAGATGATCCGTATGCTAAAATTAAGTTTTCAATTCCTTCGTTTTCGGGTCAGTACGATGGTGATGCTTACCTTGATTGGGAAATGACGGTAGAACAAAAATTTAATGCCCATCTTGTTCCTGAACAACATAGAGTTAGACAAGCCACTAGTGAGTTTAAGGACTTTGCTATTGTTTGGTGGAGTGGTCTAGCTGCTGAAACCGATTTGCCTACTACTTGGGAAGAACTTAAGGTAGAAATGCGTGATCGTTTTGTTCCTCCTTCTTTTTATAGAGAAATTCGTAATAAACTGCAGCGTTTAGATCAAGGAGATAAAACTGTTCAGGAGTATTTTAGTGAGCTTCAGAAGGGTTTGATTCGTTGTGCTGTGGTTGAAAAAGTAGAGGATCAGATTTGCCGCTTTTATTCTGGTTTGAGAAAAGAAATTCAGGACATCCTTGATTATAAAGAATTTTATACCCTCAACCAGTGTTTCCAGTATGCTATGCTTGCAGAGAAAGAATCACAGGGACTTTTCCAGGCTTTTGAGGAGTACAGCAAGTCCAGGAATTTCTACCCACCACGGCAGACGGGGACTTCGGGGCTGCCCAAGCCATCTTTCCGGCCGCCCCCACCAGCTAGTGTTGTTTCTGCAGCACCAAGATCAGCCCCTGCCCCTTCTATGCGCTCAGGTAAAAATTCTGTGCAGGTACCGGCTAGTAGTGCCTCCTCTGTTGCTTCGACGGGACGCACTACAGGGATTCAGTGCCACCGATGCCATGGTCTTGGCCATGTGCAGAAAGATTGCCCAAGTAGGCGAGCATATGTGGCGACAGATGATGGCGGTTACATGAGCACCTCCGATGTGGAGGATGAGGAGGAGGATGTCGCTGCCACCAGCGGTGACCTCGTCCTTGGAGGCGGAGATACCACGGGCTACATGAATATTATTGTGCAGCGTGTGCTTAGCACACAAGTCCAGCAGCCCGAGATGATGCAGCGACATAACTTGTTCCAGATTTTCTTCGTCATCAAGAACCGTCGGGCACGTGTCATCATTGATGGAGGAAGCTGCAACAATTTGGTGAGTTCTGATGTGGTTAAGAAGCTTGATTTGACCACACGCCCACATCCACATCCATACTACATTCAGTGGTTAAATGACTCTGGAAAAGCTAAGGTAACACAAACTTGCAGAGTTCCTTTTTCCATTGGTTCCTATGTGGATTCTGTTGATTGTGATGTTGTACCCATGCAAGCTTGTTCACTTTTATTGGGTAGACCTTGGGAATTTGATAATGATGTTGTACACCATGGTAAAAGTAATAAGTACACTTTTATGCATAAAGGAACTAAAATTACTTTGTTACCAATGACCCCTGCTGAAATTGTACAAGCTGATTTAGACCGAGCTGCTAGTTTGAAAAATAAAAGCCTTGAAATTCAGCAACCTGTTAATTCTGCTTCTACACCAAGTAATGTTAATGATTCTTCAAGTTCTAAGGGTGCTGCAATTAAATTACAAGGTCGTTCATGTCTTGCCACAAAATTTGAGCTTGCTGAAATTTCTACTGATGATATTTGCTATGCTTTGATATGCAAACAAGCCTTGTTTTTGCTTGGTGATATTGCTTCTAGTGCTTTGCCTCCTGCTGTCACTAACCTTTTGCAGGAGTATGAGGATGTTTTCCCACCTGAGATACCCTCGGGCTTGCCACCTTTGAGAGGAATTGAGCATCAAATTGATTTGATTCCTGGTGCTACTTTGCCAAACCGTGCTGCTTATAGGACCAACCCTGAGGAGACTAAGGAGATACAACGACAAGTCCAAGACCTTTTGGATCGTGGGTATGTTCGTCAATCACTTAGTCCTTGTGCTGTTCCTGTACTTTTGGTTCCTAAGAAAGATGGTTCTTGGCGTATGTGTGTAGATTGTAGAGCCATTAATAACATTACTATTAGGTATCGTCATCCTATTCCTAGGCTAGACGACATGCTTGATGAGTTATGTGGTGCTATAATTTTCACTAAAATTGATTTGCATAGTGGCTACCATCAAATTAGAATGAAACTTGGAGATGAATGGAAAACAGCTTTCAAAACCAAATTTGGGTTGTATGAGTGGTTAGTAATGCCTTTTGGGTTAACTAATGCACCCAGTACTTTCATGCGTTTGATGAATGAGGTTTTAAGACCTTTTATTGGCAAATTTGTGGTTGTCTACTTTGATGATATCTTGATTTATAGCAAATCCATGGATGACCATATGATTCATTTGCGTGCTGTTTTTGATGCTTTGCGAGTTGCACGTTTATTTGGTAACCTTGAGAAGTGCACCTTTTGCACGGATCGAGTCTCTTTTCTTGGCTATGTTGTGACTCCACAGGGAATTGAGGTGGATGAGGCGAAAATTGAAGCCATAAAGAGCTGGCCTGTACCAAAAACTATCACACAGGTGAGGAGTTTTCTTGGTCTTGCAGGTTTCTACCGCCGCTTTGTCAAAGATTTCAGCACCATTGCTGCACCATTGCATGAGTTGACAAAGAAGGGCGTTGACTTCCATTTTGGTAAGGTACATCATGAGTCTTTTGATGCTTTGAAGGACAAACTTACACATGCACCATTGCTGCAATTACCCAATTTTGATAAGACTTTTGAGCTTGAATGTGATGCTAGTGGTATAGGCATTGGCGGTGTTTTGATGCAAGATGGTAAACCTGTTGCATACTTTAGTGAGAAAATTACTGGGCCTGTTTTGAATTATTCCACGTATGATAAGGAACTATATGCACTTGTACGTTCTTTAGAGACGTGGTGTCATTATTTGTTGCCCAAAGAATTTGTTATTCATTCTGATCATGAATCACTTAAGTATATTCATTCTCAATGCAATTTGAACCGTAGACATGCTAAATGGGTTGAGTCTATTGAGTCTTTTTCTTATATTATTAAACATAAGAAAGGGAAGGATAATGTGATTGCTGATGCTTTATCTAGGCGATATACTTTGTTGTCTCAACTTGATTGTAGAATTTTTGGACTTGAGGCAATTAAAGAACAATATGTTGCTGATGTTGATTTTAAAGATGTATTGCTGCACTATAAAGAAGGTCGTGCTTGGCACAAATTTGTGTTGAATGATGGTTTCTTGTTTAGAGCTAACCGCCTATGCATTCCAGTTGGTTCCGTTCGTCTTTTATTGTTGCAGGAGGCGCATGGAGGTGGATTGATGGGTCATTTTGGTGCTAAGAAGACGGAGGATATTTTGGCCACACACTTCTTTTGGCCAAGGATGAGGAAAGATGTTGAGCGTTTTGTTGCTCGCTGCACTACATGTCAAAAAGCTAAGTCTCGATTGAATCCACATGGTTTATACATGCCACTTCCTGTTCCTTCTATTCCTTGGGCGGATATTTCTATGGACTTTATTTTAGGACTGCCTAGGACTAAGAGGGGGAGTGATAGCATTTTTGTTGTTGTGGATCGTTTTTCCAAGATGGCACACTTTATACCATGTCATAAAACTGATGATGCTAGTTACATTGCTGATCTTTTTTTCAAAGAAATTGTACGTTTGCATGGTATGCCTTCTACTATTGTTTCAGATCGTGATGCAAAATTCTTGAGTCATTTTTGGCGCACGCTTTGGAATAAGTTGGGTACAAAGTTGTTATTTTCTACAACTTGTCATCCACAAACTGATGGACAAACTGAGGTTGTGAACCGCACTTTGGGTACTATGTTGCGAGCTATTTTGAAGAAAAATTTGAAGCAATGGGAAGAATGCTTACCTCATGTTGAGTTTGCTTATAATCGGGCAACACATTCTACTACCAAGGTAAGTCCATTCAAGGTAGTGTATGGTTTTGATCCCCGTACTCCACTTGATATACTTCCTCTACCTATTAATGAGAGAGTTCATGTTGATGCTAAGGAGCGTGCTGAATTTATTTTGCAAATGCATGAGACCACTAGACTTAGCATTGAAAAGATGAATGAAAAGTATAAAATTGCTGGCAGTAAGGGTAGAAAGGAAGTAAAGCTTGATGTAGGAGATTTAGTGTGGTTACACTTGAGGAAGGATAGATTTCTTGAATTGAAAAAGTCTAAACTAATGCCTAGAGCTGATGGTCCATTCAAAATAATGGAGAAGATTAATGATAATGCATACAAACTTGAGTTGCCTCCCGAGTTCGGGATTAGTCCTACTTTTAACATTTTAGATTTGAAACCATACTTGGGAGAAGAGGATGAGCTCGAGTCGAGGACGACTCCACTTCAAGAGGGGGAGGATGATGAGGACATCACTCCTATGGATACACACAACACTCCTCCAAATCTGGACTTGCAAGGTCCAATGACTAGAGCTCGTGCACGACGACTAAATTTAGAGGTGAGCTCGTTCCTACGTTCTTCGCTATATGTTACTTTTGAGAATGGTTTGCTACCTAATGATTATTTTATGATTAGAAACCATGGAGAAGACCAAGAGATGATGGGAGAAGGAGCTGGGAACGTGGAGGACCAGCAAGAGCTTGGAAGCCAAAGTGGAGGCCCAATCAAAACCGACTTCGAGTCTGTTTCGGGGCCCAGGACCAGTCTGTACTAAAACAGTCGCCCAGGACGCATACGGACTCGGATTTGGACGTTCTACATATGCACGGAAAGATAAGGAGAAGACCTTTCCAATGCCGCCGGCCTCATGTCAAAATACATCCGGAGTCATTGGTAATCGTCAAAACAAGACAGAGTCCAGAATCTGTGTCGGTGCTGCGTCGCCTATTTTTGACCTTTGGGCTTTGTATCTAGTTGAGCCCAATTAGGGGCGCGTCCAGAGGGTCTTGCACGACCCTAGGGTCTTTATATACAGCCGCCGCCGCATCATTAGGGTTTGGGTTTTGCTTAGATCAATTCTGTTCATAAATAGTTTCGCCGTTCATCGGTTTGTGAGACCCCAACTTCGAGAGTTTAATCATACATCTGCAATTGTGTTGCAATCTTCGTTGTTCTTGCTTGTGTTCTTGATTCGCAGGCAGGGATCAGCCTTCTCGGCGAGGTCAATCGTCTTTCGGACGGTTGATAACCAGAGGAGACGTCGTGCTGCGATTGCGGGGTTTAGAACGTGCTGTTCTGAAGCCGGATCGATTTGTGTGTCGCCTCCGACCAAATCAACTTACCAAGAACCTTTCAGAAGATCGGGAACCCTTGTTCACATCAAGGTGAAAGACTCGAGGCTGTACCAAGAAATTGGTGTAAGCGCTCAACCTGAGTAACTAGGATTTGATGCTAGACTTAGATATATAGAAAGATATATTTTAGCATTCTTAGCTTAGTCTTGTTGTCCTCCCGGCTAGCTTAACCGATCTCTTTATTTATCTTAGTGTAGATTTCTCCGGTGTTACTACCCCTACTATTATTATTGAACATCCTTACCCCCATCTTTGGTAAGTTGGTATAATTCTTATAGTTATATCTTTGTTATACCAAAATAATCTTACGCCTAGCTTCCCTGAGGAATATAAATACGATACCTTGGAATACTCTCGGGTGAAATGCTACAATGGTGTTCCATGCGCTTGCGGATTAATTCACTTTACTCTTAAAGCATAACAAACACCAATAGTCATTTCTGGGGTCGGACTAGGGATAATGATATTCTTGATACGATGTTAAGAAGTGTCAACACAAGTCTTCCTTGAAGTTTGCTTTGTCTTCTCTTGTTGCAGCTTCCGATGAACAGATGGAGTGCATCCCCGATGAAGAGGCGGTGGTTCATGAACTTGCTTCGAGTGTGGTGACCCTGGACACTTCATCGCTGACTGCCCCAAGAAGAAGAAGAAGACCGGGTACAACAACAGCAACTCTGAAGACTTCAAGAAGAAGAAGAACCACTTCTACAAGAAAGGCAAGAACTCCAAGAAGTTTGTGAAGGCGGTCACACGTGCCTGTGTTGCCACTCTAAGCGATGTCGACCTCACATCAAGCAAAGGCCTTACAAGCTCAGAGGAGGAGGTTGAAAACCCATGAGTCAAGAGGAAGGACGACTTCACCGGGCTTTGCTTCATGGCAAAGAAAGGTCATGACACCGACTCTGGCTCTGACTCTGACACAAGCGAGGTACCCCCCCCCCCTCTTGATGAGCTCTCTTCTGAACTTGATCATTTGCGTGATGTTTTGCTCATGCAAGATGATAAGCTTCGCAGTGCTGTTCGTGAGAGTAGAGAGCTTAAGTATAAGTTAGAGAGTGATGATTATAAGATTACCTCACTTAGGTCTAAGATGGCTAGAGATGACATTGTTTTAGATTGTGAGTCTTGTCAAGTCGTGATGAATGATCTCAGTCAGAAGGAAAGTGTGCATGCTCAAGTTGCCAGTCAGCTCGAGAATGCCCTTAAAAAGCTTGATGAATTCAAGGCTAGACCAACACTTTTGGGTGCATGTCAGAAATGCCCCAAGCTCACTTGTGAGTTGGAAGCTCAAACCCTCAAAGTCAAAGAGCTTGAGTCCAAGCTGCTAAATGAGACTCGCTCGAAAGTTCTACCACCACCATGTGTTGTGTGTGGCTCTCTTAAGGATAAGCTTGCAATCACTAGAGAGGAAAACAAGAACCTAGCTCAAGAAAATGACTACCTCATCTCTCGCATCAAAAGAACCCTAGTGAGCAAAGAGAAAATTGAGAGTGACTTGTTAAGAGTCAAAGAGAGTGCTTGTAGGTCAACCTATAACTTGGGTTTAGGATATGAGAGGTGTGACAAAGAGAGTGCTAATGTGTGTAAGTTTGTGCCCAGCTCCAGCTACAAGGATGAGGAACAAGTCATCAAACCCACAGATGCATACTATCCACCAAACCTCAATCCTTACTTCAACCTAAAGCAAATAGAGAAACCAAAACCCAAACCTCCTATGCAAGCTAAGCCTAAACACGACAGTGTCTACATTTGCATGTTCTATGGTCGCAAAGGCCACTTGGATGAATTCTGTTATAGGCATAAGAGGATTGAGAAGATGCAAGCTGTCTTGGCTTTGGCACCTTGTGTTTGTGAAATGTGGCTTTACAACTATTTAGCTCATGATGAAAAATTGTGGGAATGTTTGTTCTTTTTGCCGCAAAGGCATGCTTAGACATCTACTTTTTCTTTGCAAGTTGACCAAATGAAAAATTGTTCTTCAAAGCCTCGAGGTGTTTGCCGTACCCAGTCGTGCGACCCTCCGCGTGGATTAGAAGTTACATAAAAATGTTATATCCAAAAATTGTTCTTCGAAGCCTTTGGGTGTCTGCCGTATCCAGTCGTGTGACCCTCCACATGGATTAGAAGTTACATGAGGATCACATAAGAATAATGTCTTTCTCCCTTCCTTTTGAGTCTCTATTGCATATGTGAGCATTTGTAGAGCTTATTTTCTACGAATGCTTGTTGCCCTGGTTGAGATTGAGACTGGCTAGGATCTTTTGATTCACTTGATGCTTGTTTTTCCTTGGATGGGAGTACTTATACATGTGGTGGTAGCTTTTCTCATGATGAGAAATTTGATTCTATCTAAGCTAGTCAATCTTTTTGCTTAGTTTGTATAGCTCTTGGTGTTTATGCCTTCCTATCCTTTTTGGTCTTTGTATGATTGTGAGCTATTGCTTTTACACTTCATAGCTCTATGTTTATGATTAGCAAGGTTAAATGCTTGTTGGCATAATTGTTGAAGCACCTTAGGTTTGCATTTTTTGCATTGCATGTTTGTTCTTTTGCTTCTTTGATGAGTTCATTGCCAAAGGGGGAGAAAATAGTGGGTCATGCACAAATAATGCTAAGAAACCTAACATGACCTCATTCTGCACTACATGTGACTTACCACAAGTTGAGGGGGTGCATATCATGAGCTTGAGCATTTTCATGCGCGGGGGAGCATATCATGAGCATGAGAGTTTTCATGTGCTTTTCACTATCTTTGCGTTCTCGAGTCACTTTCTTTGCCAACTCTTGGTTTTTGTGATCCTTTCTTTGCTAGATGGCTGGTTTTCACCTTTTCTTTTGGTTTGAGCCATGTGGATGAGCTTATTTGGTTTCACATTTCAAATCTTGAGTCTTTATGCATTCGGTGTTGTTAATGTACTCACCAAGGGGGAGATTGAGAAGCCACGTGGATAAGTGTCATGGTTTGCAATATGTGATGAGTGTCGATGACATGTACCCGGGGTACCTCATATAGAAGAAAAGTAGAGATAGACTTCTACTTGGATATGTATAGTAGACCGACTAGGACTCCGCCATGTAACTCTATCCCACTGGATATATAAGGAGGGGCAGGGACTCCCCTCAGGGGCCAAGCAATAGGGCACCGCACAATTAGACACAACTAAACATCATCATCTAGGTCTACCCTCCTCGTCTAGATCTATGATCTAGGCATATGAATACAAATACCATAGAACACAGTATGTAGGGTTTTTACTCTCGTTGAGAGGGCCCGAACCTATCTAAATCGGCGTCTTGTGTCCTAATCATCGAGTTCTTAATCCCGACATAGCCCTATAAATTTATTGCCGAGTATAAGTCTCAACATGTGGCACGCCAAGAAGGGGGAGCGCGATGGTCGGCATGTCGAGTTTGATGGTCTTAATCTACTTCAAGATTTGACCGCGATCTGACCAGCGTTGAAGCGCATGAGTCATCACGTCTTCGTGAAGCGGCTCCCAGCAGAGTTGACGGCGATATCTTCCAAAGTCTCAATCACGCAAGATTCATGCGGCAGCAGACGGTTGCTTCTTGTGTGACGAGAAGTCAGCAAGTCTCCTGATACATCATCAAGTTTGGGGGTGACGACCGTTTGCAAGGCTTCTGACTCAATCCGAGTGATTTTCTTTTCATGCTCATCATTGGTCCATGTCTTTGTCGTAGCACATGCTGCTAGCTGGTTTGGATTTATCGAGATTGATTGGTGGTCAAAGTCGACGAATCCTACACGGTACCAGTTCGGCGGATTAATCATGTTTCGGCGAGTCCAGGCAACGCCCGTACTAGCCAGACCGAGTCTGACTTTGACTTCCGAAAGCCAATCCAAGTCATACGTAACAAGGGAAGTTTCTTTCCTTTTCTATTCATGCTGCATTATTTTATTCTATAAATACTAATCTATTTGATTAGCACAGAATACTAATCATGTAATACTTCTTTTTGAATGTACGTGAACTCTTGGAGGCCGGCTCTCACATAGCATGGCTTCATCATCATGGTGTTTTGTCAAACGTCGCCGTGACTCAACAGACGGTCACTCGGCAATATCGTTGTGACTCAACAACATTGACTCGGCCTTTCGACAACATAGCCACGACATGACGCCTCCAACGACTCGGCGACATCGTCATGACTCGATGGCTCGATCGCTCGGTGACTACATGGACACGCTCGGGGGCTCGTCATCAACCTAACGATTCCGGTCACTCGGCAACACCGTTCACAATGATGCCGCCTCCGACGACACCATCTACTATGACAACGCCTTCAACGAGGGCCACCGCCATCCGGCAATATCGTCGCGACATGATGCCCACCGACGACTCGACGACATCGCCGCGACTCAACGGTTCGACCACTCAACAGCCACATGGACATGCCCGGGGGCTATTCGACGATGACTTGATGACTGCGCCACTCGACAACATTGTCGCGACTAGCAAACTTCGTCATTCAACAACATCGTCATGACTTGCTCACTCGGCAATACCACCTAACGGTGTTGCCTTTGGCGACATTTGGCCACTCGGCGACTTGGCGCTTCGATGTTTTTCGCCACTCGGCTACTTGGCAACACCTTCGACAATTCAACATCTCGGTCAACCACTTTGAGCTTCGATGTATTGGCGACATGATGGCTCGACATCGATGTTCGACCCCTCGCCAACCACATCGGCATGCTCGGGGGCTCATCTTCAACTTGTCGAATTACAAAGCTAAGTATCTTTATACTTTCTCAATTTATTTTCGAGGTTTTGGGCTCATACCTTCATACTTTTTTCCCATGATCGCTTATTACTGTTTTCTAAATAGAAGGTTGTAGAATTTTTTGACGAGTAAAGTTGGGCTTTTTAATTAGTGCTCTTATTTGTAGCTTTATTTATCTTTTTATTGCCTCGATTCTTTAATCCTTCGCCTTAAACAATCCAGTAAGGGGGCTATTTGTGTATCTATACACATGTTCCTCCACTTTTTTCTGAATCTAGCAGTACACATATCGGTTGGTGACATTTTAGTAGTGCCTCGGCCTTGACATCATATGACCCATGTCGGTCGGTGACCTTTCAGTAGTGCTTTAGTCCTGACACCATATGACTCATATCGTCCATTCTAGTTTCACCTCTTTTTGGCTTCGGCCTCGACCGATATATTGCATTTTATTTGTGATTTGGTCTTATTTTTGGTCTTACACCGACAAACAACTAGGTCATAGAATTTCTTAGCTACGCGTCAGACTACCACTACACTAAACCCAAAGCCAAAGTTGCGAGAGGTCATGTGTCGACTGGTTCTGATTGCTACACAAGAATAATTATGACCGATATTGTTGCGGCAGACCAAGCTCTGAGCTTTTTATATTTTGTCCTAAGTATCCTACGGTGGATCAATCTGGTTACTAACGAACGAACATGCTGCTATGGACTAGTTGATCTACTTAAAGGAGAAAAATGGATACATTTGACTTTTCAGTCGACTGATTTTTTGGCTTATAAAAATAAGTTTACAAACAAACAATGTTAATTATAACTAATCATTATAATCTCTCTTATTGTCAGGATCATTATGACGAATAGGCGGATACACCACTCGACACAGAGTGATTTCCTCTCCTTCATCGATCTACGATGCCAATTCAGACCACCTTCATTGGTCTATGATGCCAGTTCAGACTGTCTTCAATGGTCGACTTACAGTTCGGACAGCTTTCATCGGTCGGCTACACCAATTCCGATTACCATCATCGATCTGCCACATCACGTTTGACTGCCACCATCTGTCGGCCACATATCAGACCATCGGTGTCACTCGGTCATCACGACTTTGAATGATTTCTACTACATCAGTGATCGGCGTATACAACAACCTTGACTGCCTCCTTCACTCGACCTTATCGTCTTGAGTTGAGCGCTGCTGCTTCTCGGACATGATATTCTGAGTTGAGCGCGGCTGCCACTCGGTCATTGGTTTGAGTCATCTACCAGTCAGCGGCGATTGAAGTCACTCGTCTGAATCATTTATCACTCGGTAGTGATTGATGTCACTCTACTGAGCTATTTATCACTCGAATTTGATGATTTGAGTGATTTTTCCTTAAAGGTAGCCAACACCACTATTATTGATTTGGACTCTTACATTATTTGCAATTTCTAAATGATACAAGACATTTTGATCTTTGAGACCCTCACAAGCTCACTGAGATAAAGTTGAAGCATTCTACATGGCACAAACTAGTCGGGAAGCTACTGAAGACTATCATCAAGCTTGCAAGACTCTCGAGGGCTACTGTCGATGACATGTACCCGAGGTACCTCATATAGAAGAAAAGTAGAGATAGACTTCTACTTGGATATGTATAGTAGACCGACTAAGACTCCGCCATGTAACCCTAGTTATGTAACCCTGTCCTACCGGATATATAAGGAGGGACAGGGACTCCCCTCAAGGGGCAAGCAATAGGGCACCACACAATTAGACACAACTAGACATCATCGTCTAGGTCTACCCTCCTCGTCTAGATCTATGATCTAGACATATGAATACAAATACCCAAGAACATAGGACATAGGGTTATTATCCTCCAGGAGTCCCAGACCTGTCTAAATCGGCGTCTTGTGTTACCATCGTCTCTCGATCCCGCGCATACACCCCTTTCTACATATAAATCCTCATAGGTGAACTACCCTATGCACAAATAATGCTAAGAAACCTAAGATGACCTCATTTTGCACTACATGTAACTTACCACAAGTTGAGGGGGTGCATATCATGAGCTTGAGCATTTTCATGCGCGGGAGAGCATATCATGAGCTTGAGCGTTTTCATGTGTCTTTCACTATCTTTGCATTCTCGAGTCACTTCATTTGCCAACTCTTGGTTTTTGTGATCCTTTCTTTGCTAGATGGCTGGTTTTCACCTTTTGTTTTGGTTTGAGCCATGTGGATGAGCTTATTCGGTTTCATATTTTAAATCTTGAGTCTTTATGCATTCGGTGTTGTCAATGTACTCACCAAGGGTGAGATTAAGAAACCACGTGGATAAGTGCCATGGTTTGCAATATGTGATGAGTAATTGACTTGAGCGGAATTTGTGTTTGAATTGAAATACGGGAATCTGGTGATTGCATGAGTTGTGCATGGTTGTGGTTTTGACTAACCGGAGTTAGTGATTGAGTTGGAGAAGTTGTAGGAGATAGGAAATGTGTTTGCTTGTCTCATGATGTGTAGGTCACTGGAGTCAACTTGGCGGTCAACGGCGAGAGGAGCGGGCACAAGTAGGAGACTTGGGGCTGGACGATCGGGACGTCGGGTGAAGTCAAGGGTGATCTACACCATACATGTGGAGAGGCAAGGAGCACGGACGGTTTCACGTTGATCCTCAAAATCGTGGGTGTCAATCAAGACGACATGGTTGACCAAGTCAAAGGTGATCAGGTGTCAGTGCAAGGAGAGGTTTCAAATGGACCGGAAGCGGGAGAGACTTGCGGACGAGGAGGATCACGAGACGAGGTGCCATGTATCAAGATCGAGAAGTCTTGTTTCGGTGGAAGCAAGCAGGAAGTCACGCTTTAAGAAGAGTGCAAGGCGGTTTCCTGGTTTGGGCCTCAAAATTGGTGGCGGCGATTGAAGGTGCACGTGGCACCATCGCAGAGTTTGCGTCGAGGTGAAGCAAAGTTGTGAAGGGCCCGATGGCGTTCGGGTGAAGGAAAAAGAGATGGACGGTTTTGCCCCTGGTGGTAGGTGCCAATGTTCTGTAGGTCAAGGGTAGAGTGGTCTTAGACCATGGGCCTATATAAGGAGAGGTGTGGCTGGTTGGAGAGGTGTCTCCTTGCTCTAGCCTTGTTGGGATTTCATTTGTAAAAGAGCTAGGAGTGGGCTTCATGTTTTAGAGGAGAGAAACAGGTGTGTGTGAGAGGAAGAGGGTGGCTTCCTATCCATGTATCCAAGAATCTTGTATGCAAGGATCAATTATATGAGATTCAATTTCCTGCTCAAGATTTTCTCTTCTCCCTAAATCCTGAATTTCTCTTTTTTCTATTTTTGGAGCTATTTTAATGGGAATTTTTTATCTCATTTTTGGGTGAGTTTTTGGGTCGGATTTTTTGGGGATCTTGGTGCTATGATGAGCTACAACAATCCTATATGGGTCCTTCACTGAATCAAGAGCTCTAGCACCTTTGATTTGAAAGATTTCTCAAGTTTCCACTTTTTGGTGTTCTTGGCACGAGATCTGAAATTCATGATGATTACTTGTGCTATTTGAGTAGATCTTGTTGAAATAGAGTCATGATATGATGAGGATTGCCTGCTCCAAAAATCACACAATTTGGAGTTTGTTTGATTGGGTTTTGGTCAAGTTTTTACCTAATCCCAAACTAAGTTCTGTTCTATCGAGGGTCGATCAGCACTACCGGTGCGTGAGGAAAAATCCTGATTGGCACTGTCGATGACCTGACCGGGAATTTTATTCTCCTTCTATTGTCAATCGGCACTACCGATGATTCGGTCAACACTGCCGATGCTTTGTCTACATTGCAGATTGACACTACCGATGTCCTGATCGACACTGCCGATAGAACTACCTATTTTGTGTGTTACTCCCATAGCTTTGTGTCTCGGCTGTATTCGACCGGTACTACCAACAATCTGATCGGCACTACTGATGCTCTGTCAAATTTGCCGATCGGCACTACCGATGCGTGTTCAGAACAATTTCGTTTTGCTTGTGTTTCTCACATAGCTGTTGTCTTGGCTGTTCTCCTTTGCTTTCATTCTACTCTTCCGCTGGTGTAAGTCATTCATAGGGTTAGCACATCATGAGTTGGTGTGTGTGACCTAGGTGACTTGTTTTAAGGTTGGCTTGGGTTGAAATTGGGACATAGGCTAAATTCTTGTGAAGAATTTTAATTGGCATCCATTCACCCCCCATCCCCCCCCCCCCCACCTCTGGTCACCTTCTTGGTCCTTCAGCAGAGTTAAGGAATAGTCAAGTAGTAGACCATTGCAGGCATAAAGAGCCAAAGGAGCTTACTTGGAGGCTTGCTTTATCTCTCTCCGGTAGATCTTCTTCTTCAGCGAAGTGGTCACGGAATCAGAGGGCTTCCTCTTGGAAGAAGACTTCATCATCACCTCGGTGGTCTTGGCCGACTGGCTTGGCTGCTCTGATTGACTTGAAGGTCGGTCAGAGGGCGCTACGGGCTGCAGACCGACCGCCGAGGGCTGCACTTGAACTTTATCATCAGCATCATCGACATCCCCGTGGTATTTGATGTGAATGGAGGGTCCCGATCTTCCGAAAGGTTCTTGGTAAGTTGATTTGGTCGGAGGTGACACATAAATCGATCCGGCTTCAGAATGGCACGTTTTAAACCCCGCAATCGCAGCACGACGTCTCCTCTGGTTATCAACCGTCCAAAGACGATTGACCTCGCCGAGAAGGCTAATCCCTGCCCGCGAATCAAGAACACAAGCACGAACAACGAAGAATGCAACAGAATTACAGATGTATGATTAAACTCTCGAAGTTGGGGTCTCACAAACCGATGAACGGCGATACTGTTTATGAACAGAAATGATCTAAGCAAAACCCAAACCCTAATGGTGCGGCGGCGGCTGTATATAAAGACCCTAGGGTCGTGCAAGACCCTCTGGACGCGCCTCTAATTGGGCTCAACTAGATACAAAGCCCAAAGGCCAAAAATAGACGACGCAGCACCGACACAGATTCTGGACTCTCTCTTGTTTTGACAATTCCCGATGACTCCGGATGAATTTTGACATGAGGCTGGCGGCATTGGAAAAGTCTTCTCCTTATCTTTCCGTGCATATGTAGAACATCCAAATCCGAGTCCGTATGCGTCCTGGGCGACTGTTTTAGTGCAGACTGGTCCTGGGCCCCGAAACAGACTCGAAGTCGGTTTTGATTGGGCCTCCACTTTGGCTTCCAAGCCCTTGCTGGTCCTCCACGTTCCCAACTCCTTCTCCCATCATCTCCTGGTCCTCTCCATGGTTTCTAATCATAAAATAATCATTAGGTAGCAAACCATTCTTAAAAGTAACATATAGCGAAGAACGTAGGAACGAGCTCACCTCTAAATTTAGTCGTCGTGCACGAGCTCTAGTCATTGGACCTTGCAAGTCCAGAATTGGAGGAGTGTTGTGCGTATCCATAGGAGTGATGTCCTCATCACCAGGTATGGTACATATATATAGAGGAGCCATGACAGGCAGGCTCAAATACAAGAGAAGGCCCATATGGCCAAGTATTCTATACCTAATACAATTAGGTGTCTAACACTCTGATTGTAAAGCAATTTCTTTCATGCACCATATCATTGCATTTCAGGTTCCTCACTGCTTCGGAATGTCCACAGAGAACTTCCATCCAGTGGTGTTTAGTGACTACTCTTTTTTCTTTGTTTGGGAAAATAACCAATTCAGTGAAAGTACCTTCTTGAAGGATATAGTGGCTTTAAATTTTGTGTTCATTGTAGTATCTGGCTGGATTACGTCACTGGTTGATAGTTCATATGAGTAATATCATTACCTTCATGATGGTATTGATGACAATATTACTCTGACGTGTCCAACTATTCTGGGTGTTTTGAGTTTTCTTCAATGTTTCTTTATATGCTAAAAGTAGTTTTCAGAAATTGATGTTAAGATATAAGCGCTAAATATTTTAAAAACACATTTTGGGGCAGTTGATTGTTTATATCATATTACTTACTGACCTTCATGAAAGATGATAATTGATCTATATATGTTGGTTGACACAAATTTTGTTGATGTCAAATCCAAGACCGTGTTCCACATTGTTGGTAATGACATTTGGTCAGTTGTTTGCACATCTTCTGTTTCTTTCAAAAGTAGCTTATTTGAAACGTTGGTGGAAGAAACCTGTCGCTGCTTTTTAGTTCATTCTCAGAATCTATTTGACTAATAAGTTACTAGATCCTGGAGCTTATTCTCTGTTTATTATCGTTGTAAATCTGATTGCTCGCATTGAGAAAATGAGCTAGAGTTTATGAAATACGTGTTACGTCTATTAATATTAACTTTTCATTAGCATCTTCATTCCATTATTGGCCAATCAATTATTACATAATATTTATTTCCCAATTAATCCTGTAAATTGCAAGCAAACCTTCCTACAGATCTGCTACTATTATTTGTCCCATAGCAATGTATGGTTAGGTTGCTTTGTTTTAGTAATGTTGAATTATCATGCAACAGAGTGCAGGTTGGGTCCATGATCATGCAATAGAGTAGAAAGTACTTCGTCAAATTGTGATCATCTGGTATCAAACTACTTGTGGAGATAAGCATTTGTGTTGATAGAGTAGAAAGTACTTGGTCTTTCCATGTGTACCACTTTATGTTTTGGAAATAAGCATTTGTGTTACGAATAACCTACGTGTTATGTCAAGATTAATTAATTAATTAATTATGAAATAGTTTTAATAAATATACATAGTAAGAAGATAGCACATGCGTGTCGCACATGCATAATACTAGTGCTAGTTAAAAACTAGAGTGAATGAGATTTAGCTAGCCTTCTTGATGAACCAGCTCACCCGGACACCCTAGCTCCTTTTAGAGATGACGTCACGTACGGCGATCACAATTGCTAGTGTCTCCCATTCCCTGCAGATCCTCATTAATCACGACTGTATTGAGCATACTGTGCTAGCTAGTGCCCTTAATATATTTCAGTTTTTTTCACTTCTCTGCATCCCAGTAACGTGATCGAACTAGTGCATATGCGGGCGTTGTGTTGTACTAGATAAAGCAGTACGTACTCCTAGTAGTTTAATAGTTGAGCAGACAAGATTATTAGGTACAAAACACAGTTGCACAAAGAACAAACTGTGTAGAACCAAACAGAATTACACGAGAGAACAAACTGTGCAGAAGAAAGTTGAACTCCCATAAATAACTACAGAGGCAAAGCGAAGCATTATACAGCATATATCGTCAGTACGTACACAGTATAGCTTACTACTGTACAGCATGTCCGTTTATTTATTGTCTATGCATATACGGAGTATATGCTAATAACTACATATGTTCTGCCATGATCCTTTGTCGTAGCGCCTCGATGAGACACGGGTAGTTTTGTGCCAACCAAACGTAATCCTGGGTCACTGCGACCCGACGCATGTTCTCTGCTTCGGCCATGTAATGCATGCACGCGTTCCTGAGCTCTCGGCAGTTGTACCTGTCCGCGTAGTAAAACGTCTTGGACACCGTCTCTATCGACACGTCCTCCCACAGTTTCCTGGCGCAGACGAGCTTGAGCCTGTCCATAGCGAACCAGTCCGCCGCCGCGAGCAGCTCCACCATCGGAAGGCCTTCACCAATTAGTCCGGCCACCTCGTTCTCTCGGGGAAGCCTGTCCTTGTAGACGTACCAAAGCACGGCGAGGAACGTGGCATCGTCGAACTCGCGCGGCGGATGGACCACCGGCGCGGTGCTCTCGGCCATGGAGCCGGTGAGCTCGGCCCTGAACACCGGCGACCGTGCCGCGAGGACCTTGCGGTTAACGGGCACGAGCTTGTCGCCGATGGAGAAGGAGACGTCTGGGTCGCCGTACGGGCTCCTGACCTCCAATGGCAGGAGGTCGCGAGCGTGCGTGGACGGCGGCACGGGGATTGGGCTGTGTTGTAACACAGATAGGCCACATAGCACGGTGATGTACCCGTTCACGACACAAGCGCTGCGCGAGATCGATCGTTCTGAAGATCTGTGGCAAGAGTACCTTCTCTCCCTTCTTCGGGTAGTCGAACTCGCGCTTGGTCTTGAAGAACCAGCCTGATCGACCGAGCACGATCGCCTCGAAGACGATCTTTGCCTTCTCCCTCATGGCACCCCGGTTGAGTAGGTCGACGGAGAGGTACTCCTCCTCGCCGGCGCAGCTGCCGCGAGGGCAGCATCCGATCGTCCAAACGTCGCCGTTGCTTGAGAGGTTCTTGGAGAAGACGGTGCCGGCGGCCGGCAGGCTCTCCATGCTGAACTCAATGTTGAACTCGACGAACATGCCCACGGAGTCCTGCATGCTGATGGACCTGATATAACGTGTAGGACACAGCTGCGTTTGTGTGTCCGTGGTGGCGTTCCGACAAGAAGCTGATTTTGTCGGCTGTATCGTACGGGGAGCGCTAAATTATATTGAAGCGCACATGATATATTTCATCAATCGTGGAGACATAAAAGTTCTACATTCTATCCCTTCGCATGTTTTTCTATCTAGATTTTCTATATGTGAACCCCTCTCTCTCTCTCTCTCTCTATACATCAAGTTCTCAATGTCTCGTTTCCTTCCGAAAGTGCGCATCTTTCTGATGTAGATAACGTGTATGTGTGGAACAGAGTTAAACATGTATCAGAAATCAGAATAGCATCTACGTACGGTTCGGTTTCTGCATTGTCACGGACGGGGCCGATGGCCATACGGCCGCATTGTACGACGAAAGGACACGGAGCACCTAGTATAGCCACCGTCAACGAAGTGGTAGAGAGAAATTCCTACTCCCTCCCTTCAGAAATATAAGAATTTGTTAACTTTCAGATAATATTTTTAACCTCTCGTCTTATTTAAATTATTTATAACAATAATATTTATTTTATTATAATTTGTTTTGTTATTAGAGATATTTTAAGTATGATTTATTTATTTTTATATTTTTACACATATTTTAAATAAGATGAGTGCTCAAATATATTTTTCTAAAAATCAATAAATCCTTGTATTTCTACACGGAGATAGTAGATAGACTACTGACCGCAGCTCACATGTTTCCTCGCTACATGTGCTAAAAATTATACAACTGCTCACCAAAGAGGAGGTCCAGCACTCCTGCGCTGCCCATCCTTATGACCAAATTATTTAGATGTTACCGTACAACTTCAAAAAGATGTGCTGCATAATATTAAGAGCATCTCCAACAATTATCTAAAACCACTTTCTAAATCAAAATTGGGATATTATTAGAAAATCCCTTCTCCAACTATTATTTGAATCAGCTCCCTAAATCACTACCATAAATGGGCTTTAGTGACGCGATGCTAGTGACGCATAAAACAATTTTCTCAATGGTACAGAATTAGTGATGGCTTCTCAAAAAAGCGTCACCACTATTTGGCTGGGACAATAGTTGTGACGCAGTTCTGGAAAACCGTCACAATAGTCTGTCCATGTGACTGGTTCTGCTAAACCGTCACAATTATTTGTGACGGTTTTCCCCGGAGGCCGTCACTGTTCCACGTTGTGAGGGTTATATAACCTGTCAGTAATGATTAGTGTCGTTTTTTCCTTCCCGTCAGTACTATATTCGACGGTTTCAAGAGTTCGTCATCACTGCAACAATTTGTGATGGGTAGTGAATCTCTGTCAAAAAGTTGAGTGTCAGTTTTGCCGTCCCTGTCACGGCTCTATTCGACGGGTTCTGTAGGTCGTCGTCACTCGAACAAATTTTGGCGGGGCCTAAACTGCCGTAACTAATAGTGTCAGTTTTCCCCGCCCCGTCACGGATCAATTTGACGGTTTCTCGCAGTCGCCGTCACTACAACAACTTGTGACGGGGACTAGACTATCGTAACTAAAATTTATATATGAGAGAGGTGGAAGGGGGAAGATGAAGGAGATTTTATTTCGTGTTGCTTGCCGTTCATTTCGTGCACGCACGCACCACACGCTTATTTTGTGCACGCACGCACCGCACCGCACCGCACCACACGAACCGGCCGCACCGCACGCACCCAATACGAACCCAGCCCAGATCGGCCCCCAGCCCTCGGCATCGGCCCCCTCAACCTCCACCGTCACCTGCCACGGAGGAGCACCATCACCGGCTCTCCGCGTCGCCAGCTGCCCCTTCGCCCTCGGCGCTCTGCCACCGCCGTCGCCGGCTCTCCTTTCACGGAGGAGTGAAATCTGCTACCGTGACCGGCTGCCACGATGCGCTCCGGCTTCTTCCCGCCGCACGACTCCGGTCGCTACCTGTTGTGGCCCCAAACGTCGTCGTCCGGCAGAGCACGTCGACGCCTAGCATTCAAACCTGCGAATGAAGAAGGTATACAACACAAACATTGAAATTTTTTTGTTTCAGATGTTCAACAAAGTTGCGCTGAACTGGGACATGAGTGAAGAGTTCAATCTGGCCTAAAAAAGAGATGCAAACCATTGTCAGTTAATTTCATTTGATGTTGGGCCAACGCCTCTAGATATCTCGAATTCTCAACAGTTATATGTATAGAATTCAGGAGAGATGTAAAACTGAAAAGCACTAGATATTATTCAAGAATTTTTTTTTGTAAATGCTCAATGCATCAGAGTACAGTAATATAATAAGATTAATGATTACTACGTTCCTCATGCCCATTTAAGTAGTAAGATAATATATGGGATAAAACTTTGTAAATTTTAAGAGAAAAGCAATTGATCAGTGTAGGGTCTTTGAGTGATTTTTGCTTGTCCTTCAGCAAGCTCCGTGCCCATTGTTGATTCTTGCCTCTTGTGAAATGACTGCTAGAGCTAACTTAAATCCTATCAATGCAGAACACCAAGGCATAAACAAAATTGACTGAAGAGAGACTAGGAGGAAGAAGACCTCTTATCAGGCCTACTCTTGAGGGAACTGAAGCACCATAGCAGCAGTTGAGGTTTCCATAGTGCTGTCCTTTAATCATTGAGGTACTAATGCATAGTATCATTATTGCTTTGCGCAGTATCTTGATGAATTAGTGGGTAACAATCCAATAATAACACAAGGCAATAAGTTGACCTCTCATGCTAATACATGTATGTGACATGCTAATACATGTATGTGACATGTAAGTTGACCCCGCAATCACAGCACGACGTCTCCTCTAGTTATCAACCGTCCAAGGACGATTGACCTTTCCGAGAAGGCTAATTCCTGCCTGCGAATTAAGAACACAAGCAAGAACAACGAAGAATGCAACACAATTGCAGATGTATGATTAAACTCACGAAGTTGGGGTCTCACAAACCGATGAACGGCGACACTGTTTATGAACAGAACTGATCTAAGCAAAACTAAAACCCTAATGGTGCGGTGGTGGCTGTATATGAAGACCCTAGGATCATGCAAGACCCTCTGGACCCGCCCCTAATTGGGCTCAACTAGACACAAAGCCCAAAGGCCAAAAATAGGCGACGCAGCACCGACACAGATTCTAGACTCTCTATTGTTTCGACGATTCCTGATGAGTCCTGATGAATTTTGACATGAGGCCGGCGGCATTGGAAAGGTCTTCTCATTATATTTCTTTGTGTATGTAGAATGTCCAAATCCAAGTCTGTATGCGTCCTGGGCGACTGTTTTAGTGCAGACTGGTCCTGGGCCCCGAAACAGACTCGAAGTCGGTTTTGATTGAGCCTCCACTTTAGCTTCCAAGCCCTTGCTGGTCCTCCACGTTCCCAACTCCTTCTCCCATCATCTCCTGGTCCTCTCTATGGTTTCTAATCATAAAATAATCATTAGGTAGCAAACCATTCTCAAAAGTAACATATAGTGAAGAACGTAGGAACGAGCTCACCTCTAAATTTAGTCGTCGTGCACGAGCTCTAGTCATTGGACCTTGCAAGTCCAGAAATGGAGGAGTGTTATGTGTATCCATAGAAGTGATGTCCTCATCATCCTCCCCCTCTTGAAGTGGAGTCGTCCTCGACTCAAACTCATCCTTTTCTCCCAAGTATGGTTTCAAATCTAAAATGTTAAAAGTAGGACTAATCCCGAACTCGGGAGGCAACTCAAGTTTGTATGCATTATCATTAATCTTCTCCATTATTTTGAATGGACCATTAGCTCTAGGCATTAGTTTAGACTTTTTCAATTCAAGAAATCTATCCTTCCTCAAGTGTAACCACACTAAATCTCCTACATCAAGCTTTACTTCCTTTCTACCTTTACTACCAGCAATTTTATACTTTTCATTCATCTTTTCAATGCTAAGTCTAGTGGTCTCATGCATTTGTAAAATAAATTCAGCACGCTCCTTAGCATCAACATGAACTCTCTCATTAATAGGTAGAGGAAGTATATCAAGTGGAGTACGGGGATCAAAACCATACACTACCTTGAAGGGACTTACCTTGGTAGTAGAATGTGTTGCCCGATTATAAGCAAACTCAACATGAGGCAAGCATTCTTCCCATTGCTTCAAATTTTTCTTCAAAATAGCTCTCCACATAGTGCCCAAAGCGCGGTTCACAACCTCAGTTTGTCCATCAGTTTGTGGATCACAAGTTGTAGAAAATAGCAACTTTGTACCCAACTTATTCCAAAGCGTGTGCCAAAAATGACTCAAGAATTTTGCATCACGATCTGAAACAATAGTAGAAGGCATACCATGCAATCGTACAATTTCTTTGAAAAAGAGGTCAGCAATATAACTAGCATCATCAGTTTTATGACATGGTATAAAGTGTGCCATCTTAGAAAAACGATCCACAACAACAAAAATTCTATCGCTCCCCCTCTTAGTCCTAAGCAGTCCTAAAACAAAGTCCATAGAAATATCTGCCCAAGGAATAGAAGGAACAGGAAGTGACATGTATAAACCATATGGAATCAATCGAGACTTAGCTTTTTGACATGTAGTGCAGCGAGCAATAAAATGCTCAACATCTTTCCTCATCCTTGGCCAAAAGAAGTGTGTGGCCAAAATATCCTCCGTCTTCTTAGCACCAAAATGACCCATCAATCCACCTCCATGCGCCTCCTGCAACAACAAAAGACGAACGGAACCAACTGGAATGCATAGGCGGTTAGCTCTAAACAAGAAACCATCATTCAACACAAATTTGTTCCAAACACGACCTTCTTTACAGTGCAGCAATACATCTTTAAAATCAACATCAACAACATATTGTTCTTTAATTGCCTCAAGTCCAAAAATTCTACAATCAAGTTGAGACAACAAAGTATATCGCTTAGATAAAGCATCAGCAATCACATTATCCTTCTCTTTCTTATGTTTAATAATATAAGAAAAAGACTCAATAAACTCAACCCATTTAGCATGTCTACGGTTCAAATTGCATTGAGAACGAATATACTTAAGTGATTCATGATCAGAATGAATAACAAATTCTTTGGGCAACAAATAATGACGCCACGTCTCTAAAGAACGTACAAGTGCATATAGTTCCTTATCATACGTGGAATAATTCAAAACAGGCCCAGTAATTTTCTCACTAAAGTATGCAACAAGTTTACCATCTTGCATCAAAACACCGCCAATGCCTATACCACTAGCATCACATTCAAGCTCAAAAGTTTTATCAAAATTGGGTAATTGCAGCAATGGTGCATGTGTAAGTTAGTCCTTCAAAGCATCAAAAGACTCATGATGTACCTTATCAAAATGAAAGTCAACGCCCTTCTTTGTCAACTCATGCAATGGTGATGAAATCTTTAATAAAGCGGCGGTAGAAACCTGCAAGACCAAGAAAACTCCTCACATGTGTGATAGTTTTTGGTACAGGCCAGCTCTTTATGGCTTCAATCTTCGCCTCATCCACCTCAATTCCCTGTGGAGTCACAACATAGCCAAGAAAAGAGACTCAGACCATGCAAAAGGTGCACTTCTCAAGGTTACGAAATAAATGTGCAACTCACAAAGCATCAAAAACAGCACGCAAATGAATCATATGATCATCCATGGAGTTGCTATAAATCAAGATATCATCAAAGTAAACAACCACAAATTTGCCAATAAAAGGTCTTAAAACCTCATTCATCAAACGCATGAAAGTACTAGGTGCATTAGTTAAACCAAAAGGCATTACTAACCACTCATACAACCCGAATTCGGTTTTGAAAGCTGTTTTCCATTCATCTCCAAGTTTCATTCTAATTTGATGGTAGCCACTACGCAAATCAATTTTAGTGAAAATTATAGCACCACATAACTCATCAAGCATGTCGTCTAGCCTAGGAATAGGATGACGATACCTAATAGTAATGTTATTAATGGCTCTACAATCTACACACATACACCAAGAACCATCTTTCTTAGGAATCAAAAGTACAGGAACAGCACAAGGACTAAGTGATTGACGAACATACCCACGATCCAAAAGGTCTTGGACTTGTCGTTGTATCTCCTTAGTCTCCTCAGGGTTGGTCCTATAAGCAGCACGGTTTGGCAAAGTAGCACCAGAAATCAAATCAATTTGATGCTCAATCCCTCTCAAAGGTGGCAATCCCGGGGGTATCTCAGCTGGGAAAACATTCTCATACTCCTGCAAAAGGTTAGTGACAGCAGGAGGCAAAGCACTAAAAGCAATATCACCAAGCGAAAACAAGGCTTGTTTGCATATCAAAGCATAGCAAATATCATCAGCAGAAATTTCAGCAAGCTCAGATTTTGTGGCAAGACATGAACGACCTTGTAATTTAATTGCAGCACCCTTAGAACTTGAAGAATCATTAACATTACTTGGTGTAGAATCAAAATTAACAGGTTGCTGAATTTCAGGGCCTTTATTTTTCAAACTAGCAGCTCGTTCTAAATCAGCTTGTATAATTTCAGCAGGGGCCATTGGTAACAAAGTAATTTTAGTTCCTTTATGTATAAAAGTGTACTTATAACTTTTATCATGGTGTACAGCATCATTATCAAATTCCCAAGGTCTACCCAATAAAAGTGAACAAGCTTGCATGGGTACAATATCACAAACAACAGAATCCACATAGGAACCAATGAAAAAAGAAACTCTGCAAGTTTGTATTACCTTAGCTTTTCCAGAGTCATTTAACCACTGAATGTAGTATGGATGTGGATGTGAGCGTGTGGTCAAATCAACCTTCTTAACCACATCAGAACTCACCAAATTGTTGTAGCTTCCTCCATCAATAATGACACGTGCTCGGCGGTTCTTGATGACGAAGAAAATCTGGAACAAGTTATGTCGCTGCATCGTCTCGGGCTGCTGGATTTGTGTGCTAAGCACACGCTGCACAATAATATTCATGTAGCTCTTGGTATCTCCGCCTCCAAGGACGAGGTCACCGCTGGTGGCAGCGACATCCTCCTCCTCATCTTCCACATCGGAGGTGCTTATGTAACCGCCATCATCTGTCGCCACATATGCCCGCCTACTTGGGCAATCTTTCTGCACATGACCAAGACCATGGCAGCGGTGGCACTGAATCCCTGTAGTGCGTCCCGTCGAAGCAACAAAGGAGGCACTACTAGCCGGTACCTACATAGAATTTTTACCTGAGCGCGTAGAAGGGACAGGGGCTGATCTTGGTGCTGCAGAAACAACACTAGCTGGTGGGGGCGGCCGGAAAGATGGCTTGGGCAGCCCCGAAGTCCCCGTCGGCCATGGTGGGTAGAAAGTCCTGGACTTGCTATACTCCTCAAAAGCCTGGAAAAGTCCCTGTGATTCTTTCTCTGCAAGCATAGCACACTAGAAACACTGGTTGCGGGTATAAAATTCTTTATAATCAAGGATGTCCTGAATTTCTTTTCTCAAACCAGAATAAAAGCAGCAAATCTGATCCTCTACTTTTTCAACCACAGCACAACAAATCAAACCCCTCTGAAGCTCACTAAAATACTCCTGAACAGTTTTATCTCCTTGATCTAAATGCTGCAGTTTATTACGAATCTCTCTATAAAAAGAAGGAGGAACAAAACGATCACGGATTGCTACCTTAAGTTCTTCCCAAGTAGTAGGCAAATCAGTTTCAGCAGCTAGACCACTCCACCAAACAATAGCAAAGTCCTTAAACTCACTAGTGGCATGTCTAACTCTATGTTGTTCAGGAACAAGGTGAGCATTAAATTTTTGTTCTACAGTCATTTCCCAATCAAGGTAAGCATCATCATCGTACTGACCTGAAAACGAAGGAATTGAAAACTTAATTTTAGCATACGGATCATCTGGAGCATGGTTACCTTGTGTGCGACGGTTGTGATTGTGGGAACCACCCATACCTTGAGGGTTACGTTGCAAACGACATCGTAACCTTGCGGTCCTTGTAGCTGACCTATTGAAGGTGCCATCAGCCTTAAACATCGTTTCTTCATCATGATCATCTTGAACGTCGTTGTTGGTGTCGTTGTTGGTTTTGGTGTTGGTGTTGGTGTTGGTGTTGGTGGTCTTGTGAGCGGCCTCCAATTCGACAACCTGATCGGTTAACTTAGAAACTCTCTTATCCAACTGCTCAATGGTTTCTCCCAGGTGAAGCTTAGTGACTGCGTCGGTGACGGCCCTAGTGATTGTCTCTGCCAAATCACTCTGAACCGCCTGCAAAGCCTTCTGTAGCTGAATTTGGCTCACGCACTCATCAAATTTTGAGGGTGAAGCACCCTCTCCATTGCTTTCTGACATCAGAAACACCAAAACAGGAAATAAAAAGTGAAGGTTATCCCTACAAAACTACTAAACAGTGGTGCCTCTCAACACAGCAAAAGGAAACTTCTTGCAAAGCTCTTACAATGTTCTGAAAAAAACAAAGCAAAGGATACTAGGGAGGTGTGTTCCACGATTGCAAGGGTTACAAAATAACCTGTGTGCTGTCCAGAAGAAATATGTAGAGCTAGAAAGGCCAAATATATATATGTGAGTGGCAAACAAATCAAAAACAGATAGTAAAGCTGAATAAGTGCCCAAGTAACTTGTCCCTAGTTGCTGGTCTAACTATGTACTAGAACAATAGTGATAGCAAAGAAGAAACAAGGAGACAAAGGCACACAGTCGATAAGGGGCTAATTGTAAAATAGCCAAACTCAGAAATTCCAAGGGGCTAGATGGAGCACTAGTAGGAATCCCAAATTTCTTTTTTTTTTGATATTTTTTTCCAACTCACTAGAAAAAGGGGGAGAAACCACAAAAAATTTCAGCTCAAATAGAGCTAGGACATGGCCTACAAAAAATCTTGAATTTTCAGAAAACGTCGGGTTTCAACTTGAATGAATTTTTTCTTTATATTCCTGATTTTTTTTGAATTTTTTGATGAGGGCACACAGGGCGTTGCCGAGTGTGGGTCACCTTAACTTTTTGTCAAGAATCTCCTGTAAAAATTTCAGCCAAAACGGACAACCGAGCGAAATGTTATGGCTGTTTTACCGAAGGGGTGTCAAAATCGGTTATGAAGAAACCCGGGGTTTGAGTGAAACCTGAGTCGGGTTTAGGGTTGGGTAGGGATTTTTTTGGCGAGGTGGATGCAGCAGAAAGTAGAATTTATGAGAATTGGTCCGAGGTGTTGAGGGTGGATTTAGGGTGGGATTAGGATGGGCGTGTTGATCAATCAACCCTAGCACACAAAGCCGACAAAACCGAGGGTGATGGAAGGGATGGCGGCTAGGGTTGCAAGGGAAACACTACTGACAACAAAAACACAAACTAAACCAGCCACTAAACAAGAACTAGGGCACAAACTCAACACTGCGGACTCTGAAATTGAAATATGCAAAGGCTAAACACGTAGTTATGGGCGGGGGAATTTTTTTTTGGCTTTTCTGTGGACGATAGGAGGAACACGAAAACAAAACTAAAGGGTAATGCGAACCTGATAGTGCACCTGAAGCTTTGATTACCACTTGATGTGAATAAGGGTTCCCGATCTTTCGAAAGGTTCTTGGTAAGTTGATTTGGTCGGAAGCAACACATAAATCAATCCGGCTTCAGAACAGCACGTTCTAAACCCCGCAATCACAGCACGACGTATCCTCTGGTTATCAACCGTCCTAGGACGATTGACCTCGCCAAGAAGGCTAATCCCTACCTGCGAATCAAGAACACAAGCAAGAACAACAAAGAATGCAACACAATTACAGATGTATGATTAAACACACGAAGTTGGGGTCTCACAAACCGATGAACGGTAACACTGTTTATAAACAGAATTGATCTAAGAAAAACCCAAACCCTAATGGTGCGGTGGCGGCTGTATATGAAGACCCTAGGATCGTGCAAGACCCTCTGGATACGCCTCTAATTGGGCTCAACTAGATACAAAGCCCAAAGGCCAAAAATATGCGACGCAGCACCGACACAAATTCTGGACTCTCTCTTATTTCCATGATTCCTGATGACTCCCGACGAATTTTGACATGAGGCCAGCGGCATTGGAAAGGTATTCTCCTTATCTTTCCGTGCATATATAGAACATCCAAATCCGAGTCCGTATGCTTCCTGGGCGACTGTTTTAGTGTAGACTGGTCCTGGGCCCCGAAACAGACTCGAAGTCGGTTTTGATTGGGCCTCCACTCTGGCTTCCAAGCCCTTGCTGGTCCTCCATATTTCCAACTCCTTCTCCCATCATCTCCTGGTCCTCTTCATGGTTTTTAATCATAAAATAATCATTAGATAGCAAACCATTCTCAAAAGTAACATATAGCGAAGAACGTAGGAACGAGCTCACCTCTAAATTTAGTCGTCGTGCACGAGCTCTAGTCATTGGACCTTGCAAGTCCAGAATTGGAGGAGTGTTGTGTGTATCCATAGAAGTGATGTCCTCATTAGTATTTCTGTTGGTGGTGAGCTATCTTTTTCACTCGCTGGTCAGGGGAAGGTAGATCAACTGCTGGTTTAGCAGAACCGCTTGCATCGCTGACCAAATCAGTCTGAGGCGCGGTCCTACCAGTCGTCGAGCTTGATATTGCTGGATTAGCTTGGCAAGGCGGTCTAGGAGCGTAATCTACTCCCTTGGTGCCAGTCGACTGAAGCAGAGGATGAGACACATAAGTGTCAAGTACCTGCATTCAAACATAAAGACAATGATTGGCAAAGAATATTTTGGTAAGGCTACAATCGATGGACATAATTGAAGACAAGGCTTACTTGGGCTCGAAGAGTGTCCTTGTTGTATGCCTTCTGAATCAAGGTGTGATCCTGAGGGTTGACTGACTCGAACATCTTAGTTAGGCGAGCCTTACGCAAGGTTGAGTTCGGTGGGTCGAGAACTTCCCATGTTTCATCATCAGACGTATATTCCCATCTAGGATGACATTGCTGCTTGAGTGGTTGCACTCGATGCACAATAAAGCTCTTGGCTATAGTGACATCGTCGATCCTTTCTTTCTTCAGCTCAATGATCTCCTTCAGAATATCTTGAACTTGGGCGTCATTCGGGTCTGGATTTTTTGTCCAAGAGGATTGAGGGATAGGCTTGGTGCCAGTAAAATCTGAGATGGCTAGAGGGGGTTTATTGCAGTAGAACCATTCATCCCGCCACTTCTTGTTCCCTGCGGCCAGCGGAACATCAATGTACAGGTCCTTTTTTTGAAGCTAAATGCTGACGCCCCCAATGGCTTCCTGATTGGCAGCTGACGGCAATGGATGGAGAACGAATAGATGGCGGAACAGAGTGAAGTGGGGCAGAATGCCAAGAAAAGCTTCACACATATATGAACAAAAATGGCGATGTGCAGAATGGAGTTGGGATTGAGATTGACCAACTCAATCCCATAGAAAAAGAGGAGCCCATGCAAGAAGCTGCAGCAGGGAACCCCAAAGCCACGCTCGAAAAAGGAGCGGAAAACAACAATCTGATTCCGGATTGGAAGGGGATGAGGTTCAGATCCTGGTACCTTCCAATTCAGTCGCGCCAGCTCCGGTAGGATGCCATCGATGACCATGGAGTTCAAGGTGTTGGTGCTGATGATGCTCCAGGATCTCCAGCTGTGATGAGGATGATTCCGCAGCGGTAGCAGCAGCAGGAGCTTTCGAACCTTTTCCCAGCTTGCGCGACATGGTGATGAATGTGATGCTGCGGTGAATCAAGTTCGGTGGCCTTAACCCTAAAAACCTGAGCTCGGGAGCTTGGGGGCAACAAGGATCTACGGTAGTGATAGAAATGTGCAAGAACCCTAGATAGGGAGCAGAGAAGCAGAGGAGGTGCAAGGAAGACAAAGCGCTAAGAAATGGCGGAATGAGTTTGCGTCATTCGACCTCGGCCTTTTTATACCTTTCGCCTTTGGCCTAGTCGTGGGGGACCATATGGGCCGCAATGGGCCGTATGGTACAAAATTGCCCTTTCGGGTTGATTAAAATATGCAATAATCTTTTGATAGATTTCCTTCTAACTTAACAAACCCGGACGTCAAACTCGGGGGCTTCTTTGATGAGAGGAAGTGGTTAATGACCACTATAAATAATTCCCATATTTATGTGATTTGATGATCACGTAGCAGAGGACTGATGGTCATATTGGAGTAAGTCTAAAGATTATGCCGCTGATTAAAATCAGTTACTATAGGTTAAAAATCTAACTTATATAGTCCGAGTGATAAGTATTCAAGGAAAAACTATATTATGATTGATGTCATTATAGTCTAGTACTAGGTAATGATTGATGTCATTATATTTGAATCAAGGATCACGCGGCTTAGAGTGGATATCACTCTGCCTTCTATAGATCGGTCGCCCTAATTGATGTTGAGTAGACCGAGTGCCTGGTTGGATGATCAGGACATTAACTGCTCAAGCTTGATGGTTTGAGTATATTTTATATAACAAAATGTGAAGAGCTAACATTATTAGACTCTTGCATTCTTTGTTAGTCTCCAAATTAAACAAGAGTCAGGGGGCTACACCTAAACAGGTGTACCTAATCAGCGCACCAGATCCATCAGGAACTTCAATCAAGAGGTCTTCCTAATTTGTGACCTGTTCACAACAAGCATCAAAGAGGAATCACTTGGCAAGTCACAGCTCCAAATCAGAAAGCACTCGGGGGGCTGCTGTGGAATACTTATCTTACCTGTATCCATAGCTAGGCTTAAGTTGGCAGATGACCGGGTGACCCGCCAATAAGGGAACTGACCGAGTCGGCTTGGAGCACCAGGCAATTAGAGATAGATTTACTATGTTTATCCTTGTAGACTATGAGTAGGACTCTTCATGTACCCCCTGCTGACCGGATATATAAGGCGGTAGGAACCCCCCATCGAGGGAGACAGGTGACAAACAATCGCACCAGATTTCATTGTAATACAAACCACAGAACACAGGACGTAGGGTTTTTACTCTTATCGAGAGGGCCCGAACCTGTATACTCGGCGTCTTGTGTCAGTTGATGGTCACTAAGTGCCAAATTCAATCATCAAATACCTGCATAACAGCAATAAAATTAATAACCAACATAGTGGAAGGAGTTTATTACTAACAAATTCCACAAGTGTTGGTAAATATTTGCTGCAGGTGATTATTCCATGGCATTAATGGAAAATCCATGTCATCAAGGGAGAAAGCACACTTCTGGCCAATCAGAGCACAGCACACAGATCCACTGTCCCACTTTCAGAAGGAAACCGACATAACCCACCGCCTTACGGTGTCAGGAGGGATGAGGGACCACCATTCATGGACCCAAAGCAGGGGGGCCACCTGGGCACACCACCCATGTTCGGCCGAACATGGGTGTTCGGCCAAAGGTGGGAGTCTTCCCCTGGTGCATGGCTGTCACGTGGAGTCTCCTGGTGCCACTCAAAGGTCGGTTGTGCGCGTTTGGTGGAAGTTACCGACTCGAGGAACCATCTTTGGGCCCAATATAAGGAGGGGAGTGGCTCCACTTCACACATACCTCAAGATTAGTTTTAGTGCTTCATTTCTCAAAGGCTTTAGCACTGCCAAAGTGCTTAGGAAATAGGGAGAGAGTAAGGAGAAGTCAAGAGGAGGAGTGGGCCTGTCCACCTCTTCTCCAAGCTTGTACCTCGATAGATGCTTGCCATATTTAGTAAGTCTTCATGATTCCTTTCTCGGTATTTAAGTTTCCTTTTTAAGTAAGTTTTATACTTAGTTGCTTTGCTCGCTCAGTGCTCTATTTAATTAGAGACCTTAGTCTTATATCATCGTAGCTAAAGATTAAGGGAGTAACTGAAAGCATAGATGTGGTGTCTAGGCCGTAGGTTACCTTTGTTTATCGCGTAGTCCACGGATTGCTAGAGGTAGGTAGTAGGTGGTGACAGCCCTATCTATCCTTTGAAATCCTCCACGTTCGGCTACACAGTAGCCTCTTGGCTGGAATCGCACTGTGGATGCACGGGAAAACCGGATGCCCAATGCAAGCAACTTAGTAGTACTCTTACATTGATTAGGACCTTATAACCATTAGGAATCCTCTATCTTGGTGTCCTTGGTTGAATTAGAATAGAAGATTGAGCATACGCTGTTGACTTTTGCTAAGCCATATTAATAAATCATTCCCGGCACGGGGCCAGAAACGGTTCACTAATATGTCCCAGAGTCAAGTAGGTAAAATCCGCAAGCGCACGGAGAATACCGCTGTAGCATTTCACCCGGAAGTATTCAGGGTATTGTATTTGTTTATCCCAAAGGAAGGTTATGATCAAGAAGCGTTACTAACATATAAGATCATGTTAACAATTAGCAAGGATATCTAACCAAGACAGGCGGGTACATGATAATAACCGGGTAGTGTGACACACACAGAAGATTCCTACTAAATAAATAAAGTCTAGTGGAGGAAAGACTAGGCTAAGCTACTCCTACTATACATTCCTATACAGTTGCATAGCCTAAGTAGAATACATACAGACCCACACTCAGGTTCAGCAGTCAATAGTATAGCACTTCAGGCACGGACTTATCCCTGCATCCACAGGCGACTTCCGCCAAGAGCCTACGCACTAGCCTAGCGGGGAGGATTTCAAAGGACGGACAGGGCTGTCACCACCTGCCGCCTACCTCAACGAACCAGTAGACTAACGAATAATTGATGCAAATCAGTCACCCAAGTACCATACTTGCATGACCAAAGAGCACTCTGCCCCTCCGCGATTACTATTAACGAGGCAGAGCTACCGTACGAATACGATCACCAAACCCATGCTATACTTTATCAGCTAAACTAAGCATAGAGACTATAACATATAAACTAGACTATAGTGACGGTATATAACTAGCATGACAATAGTAGTATAATAAATATAAACTACTATCACACAAGTAGACTATACTATCACATATATGGATCACAATATCAAACAAGAAACTCATGACCCAAGCACAACTATATAGAAAAAATATATATATTGATAAGAGCAAAGTCTTACAAAAGGGAAAAGATACAAGAGCCACACCAATTCCAAGTGAAGACTTGGGACTAGAGAGCTCTAGACTCAGCCTAACTCCACTAAAACTCCAAGAACTACTACTAGCAAGAGAGAAATGCTTCTTGTGGTGTGTGTTGAGTGTGAAGGCACACCCTCCTATTTATAGCCTCAATAGGTCGGCAAGGGAGAGTAACCGCCACGGAAGGCACCTCAAACCGCCATCAGAAGTCGCGGAGGAGCCAACACGTGGAAGCCCAGGCGGAGAGGGCGCCCGGCCAGATCGGCCGACCTGACCAGGTCGGCCGACCTGGGGGTGGCCCCTCCTGGCCTGTGCTTTCTCCAGGTGGCTGTCCTGTGGGCCCTGACGTTGGTTTGCGCGGTATTACAGGGAGTTACGTCGGTTAAGTGCTGAAAATGGGCCCTTCAATCCGTGTGACGTCCATGTGGCACTCTCTGATTGGTCGAAAGTGTGTTTTCTTGCCTTTTGAGGTGTTTCCTTCACATTTCCTCCTGCATGCACAAAGTTCTCCAAGTACAAGTGGAACTATATTATTGTGATAAAGCATGCGTGTATGAAATGCCAAATTCTCCTTTATTTGAGTATAGTTGACGGTTGAAAACGGTACTTAACAGCCGTCAACGAACTCCCCCAAGCTTACCCTTTGCTCGTCCCGAAGCAAAGATAAACTTAAGTTGTTGATCAGGAGTTGCTACAATATCCTACTCCTCAATAATATTATGCGCACAACAAAGTACTCTTCCTAGAATTAAATATGTTGGCACATAACTTACCCATTTACCTCGATCCATGGGGCTTTTACACCTCATTGTCTTGGGCGGTTGAGAGATAGAACAATTGCAGGGCACCAATCACTTGCTCTAGATTCCGCTATGTTATTCCGGAGGTTTTCAAAAGATTTTGAAAATAAAAACCAAGTTCCTCAAATGATTCTCTCGGATCACTCAATATGTGTATGATTCCTCACCAAGGCAAAGTGTTGCCTATAATCACCTACTTCTAAATAAGGCTTTATGTGGAGCTCAAGGTAGGGATATATGAGGCACTCATGTTCACATAATATTGCTATGTCAAAAGACCGGATCCAAGAAAAACATCAATTCAAACAATCTTGATCAAGATGTGCAAGTGTGTGGGAGAACGGAGGAATGGTGGATGGGAAGAAATAACTCCTTTTTGAATTTTCCTTCTCTCTTTTGGAGTTTCTAGGCTATGGCTATCTTTTGCTTGCTCTCTTTTTTTGAGCATTTTTTTCTTTTCTTTTTGCATAGCCATAGTCCTAGTTTGCAATGAATACTTTGAGAGAGGAATTTTGCAATGGATATATGGAGTGTTTCTTTGGATGGATGGATGGATAGTGGCTTTCTTCCGGTGTAGAAGAATAGCTCACGGTGGATATGGTGGATATGGTGGATGCTATCTTCTTGATTTAGAAGGATAGCTCATGGCGGTGGATGTGTGTATATGATCTTGATCAAGAAAGCATGAAAAGAGTTCTACTAGGGTCACAACAATTTTGACTAAGCTCAATGTGAAACAAGCAGCATATGTGTAAAGGTTTTCAAATGTAAACACTACATATGGCTGTGGTGGGAATTTCATCATTGAGGAACTTATCAATTTGTCATTTTGAAAAATAAAACTCCGGAATTCAAGCTTTACGTTGAGCAAGATCATAGCAGCCCTATCTATCATATCATACCTCTCAACAACTTAGAACTAGAGAATGCATATGCTACCCACAAGATTCAAGTTCAAGGCAAGATTTACCAACAAACCTAACTCTTGAGAGAGTACTAAGTTGTAAACTAGCATTAGAGAGGAATAAAGGACAGAGCAACTATTCATCATCTCAACATAGGAAAATTATACACATTCATACCGCGCATGAAAAAGGGAAATATTTTTGTTCTTTTTATATTTTGCAAATTTTTATGGATTTTCAGATTTAGCAAATGCAAGAAATAAAGGGAAGGGGAAAGATACAAGTTACCGTGAGAAGGGGGGTCCTCCCCCAAGCTTGTTCTTGCTCATATCTCCTGGTTCGGGTCGTAGCCTTGGGAGCGGAAGAAGGCATCCCAATTGCTCTGATTCTGAGCCATCATCGCGTTCAGCTGGCGGAATTGGTTGTCGCTGAAATTGACGGAGGATGCTTGACTCGTGCTTGCACGAGTGCTTTTTCTCCGCTTGATTCCGGCGACTTGCTTCATTCGGTTGAACATGGCTGCACACAAGAACAAACACAAGACAAGAACAAAAATAAGATTGAACAAGTGTTCGGGTGAGCGTTAGTGAAGACGACAAACCCGAGCTTCTCCGAAATTGGTTTTCTTCTCACAACAACTTGCAAATGCACCAAAACAGAGGGGAAATATTTTTTTTGGGGGGTTTTTGGGGCTGTAGTAAAGTTGAAGAACACGAAATTTTGGGAGAGCAACAAGTGAGCAAAGGAGGGGAGTGAAAGATGAGCTTGGAATGGTGAAGCTCCTCCTCCTGGGCGGTTTTTATAGCCAAGGAAGCAAGATGGCCGTTAGAAAGGGAAAGAGCAACGGCCATATAGCCGTTGGGAGAAAGGAGAACAGGAAAAGGTGGGGCCAGGGGGTCGGCCGACCCCACCAGGTCGGCCGACCTGGCAGGTGGGCCTCCTGGCAGCCCCCTTTTTCCTATGTGTTCCCCAACGGCTAGGGGATTTGCCCCCTGCTGCCTTTTTGCTCAAAAAGCTCGACAAAAAATCTTTTCAAAATGGAAAGCCCAAAAACCTATTTTCTAAATTTTTCAAAGATGCAAATGAGTTTTGAAAAATTCCAGGGTGGCTGGAAAAATTCAAAAATGCAGAAATGCAGTGGTCGGGAAAAATCAAAATGTGGTGGAAAGCAAATATGCAATTAAAAGAGCAAATATGGATAACTACCGGTTTAACCTCCCGGCGAGGACTCACCTTTTAAAGTCCGACGAGCGGGACTTTTCTCCGGCGTTCAGCTCGATGAAGCGTTGTCCGGTCCCGGAGATGAAGACACGGATGATGCTTCTTGTTTCACTCGCCACCCCTTCTTGGTCTGTGTTGCGGTCGGTGGCTTCTCGGGCTTCGGAGGCTGCGGTTTTGCAGGCTTCACAGCCTGTTTCTTTGCAGACCTCGGAGGTTGCTGCCTTGTGGACTTCGGAGGCTGTTGCTTAATGTGTGACCTTTGCCTCCTTGCCTTCATCAGTTGTTGCTGATAAGATCCTTGAGGTAGCGAGCGTACGTGGGTACTTGTATCGCATCCAGCAAGGGCACGTTGATGTGCAGCTTCTGGATCACCTCAACGAAGCGTGTGAACTGCTCGTCCACGATGGGCTTCCTTCTTCTTTCAGGAAACGGCATGGGGTTCGTGTCATAGAACTCATGTGGGGCCGTTTTCCTGGGCGGCAGTTCTTCTTCTTCTGCCAGCTTCTCAGCTGATGTGTCCTTTCCTGCTTGGTTAGGGTATGGCGGATCCCGAGTGGACTTACCTCCTCTCGTGGTAACCGCATTAACATCTTCTAAGGGGGTCTCGGGTTGCCCCAGGATTTTCCCCGACTCAGCAGTAGGAACAGCAGCAGCTAACTAAGCTAATTGGGTTTCTATCATTTTATTAAAGCTCAGCTGATTCTTGAGAGCAGAGGAAACACCCTCTATCTTAGTGTGGATGCTCTCAAGAGTCCTATCAGTGGTGGCAAGCTTTTTACTGATGTTATCAATAACCTTAGCTTGACCAAGCACAAGATCTTTCAAGGAGGGCTGATTATAACCGGAATTAAAACCAGAGAAGTTGCCAGAGTTACCTCCTTGGTAGTTGGGACGTGGTGGACCCCAACTTTGACCTCCTTGTGGACGGTAGCCGTTGTTGTTGTTGTTGCCCATGAACATTGCGTCCTCACGGGTCTCAGGGCAGTCATTGCCCGGGTGTCCCGTGTTGCCACAGACCTCGCAAGTCATACGAGCGTCTAGGGCTTTCACTTCTCCATTGGCTTGGTCGTCCATCTTCTTCATGAGAAGGTCAATTTTGGCGGCGAGCATGTCAACCTCCTTGACGGAGTGCATGCCTCGCTGGCGAGGTTGGAGGCGTTCTTCATTCCAACCTTGGTTGGACACCATCTTCTCGATCAAATCTTTTGCCTTGCTCACAGTGAGCGAGAAGAAGGCTCCACCAGCAGCAGCGTCGAGGTGGTCGCGGGCCGACGGAGTAAGCCCGTTGTAGAAGTTCTGGATGATCAGCCAATCATCCATCCCGTGGTGGGGACATGCCAGGATGTACTCCTGGAGCCTCTCCCATGCCTCAGGAATCGACTCCTTCGACTCCTGCTGGAAGCTTGAGATCCTTCCGCGGAGGGCATTGGTCTTGCCCAGCGGGAAGAACTTTGCAAGGAACGCAGCTGAACACTTCTCCCAAGTGTTCACAGCTTTAGGGTTTGCGTAGAACCACTGTCTCGCTCTCCCAAGGAGAGAGAACGGGAACAGTCGAAGGCGAACAGCGTCGGGGGTGACGTCCTTCATTTTGAACGTGTTGCAAATTTCCAGGAATTGCTGGAGATGAGCACTAGCGTCCTCATTGGCTTTCCCACAGAATGGGCTAGCCTGCACCATGGTGATGAGACCGGTCTTGATCTCGAAGTTCGCATCTCCCACATTGCCAGCTGGTCCCGTAGGGATGTTGGCAGCGGAGGGAGCGGAGAACTCGCGGAGGGTCTTGTCGGCCATTTGCTCAGAGCTTGATGGTGCGGGAATGACAGGTTCGATTGGCCGAGTCTCCTTACGAGGAGGGGTGAGCCTAGCTCGTGTCCTTCTCAGAAGTGACTCAGGATCTTCAGTGAAGTTTGTCGGCAAGTCGAAACCAGTCATACACTACCCTGTTTTCATACAAAATGCAGAAAACAAAGCAAGGTTAGCCTGCCTAGGAGATAGCCTTAATAATTGCAACACTACTATATACATTAGTAATTTTTCTTAAATCATACGCCTTCCCCGGCAACGGCGCCAAAAATGCTTGTTGACTTTTGCTAAGCCATATTAATAAATCATTCCCGGCACGGGGCCAGAAACGGTTCACTAATATGTCCCAGAGTCAAGTAGGTAAAATCCGCAAGCGCACGGAGAATACTGTTGTAGCATTTCACCCGGAAGTATTCAGGGTATCGTATTTGTTTATCCCAAAGGAAGGTTATGATCAAGAAGCGTTACTAACATATAAGATCATGTTAACAATTAGCAAGGATATCTAACCAAGACAGGCGGGTACATGATAATAACCGGGTAGTGTGACACACACAGAAGATTCCTACTAAATAAATAAAGTCTAGTGGAGGAAAGACTAGGCTAAGCTACTCCTACTATACATTCCTATACAGTTGCATAGCCTAAGTAGAATACATACAGACCCACACTCAGGTTCAGCAGTCAATAGTATAGCACTTCAGGCACGGACTTACCCCTGCATCCACAGGCGACTTCCGCCAAGAGCCTACGCACTAGCCTAGCGGGGAGGATTTCAAAGGACGGACAGGGCTGTCACCACCTGCCGCCTACCTCAACGAACCAGTAGACTAACGAATAATTGATGCAAATCAGTCACCCAAGTACCATACTTGCATGACCAAAGAGCACTCTGCCCCTCCGCGATTACTATTAACGAGGCAGAGCTACCGTACGAATACGATCACCAAACCCATGCTATACTTTATCAGCTAAACTAAGCATAGAGACTATAACATATAAACTAGACTATAGTGACGGTATATAACTAGCATGACAATAGTAGTATAATAAATATAAACTACTATCACACAAGTAGACTATACTATCACATATATGGATCACAATATCAAACAAGAAACTCATGACCCAAGCACAACTATATAGAAAAAATATATATATTGATAAGAGCAAAGTCTTACAAAAGGGAAAAGATACAAGAGCCATACCAATTCCAAGTGAAGACTTGGGACTAGAGAGCTCTAGACTCAGCCTAACTCCACTAAAACTCCAAGAACTACTACTAGCAAGAGAGAAATGCTTCTTGTGGTGTGTGTTGAGTGTGAAGGCACACCCTCCTATTTATAGCCTCAATAGGTCGGCAAGGGAGAGTAACCGCCACGGAAGGCACCTCAAACCGCCATCAGGAGTCGCGGAGGAGCCAACACGTGGAAGCCCAGGCGGAGAGGGCGCCCGGCCAGATCGGCCGACCGGACCAGGTCGGCCGACCTGGGGGTGGCCCCTCCTGGCCTGTGCTTTCTCCAGGTGGCTGTCCTGTGGGCCCTGACGTTGGTTTGCGCGGTATTACAGGGAGTTACGTCGGTTAAGTGCTGAAAATGGGCCCTTCAATCCGTGTGACGTCCATGTGGCACTCTCTGATTGGTCGAAAGTGTGTTTTCTTGCCTTTTGAGGTGTTTCCTTCACATTTCCTCCTGCATGCACAAAGTTCTCCAAGTACAAGTGGAACTATATTATTGTGATAAAGCATGCGTGTATGAAATGCCAAATTCTCCTTTATTTGAGTATAGTTGACGGTTGAAAATGGTACTTAACAGCCGTCAACACACGCGTTCCCTGTGGATTCGATACCTTGGAATACTCCTCGGTGAAAGCTACTTTAGTATTCATACACTTGCGGATTATTCTATTGTCGTTAAAATTCCCAACAAGCTTTCTGGCGCCATTGCCAGGGAACGATTGATGTTTGATCTTCAAACCTAGTTTGCCCTCGTATCTTTTTATTTCCTTTTATTTATTTTTCATCCCTTCTCTACCATGGAGAGACTATCAATTCAAGATCTTTCTGCTCCTAAGGGCGAGTTCTTCGAGCTGCCGCTTTCTGTGGACCCAATTCATTCATCTGACTTTGAACTTTGCCCTGGATTTATAGCCATGGTTCGAGAACAATCCTTCTCGGGTTTACATAGCGAAAACTCATTCAATCATTTGTGAGAGTTCGAGCATTTGTGTTCATGCCTATCGATCACACGCATGACTCAAGATACTCTTATATGGAAATTGATTCCCTTTTCCTTCAAGGAGAATGCGAAATAATGATACACTCATTTCGTTGAGAGTGCGAATGATGATTGGAAAGTGCTCTGAGATAAGTTCTGTCTCGCGTTCTATCCTACATCACGTATCATCTCTCTGTGAAGGGAGATTCTCGACTTTTGGCAAATCGAGAAGGAATCCATAGGTGCAGCCTGGGCCAGGTTTTCCTTGTTAACCTCTTCCAGCCCTGACTTGTCTTTGCCCGACCACATGTTATTGCAACACTTTTGTTTGGTTTTAAGCAAGGAGTCTACCCTATATCTCGACGTCACTGCCGGAGGTTCGTTCGTTCACAAGATGCCTACAAAAGGAAGAGCTATCCTAGACCTTATCCAAGAAAACTCTTCTTTCCTAGCCGACTGTAGAGAGCCCCCTCAGGGATGCTTCATCGAGCATTAAGGCCACCCCACTAGTTGAACCTAAGCCAAATCCTTGTCTATCCATTGATTCGTCTAGTGAGACCTCAACCGAACCACGAGCAATGAAGGAAGAAGAAATTCAACCTTCAAAGCTCCCTTTCCAATTCGAGGAAAATATTGTAAAAGATCGTGGGAAATCCTCGAGTTGTTGCTATCAAAAGAAATAATAAACTTCTGTATCTTCTCCCAATCCTCTTAAGGAGCCTTTGCTCCAAGAGACAGTGAAGGAGTAAACTTCAATCATGAGCAATGAATGGTTGAGAGAGGCTAAGTTTTCTCCAAACTTAATTCGGATTAGCTCCCCTTCCATTCGATGCCTCATAAGAGGAGTAAAGGTGAATCTTCTTTATAATCCCACAGTTGGTGCCAACATCATTTCTGATGCTTGTGCTTTTGCCATTTTGGGTGAAGAACCCTTCGCACCGACTTGCAAATTTCTTCAATGTCCCTCCGGACCCATTTCAGAGGGATATGGGATTTTGCAAAATATATCTTTAAGGCACAAAGATGTTGAAACTCTCCTTGATTTCCATGTGTTTGAAATCCATGACTTTGACATTTTAATCAGGCATCCCATGGAGATACTTTTCTCTGATGCACCGAGTAAGAAAATGTTAGACATTGAACTCAGGAGAAGACATTTTTCTATCCCCATGTCTCAATTAGAAAATTCTCCTCAGTTCTCTTTTAAATTCGAGGAAGGTCTTTCCAAAGACCATGGGGACACCTCGAATTATTTTTGCAAGAAGAACCTACCAATTTTCGTCCCTCCTCCTGATCCTCTAGAGGACAACTTCCTCCAAGAGAATGAGAGGGAGTGCTCTGCCATGCCAAGCAGTGAATGGTTAAATGATAGAGAACATTCTCCTAATATAATTTGGCTTAAGCCTCCTTATTCAACCATTCAATGCCACATAAGAGAGATGAAGGTCAATGTTCTTTTTAGGGCAAATCTTTAGAAGGATTTGAGACCCTACAAAACGTGCCTATAAAGCATGAAAGTGTTGAGACTATCCTAGGTTTCCATGTAGTTGAAGTCTATGGCTTCCAAATTTTGATCGGGCATCCGTTGGACAAGCTATTCCTAGATGGACTGAAGCTAGGAAGTTTCAACACAAGACTTGGGAGAGGCATAACTTATGCCTCAATCTGTCAATTAGAAAATCTTTTGACAGAATCTCTCCCATGGGGTGAGCCAATCAATGAAGTGGTGGCAACATTCCCTTTTGAGCCCCCTGGATCTATCCTCAAGGAACAAGATCAGCAATTTATCCAGGGGGGGAGGCAAGCCAACCCACGAGGGTCTCTCAATAACTGAATTTCAGCCTATTGCTATCTTACCCTTCAATTCTACTGTTGAGACCGCTCGGAAGGCAGGAGAAATTCTACCTTCTGGGTTGCCGGTCAAGTTCGAGGAAGGGCTATCTGATAAACATGAAAACGCCTTAAATCACTTCTGGCAGAAGAAGCCTACGACATCTCTTTCACCTCCTAAGCCTTTCCAAGAAGAAATCCTACAGGAGGGCGTTAACAAGGAGTTGTTGAAGAAAGAAAGATATTCTTCAAGAGAAATCTAAATCTCTTCTCCTTCATCTACCATTCCTTGTTATATAAAGGGAAATGTCATAGAAGCCCTTCATGATCCCACCATAGGAGTAAATATCATCCCTAAGTACATAGCTTGGCAACTTTTGGATGACATACCTCTTGTGCCAAATGACACACTTCTCAAAGATGCCTTGGGAGTAACCTTTCCATGTCGGGGGATCGTAAGGGTTGTACCGGTTGAGAAGGACGAAGTCAAAGTTTTCCTAGACCTCCATGTCTTTCCTATCATCGACTTTGAACTTCTCATAGGCTTCTCACTAGAAAGCCTTCACCATAAGGGTGCATCTCTAGGGAGCCTAAATGAAAAGCTTAGGAAAACCGCTTTTGCCGCCAAAGCCTATTGCTTAGAAAATCCTATGGTGAGGCCTCATATCAAGCGCTCCTCGCTTGAGGAGGTGATGTATGTTTCCTAACGCGCATCCCTGAGGTTTGTTCTTTATGAGGACGCAAAGCTTTGCACCCAAGAAAGAGATGATTTAGAAGAAACTCCTAATCTTTTTGAAACCAAACCGTCATCCTTCTTTCCTAAGCCTTTTTCCTTTGGTCCACAATACACCATTCTCTATGGTGATCAAAAATCAACCACGAGCCTCATCGATGAAATTCTTGAGAAGGAGAACCTTTGGACCATTGGATTGCTTGAGGAGTTGACACTAGAAGAAAATAATTCCATTGATGAGCATGAGAGCTTCTTCCTTTAACAACCATGAGATGCATGCTCATATAAGGAATCTCTAGAATCAACTAAGATTACTGCTAAAAGCACCTACGGGGACTACAACCACCTTAAGGCCCTCATTAGTAAAATGTTTAGAAGGATGGTTGTAGATGCTTTTGTTTATCATAAATATTGCAAATCTCGTAGTTGCATTTTTCACTAACCTTGCAGCTAAGACTTTATTGATACATCAATAATTAGCAATGAAATGGGAACTATATCGCCAATGATAGCTATAGCATAAATTCCCTGTAGTCAAGCTTCTGACTATAAACAAAGCACTGTCAGGAGATGGCCCGGATTGTCATTTCTCTTTTTCTTTATTAAATAATTGCAAGCAGTTGTTTTTAGGATATATTTGCTTTCAGGTATTTTTGGTCACTAACCCTTTTAGGTGAGGATTGAAAAGAACGAAGGCCACACTATGCCTGAGAACATGGGAGCTGCATCAGCTTGACACCGTGGTACTTTTGGCGATGGAACCTACTACGAGAAGGCTGCAACACTACACACTTATTTATTGTGTCTGAGTAATACAAAAATCTAAGTGTGGGGGAGTTCAATAAGTATCATGTATTAAGTTCCATTCATGCCAAATTGCCTCTTAGTTTAGAGTTGTTGTTAGTTCTTGCATTCATGGCTTGCTTAAAAAGAAAAAATGAAAGGCGCCTTAGTTTATTTCCTTTCAATTCAATTATGTAGTGTGCCATAAAAAAATATATAATAAATAAAATAAATAACTTAATAATAAAGTTGTGACTCTACGAGGCCCATAAAGCCAGTAGAATCCGTTTTGCTTTTAACCCTTTTGTTTGTTTTTCTTGTGTCAAATAAAAGTGCAGGCAAGCAAACAAGTGTGGGGGAGATCCTCAGGATTCTCGACGTGCAACAAAGAACCTCATCAGCTAAAATATAATAAACAACACAGCACAGGGCGCCAAGCCATACGGTGACCAAGCTAGACACAAGGACGATTCAGCCGAACCCCCCAAGTCGACTGAACCCACCTTGGCCCTGCTCGGCATCATCTACTAGTGCGACGGTTTGCGCGTCTTATCTCTCTATCTCCCTGTTTCATGCATTGATTTAATTTTCCTGGAACTAATTGATAAAATCTAAACTTGAAAATTAAAATGAACCTTGATGACGTCCCAATTATTCATAGCTTTCCATGGTTGGCCTACATGCTCTTTATTCCTTGCTCTTATGTCAATACTAGTGGATTATATTCATAGGGGCCGCATGTTACCTAGGTTGTTGACTAGTGAGATATGGTTTTATGAAGTGGTTCTTGCTCTCTATTGCATAAAGTACTTGGGAATTCTTTTTGAAAAATTAAAATGTTTAAGCTTACTCCTTAATGATTAGGAATTTCCCACCAGAGCCATATGATAGATTTATTGGATAAACCTTATGCATATGTTGCTTGTGTCTTCATTGAACCTTGTAAAATTGTTGTGACCTCAGTGAGATGCTTGTTATGTATTGTTGATCAAGTTAATGTGCACAATCCCCTGATATGTTAATCTTCTACATTGGAAGTTAGCATAACCATCATCATCATCATCCATTCATCCACCAAAAGAATTACTCCATGATTATCTTATTATGACTCTCTCACAATTATTCCCATAGAAGGCATGGCTATTAGAAAAAAAAAAGAGAGAAAAAAATGCTCTTAATCCTTGAGCATTAAAAAAAAGGAGAGAAAAGGAATAGTCATGTCCAATATCATTTCAAGGAAAGAGAGAGAGTCTACACATAAAGGAGTATTCATTCAACTCCATCATCCATCTCCTTCCATATGCTACTCTTCCACTCCGGAAGATAGCATCACACATATCCATCAACCACCACAAAATAAAGTGCTCCACTACTTTGAGAAAGTCCTTCTCCAATTATCCTTGCAAAAAGAGACATGGGCTATCAAGTATTCAAAAAAAAGAGATATAGCCCATGTTCTCAAATAGACGAGAGGGAGGGTATCAATAGGAGTACCCATTATCCACCATCCTATCCATTCCATCCATATTTGTGCACATACTTGATTGATGATTCATGACTTGTTTTCTCCTTAGATCCGGTTTTTTACTTGGTAATATATCAAGCCTAGGTATGCCTTGTTTTTATTCCCTACCCTGAGCTCCACATAAGCCTATCATTAGAAGTAGGAACAAAAAAGAGGCAATAGCAAAAGCCTCGGTGAGGATCCACACACATATATAAGTGACTTGAGAAAATCGTCTGAGGAGTACAACTTTGGTTTACTTTTGAAAATTCTTCAAAAACCCAAGTTACTTAGCACAAGGAGGAGAGATGACCATAATTTGTACTATTCCACTCTTCAACTGCCCAAGGTGACATGGTAGACACTTCAAAGTCCACTAGTACAGGTATGGTTTGGAATAATTTGCATGCTAGCATCATACCATTTGGAAATTATGATCCACCATAGTCCTTTTCCTTTACTCGATGACGAGCCAAGGCTAAGTGTGGGGGGGTTTGTTGACGGTCACTAAGTACCAAATCCGACCATCAAATACCTGCATAAAAGCAATAAAATGAATAACCAACATAGTGGTAGGAGTTTATTACTAACAAATTCCACAAGTGTTGGTAAATATTTGCTATAGGTGATTATTCCATGGAATTAATGGAAAATCCATATCATCAAGGGAGAAAGCATCACTTCTGGCCAATCAGAGCACAGCACACGGATCCACTGGCCCACTTTCAGAAGGAAACCGACATAACCCACCGCCTTACGGTGTGAGGAGGGATGAGGGACCACCACTCACGGACCTAGAGCAGGGGGGCACCTAGGCCCACCACCCATGTTCGGCTGAACATGGATGTTCGGCGGTAACGGGAGTCTTCTCCTGGTGCATGGTTGCCACGTGGAATCTTCTGGTGCAACCCTAAGGTCGGTTATGCACGTTTGGTGGAAGTTACCGACTCCAAGAATCGCCTTTGGGCCCTATATAAGGAGGGGAGTGGCTCCACTTCACACACACCTCAAGATTAGTTTTAGTGCTTCATTTCTCAAAGGCTTTAGCAGTGCCAAAGTGCTTAGAAATAGGGAGAGAGTGAGGAGAAGTCTGGAGGAGGAGTGGGCTTGTCCACCTCTTCTCCACGCTTGTACCTCGACGGATGCTTGTCATATTTAGTAAGTCTTCATGATTCCTTTCTTGGTATTTAAGTTTCCTTTTTAAGTAAGTTTTATACTTAGTTGCTTTGCTCGCTCAGCGCTCTATTTAATTAGAGACCTCAGTCTTATATCATCGTAGCTGAAGATTAAGGGAGTAATTGAAAGCCTAGACGTGGTGTCTAGGCCATAGGTTACTTTTGTTTATCGCGTACTTTACAGATTGCTAGAGGTAGGCAGTAGGTGGTGACAGCTCTATCTGTTCTTTGAAATCCTCCATGTTCGGCTACGCAGTTGGCTCTTGGCCGGAATCGCACTATGGATGCAGGAAAAAACCGGATGCCCAATGCAAGCAACTTAATAGTACTCTTACCTTGATTAGTACCTTATAACCATTAGGAATCCTCTCTACCCAAAGCCACAAATATTTTGGTGTCTTTGGTCGAACTAGAACAGAAGATTGAGCACACACGTTCCCTATGGATTCGATATATTGGAATACTCCTAGGTGAAAGCTACGTCGATATACGTACGCTTATGGTATTATTTTGTTGTCATTAAAATACCTAACAGTGTCTTAACCATCAAGTTTTTAATCCCGATGCAGCCCTATAAATATATTGTTGAGATCAAATTCCGACATTTAACATACCAGGCAGCTCGAGCCTCTGCATGATCCAACACTAGTGCGATTAGTCGTGGTTTACACACTACATTGACACACTCGGGCAATCCTTGTTCCACTAAGAACACGTGAACGAGCCATGGCTTACGCACACTTCTGTTCTTTGACGTACCAGGCAGCTCGGGTCTCTACACGATCCACGGCTAATCGCTACTAGTGTCATATCATGTACGACGTATTAGCACTGTTGCCACGTCCATTGCATAATCTTTTGTCAATAATTGTTCGCGTCCATTCCCTGACACACCGAACGGGGGTCCAACACAAATCTGAGTATTTTCGATACACTATAAGGGTTCTGGCGTAAAGTATATACTTCGTTGTCATTATGAAATCTTGAGGGGCTAAAGTGGAATACAACCAAACACCGTAGCGTACACATAATTAGATTAAATATAAAGGGTTCATGCACAAAATAGATATACGGTACATGGCGTACTCTACTCGACAGCATGTCGGTGGTCGTTCTGGTGGCTTTGGGCCTTACACCAGGCCCAGTGGTCGTGATGACATCTTCTGTCGCATGGTCATCATAGCAAAATTAGTGCTCGCTCTCTGCGACATGCGTAAACAAGGGTAGTATAGAGGAAACCATTGTCGCTACCGGCCTCCATATTCTACGGCGGCGAAGACGTCACAACGACGATGAACAGACTGAAAAGGAATGATAAAGAGACCTCGAAGGATCATCAACAATGATCTATAAGCCGCAATTCTTATAATTTTGACATGTTGCTTGGTGTAATTGATGGAGTATAGAGTAATATACTTCACGATCGCCGCCGGGCCTCCATTTTTCTCCGTCGAATTACTATGGAAGAAATGAGGACGAAAGCATGAAGTACAATTTTGATGCCCTAGCTAGCTACCGGCCGCATTACCCAAAAAAAAGATACAGGCCGCCTCGCTGACGTGACACCTGCGGGCGGTCGCAAAGGAATTCCGTCGACGGCAAGATTTGCCGGAGTCAATGATGGACGTAAACCGTGGCTACTGCCGGCGTTAACGGTTCTAAGAGTAAAATGATTTTGTTACCCCCACCAAAAAAAATGTTCGTAGGCGCACCAGGAAAACCCACTGGCCACGTGTCGTTACAATATTGGTTACACGTGTGTCTACTCTTGTTTATGCCGACCGCACAGAAGAATTGCTCTATAAATAATCCTTATACACCTGGTGGAAACCCTAACCCAGGGTTTTAATAACCGGTAAAAATGGGTCAGTTATCCCGATTAACCGAAAAACCAGTCCCGACCGGTCACGCTAACCGACCGGTTAACCATGAAAAGCTGAAGCTAGTACTATAACAGTTCGATTAACCGGTCGGTTTCCCCGATTAACCGGCCAGTTTTTTACTGAACTAAGCCGACCGTCTCCCATGGTTATTTCAACCTTGCCCTAACCACAAATTAAACTAAAAAAATAGAGAAGTCAAGTGCTCTTGTCCTTAGGGTTGTGCCATTGTTGCCCCCTTGAGGATTGGAAGTTTTCTCTACCACTTGTTCTTGTGTTTTCTTGTGATTTGCAAGAGCATCCCTCTCCTTTATGTGGTTTAGGTTTGGCATCAACCAAAGCGTGTTGTTGGGTGAAATCATTTGTCACGGATGGTTGTTCTAGCAACTGTTGGTGCCTATGATTCATCAGGTTTCACGGGTCAAGTTATCCTCAGATCCTACGACGAGAAGATCAGGAAAGCCCTCGCATCAGGTGGAATTTGTTGAGGCTCTACAATGTACACAGCTTGTGGATAAGCGCAGGAAGAACCGTCCGAGTCCTCTTCTGAGGTATGGACCGACTTATAGTCGTACCCGATGGGCAAGTCGGTTTCACCAAACCCGAGTGGTATCAATGGTGGAGCCAGATCAATCGAGCCTGATGATCGCGCCATGGATTGGCAGCGGTCGGGTGGGATCCTTGGTTCTCCAGGCTTAGAGCTCCGGCGGCATCAACGGCGAAGTCGAGCGACCCGAAGGAAATCTTTAAATCCGGCGAACATTGGATGTTTGGAATCTCAGCCATTAGAGGATCCCGGTGTGCCTTGTCCCTTACCTGGCGCGCCAACTATCGAGATTTAATCTTAATAATATATTTATAGGGCTACGCACAGAACCAAGAACTTGATGGTTAGCACACAAGATGATTTAGACAGGCTCGGACCCTCTCGGCGAGAGTAAAAACCCTATATCCTGTATGTGGTATTTTATTGATCTAATGTTGAGATGTCGCATGTAGCATCCCTCCTCAATGAGAGGGTCCCTCGCGTCTTATATATCCGGTCGGCAAAGATGTACATGAAGAGTTCTAATCGTAATCTACAAGACATATCACAGCGAATCTATCTTTAACTTCCTTGCGCATCAAGCCGACTCGGTCAATTGCTTCATATGTGGATTATCCTATTGCCCTCTGACTTTAGCATAATTATGGATATCGGTAATATAAGTATTCCACATTTAGTGGATTCTATCTTTTAAAAATATATAGGTGAAGAGAACTAAAATCTTAGAGGTGTTTTAAACAAAGGGATCGTTCTTTCCTTTCCAGAGGAAAAAAGGCATGCAGGTATATTTCACATGAATGAAAAAAATCTGCTCAGATTAAGGGAAATTGCTAGCTATGGCCCTCTTACGGCTGCTCTTTATCCCTATTATGCTTGGAAATGAAAATGAGCAAAAAAATCAATCGTGCTCAGCAAGAAGAAAAAAGTTAATGGATAGATCAAATGAGCATCTGACTAAACGAAAAGAAGATAAAATTGTTTGTACTCATATAAATCTGTCATCTAATGCTCGTTAGTCATCAATATAATATGTTTTATTTATTTCTCTATTTTTCATTCCTCCATTTGAAACTTGTTGAAAATAGAGGTGACAAGGTGAAAAAAATATGAAAGATCTTGCTTTATTTTCAGACTTGGATAGTCCAACTGTACTAACTGTTGTGTAATTTCTCTTAGCTATTTGAGTTCTCCCTACTCGGAGCAATTTACACTTTAGTACAGAGGTGGTATTGTAAAACTTTTTTTATTCATTGAATATTTTCGGTCGTCTTCGAAGTTTGAATGTCTAGCCAGGGATTCCTCGATCCAGCACTGACTGACCTATCAAGAGACGTACAAGAAGCGAAATCATGCCCAACGTGATATAAAACGAAAAACAGCGATGGACCCGGCGTAGGCGGGCAGGTGAAGCCAATTTGGGAACGAGTGAACCACGTGTTGCGCATGCCCACTTCGCTTTCACCGTTTTCCGCTGTTTGAGCCCGTCAGCATTCAGCGCCCGCGTCGGACCGCTGTTGCCGCGCCCGGCCGCCGCCACCGGCTATAAGGCTGAACCCTCCTGCGCCGAGGAGGCCCACCGGTGCCGCCCCCTGTTCCACCTACCCGTCACCCACCGCGCGTTCCACGTTCGATGGAGGCCCTCCTCGCCTCTCGCTCTGTTAGGGCTTACTTCGCCTCCGGCACGAGGGGCTGTCCGGTGCCGCCGTCGCGAGTCGCCGTCCTCGGCGGCGCCCGCGCCCGCCCGCTCCGCTGCGGCTCTATGGTATGTCAACGTTTTCTTGGCCCGCTTGTAGTGGTTTGCTCAGCCTCGTATTGGGGATTTGGGGATCTTTTATGTTTACTTGGAACAAGTCTGATACTGGATAGGATTCATGTGGAGGTTTATGTTTCTTCGGTAGGATCTTCATATTTATTGTTCCCATTTCTCAAGCACCTGTCTGTCGTGCATGCGATTAATCCTGAAATATATGCACCAATCACCAATTCGAACATGTATCCCCCCCCCCCTCCCCCTCCCCCTTTCCTGTACTGATTTACTGCTTATTACGATTTTTCATATAAAACTGGTAATCTGTCTAAGTTTTCATGATATTTTGCCTATTATGTTTGCCATGAACTGACCTGTTTTTTGGCTTATATTAGGACTCGCTTTTGAACGAGCTAACACAGGATGATATGGTGAATGCGACGGAGCTGGTCCAGTGGGAGAACGGCAAGTCCATCAATGACATAGCGGCTAGCCAGGGCATCCGCATTCGCAGGCATCGCCAGCCCACTGCCACCTTGGAGGAGATTGAGAAGGAGCTAGGAGCACCCCGCAACATACTAGAGAAGATCATTTGGGATAAGGAGATTGAAGTAGCTGAGGTATGCAACTGATGCATCAACCCAATTCAATTGTGTACTTCTCATAGTTTGTGCTTGTATCTTCTGTCTCGCCACTCATCTTGTACTAGTGTTTGGGACAGTTTGATTTTCAACTGGTGCTGGAGGTGATCTAGAGTTCTCATAGGACAATCAGATCTTGTTTTCTGCTTTAGGTCTTAGATTTTTTGACAAGGATGATTCCTTTACAAATATCACACCCTATTAGAATGCTTTGGACCATCATAATCAGATTGTTCCCACATGGTTGATCCATATACTGCTGGATATATTAAGGCCAAAGATTTGATTTGGCAGATACCACAGGCTGACAGTGGAAGCAGATTTTACTCTTTATTTTTGACAGCTTATACTCATCATGTGCAGGGTCATGCCAAGAAGCCTCTGAAAGAGGTTATTCAGGATGCGGAGCAGGCTCCTCCCACAAGAGACTTTTTTGGGGCTTTGGCAGCTGCCTACAAGCGTAACGGTCTGCCAGCATTGATTGCTGAAGTAAAGAAGGCATCTCCGAGTAGGGGTGTGCTCAGAGAGAATTTCAATCCTGTAAGTTCGGGGATCCATAGCTGTCGAACTTAAAATCGTTTTGAAAGGTTGGTCATATAACTAATGCTGAATTTGTTTTCTAAGGTTGAAATTGCTCAAGTATATGAGAAGAATGGAGCTGCATGTTTGAGTATCTTGACTGATGAAAAGTACTTTCAGGTGTGTTTTGGTGGCCTTTATTGTTTATGATGATCATAATTCTCTGTCTGTTAGGTTTAACTCAATTTCTTCCACTCTACAGGGAGGCTTTGAGAATCTTGAGAAAGTGCGCAAAGCAGGAGTGAAGGTATTGGACACATTTACATTTGGTTTTGAATATGAGGATGACTCGGGGTTACCAACCTTTCTGAAAATTGAATTTGTGTCTCTTTTGAATACAGTGCCCTCTTCTCTGCAAAGAGTTTGTCATTGATAGGTGGCAAATATATTATGCTCGCTCTAAGGGTGCTGATGCAGTTCTGCTTATTGCTGCTGTGCTCCCTGATCTTGACATAAAGTACTTTCTTCGGATTTGCAAAGAGTTGGGAATGACAGCTCTCGTTGAGGTTCGTCATATTATGCATTTTCCTTTTTCTTCTTTGCCCCCACATTAACTAGAAACTGGCTAAGTTTGAAAATTGAAATGATGTGAGGGTCATCATGCTGGATGGCAAACTGAAACCTTATGTTTTCAGTAGGAAGTTATTCACATTTACTTTGTGCAGGAACTAATTTTCTTTTATTTTAAATTTGTGACAAAGTGATTTATTAAAATTGTTAACGGAATTGTTACATCTTTACTGCTGTAAGAAATATTTATAGTTTGTTGCTCTTCTTTGGATTGTATCTTACATTTGCAATATGTTTCTCATATTCGTTGTTATGTCTACTATGCTTATTTAATTGAAAACATGTGTGAATAACTCACATAGTATCCACTAAGTCTAAGGTTAACTTTTATATTCTGCTTTGGGGTTTATGTTTTAGGTTCATGATGAAAGAGAAATGGAGCGTGTGCTTAAGATAAATGGAGTTCAGCTTATTGGCATCAATAATCGAAGCCTTGGTATGAGATTCTTGTGGTGCTTGCTTTTCTCTATCGATATCTCGTTATCTTAAGCTTGTCTGTTTCATCATCAAAGTATTTTATAGGCATCTTTTTTTCATTCATGTCGGGTGTTGTTTTCTTGATAATTGCTTACACTTACACTGCAGAAACATTTGTTGTTGATACGTCAAACACCAAGATGTTACTAGAGAAGCATGGGGATAGCATCAGGGAGAAGGGAATTTTGGTAATTTCTATGATCTTTGGTTACCATTTCGTTTGGTAAAATGATTTAAGAAGTGTATCTATCGGTGCAAATTGTGTTGTTCTTTATGTGCCAGAAACATCCAGCTTTTTATATTTATCGTTTATGTGCCTGCATTAGATGAATCCTTAGAGGTAACGATTAAGAATAATTGAGTCAATTTTGGTGTCTTCATGTTCCATGTGCAAGATAAAATATGCCTTTTTATTTTTGACAAAGGGTTGGAGGGAGTATATGGGAAGGAAAGTATGATTAGGTGCAGCATTGAAACTTATTCAGAAACGTTCAGGCACTTGAAATATTCTGTTTTTTCAATCCATTGAACCTATTTGCTGCTATTATTTTCTGAGTTTGTTTGAAGATATGTTGTTTTACAGCAAAAAGGGAAACCAGAGCATGATTATGAAATTGAAAACGACATAAATTATCATAATTAAAAGTTGCACCTATTATTGTTAGTGATATTGCATTTTGCAAGGGCGTTCTTCTAGCTTTCTTTTAATTTCTATATTTGTAGAGCAAATGTACTAACTTTCACAATGTGAAATGTTTAGTTTTATTTTTTTCCTAACTGTTTTTTCATTTTATTACGCATTTTTCAGGTTGTTGGCGAATCAGGGCTGTTTACCCCGGATGATGTTGCTTATGTGCAGAATGCTGGTGTATCTGCTGTGAGTTCTTTAAATTCCTTCTGAATTCAAAAACTGTCCTTTGCATGACCTTCTTAACATTTTTGAACATCATCTTTTATAACCACTCAATATTTAAACTTGTTCCACCTTTTTGTTTTTCGTTTTCTTTACTGTTTACACATTTGTCAGTTTACTTTAACATGTTTCCTAGCTTTCAGCTGATTGAAAGCTTTCAATCAATAGTTTGTTACTTTGAATTTTGATTTTTTTTTGTAGGATTATTTGTATAATAATTATAAATCATTAGATCTAGATCTGATGGCTTAAAGCGGTGATTGAAAGTTACCCAAACTTTCAGTCAGCTGAAAATTAGCAAGTCCCTTACTTTAATGCACCATTAGGTATTGCCCCTGTAGCGATTTAGTGAAATATGATACTCTACTTAAGGTCATGCATTTACAGAAGGAATACTTTCCATGCTGTTGTTATGTTTTCTAGGTTCATTAATTGTGATGCATGCCTTCTGCTATAGATACTAGAAAAATCACGCCTTTTACAAAAGAAAAACTTTCAATGTTGTTGGTATTTTCTCAGTTCATTAATTCTGATGCGTGGCTTTGGAACTAACTGAAACGCACCTGTTCTTTCTGTAGGTTTTGGTGGGAGAATCCCTGGTGAAGCAAGAAGACCCTGGGCGAGCCATCGCTGGGCTATTTGGCAAAGAATTGCTACACTGAAAGATGTTTGGTTTGGTAGTGCTAGAGGTAGTGTTAGGTGTTTTCCTGCTTTATAAAAAGAGTGACATGCGAGCATTAGTTGTAAGAATCGTACCTTATATTACCATCGGCAGAATAAAAATAATGTTCGCTTATATATTTCATTATATTCTTTTTTTGCTGGGATAATAATTAATAAAAAGAGAACTCCTATATATCATGTACATAATATGTAACCCCCAAATCGTTTGTTTGTTATCAGTTTTGTATTAGTAATATTAGATGTTATTCGAAAGGCATTGCTATTTGAAATTTATGAAGTAATCTGGCTGCTGCCACGGTGATTATTATCACTTTGATTAGTGAAAGTTACAATGCTATTGTGCATTTGTGAACTGTGTCATTAAGCATTTCTTTTGGTACGAATGTGACGTTTGTATCTAACCATTTGGCTAACAATGCATCTGTTTATATAAGCAATATATGTTCCATGCGAAAGAGAGAAGGCTGTCGTGTCTTACCCATGAGTGCATGAAAGACTTCTATTTCTAAGGAATTAAACAGGTACTCAAACGCCCTTGAGCATATCATATCTACCCTATGATATGCTTACGATATCTGCACTATGGTTGCATTGGGAGTACATGTTTGCAATGCAGTCATCTATCTAAATTATTAAAGAACGAGTTCCCACGATCTGTATCTTTATCTTTTTCACTCTATACCCATCAATCTGTATCCTTGGATCTTAATGGGACCAGCTCTCCTAGCCATTAGATTGTAAATGGATCCACCAGGTACACCTATTACACCCACTTTTATACTACGAATTCACTCACTTCACCTCTTAAATCCTTAACTTTTGTTACCCCACTATTGAGCCATACACGCCGTTTAATTCAGCGCCATTCCAAAAATGAGTTCCATCCCATACGTTTTGCTTTCATTGCACCCTCTAATTCCAGTTTGCACCTTCCAGATAGCTCGTTAGGTTGTCTCCAACGGAGGAGACCCAATTTGAATACCCAAATGATCGAATAGGTTGCCGTGGGGCTGATTACAAGACCGATAAACATGCTTCTCCAACGGACTGCCATAATTGGGTCTTCCGCCACGCCCTCCGCCGTAAGCCGCCGCCCTCCGCCGCAAGCTGCTGCTACCATCTGGGTGCTCCATCCTTCCTCCACTCGGGCCCCACCCATGAGCTGCTTGGGCGCTCCTACGACGCGCACTGCCCTCTTCGTCGCCAGCAGGCGCTGCTCCGCGGCCAGATGGCGCGCCCGCGCGGTCCTCCGCCGCAAGCAAGCCACGCGCCCGCACCGTTCGCTCGATGCTTTTCCGCTTGACCACACGCCCGTCCCCGCATGCTCCGACGTGCCCTCCTAGCCGCGCTCCTGCACCGCCTCATCTAGTTTTTTTTTCTCTTTCCTCTGCCTCCTTTCGGCCGCTCCATTTATCGGTCGCGACCTTGACGAATCCCAAATTGGGTGTTCCGTTTGCGTCCCCGGTTGGAGACATGTTTTGGTTGTTTTAGTACCCATCTCTACTACTATTAATTCTAGTGCAGTTTTTTCTATCCCTTGCCCCGTAAAACATAACGTAGAGTCCAGGATAAACACGTACGCCCTGCCCTCGTAGAGTTTTTATGTGTCGTAGGTCTTTAGGATTTTAGAGTTTGTACTAGGTTGCTTTTCATCAAGCTTACATTCCAAAGCCCCCTACCTGTCATACTCCCTTCATGCTTCGGTCTTTCATAAAATATAGCCATGTTTCGATCCATTTGTCTACTTCTGATATCCGATAACAGACACATACGTTCCAAGTTCCATAAAGTTGAGAAAAAATATATAAATTCCAGTTTAAAACGTTGAAGTTTTGATAGAGCGTAATGATGGAGAAGATCGAAAGAGTTCCGTTTTGCTTATTTCCGATGGTAGATGTACATTGGTGGTGCTGGATCAGAGCTTTGAGTTTTTATCAGTGGCTGAGTGAGACGCTGAGCGAGAGGAGGAAGAAGCGATAAGGGAAAAAAAATGATCGGTTCAGTTTCAGTGGACTGGGCTAAATGGGCCAACACAACAATAGTTCAATTCTGGCTTAAATGGGTCAGCACAACAATAGCCCAGTTCAGTTTGACTTATCCTTTTCCTTTACTTATCTTGCAAGTAAATATATGTATTTTGCTAGAAAACAAAAATATTATGTGCATATCATTTCACTTTTATTTTTTCAAATTACTGTACAACTAATTTTTTGTATTTCTTCCCATACACTGTATTGTGTATTTTTATTATAGTAGATATGCTATATAAAAGGAGGTATAATTTATTTAGGGTCTCTTTGGTTGGGCTTCCAACCCTGCTTTTGCTTCCAAAAAGTCAGTAGCCCAACCAAACGGCCAAACTTTTGACTACCTTCTATGGGACAAGCAGCTGCCGAGGCGTTCATCTTTGACAGCAGCTCACGAGGTGCTTCGAGCGGCTGCGGCCTGGTCGATTTCAATGAATTTACCCGCAATGCCACCACCTAGTGGATACCGGTTCGTTCTATTCCGTGGACTCCCTACCCTATCTTGCCCTCGTCTTGCAGAAACAAGGCCCGTGACCCCTGCGCTAGGGTTAGGCGCATCTCCGTCGGTGGGCTGCCGGTGGCTGGGAAGTTCCAACGCCGGCGTGAGGAGATCGCCCGTTGGGTCAGGGCAGTGGATGTCATTCTCGACTGGCGGATTCGAGCGGAGCTCTCGGGCCGGCGGATTCCAGTGGAGGTGCAAGTGTTCGTCGACGGGGCGGAGCTCGGTCTGGCCAGCGGATTAGAGCGGCGGCGCTCGTCTTCGTGGCCTAGGCGAGAGATCCGGCGTTGGTCGTGTGTTCGGTTCCGGCGCTGCTCATCTTCGGTGCGTAGGCGAGTTTGGAGGGAGTCGGCGACGTGCATCTCTTCTGCCCTGCCTCTTCCTCAAGCCAGCGGCGCGCATCTCTTCGACCCCGTGTCTTCCCCAAGCCAGCGGTGCCCGAGGTAACATCTCTTTGGCCCTGCATTTTCCCTAAGCGAGATTATATGACATGCTTCTAAAAAAAATAAAACATAGGTTGCGTGAACAATTTCACAAACTGTAAGTAGGTTGTCTCATTAATTTGTTTCCTTGATTCAAGAATGGCTGATAAGGCGGATTGGATTCATGTCTATGTGAGGCATTTGATTGATGTGTGTAAAGTAGAGATAGAAGCTGGGAATAGGATAAATGGAATTTTCACATCCACTGGTTGGAAAAACCTTGTATCAAAGTTTGAAGAAACGTCCAGTAACAAGCGAACAAAGAAACAATTGAAGAATAAGCTAGATAATATGAAGAAGGAATATACCTGGTTTATGGAGTTCAAGAATTATGCCACTGGCCTCAGTTGGAATGAGGCAAAATAGACTGTTGAGTGCTCCAAGGAATGGTGGGATGAACATCTCGCTATAAGTTTTAGTCCTTGTTACATATAGATTGTACATTCTGATTATATGGTGTTCCTTGCTAACTTTTTTTCAATTAATTTCAGAGATGCAATAATTCTGAAAAAGGAATCAAATGCAACCATGTGAGGTTCAAAGACAAAGGACCAAAGCACCTTGATGATCTGCATATGTTGTTTGACAAGGTACATGTTACTAGAGCAAGTGCATCTTGTCCTAGAGATAAATCATCCGGTGAGTCAAGTGATGATAATATAGCTGAGGTAGAACCGGATGATGTGAAGTTGGCAGCTTTGAAGAAATCAAATAAAGGAAAAAAGAAGCGCAAGGGATCCTCTACTGCTAACGAAAAAAAGGATGACAAGAGCCCATTCTTGTGATTGTACAAGGATACGTGTATGAGAATTAGAACTGCAGCAGAGAAGATATCTTCAAGTGTTGAAGCACCCTCAGCTCCTCCTACTAACCCTGTCCTAACTATTGCAGAGGCCATGAAGATGGTAAAAGATTATGGTATGCAAGAAAAAATAGCTCTAATGCACATAACTACATTCTTGATTATGAAGCCTGAATTTAGGGAGGTCCTTAGCTCATTGGAAACAAATGAAGGAAGGCTTGATTTACTTGAGAGGGAGCATGAGAAGGACAAGATGAAGCACATGTAGAAGCTTGCAGATTTGTTTTCTTGTTGTTGAGAACTTTTTTTTTTGTCTTTGTGTGGATAACTATTTATTTGTTCTTGTCTGCTGAGATGTGGTTTGCTGTGTTGAGAACCATTTATGTTGAGAACCATTTATATTGAGAAATGTGTTGAAATAATGATGTGTTTAAATATTGTCGTCATCTTTTTATCACTGTATTGCTGTCATGTTTTCCTCACTCTCTTGCTACCATAACGAGTAATATGTCCATATTTTCTGCAGATGGATGTGAACAATGCAGATTTGGCAAAAATGTGTCAAGAGGGACTCCAATTGCTAGCTGATCTTTCGCATCAAGCTGCTATAGTTGGTGAAATGGCTCACATGTACACTGATCATTATTTCAACAAGAGTGAATATAGGAAGACACCAGAAACTGGAATTCAATGGGTTCAAAGGTGCTTGGGAAGACCAAGGTATTTCTACAAAATGTTTTGAATGTGTCCAGATGTTTTTTGGGAATTTCATAAGTTGCTTGTCGCATCATATGACTTGACCTCAAGTAAGAATGTATCTTCAGTAGAGTCATTGGTAATGTTCTTGTGGATTGTTGGAGGACCCCAATCTTTTTCACAAGCTGAAAATCGTTTCACTCGGTCAACATGGACAATTCATATGAAGTTTCATGAGGTTTTGAAGTGTCTGTGCAAGTTAGCAAAGGACAATATTAAGCCAAGAGATCCTACTTTCTCTACTGACCATGAAAAGGTAAAAGAGGACTGTTTCTGGCCTTATTTCAAAGGAGCCATTGGGGCTATTGACGGTTCACATGTTCCAGTTGAAGTTGAAACGGAGGAAGTGGTTAACCATACTTGTCGTCATGGCAACACGACTCAGAACGTGCTAGCAATATGTGACTTTGACATGTAGTTTACCTTTGTAGTTGCTGGTTGGCCGGGTTCTGCACATGACACTCGGATATCTTGCCCCTTTTCTGGTGCCTCCCAAAGGTACACCTAGTAACTTAGTTGTCAATTATTTTTCTATTATTTATCATTGTTGATTATGCATTTTACAGGAACATATTACCTTGTTGACTCTGGTTATCCAAATCGAATTGGATATCTTGCCCCTTTCAAAGGAAGCACGTATCATATACTAGAATTCAAGCTCAGGCTGGTCGTCCTCCTCAAGGGAAGTACGAGCTGTTCAATCTTGCATTTATCCCTTCGCAATGTCATTGAGCGGTCTTTTAGAGTCTAGAAACAGAAGTGGCGTAGTTTGAAGGGCATACCAAGTTTTTCTATTCGTACTCAGAAGCAAATCATTATAGCTTGTATTGCCTTACATAATTTTATTCATGATAACAAATTAATAGATAAGTTGTTCAATAGATGTGATGCAGATAAGGACTACCTACCACGTGCCGCACGTGACACAACACATGTGCAAGGAGATAAGAATGCAGATGAGGAGACTCAGGCTACCATGAATACCATTCGGAGTAAGATAGCTGATGCTTTGATTAGTGCGAGAGGGAGATAATTATGTCGTTAGAGGCTAGTACTATGAACTAGATCTTTTGGACAATGCTATCATTGTATTTATATGGAACATAATGTTATAAGGATGTAATGTGTAAAATATTTAAGATTTTCTTACTAAAATGATCATTTACTTGTCAATATGTGAACAAAACAGTCAATTACGATCGATTTCCATATACATTGTTCCTGAAACCGTCAGGGGCATTACAATCATTTTGACAGCTTTTCTACAGCCACAGTCATTTCAGTCAAACGGTTTTCAGCTTTTCCACAGCTGAAATCTCACAACAGCTTTTCCTACAGCTTATAGCCCACAACAGCTTTTTTTATAGCCATAGTCCAACCAAACACACCTTTAGTCCTACGTATATTCACCTAGCAGTCATGGATGGTGCTTATTAAAAATATATAATAAAAATCTCTATAAAAATAGGGTGCGTATAGTTTATTTAGTTTTTTCTAAATAACGTAGCAACATACAAATATTTTGCTAGTTTAGATATAGGTATCTTGGATCGTCGGTCAGAGATAGCCTTAGGAATTACACCTTTCAAATTTTCTGAAATTACTTTCCTTTCCTTTAAGCACGCCTCTCTCTAAACCTCTCCCTAAACCCCGGACAGAGCTGCCATTGCCAAGGTGGATCACGCGAGGGGAGGTGTGTGGGGGATGGCTGAGATCAAAGGCAGATGGGGAGGCGAGGCTTTGCGGCTGGGTCAAAATCCTCGATCCCGTCATCGACACCTGTGAGCAACGAGTTAAAAAAAAAAAACATCTGTGAGCAACCTCGCCCCTGATCCTGAATCCTCAATATTTCTCGGTAATTTTGGTTCGCGCTTTCCGTCCTGCTCCAGACGAATCAGCGATCCTCGCCGGACGCCGACAGCGCGTCCGAGACTACCTCTCTCCACGCCGCTCTCTCTCCCTGCACGCGCGACGGGGACGACAGTCACGGCCATGGCCTCGGTCGCGTCACAGCAACCGCCACAACCTCCAGTGCCTCCTCTTTCTCTGCTTCTTGGAGGGGAGGTCTTGCATGGAGCCACGAAGGTGTTCCAGGCGAGTCGTCATGAAGACGGCGCGGAGGTGTGCCAGGCGAGACATCACGATGTTGTGGTGAGGCGAGGTATTGCGGCGGCGGCGGCAGCGGCAGGATCAAAATTCTCGATCCCGTCGCACCCGTGAGCACCCTCGCTCCTGATCCTGAATCCTCACTATGTCTCAGTAATTTTGGTTCTGCTACTGATGGAATTTTAGTTTGTTTCATTTTCACTACCATTTTCTTTTTGCAAGAGCGGCTATGCGATTCCCTGAGGTAATTCGCTGTCCTATTCTCTCCTAACATCATGCTCTCCTTCCGTAATTAGAGATTGGCTTCCAATTATTTTGTGTATATCCCTCCAGCTACACAAGCAACATTTTAACTACCCTAGGCTGCGTGAAGCAAAAGCGATGGAAAGAATATGGGAATTATTACATGTGGCTAATAAGAAATCTTCAGCTATTGTTCATCATGTGATTCACTAATAGTTCAGCATGTAAGTTTTATCTGTTGCCGTTTCATCACATAATGAATTATGTTTATGATTCATATGGTACCCTGTTTATGTGTGAGTGTAGAATGTGTCTACTGTGTACTATAATCTACCCTATATCTACCCTATAAACTACCTTATAAAGGCTAAACATCCTCCTGTCAATTTTTACTCAGAATCAACCACCCTTGAGATCCACCGTCCATCTCAGAGAGTTAAACCCTCCAAAAACGTTGGATTTCTTCGGGCCCACCTAGACAAACCCCGGGATGTTATAGATGTTATGCTCATCTTATGTTTTCTTACGTTTTCTTCTTCTCCGCGTGTTATTTCTGCTACTTTTTTCACCGACGTCCGTGCCTACCCGCCCGTGCGTACCATCGGCAATCATGCCTGCGCCCCCCGATCTCTCCTCTTCTGCCCACGCGATTGAAGGAGGATGTGGAGGATAGCACCCGCCGCCGCCAACCCTCAGCCACCCCATGCCGTGTCCTCCGTCTCGACCGCCCCCACCACCGCATTTTGTCGTGCCCCGGACTCCGCCACCGCCGTCCTGCCTCTCTCCATCACCCCGGACTCCTCATCGTTGTGACGACCCGACGCTCCGTCCATCATTGCGACCAAGGCGAAGAAGTCTTGGAGGCTTGTCAGGTGCTGCAAGATGCCCGCGATCAACTGGCCGGAAGGAACGACGCCCGGCGGCAGCAATGGCGGCAGAGGTGGAGCGCTTCTCTGAACCCATCTTCCTCTCTGCCTTCTACTTCGCCAGAACCGAGCAGCCAACATCGCCCGCGCTCTGGATCATTGCTGACCTCTCTCCTCTACAGCGATGTTGCGGCCATCACCTCCCATCACGCCACAGCCTACGTTCGCTCCTCCGTGCTCCCTACTACAGGCCATCTGCTGCTGCTACCACACCACGAGTTGCTCCACCACGGGGAAATCCATGGAAGAGCTCCCCTCCAAGATCCATCCCTTCCCCTCTATGCCATGGTTGACATGGGAGGGTGTGGATCAGACCTTCGATTTGGTATTATTAGAGCTCTTGCACCAAAGACCCTTAATATAAATAGATGCAGTGGTTCTTACAGGTTTTGTAATTTGTAATTTCGTTTATCTTTTGCTGCATTATAATGTTAGACTGCAACTATCTTTGTGTTTGGCGTTGAGGGGCATATTTTGATGATTTTGTGAGCGCACTAGATTAGAAACTCTTCAAATCGGTTCATCAGGTATCCATAAACATCTGCAGAATCATGAATCAAATGTTGCCATCTATTCTTCATTTCTTCTGCAATTTAGTTGTGGAGTAAAATTCTTTGAGCACAACAAATTGACAAGACATCACAAAACAGTTGACCTACAACAAGTAAGTAATTCTTATTTTACATTTGTGAAATAACATCCTATTCTACTTTTTAATCTTTTAATTAATATATTTCTTTTAGCCTGGGACCCTTCAGGGCCAGGTTCTAATTTTCTTTTGTGTGTGCAATTATATATTTCTTTTAAAATTTTTTACAACTCATTTAATCCAGTTTTGAGTATGCTATAAGGCAAATGCATCATTTAATTTTGGTGTTTTATAGTATTCATCACCCGTAAACCATAGATGAACTTATACAAGAAAACGGACTATATTTGGTGAATTGCCTCTTGCTGTGTTCAGACATTTAATATTTAAGTTAATCTGTCATTTCCCCTTTGGTATGGTATGGCGATGGTGTAGCTAAATGATTTTTTTTTTTCATGGCCGAACTATATGATACTTTTACACGTTTCAGTCTCTTTGTTATTTAAATCATATTTGAACTCAATAGAAGGTTATCTATATCTCCAATCAAAGTGGTGATAATCTAGAATTTGTGTAGAGTGCTCAATGAATAGCTTTCTGAATCACAATGATATCTTGACATTTTGTCCCTATGAGCTGGTTAGTTTTACTCAGAGGTAATCAAATTCATATCTGTATATGGTCAGATCCCCTCATGGTGATATAGTTTATCTATCATCCTACAGTTGAAAAATGGTTCCTCCCGTGTATCTTCCATACTGGTTAAATGGATCAGCAACCTATTCAGGGAATAAGCAGTATGTGAGACATTTGCTTTTAATACTCTAAAGACACTCAATTTTATCTTTTCCTAGGTAAATAACCCCATTCATAATGTTTCTTTCTGAATAGCACAACACAAAAGAGACTGATAGCTGGTATGACGTATGAGTGATACTGTGCAGATAGCTTCAATTTTAACGTAGTTTTTTTTTCCTTCTTTCTTTTCTCCATTTGCTATCTCATCCACAAATCACATAATCATGATTTGTGAGTGTTGATACTATTATCGGCAGTGGATCATAGTGTTACCTATAATCCTTATTTATCGATTAGGCATGCGCGAGACCGAGAGTCGATGGACATACAAGACACAAGGTTTAGACAGGTTTGGGCCTCTCGAAAGATAACAATTCTACGTTCTGTGTTCTGTGGTGTATACGGAAGTTCTCCATAAGAGAGCCCCTGCCTCTCCTTATATATCTAGGAGGTAGGGTTACATGGCAAGTCTCCTAGTCGGTTACAACATGATTCCGACTAAGATTGTATCTTTAAGTTTCTATCTCTAGTATTGACTGTCTACTCCAAGTAATGATCTGAGTAGCTATCTTCATGGGCTTTATCTTTATTGGACCCCGGCCCACTCGGCAATATATCCGAGTGGTAATATCCCGAGTATTTATATCTCACAGTAGCCCCCGAGAGCTTTGCAAGTTAGTTGTTGATCTTCAATTGATTGACTAATGCTTTGCCATCAATATGATTAAGCTTTTTCATGTACAACAACAAACTTGTAAAGATCTCCAAGAATCTTCAAAAAGGATTGTACGTCAAATAATATCCAGACACGATGAATAAATCCACCTACTAGGTGTAGGTATAGCTCCCGACTTAGAAGGTATTTTAGATCATAAAATATCTTGTGAGTCAAAAATAATAACATCATATATAAATCTTGATGTACCACTTTCCTTGATTGATTCGACGAGGAGTTTTAATACGGTAGCCCCCAAGATTGGTTCTACCACTCCCCCAACTAACAAAAGGAACCATTGGTACTAATGAATCCAAGTGATACTTGATCAGATATATCAAGCATAACAATCATCAAAATATCCGGGTGATACTTGATCAGATATAACAAGTATAGCAGCCCCCGGACATGATTCGAGTGAAGAATAGAAACTCTTGCAGGACTCTAATATTGAGTGAAATCATGAACCATGGTCATGATAGCCCTTCTGGAAATAATTCCGAGTGAAATCATTAGTAGTTGATCATGGTCGAGTGATCCAATGACTCGCGTTCCATAACCGAGTGATATCGGTGAGATAACTGTAATACAAAAACACAAATAATGTAGTTATATATAAAATTAATATAAAGCATTGATGAAATAACGCCTTTAATATCTAAGTCTGTTGGATTTCTGTTATTCATTTAAGGCTTATGTTTGTTTAGAGTACTGGTAGAAATAATTCAACCAACAGACATAAAAAACAAACAAGGTTCATTAGAAGAACGATATGCACGACGATTTCAACAAACGACATGAGTCATGGAGCTAGACTGACCAACTTGGGTAATGGGAGTCAGACGGACAACTAAGCAAAACTGCTGAACTCCTCCTAATACCACTATGTACTGCTAAAACTTATTCGGCCAAACATGTACGAGTCAAAATTAACCGAGAAAAATTATTGACCAATATTGTCAAGGCAAAAAGATGAGTTCAAAAAAAACTCAAAACTATCACCGTAAGATGAAGAACCTACTACCTTCAAATTGAATCTGATATGAATAAAAAACTATAAGTTTACTTAAGCTTTGTGATAGTAGATGAGTCGAAAACGAGGCATAGACAAGCCCCCGAGCGTGCGGTTTGATTGTCGATGCGAGTAGCCCAATCACCGTGTTGTCTTGCCAAGTGATTAATTGAGTCGTCAAATAGCCAAGTGGTCGGAACATCGAAATGCCGAGTCGTTGGTTAAATAGTTGAGTCATCGGCCGAGTGGCCAAAATGACACGCAAGATCATGTTGTCGAGTCGCCGAGTGATTGGTTGAGTCGCTTATGTTGGTCGTAGCTTAGACCACCATGACGACGAAACATTCGACGAGCATGTTGGAAGCCTTGCTATAGTGGTTGTGAACCACGAAGATGGGCACAAAGTTGATAGCAAAGTCGGCCTCTAGTAACTCACGCACATGCTACAAAAAACATTACGTGATGAGTACACGACCAACTATATGGACTAGTGGAGTATATTGAATAAAATATTGTGGTAGGAATAAACAAGAATAAAACTTCCCTATTTAGTATCCAAAGATATAGTCGGACTCGGTTGTTACGTCCAGACGTGACCGGATGCCCCCAGCACCCGAACAGTCCTTCTTCGACACGCTTAGCTAGATGCCGACTACACACACCCGGTTGTCGTCGGCTAGTTAATATATCGTGCAACTCACGCACACATGCAAAAAAGATCAATCGTGTGATGAGTATTCCATTACTCAAATCGATCACCAATGAATAAAATAATATGGAGACTTAAGTTGGAAAGAGACTTCCTGATGAGGACATCCCTCCTATGGATACACACAACACTCCTCCAAATCTGGACTTGCAAGGTCCAATGACTAGAGCTCGTGCACGACGACTAAATTTAGAGGTGAGCTCGTTCCTACGTTCTTCGCTATATGTTACTTTTGAGAATGGTTTGCTACTTAATGATTATTTTATGATTAGAAACCATGGAGAAGACCAGGAGATGATGGGAGAAGGAGCTGGGAACGTGGAGGACCAGCAAGGGCTTGGAAGCCAAAGTGGAGGCCCAATCAAAACCGACTTCGAGTCTGTTTCGGGACCCAGGACCAGTCTGTACTAAAACAGTCGTCCAGGACGCATACGGACTCGGATTTGGACGTTCTACATATGCACGGAAAGATAAGGAGAAGACCTTTCCAATGCCGCCGGCCTCATGTCAAAATTCATCCGGAGTCATCGGGAATCGTCAAAACAAGACAGAGTCCAGAATCTGTGTCGGTGCTGCATCGTCTATTTTTGGCCTTTGGGCTTTGTATCTAGTTGAGCCCAATTAGGGGCGCGTCCAGAGGGTCTTGCACGACCCTAGGGTCTTTATATACAGCCGCCATCGCACCATTAGGGTTCGGGTTTTGCTTAGATCAATTCTGTTCATAAACAGTTTCGTCGTTCATCGGTTTGTGAGACCCCAACTTCGAGAGTTTAATCATACATCTGCAATTGTGTTGCAATCTTCGTTGTTCTTGCTTGTGTTCTTGATTCGCAGGCAGGGATCAGCCTTCTCGGCGAGGTCAATTATCTTTTGGACGGTTGATAACCAGAGGAGACGTCGTGCTGCGATTGCGGGGTTTAGAACATGCTGTTCTGAAGCCGGATCGATTTGTGTGTCGCCTCCGACCAAATCAACTTACCAAGAACCTTTCGGAAGATCGGGAACCCTTGTTCACATCACTTCCCTGATTGACCGATATGGACAGGACTGCAAGCCTCTAATCGGACTTGCCGCTTTGCATGTATTCCAAACTGTGTGCGACAAAAACTCTATGAGTTCGATGATTCTCTTGATCTTCGGAGATTGACTTGCCGACTCCAAGTGTAATCCAATCTGCTAATAACTCTGCACCATGTGGCATCGACCTTGCAACAACGCAAGATTCCTCCGTGACACCACCAGCGATTTGGCGCATAACATGCTACGACCAACAATTCGTGATGATGATAACGGCTTCGTCTCAACCTTGTACCCAAACATTGCGTACTCGAGACTCGCCAACTTCCCGCCGTATTAGAGGCAATCACCAGCCGCCGCATGAATCAACGATTGAGATGATGAAGAAAGCCATCGAACTCGACAAGCCGATCATTGCGCGGCCCCTTCCTGGCGCGCCAACTGTCGATACTATTATTAGCAGTGGATCATAGGGTTATCTATAATACTTATTTATCGATTAGGCATGCGTGAGATCGAGAGTCGATGGACACACAAGACATAAGGTTTAGACAGGTTCAAGCCTCCCAATAGATAACAACCCTACGTCATGTGTTCTGTGGTGTATTATACGGAAGTCCTCCATGAGAGAGCCACTGCCCCCCCTTATATATCTGAGGGGCAGGGTTACATGACAAGTCTCCTAGTGGGTTACAACATGATTTCCGACTAAGATTGTATCTCTAAGTTTCTATCTCTAGTATTGACTTGTCGTCTACTCGGTAATATATCCGAGTGGTGAAGTATCCCGGGTATATATCTCACAGTGTGGAGCCAAGCTCAATCCGCAGGACATAAATTTCAACGGGAGACTTTTGGCCTATGCTTTTGTCACGCGCACGCTTCATCACAGGGGAACCCGGGCGATTAGTGGTGACCGAACGACGAAGATTGTATTTGAAATAGGTAATGGGTTTTGGTCCTGGACCTCGCCGGCGCGGAGGAGCCGTGGTGATTGGCACCGCGCCGCCGAGGCAGGTGTTATAGGGGAAAACCTAAAACTCCAAGATGCCTGACTCCTTAGACTGCCGGCTCTATTTATAGATCATAGGGCCGGCTAACAACTTATCTAACAAATCCCAACGGACTCACAACTTATCTAACAAACTGAACTTATCTATCAACTGGGCGTGAGTCGCAGCTCTGCGCTGGTCCCTAGCATGCCTACGCCTATACTGAATACCGAGCATGACATCTCTCCCCCCTGAAAAACTAGCTCGTCCTAGAGCTTGAATTCTGGATAGAGATGCAGATGGTTGAACTCCTCCACAGCCACCCAGGTTGCCTCAGCTGCTGGTTGGCCTATCCAGTGCACCAGTACCTCCCGCTGACCGCGTGCCATGCGACCCTGAAGAACTGCCGATGGCATGAGGCAAGCACGACCATGTCGAATGGGCGGCAGAGTTCCTGGAGCAGAAGGTGGCTCGCCGTGGTACTTCTTGAGTAAGCTGACATGGAACACATCGTGGATACGAGCTCCAGCTGGCAAGTGTAACTTGTACGCCACATCACCAATGCGTGCAGCCACTTGGAAAGGGCTGAAATATTTGGGACCCAACTTGCCGTGACCCTGAACTTGTAGCGAGGCCATGGGACGTTGGAGTAACCACAACCAGACCCACTGGCCGACATCGAACTCCACCTGGAGATGCTTACGGTCGTAGAAGGACTTGTGGACCTGCTGAGCTTGCTCCAAGCGGTCCTTGATCTCTGCCAGCAGCTCGTCCCTGTCCACCAACTGATGGTGAACTACTGGTAGCTTGTCATCTCCTGGAACATAAGCGTGCACCAATGGTGGATCTCACCCATACACCACACGGAAGGGAGATGTGTGCAGTGACGCTTGAAAGGATGAGTTGTAACAGAACTCGGCCCACGGCAGGCACTGCACCCACTGGCGAGGCCGATCCCCCATCAGACAACGCAGATACATGGCAATGATCTTATTCGTTGCCTCGGACTGCCCATCAGCTTGCGGGTGGAACGTCGAGGTGAGGTTCAGCTTGACGCCCACCAGAGAGAAAAGCTCCGTCCAAAACTTGCTTGTGAACACGGAATCGCGGTCACTCACAATGGAACTCGGGATGCCATGGAAACGGACGATGTCGATGAAGAAAGCACGGGCCACTGTAGTAGCAGTCTAGCGGTGGCTCAACGGGATGAAATGAGCGAACTTGGAGAACCGATTGACCACGGTTAAAATCACCGACTTGCCATTGACACGCGGCAGGCCTTCAATGAAGTCCATAGCGACGTCGAACCACACCGCCGACGGTACCTCCAAAGGTTGTAGCAGGCCGCCCGAATGGAGGTGTTCGCCCTTGTTCCGTTGGCACGTCGGGCAGGCACGTACCAAGTCCTGGACCATGGTGCGCGTGCCCGGTACGTGGAAGTCGGCGCGAAGGCGATGAAGTGACTTCTGCATACCCTCGTGCCCGGCGCAATGGGCATGCTCAAGGATGGCCGACAGGGTAGAGGAAGACGGGGGAATGTAGATGCAGCCTGCCACCGTGTCCAAGTCATCGATGACTGACCACTGACCGCCGCGGCTGCCCTCCTGTATCTCCTGACGAAGGGCTGTCACAACAGGGTCCTAGGCGAGCTCCTTGCGAAGATCGTCAAACAAGGGAAAACTAGGCGCGGACAATGCCATGAGACCCGCTTGCTGCTCCATGTCGCGCCGAGAGAGCGCGTCAGCGACTATGTTGGTGGCGCCTGGTTTGTACTCCACCCAAAAATCGGAAGCTTACTAGCCCACTGATACGATGGTGGACAACTTTTGGTCGAGCAAGAATGTGAGACTGAAATGATCCGTGAGGACGACGAAGTGGCTGCCCTAGAGATACGGACGCCAGTGACGTACGGCCTGCACAAGACCAATCAAATCACGCTCATAAGCAGCAAGCTTGGCGTGGTGAGGAGCCTTTGGCCGACTGAAGAAGGCAATTGGTCCGTGGCCTTGGTAGAGAACCGCACCAATTCCCGCTTCGGACGCGTCACACTTGACGATGAACTCCTGGTCGAAGGCGGGCAGCTGCAGGACGGGCGCGGACGTGAGGGCGCGCTGTAGTGCCACAAACGCAGCCTCCGCGTCCGGTGTCCACCTGAACTGCTCCTTGCGCAGCAGCTTCGTGAGTGGCGCCGCGATGGAGCCGTAATCACGGATGAATCGCCGGTAGTAGCCTGCCAAGCCGAGGAAGGAGCGAACCGCGCGCACTGTTGTGGGTAGCGGCCACGAGAGTACCGCCTCCACCTTCTGGTGATCCATGGCGACACCGGACTCTGAGATCACGTGGCCGAGGTACGCCACCGATTGGGCATCGAAGGGGCACTTGGACCTCCTAAGGAAGAGTTTGTGCTCCTGCAGCTGCATGAGGACGAGGTGGATGTGGCGTAGGTGCTCGCTCTAAGAAGGGTTGTAGATCAAAATATCATCAAAGCATACGAGGACAAACCGGCGCAGAAAGGGATGCAGTACTTCATTCATCAGTGACTTGAACGTCGCCGGTGCATTCGTCAAACCGAAGGGCGTGACCAGGAACTCAAAGAGGCCTTAGTTTGTGCGGAAAGCGGTCTTCTCCACGTTGTCGGGGTGCATCAACACTTGATGGTAGCCGGAGTGAAGGTCTAGCTTGGTGAAGAACTTGGTGTTAGAACATAATTTACTGAGCCTCTATTGGGCCTTAGGGTACAGGTGCGGTAGCACCTTAGGACGGGCGCCCTAGGCGTCTCAGCCGCCATCGAGTCCTCTCCGGCTGGCTATATATTGTACTCACTTATGAGGTTGGAATACATATCAATATTTGCCTTACTTCACTTTCCAACATGGCTTCACGAGCCCACACGTTCATGTGGATTCGCTTCTGCTAAACCTCTCCTCCCTCCCAATTCCCCTGCCATCAATCCTGACGCCGGGTGAATCTTCCATCGAAGCCGCCGCCAAGGCTGCCACCGATCGCGCCGTCAAGGCTGTGATCGAAGCTGCCACCAAGGCAAAGGAGGACGCGGCGGCCAAAGCCGCCGCCGCTGAACAGGCCGCTCTCGCCCTAGAGACCGCGCACACTCGGGCCGCTACCGCCGCTGTAGTGTTCGAAGAAGAACGCGCCACCATGGCTACCCTGGAGCGCGCCGCCGCAAAGGACGCCCCGCTGCCAAACCCTCCTCCTACTAGCCCTGATCACGACGATGAAGACGAACACGCCGACGACTTGGAGGCCAATACCATCGCCAATCACCATGCTCAAGCCTCGGCTGTCCAGAACATCCACGCCATGCTCCCAATCGTCCTCGATCCCCTCTCTACCCAGTACTCCAAGTGGCGAGGGCATATGATCCTTACCCTACGGCACTACTCCATTGACGATCATGTCCTCGACGATGTTGACTACCCCAACATGCCGTCATGGCTGCGCATGGACTGCGTGATCGTGCCTTGGCTCTTCAACACCATCACGCCGGAGCTGATGGAACTCGTCGACGACTGCCGTGGTGTCACCGCCCGCATGGTGTGGCTTGGCATCGAGCGCCAATTCCTCGACAACCATGAAACTCACGCTCTACACCTTGATGTCAAGTTTCGTTCGTTGGTCTAAGGGGATCTGTCCGTCACGGACTGCTGCTGCAAGATACGTTCCATGGCCGATGCCCTCGGAGATCGCGGTGAGGGGGGGGTCACCAATCGCACCCTCATCCTCAACATCGTCCGCGGCCTTAATGAAGAACTTCAGAACCTCGACGGCTGGATCATTTGCTAAAAGCTAATCCCTCCTTATGATGAGGTGGTTGCCGATCTTCGTCTTGAGGAACTACGCAAACCTCGGCACCCCACGCTGGCCAGTTCCCTGACTGCTCTCGTGCCTGCTGGTTCTGCCCTCGTCTCTGCATCGACTCGCCCCCCGCCCATTGCACCCTCGCCGCGTGCCCCTCCGCCACTCGACAGTTACCAGCCAGGCGCTCACGGCGGTCACCAGGAAGGCGGCAATGGTTTCTACCAACAGGGCGACAGTTACCTGCAGGGCGGCGGCTACCCGCAAGGAGGCGGCGGCATCAACCACCAAGGCGGCAGCAGTCGCGACGCAACGGCGGCGGTGGCAATCGCTGTTGGCGCAATCGCAACGGTCGCAACAATCTGTGGCCGTCCTTCTACGATCCGTGGACAGGGACGATCTCCTTGTGGCCAGGACCTGCACCTGTCACTGGCCAACCGCCTCGCATGCCACGACCACCTCTGCAATAGCCGCCACGGGCCTTCGTCGCAGCGCCCCTAGGCTTCGCGGCACCTTTGGATTTTGCTGGCTTCCACCAGCCAGCCTTGGATGCACAGCCTTAAGCAAGCTCCCCGAGCTTGGTATGAACATCTCAAGGGATACTTGATCAACAAAGGCTTCATAATTGGCAAGGCCGATTCTACTCTCTTCATAAGAAAAGTTGATAATGACTTATTTGTGTGTCAAATATATATCGACGACATTATATTTGGTTCTACTAATCAATCTTTTTGTGATGAGTTTAACAAGATTATGACTAGGAAATTTGAGATGTCCATGATGGAGGAGTTGAAGTTCTTTCTAGGTTTTCAAGTCAAGCAACTTGAGGAAGAAACATTCATAAGTCAAACCAAGTACACTCAAGATATACTCAAGAAGTTTGACATGGAGAATGCAAATCCAAACAATACTCCCATAAAGACAAATGGACATCTTGGACTAGATGTAAACGGTAAGCCCGTGGATTAAAAGGTAAATCGATCCATGATTGGCTCTTTGCTTTATCTTTGTGCATCTAGGCCCGATATCATGATTAGTGTGTGCATGTGTGCGAGGTTCCAAGCGGCTCCGAAGGAAAGTCACTCAGTGACTGTTAAAAGAATCTTGAGATATTTAGTTCACACACCAAACCTAGGATTGTGGTATCCGAAGGGTTTCAAGTTCAAGCTAGTCGGTTATTCCGATGTCGACTATGCTAGATGTAAAGTGGATAGGAAAAGCACCTCCGGGTCTTGCCAATTCTTAGGTAGGTCCCTTGTGTCATGGTCATCCAAGAAACAAAATTCCGTTGCCCTATCCACAGCCAAAGCGGAGTATGTTGCAGCCGGAAGTTGTTGTGTTCAACTACTTTGGATGCGACAAACTCTAAAGGACTTTGGGTATACTATGACTAAAGTCTCTCTCCTATATGACAATGATAGTGCTATCATGATTGCATATAACTCCGTTGATCATAATAGGACTAAGCATATAGATATCTGACACCACTTTTTGAGATATCATTCCATAAAGGGGGATATTGATATTAGCTATGTTAGAACCGATAAACAACTAGCTGATATATTTAACAAACCCCTAGATGAGAAGCGGTTATGTGAACTTAGGAGTGAGCTGAATATCTTAGATTTATCCAATGTGGAGTAGAACCTTGTGCATTGCTTGGTGTGTTGTTGCTCATGCAAAAGAACTTAAAACCAAATTTCTTCAAAATTTCATAATGTCTTTGATTTCAAAAAAAAGTTTTGGTCATTAGATTATATTGTTGACACTTGTGAATATAGTTTTGATTGGTTGATTGCTTCTATTCACAAGTTGAAACAAGTCTTTATATTCTCTACTTAAGAGAGGCTGTTTTTTTTTCAAGACAGAGAACGACGGAACTTTCGTCACCCAATGACGGAACTTTCGTCGTCCTCTATCAAAGGAACCCGAGGGTCACGGAAGTTCTGCGAGAACTTTCATGAAATTCAAACCGTTTTATCCCATACCCGAGAGCAACGGAACTTCCGTCACCCATTAACGGAACTTTCGTCACTCCTAGGCTAAGAGGCCCCTCCTTCTTTCCTATCCAACTGGTGATTTGAGGATTAAACCGGCAATTCCTTTGGATTTGGTGGAGATTCAATTCTTCCCCGATGGAAGTTCCGCGATCTCCAACACGTTTTCCCTCTCCTTTGCCCTAGGTATGAGATTTGACCTCGATCTCTTGTTTTAGGTCAAAAGTTCAAATGTCCTTAGTTCCTTTGGATAGACTGACTCTTCTAGGGCTAGTCTATCACCTGTTAGAGACATTTGCGCTGTCGTGGTAGGATTTAGGAGCTAGATTGAATTTGGTGCAAACTGCAAATGACGGAAGTTCCGTCAGAACTACCGTCATGACGGAACTTCCGTGGTCTGTCACGGAACTTCCGTCATCTGCAGTTCAGTGTACTGAGTTTTGCTGTCTTCTCTATTCTTGCTTGTGACTTGTACCTAATCTATTGCTCCCTGTTGCTATCCTCGACAATAGACAATGGTGAGGACTAAGTACTCCTTCAATGCACCAAGTGCTCGAGAAGAATCAAGTGAGGATCAAATCATGGAGCAACACCAATCCTCTTCCTTCGATGATGGCTTAGTGCCTATAGCGCAGAGGAAGAAGGCAGTGCTCAAAAGAAGGAGAAAATCAAGCAGCAGTGCTCAAACCGTGCATGTCGAAACTGGAGGCTCTCTACCTCCCCGGAGAGCACAAGACAAGGGCAAGAGACCAGCTAAGGAGAAAGCCACTCGATCTCGGAAAAAGGCCGCACCAACACATATGGATGTAGTAGAGGGACTTCATGTCCATGCTCCTACTTATCCAAGTGGCTATGTGTACAAGGATTACAAGAAAGATCTTGATGCACTCATTGAAGCATGGAAGGTTAATCCTAGTCTCGTGGGAGAGCAAGAGACAATGGATTACTGGTTCTACACTTGGTTTCAGCAGGATTACTACACATCCATGTTCATTGACATGAACCAAAAAAATCGGTTAGCCTCACACCAATGGATAGATTGGACATACATGGAGTCTAAGGACAATCAAGTGTTCAAGGACATCATTCAAGCATGCAAGGACAAGGGTGTCTATGACCTCATAGGGTTCAATCATGATTGGAATGAAGAGGTAATTTGCCAATTCTATGCAACTCTCTACATTGATGGCAATGACACTATTCATTGGAGAATACAAGGGGTCGAGTATGCGATCACAGCAGCTCGCTTTGCCACCTACTTCTTCCAAGGAAATGAAGATAGTGAGAGGGAGATTATCTCAAATGAGCCCGTGATGAAGCGTCGTGACATGGCCTTCATGTACTATGAGAGGAGTCCCAATGTGTTTGGAACCACCAATGGACTTCACAACTACTACTTCACTCTCAACCAGATTCTCCGACTCACCATTGCATCTAAGGGAGGGTATCCTACGTCCATAGTGGAGACATCAAGGAACATTCTTGCTAGATTTGCTCCGGATGCAAATCCGTTTTGTGTCATGGACTTCATTTTAAATGAAATCCACATGTCATCCATTGACACAAGACGGGTCCTTCCCTATGCTCCATATCTTATGAAGATGATCGAGGCCGAGACTGGACTTGTGTTTGAGAAGGAGTGCAAGCATCTCCCCTTGAGCCCTAGAGTGCAACCTGACATTCGCCCAGCTGATCGCTCCTCTCCTGGATGACCTTCCTCCAAAAGAGCGAGTCTTGCTCGCGTCCATGCCGAGATTGCAGCAGAGGCAGCAGCAGCAGGAGCTCAGAGGGCCTCATCTTCAGCCCCTCCTCCTCCAGAGCCTCCTTGTCGTCCATCTTCTCCCATTGTCTCCTTTCTCAAAAGCATTTTTAATGCATGTTGCTTCAATGTAAAGGAGAACTGGGAGAACAAGAGGAGGATCAAGAAGCAAGTCCGCCGCTATAAGAGGGATCAATGGGCACAAGGCTGTGATGTGTCACCGGATGGTTCCGAGTGTGAGCCCGATGATTCGCCACCAGCCTTTGAGGACCCCTTTGCAGCCTATGATTGGGATGATATTTCTGCTAGGCCATCCGCAGCTGCTCCTGGATCTTCCAATGCTCCTCCACCGGCACATGAAGATGAAGAAGAGGATGAGAGCATCGAAGACGACGATGAGTGACTCCTTTCCTTTCAGCATGTCTCTCTTTCTTTCATTCTTTTTGGTGCGTTGATGCCAAAGGGGGAGAGAAAAGTGATGAAAAAGGATGGTTGTGTGCTTCTCTCTTTTGTAATAGGATAGTGATGAAACCTAAGGACTAGTATCTTTCTTCTTTCTATTTGCTTTGTGTGTGAAAACTATTTGTGAACCTTTGTGTTATGTTATGTTATGTGTGGTGCTTGTTTTATTGCTCATTGTTGTTTGTTTGTGTCAAGTGTGCTAAATGCTTATTGCTTTATTACTATGTTACACACTTGTACACTTTTAGGCACCTCACTCCTTGCATAATATAGGGGGAGCTTCTTCATATGTCTTTGTTATTCATGCATATCTTTAGGGGGAGTTTTGCTATATATATATATATATATATATATATTTGCTCTTTGTCTAGTTTGCTTCTCTCTTTTATATCCTTTTTAATCTATTGTCATTAATCACCAAAAAGAGGGAGATTGAAGATGCATCTAGGATCCCCTAGTGGGTTTTGGTGTACAATGATGAAAAATTAAAATTGTGCTAACAATGTTCATGAAGTAAATGTATAGATAATCAAAGACTATATTGTCTAAACCCACATTTGCAAGATGGCTATTTCCCCAAAAGAAGAAAAGAAAAATGGACTCAAATGCCTTCAAGATTAGTTTTTATTTTTTGAGTCATAGGTATGCTGAACTATTAAGAGGGGTACAATTTATCTAGCTTTAAGGGAATTCATGTGCTCAAGCCAAACTAATTCTTTGTGGAAGAATTATTCTCTAAAAGTCAAAAAAAAAATCAAACCTTTCAGAGCCTAACAGAGAACTACGGAAGTTTAGTGAGTACTCTCACAGAAGTTCCGTCGTTGTCAAACTTCTCAAGTCTTGCAACCCGAGAGTTATGAAAGTTCCGTGAGTCCTTTCACGAAAGTTCCGTATAGACCTTCTTTCCCAGAAGTTGCACCCAAGAGTTACGGAAGTTCCGTCACCCCCTTTGACGAAAGTTCCGTCACGACTGCTTCGTTTGATTCCAGGCCCGCGCAACGGCTATATTTGAAATGACGGAAGTTCCGTCAGACTTAGTTAAGCTATGTAACAGCTAGTTTTTGAGAGGGCTCTATAAATAGACTCCTCTTTCCCTCGTGGGAGGGGTTGGACACTTTGGCATTACACTCATTTTTCAGCTAGAGCTCGCCCCTCTCTCTCCTAGATTTGTTCTTGAGATTCCAAGCAAGTGAGAGAGAACCAACCACAAAAAAGATTGAATCCATCCACTCAAAAGCTTGAGCACATGTTTCCCTCCCCAAACAAGATTCGATTTGCTTATTACTCTTAGAGACTTGGTCTCCTAGATGGCTAGGCGTCGCCCTTGAGCTCCCAACTTGTTGTGGTGAGACGGGGACGTTTGTAAAGGTGTGATTCGCCTCCAAAAGAAAAGAATCAAGTGGAGAAAGAAATCCGAGCATGATTTTTGTGATTGCTTGGCGCGGAAACGGGTTGAGAGAGACCCGGCCACTTTGTGTGGCTCCTCAACGAGGATGTAGGAACTACTTAGTGTGGTTGCTGAACCTCGGGTTAATTACTTGTGTCTCTCTTTACATTCCCGCATCTTTCATTGTGCTTGTGTATTTCTTTCTTTTTGTTGTGCTCGATTCACTTGTTAATTGTGTTGCTAGCTATCTATCAAAGAACCATAGGTGTGCATTGTTATATCTTCCCTACTGTCAAGTATTGTACCTCTTTCTCTTAGTTATCCGCTTTTCAATTAGTTTTTAGAGAAAGGATTGATGAAGTTCTGTCATTTGATAGAACTTCCGTGGTGATGAAAGTTCCGTTGTTTCTGACGAAAGTTCCGTCATTCTCTGGATTTGATCAAAACTTAGTGTTTTTTCAGGTTTAAATTTAATTTGCCTATTCACCCCCCCCTCCCCCCTCTAGGCAACTTTCAGGCATACAACGATATCCTTTGGATCGAATTATGCGTCAGCAGAGGCTGTAGGAGGTTGAGTTCAGTGGCCTTGAGGAATAGGCTGTTTAGGACATCCATTGTGAGTATGAAGAGCATGGGGGAGAGGGGTCCCCCTGCCAGAGTCCCCTCTGGTGTCTAATTTCATCTCACGGCTCACTATTGAGCAGTATATGTGTCGAAGCCGTCTTCAACAGGTTGGAGATTAGATTGCACCAAGTGGGGCCAAAGCCGAGATGTGATAGGACTTACAAGAAGAAACCACCAAGAAACCGAATCAAAGGCCATCGAAATGTCAAGTTTTAGGAATAGACTTGGTACCTTTCTTCGTTGGAGGTGGCTGATTGTCTGTTATACCTGTTGACACCGGATTTTGACAATCCATGGCGGTTCACGTGTCGGATGAGATTTGGCATGAAGCTTTGTGCTATGTAGAAAAGAGCTGAAGGAAAGATGCCAAGATCCTGTCATCAGAGGCATATTGTAGACATCGAGAAGATGGAAAATACTAAACATATAAAACATGGGATTTTGGTGAATGGCGATGGCATTCATGCAGTCTGTTCTTGAAGAAACTTTTGGCGTGATGTTGATCAAAAGAGGAGGCGGTCGTGTTGATGGAAGATATAGACATACATTATTTGTTTTGGTTGGATATGTCTAGGCATCATCAAGAAGTCAACTGGCATGGTGTTTATGAAGCTCGTAAAGGTGCAAGTGCAACCTAGACAGATCAAAGTCAGGAAGGAGGAGATGCGTGGATTCTGTATATGATTCTCAAAAGCGATCACAAGGAAAATCAAGAAAGCTAATAGTTTCCTGGGTGCATATGTGTCTAGCAAGAATACAGAGGAAAGAGACTAGGAAGTCAAAGCTGCATGTGAGTAGATGGTAAACAAAGACAGCTAGTCAGATAAACAAATACTCCTTCTATCCTTGAAAAAGTGTCGTTGTAGCAAAAAAAACAGAAACCAAAGCACCAATCATTTTACTCTGTTACCCCTATTTAATATGTCCTTCCCACCTCTCTCTCTCTCTCCCGTTTCCTTCCTGGCTTCCTCATCCTCTCCGCTCTCCTGTTTCCTTCTAGCTTGTGGCTGCATCTAGCAACCACCAAGCGGAGCACTCCTTGCCATCGCACAACACCGGCTAGCAGCTGACGCCTTTGATTTTGATTCGCTCAACCACCGTAAACTCCAACACCGGCTAGCAGCTGCTCGCATGGCCATTGCAAAAATCGACATTAAGGAGCAGCCACCGTGAACTCCAATCTCCGTCGTGCCATCGCCAACCTCCGCTGCCCCTTCACGGACCTCCGTCTCCACCGAGAGCAGCTGGATCTAAAGCAGAAGGGCGAGATGAGAGGGGGGGGGGGGGGGGGGGGGAGGAAACGGGAGCAGTGGCTCTGCTCGTGCAGATCTTCGAGCCGCCGAGCTGCTCCCCGCCGTCTACACGAGCTCCACACCGTGGAGCGACTCCTCGCCGTCCGCGCGACCTCCCCGCCGTCCACGTGACTCCCCGCCGTCCGCGCGACTCCCCGCCGTCTGCACGAGCTCTGCGCCGTCGAGCGACTCCTCACCGTTCGCGCGAGCTCTCTACCGTCCGCGTGACTCCCTGCTGTCCGCATGAGCAGTGGCTCTGCTCGTGCAGATCTTCACGCCGCCGAGCTGCTCCCCGCCGTACGCCCAAGCTTCGCGCCGCCGAGCGGCTCCCCGCCGTACGCCTAGGCTTCGCGCCGCCGAGCGACTCCCTGCCGCCCGCACGAGCTCCGCGCCACCGAGTGACTCCCCGCCGTCTGCATGCTCTGCACCCTGTCGAGCAACCTCCTCGCTGTCCACGCTCCTTGTTGGCTGAATCACCATTGTGGAAAGTGAGATGGGGAGGTTGGAGAGGAGAGGCATGTATTTTTTTATTATTATTTACTCCTGTCGGTGCCTTTACGAAGGAGCAGAGGCGCCTCGGTCACCGAGAGCGACACTTTCTCGGGGACAATATTCAAACCGTAGAACGACACTTTCTCGGGGACAATATTCGGTTTCAGTAAGTTATGATTAGACATGGAAGCCGAATCAAATATATTAGGATAATATTTATACGTAGTCGGTCTAGCTTATGTCGGTTTGATCAAAACTGAAGTCCATGCCACCTTTATATATACGACGGGGTGATGGCAATTATAATTATCTCGATCAATACAACTTTGGCGCATCGCTAACTCTAGAAACAGGTATATCCTGACGGGTTCTTCGTCTAGAGCAGGCTCTTCGTGATAGATGTAGGACTTATCATCCCAGCGGGTTCATCGTCATGAAGCAGGTTGCATCGACTAGTTCGACCTCGACGACATGGCGGAGGACTCGCCAACCCGGTGATCACAGCGATCTGCCCAGGACTGTCTTGGCACAAACCGATCTTCTGGTTAGTTTGTCGTGATTGCTAGTTATCCGGTATACTAGATCTTTCTAGGTTGTTTTACTAGTATTAGCTGCATACTATCTCGGGAAAACCGATCTATTATAGTTAATTCTAGTGTTGCAAATCTAGTTAGATCTGTATATTCGAGTCACCTCTGAATAGATCTTAGCGATTGGATCTAGTATTGCCTGGGTGTTCGTTTGTTCAAAGAACTGTCTCAGCTCAGATCGATTTTCTAGAATATCTAGAACTGTCTCGGTTAAGTCCGGTCTTCTAGTTGGATAACCAAGCAAGAATAATATCGTCACGAGGGCCTGTTCAGGGTATCGTCGGAGTTTTTGGTCGATGAATTATCTGGTTACTAGCAGCAGTCGATAGATACTCACATGTTTCATTCTTCTATCGGCTCTGGTTCATCAAACTACTGGTCCATCGGCTTTAGGTCTTGCACTAGTCTTATTTGTCTAGCCGATGAATCATCATATAGTTTATTTATTTAGCAGTGTTGTATCAGCTAAGTATTATGATTCTATTAACTAGCCGATATAATAATAATTATTACAATTAGTCTAGTGTGCATCGACTTGTAGATTTATGCTTTATGTTATTAAGATAAAGCCGATGTTCAATCATGTACTTAGCCTACATCGACTCTGTGTTTTTACCGACTTTGTGCATGCATCGACTCTGTGCCTATATCGACTCTGTGCCTGGAGATCATCATCGGTCGACTTGCAGGTGCACACCTTATCAGTTAAATGGTCAAACTGACTGGCACGCTCTACAGCGCGCCATGAGACCTGCATTGGAGCTAAGCAGATCTTCCATGCCTCGTGTTTACACGCGGAGGATCGACAGTCTGTTTTTTCGCGTCAACACACTTTTGACACGCTTGGTGGGACTCATCTTTATTATCTGGTGAGTATCAGAAGAACTCATATTTTTCATCATCAGATTAGAAGTCAGATTTATTTTCAGTATCTTGTGAGACCGGAAAAGATGCCACATCCCCTAGCTTCAGGCAATCAAGAAGATCTGGCATCGACTTTGTTTTGTCTCAGGGGGCAGAGTCGATGCGTGGTTATATCAAGTGAAGACAGTCAATTTTGTTTCTTAATCATTCCACTATGGGTTGCACACGTGTGAAGTCAGTGATTTTGTGCGTGAAGAGAGTTCCAGCCAAGTCAGGAGATATGCGTGCTCTGTCATCAAGGAAGGAAATACATATGTATTTGAAAGGAAGGCTATTCTTGAGAGAAGCATCGACTTTCATCCCATCGACTTGATCCAAGCAATGACTTACATGGGTGTTGAACGCAGGAACACAGGACGGGCTATTGTGTATTACTTTATGAGATAATCTGGTGTCGATGGCTGGTTGAATCACGTGAAGACGGATTCAAAATATTGTTATGTGCCGATGCAGACAACCAGTGTCATTCTTATTTCACCACCGGCTGAATGATTCAACCTGGAATCCGATTCTACTTGGCCCGAAGTATGAAACGATCACCAGTATTGACAAGTGGAAGACGATGGGAAATTTGTGAAGGGTACCAGCATTGAGCACATGGATGGCAATGAGGAGCGTGGTGTTTATTTTTGTTTGGACAACCCGATTTGATTACAATAATGGCAATTGGAAGAAGGCTGGATGGGTAGAGAGTAAATCATGTAAGATTTTTGTCCTGGTTGAAGTCGATGGATTGAATACTTCTTTGTCATAACATATTGGCTGGGATACACTTTACATCTCAACATCGGCTAGTATCTCTCTCTATTGACTTGCTTTGAGATTTCTGAATGCATGCAAGTGAAGAAAGTTCATTATCAGCTGGCTATGTCCATCAACTTGCTTTAAGTTTGTCTATCGACTTGCTCTGCCCAAGTAGGTACCGATGCAGCAGTATTAAGAAATCAGAGGAGGAAGGAGCGAGCAATACTTTATTAGGTTGTCACTTCAATTCTCTGGTATTCAGGGTCAGAACATGGGAGATTGCCGATATAATCATCAATATTCAATTATGTAAAGGACTTTGTTGTTCACGAGACTACGGTGCAACTGTGGCTTAGAGTTCATAAGAAAATATTTTGCATGTCTTGCCAGCAAGGAGTTGAGCTTTATTGAAGGTGAATATTTATATGGAATTGCCATATCTTTTGTATCTTCATCGGCTGCCTAATACGTTTGTATTAGTAGCAATAGCATAGCCGATGAGTGCACCTGGCAAAAGAATTTCAGTTAAAAGATACGAAAAGATGGTTTAGAGAAGGAAAAAGTTAGCTAGTGTATCGGCTGTGGAACGTTTCATCAGAGGGCAGTAGGAAGAGTTGATGTATGTTCCTGAAGGTATCGGTGGATTGATTATTGTCAGATAAATAACCAATACCATTAGTGTCCAGGATATGGGAGTAAATTCAGGCTAGCTCCTAAAAGCGTTGGCTAATATATGTGACTGAAGTTTTCTGGCGTCGGCCAATAGGTTAATCATATGGATACCTCATGTTGGATTTATTCATCGGCAATGTTTTGGATACCTCACTATTGTGTCAGTATTGAGGTAGCCGATGAAACAACGGAGTTTGGGTTAAACCAGATGGTTCTCAAAACACTAAGATGTTGTTCGGCTGTCATTATATATTCGTTGTTGGCTCCATCGACTTAGCATCTTTTTCTCCATCGGCTACAAGGTGTATTTCATCATTGCCTGTCTGTTATTCGCTACACCATCGGCTGTCCTGGAATTCAAGATCAAGACAAAGGCGTTGGCCGATATGGTTGATTAGCAGATGACAAGTTCAGAAGTCTCAGAATATAGCCTTGGAATTTTTCAATGTGACTCAGCAAAGTGTTGCCAAGTCTATGTCGGAGAACTAAAAGACAAATTTCAGTTGACAAAATCTCAGTGGGGTTCATCTTTAATTATCCGCTAGCTAGGAGGGTGCAGAGTTGACTTTGTGATCATATCGACTTAGAGGCCAGACAATGTGCATTGAAAATGCCGGAAGAATTATCATTATATATTGGGTACTGATTCAAGACCAAGCCGATGTGTGGACATGTCATGTGAAGACAACCGGTATCATTTTTTTATGTTATCGGCTCATATATGTGTTGCCCATATTTACTCCACCATCGGCTAGTATATGTTTTATTAGTTACTTCATCTATTGGTATATTTTTGCACTCTACCATTGATTAGTTGTGTTGTTCTATTTACTTCAACATCGGCTCGACACAACCAGAAGCAAATTCATCATCATCCAGTGGCCTTGAGTCGATAATAATGACAGAAGATGATGGTTCAGACAAGTTTTCAAATATATCAGGCTGTGGAACTTAGGTTGTCGCCCTACGTGTTGGTGCTGTTTCGGTTCAGTCCGATCCATCCTATCGTGAAGATGGTTTGAATTTTATCAAATTGATAGCTTATGATTTGGTGAAACATTGGCTTATCACATGGAGCAACTATCGGCCAACAAGAAAGGAAGAACCGATGTCCAAAATATTTTTTCTCCAGAACAGTCTGAATTCGACTCAGGGGGCATCGGTACTTGTGATAGAAGCCATGGATTGATGGATATTTGGTGGAATAAAACTGTAGCTGCCTGTTGTGTGATGATGATTTGGTCCTTGTGATCAAGTTGATGAAGCAGACAAGAGAAATGTCAATGTTGATTACCCCATAAGGAAATGCCAATCGTGAACTCGGGGGGCATGGGCACTCAGGATAGAAGTCATGGGAACGGACTGCTTCATGAGGATATGCATTTGACAAGCTCAAGTGAGGCTGGTCGGAAAAGGAGAAGATTAACTCGTGTTTTTCTAGAGGATAACCAAAGGGCCGATTATTTCGCGAGTCCCTGAAAGATGCAAGCTGTTTTTCACTTGTCTGTTCTTAGGTTGCAGCAGAAAGTCATAGCCATGGAATCCATCAAAGGAGAGTTTGCTAGTTTGATCTCATCCCTACTATCGGTTCCATATGATAGCAGTTGAACAGCTTAAGAAAGAGCCGATGAAACAGAAAAAAAAAGGGGACTGTAGAAGAGTATATTATACAAGGAAGATTAAGAGATGTTGTTTTGTCCACCATCGGCTGTCATGTGTTCGTTGTTGACTTCATCGGCTGGCGTGTTGTTATTATTCACTTCACCTTCAACTGATGCGGTATATGCAGTACTAAACAAATTGAGCCTGGCGTCCATTGTTGCAAAACCAGATGTTGCACAGTTCAAGCCTGATTATTGTAACTAGAAGAGAAAGAGAATAGCATCAGCTGGTACTGAGCGGGCTCCATTTATTTTTTCAGACATTTCTTAGCATATCTCTCTCCATCGACTTGCTTGGAGCTAGCTAAATGCATGCATGTGAGGAAAGTTGAATGCAAGCATGCGCAGATGTTCGACGTGAAAGAGACAAGCTCTGGGTTGTAAGTATTCGAGATTTGAAGCTAGGTGCCTCTGTGTGAATGAAGTTAGGATGAAAGCGACTTCAGGGCCTAATGTGAGCCGATTCGTGGTAAAAAAAATGATCCTATCGACTCTACATTATGCATCAGCTTGTCAATGTTGAGCACTAAAGCTAGTTTGGTCGCCATGTCTTTATGCTAATCAAGTCAACTGCTATGGCTGCTGGTACTTCTCGGTTTGATACATGATGTTTTGCCATGAAAGCTACAGACACGTGGTGGCCAAGAAGTTACTTAGTTTTTGCCATGAAAGCTACAGACACGTGGTGGCCAAGAAGTTACTTAGTTTTTGCCAGAGTTACATGGTCTTAAGCTGGTGGAATTACATTGTATTTGCTTCTCTGTCTGTCGGCTTGAACAATGGAAAGGTCTCGGGAGGCAGGTTTCGGATTTTTCCTTTGTTATTTATTAACATGGTTAATAGCTGATGATTATTATGAGGTGATGAAAGGAAGATTGGAGAAGGCGATGCATAGTTACATTATATGAAGACAATTGGTGTTATTTTTATTCCACAGTCGGCGGCAAGTATCAATGACATCTACGTGAAGGAAGCATTGGTGTATAAAGCAAATGACGCAAGGTCTTCTTTATCTAATATGATTAGCATCATGGCCAGATTATTATATTATTAATTGAAGAGGACGATGGAAAGTGGTGATCCCACATGGAATAAATATCTCCTGGTCGAAATTGCCTCGGTTTATTAGCATACAGAATTTGGATAATTGAAGAGTTTCCAAGCAAATCAAATATACTAAAGCCGGTGATTAAGCATATCGGTTGGGGGACATAGACAGCAAGGTGGTCTGATGATGCATGATCATTTTAGCAGCGAGCACTATGTGAAGATCAAGATTTGACTGCATGACTCTTGAAAGGTTGTGAGGATTATTTCCTGAAGCATAATCATCGGCTTCATTACAGTGATAATGACAATGGCAGAATGTGGAGCCGATGGTTGGATCTTCAATATCTTATTAGAAGGGGGCTGGGACAAGAGCAATGAAGTCCAATTTGTGCCACGTTCTCATACTGATCAAGTCAACTATGGCTGCTAATATGCCCAGTTCAGAAGTTGATTATGGTCATAGTTACATAGTTTGAAGCTGGTGAAGTTACGCTGTACTTGGCTTTTATTTTCTCATTGGCTGTTACAGATAGCAAAGCAGAGAAGGCTAGTTGCACGCAGATGGCTGATGGGCAGCGGCAAAGCTGATTTGGCGATGTATACACTTGTTGCTCACAGAAGTCGATGTGAAGTACGAGGATGGTTAAGAACATCAGCTGGAGGCATCCAAGGCGTCAAGAATGTTTCTAGGGGCGCAATCATTGGATAGTAATAGCATTAGCAGATTGAGAAGATGATGGTCGGCTCTGCAAGATATTCAAAATTAAGCTCGAGCAAACAAAATTCCGGATGACTATGGACAAGTCGACTGCAGCACAGAAGAGGCAGATGGATGGCAATTTTTAGCACTCTGAACAGAAGCCGTGAGCATAGACTGTTCGATTGTGAAGTCGGTCAGAAAAGGAGCAGCTGGGTTCATGCATTCCTAACGGAAGGTCATGACCAGGTATTGGGACCTCAGGATGGATACATGAGTCGATAGTAGCGATGGTACAGCTTGAGAAAAATCGATGAAGCTAAGTCTTGACCTCGTTGTATTGAGTACCACGACATGCTTCAAGCAGATGGACCATGCAGGTGGCAAGAATTGACTACCCGATATAGGAAGCGATGGTAATCAATTCTGGACGTTGCTGAGTTTGAATAAAAGGTCAAGATTGCACGAAGAATTTCGGAACATAGTACATTATATTCCGAAACTAGGGGGCATGTGTTGACACCGGATTTTGACAATCCATGGCGATTCACGTATCGGATGAGATTTTGCATCAAGCTTTGTGCTATGTAGAAAAGAGCTGAAGGAAAGATGCCAAGATCCTGTCATTAGAGGCATATGATGGACATCGAGAAGATGGAAAATACTAAACATATAAAACATGGGATTTTGGTGAATGGCGATGGCATTCATACAGTCTGTTCTTGAAGAAACTTTTGGCGTAATGTTGATCAAAAGAGGAGGCAGCCGTGTTGATGGAAGATATAGACATACATTATTTGTTTTGGTTGGATATGTATAGCATCATCAAGAAGTCAACTGGCATGGTGTTTATGAAGCTCGTAAAGGTGCAAGTGCAACCTGGACAGATCAAAGTCAAGAAGGAGGAGATGCGTGGATTTCGTATATGGTTCTCAAAAGCGATCACAAGGAAAATCAAGAAAGCTAATAGTTTCATGGGTGCATACGTGTCTAGCAAGCGTACAGAGGAAAGATATTAGGAAGTCAAAGCTGCATGTGCGTAGATAGTAAACAAAGACATAGCTTGCTAGATAAACAAATAATTGATTTGGTTTCTGTAAGTTATGATTAGACATGGAAGCCGAATCAAATATATTAATAATATTTGTACGTTTTAGCTTATGTCGGTTTGATCAAAACTGAAGTCCATGCCACCTCTATAAATACGACGGGGTGATGGCAATTGTAATTATCTCTCGATCAATACAACTTCGGCGTATCGCTAATCCTAGAAACATGTAGACCCTAACGGGTTCTTCATCTAGAGCGGGCTCTTCGTGATAGATGTAGGATTTGTCACCCCGGTGGGTTCATCGTCATGAAGTAGGCTGCATCGATTAGTTTGACCTCCGCGATATGGCAGAGGACTCGCCACCGCGGTGATCGCGAGTGACCTGCCCAGGACTGTATCGGCGCAGACCAATCTTCTAGTTAGTTTGTCGTGGTTGCTAATTATCCGGTATATTAGATCTTTCTAGGTTGTTTTACTAGGATTAGCTGCATACTGTCTCAGGAAAACCGATCTATCATAGTTAATTCTAGTAATGCAATTCTAGTTGGATCTGTATATTCGAGTCATCTCTGAATATATCTTAGCGATTGGATATAGTATTGTCTTGGTGTTCGTTCGTTCTAAGAACTGTCTCAGCTTAGGTCGATCTTCTGAAATATCTAGAACTGTCTCGGTTAAGTCTGATCTTTTAATTGGACACCCAAGCAAGAATGATATCATCGCGAGGGCCTATTCAGGGTATCATTTGATCTTCTAATTGAACGAATTATCTGGTTACTAGCAGCAGTCGATAGATACTCACATGTTTCATTCTTCTATCAGCTCTGGTTCATCAACTACCGGTCCATCGGCTTTAGCTGTTTCACTAGTCTTATTTGTCTAGATGATAAATCATTATATAGATTATTTATTTATCAGTGTTGTATCAGCTAGGTATTGTGATTCTATTAACTGGCCGATATAATAATAATTATTATAATTAATTTAGTGTGCATTGGTTTGTAGATTTATGCTTTATGTTATTAAGATAAAACCAATGCTCAATCATGTACTTAGCCTACATCGACTCTGTGTCTTCATCGACTTTGTGCCTATATCGACTTTGTGCCTGGAGCCCATCATCGGTCGACTTGCAGGCGCACACCTTGCAGCTGAATGGTCAAACTGACTGGCACGCCGTGCATCGTCTACAGCGCGTCATCGGACCTGCACTGGAGCTAAGCAGATCTCCCAGGCCTCGTGTTTGCACGCGGAGGATCGACAATCTATTTTTTCGCGTCAACAGTACTAAGATGTAATTGTCATGTATACAACGACCTCGTATGAAGGCACTTTGATTCGCTGCCACTAAAGTGTTCAAGAACGGTGTAAGTCTATTTGCTAAGATCTTTGCCGCCAATTTTGTAAAATTGTGGATCAAACTGATACGTCGATAGTCATTTAGTAGCAGTGCCTCCTCCTTTTGGGGGATCAAGGTGAGGTAAGCCGAGTTGAGTAACCACAACTTTCGAGCATCACCTTGTTGCAGCGTGAGGATCGCCGCCATAAAATCCGCCCTGATGATAGATCAACACGTCTTGTAGAACCGACCCATGTATCCATCCGGCTCTAGATCCCTATCCATCGGCAACGACTTAATTGTTTCTAAGAAACCATGTAGATTAGTGTCATGGTCTATAATATGTGATGAGTAATTGACTTTAGTTGATTTGGTGTTTGAGTTGAAATACGGGAATCTTGGGATTGCATGAGCATGTGCATGATTATGGTTTTGACTAACCTTAGTTGGTGAAGACATTTGAGGAGTTACAGGAGATGAGAAATATGTTTGCTTGTCTCATGATATGTAGGTCACTGGAGTCAACTTGGCGGTCAACGACGATAGGATCGGACACAAGTAGGAGACTGGGGGCCAGACGATCGGGAGGCCGGGCGAAGTCAAGGATGATCCACACCGTACACGTGAAGAGGCAAGAAGCACAGACGATTTCACGATTGAGCCTCAAAATCATGGGAGTGATGAAGACGGCGTGTTGACCAAGTCAAGACGAACGGGATGCCGATGCAATGACAAGGGGAGCCAATGGAGTGGGACTGGGAGAGACTTCCTGGTGGTCAGGATCGCAGCACAAGGTGACACACGTCGACATTGAGAAGTCGCGCTTTGAGAAGCATGCAAGACGGTTTCCTGGTTTGGGCCTCAAAACTGGTGGCGATGGTTGGTGGTGCACGTGGCACCACCATGGAGCTTGCGTCGAGTCAAAGCAAAGTCGTGAATGGCCCGAGAGCGTTCGGGCGATGAGGAAAAAGATGAACGGTTGTGCCCCTGGTGGTAGGTGGCAGTGTATTGTAGGTAGGGGGTAGGGCTAGTGGGAGAGGTGCCTCTCTTTCCCTTAGCCTTGCCTTAGGTCTTCTTTCAAAGTGCTAGGAGAGGTCTTCATGTATTATAGGAGAGTAATGGATATGTGGGAGACATCTCTTGCTCTTCCAAAGAGTGGGAGGAAGAGGGTGACTTCCTAGCCATGTATCCATGTATCTTGACTTGATGAATGAATGATATGAGATTCAAATTCATGGTCAAGTTCTTTCTCTCTTCCTAGATCCCAAAATTTTCTTTTTTCTTTATTTTTGGAGCTATTTTCGTGGGAATTTTTTATCTCATTTTTGGATGCGTTTTTAGGACCGATTCCTTGAGAATCTTCGTGCTATGATGAGCTGGAACAATCCTATATGGGTTCTTGACCGAATCAACAGCTCTAGCACCTTCGATTTGGAAGATTTCTCAAGTTTTCCCTTTTTGGTGTTCTTGGTACAAAATATGAAATTCATAATGATTACTTGTGCTTTTGAGTGTATTGAGGATGATCTGGTCCAAATTTCATGATTTTTGGAGTTCGTTTGATAGGGTTTTGATATTTTTCTCTTTAAAAGATTGCCCCTGATTTGACCCTGAGGGAACTTCTGTCGACGAAGGAAGTTCTGTCGTGACCCTGAAGGAACTTCCATCGATGAAGGAACTTCCGTCGTGACCCTGAAGGAAATTTCATCAATGAAGGAACTTCCGTCAAGGTCCAGAATTGCAATTTTTCGGATCTCTCTTATTTTTCCTTTTGACCCTCTTGAGCTTCTGCTATGTGTCCTATTGTTTTAAATCATTCCTAGGGTTAGCACTTCACAAGTTGATGTGTGTGACTTTGGTGATTTGCTTAGAGGTTTGTTTAGGTTGAAATTAGGATATAGGCTAAGTTCTTAAGAAGAATTTTAATTGGCTCCCATTCACCCCCCCCCCCTCCTCTCTGGCCGCCTTCTCAGTCCTTGAATTGGTATTAGAGCCGGTTGATCACTAGTTGACCTTCACCGGCTTTGTGATCTGAAGGCAACATGGAGAAGCATGTTGTCAAGCTTTGGATATTCAATGGAGAGGACTTTACCTACTAGAAGTCACAGACCAAGGCTTATCTCTTAAGCGAAGGACATGCAATTTGGGAGATAGTTGAGTAGGAGTATGCCATACCAGAAGACCTCAACACTATAGCTGCAGGTGAGTTAACCAAGTATGAAAACAACTCTAAAGCTGTCAACATTCTGCTTTCTGCTCTAGGTAGGAGTGAACATGACCATGTTGCACATCTTGAAACCGCTCATGCAATTTGGGATAAGCTTTGCACGTACCATGAGGGTACCAATCAAGTCAAGTCTATGTGTAAGGATTCTTACAATAGACAGTACCAAACTTTTGTACAAAAACCTGGCGAGTCACTAGATGACACTTTTCGTAGGTTTGAGGCCATTGTGTGTAACTTGCGGGCTTATGGTAAACTTGTGTACAATGATAATGATAGAGCTAAGCAACTGCTGTATTCTCTTGATGAAAATGTGTAGGGGTTAAGATTGCTGCTCTAGAAGAAACTGATGATTTCAATACCATGAACTACGAGCAACTGTATAACAAGCTGAAATCTCATGAACTGTATAGGAAATCTTGTCCTAATCTTGCTAATCCTGCTTCTAGCATGGCTTTGCTTTGTAGCTCTCAAAAAGGTAGTCACAGTGGTGCTTCTTATGGAACTAACCCCTCACTTGACAAGTCTTCCTTGGAGTTTGCTCTGTCTTCTCTTGTTGCAGCTTCCGATGAACAGATGGAGTGCATTCCTGATGAGGAGGTGTCCTTGCTCACAAGGAAGTTCAGAAAGTTTTACAACAACCGGAAGGAGAGAAGAGGAGGTGGTTCAAGAACCTGCTTTGAGTATGGTGACCCTAGACACTTCATCGCTGACTACCCCAAGAAGAAGAAGAAGGTCGGGTACCACGACAACAACACTGAAGACTTCAAGAAGAAGAATAACCACTTCTACAAGCGAAGCAAGAACTCCAAGAAGTTCACGAAGGCGGCTGCACGCGCTTGCGTTGCCGCTCTAAGCGACATCGACCTCGTATCAAGCAATGGCCTTATAAGCTTTGAGGAGGAGGTTGAGAAGCCACGAGTCAAGAGGAAGGATGACTTCAGTGGGCTTTGCTTCATGGCAAAGAATGATTACGACACCGACTCTGGCTCTGACTCCGACACAAGCGAGGTACCTCCTACTCCTGATGAGCTCTCTTCTAAACTCGATCATTTGTGCGATGTTTTGCTCATGTAAGATGATACGCTTTGTTGTGCTGTTCGTGAGAGCAGAGAGCTTAAGTCTAAGTTGGAGAGTGCTCAGTATGAGATCACTTCACTTAGGTCTAAGCTTGCTAGAGATGATATTGTAGTTGAGTGTTAGTCTTGTCAAGTTATGATGAATGATCTCAATTAGAGGGAAAGTGTCCATGCTCAAGTTGCCAGTCAGCTTGAGAGTGCCCTAAAAGAGTTTGATGAATTCAAAGCTAGGCAAACTCTTTTGGGTGCATGTCAGAAGTGCCCCAAGCTCACAAATGAGTTGGAAGCTCAAACCCTCAAAGTCAAAGAGCTCGAGTCCAAGCTACTAATTGAGACTCGCTTGAAAGTTCTCCCACCACCATGTGTAGTGTGTGGCTCTCTCAAGGATAAGCTTGCAATCACTGGAGAGGAAAACAAGGTCCTAACTCAAGAAAATGACTACCTCATCTCTCATCTTAGAAGAACCCTAGTGAGCGAAGAAAAGATTGAGAGTGACTTGTCAAGAGTTAAGGAGAGTGCTTGTAGGTCAACCTACAACTAGGGGTTGGGATATGAGAGGTGTGACAAAGAGAGTGCTAATATGGGTAAGTTTGTGCCAAGCTCTAGCTACAAGGATGAGGAATAGTCCATCAAGTCCACTGACACATACTATCCACCAAACCCAAATCCCTCATTCAACCCTAAGCAAGCTGAGAAACTAAAACTCAAACCTCCTATGCAATCAAAGCCTAAACCTAAAATAGTCTACATTTGCATGTTCCGTAGTCATAAGGGTCACTTGGATGAGTACTGTTATAGGCGTAAGAGGATTGAGAGGATGCAAGCTGAGTTAACTAGAAATGCGCATCATGATGATTTTGTTGATTTTCAGCCTCGCTCTTTTTCTCGTGCCTATCGTGGACAGGGTCATTCCTCATATGGCTTTGATTCACGAAATAGAGGCTTTGCGCAGTAGCGCTTTGGCACCCCACGTTTCCTCCATCATGGTGGGCATCCCTCGCATGGCTTTGGCTTTCACACAGATGATTTCTATCCTCACAACTTAAGGTTTGAGTCGAGACGCTTTGACAAGCCACGCTTTCCCCATTGTGGTCCTTGTCCCATGCATTCAAATGGTGATGTGCAAAGAACTGTGATGACTTCTGCATGTCGTATGGTAAAGTGTTGGATCCCTAAAAGCCTGCTTTCTAACTCCAATACCGAGCCATCGATCTTTCCTTCTCGTTCTTTATAGGAAGCAGATGTAGGACGGAGAATCTGAGAATGATGGACCTTGATCTTTTGCATGATTGAGATGTGATGGTTCTTCGTACCCTTTTTCATGGCCTTCAAGAGGCTTGTATGTCTTCATCTATTTTGTGAGCTTTCTCATACACTCACCCTTTTAAATTCATGTACATTACTTGTGGTGTGAGGTGCTTGTTCATGTGCTCACTTTATCATCTTGGCATGTATATCTTGTATCATATCTTGTATCTTGCTTTAGTTCTCTCTTGCCCTAGATTATGCTTTGCATGCATATTGTTCTGACTAGCATGTGTACATCATGGTGCACTTACCTTGTGGCTTGCTAGCTTTGTATATGCTCCAATCTCTTTTGTCATAGTTTCATGTTACCTGGTGTGACCCATGTTGTATCTTCTCATGCTTTGCAAAATTTGCATATGTGCTTCCCTATTGAGATTTGTGCTTCTTATGCCATCATATTAATACCTCCCTTACTTTTTCACGAGTCATGAGTTGCTCTCTTTCTATAGTCTTCTTGCCCTCTTTTCAATTGATTCTTCGTTTTGTTTTGTTGAGGGGGAGACTGGCTTGGTTAATGAGGAGTTGCTTATTGTTGAAGCTTTGAGATTAGTTGCTCTTGTGGTTTGATGAGTTGGAGCTTAGTGTTTGCCATCCTTATGGCATCATTTGAGGGGGAGTTGATTTCTCTTGTATATATGTATCTTATCTTTTTTGCATTACATCTTATATGTAATATATGCATTGGTAGATGAGCTTTGATTCTTATGCTTTCTTGCATTTCTCATTGTTATGATTGAGCTTGAGCAAAGTTTTGTGGATGTGATAGCAATCTCTCATGCTTAGATTTTTTAGATGACATGTTATAGACTCATTTGAGTAACTTGCTAATCTTAAAGGTGAACTTGAATTTTTGTGAACCTTATGAACTAATCTTGCCAAAACTTGCTCACCATGTGAATAATTGCTTTTATCCTTATCAAAACTTGCATTAGGGCTAGTCTAGAGGATGTCTTGGCCTTGACACCTTGTGTTTGCAAAATGTGGCTTTGCAAATATTTAGCTCATGATGGAACATTGTGCGAATATTTGTTCCTTTTGCAGCAAAGGCATGCTCAAACTTCTGCTTTTTCTTTGCAAGTTAAGTTAATCAAATGAAAAATTGTGCTTTGAAGCATCGGGATGTTTGTCGTGGCCAATCATGCGACCCTACGCATGGATTAGAAGATACATAAAAATCCTAAATCCAAAAATTGTACTTCGAAGCCTCGGGGTGTTTGCCGTACCCAGTCGTGCAACCCTCTGCACGGATTAGAAGTTACATGAGGATCACATAAGAATAATATCTGTCTCCCTTCCTTTTTGAGTCTCTGTTGCATATGTGAGCGTTTATAGAGCTTATTTTCTGCGAATGTTCGTTGCCCTGGTTGAAATTGAGACTAGCTAGTGTCTTTTGATTCACTTGATGCTTGTTTTGCCTTAGATGAGAGTACTTATACATGTGGTGGCAGCTTTTCTCATGATGAGCAAATTTAATTCTATCTAAGCTAGTCAATCTTTTTGCTTAGCTTGTATAGCTCTTGGTGTTTATGCCTTGCTATCTATTTTTGATCTTTGTATGATTATGAGCTATTGCTTTTACACTTCATTGCTCTATGTTTATGATTAGCAGGGTTAAATGTTCGTTTGCATAATGGTTGAAGCTCCTTAGATTTGCATTTTCATGTATTACAAGTTTGTTTGTTCTTTTACTTCTTTGATGAGTTCATTGTTAAAGGGGGAGCATATCATGTCCACCTTATCTTGCATTACATGAGACCTACCACAAGTAGAGGGGGAGCATATCATGTTCTTGAGCGTTTTTCATGCGCTTTTCATAATCTTTGCGTTCTCGAGTGACTTTCTTTGCCAACCCTTGGTTTTATGATCCCTTCTTATGCTAGATAGCTATATTTCACCTTTTTCTCTAGTTTTAAGCCATTTGGATGAGCTTATTCGGTTTCGCATTTGAAATCTCAAGTCTTTGTGCATTTGGTGTTGTCAATGTACTCATCAAGGGGGAGATTGAGAAACCATGTGGATAAGTGCCATGGTTCGGAATATGTGATGAGTAATTGACTTTAGTTGATTTGGTGTTTGAGTTGAAATGTGGGAATCTTGGGATTGCATGAGCATGTGCATGATTATGGTTTTAACTAACCGGAGTTAGTGAAGACATTGGAGGAGTTGTAGGAGATGGGAAATGTGTTTGCTTGTCTCATGATGTGTAGTTCACTGGAGTCAACTTGGCGGTCAACAGCGAGAGGATCAGGCACAAGTAGGAGACTTGGGGTCAGACGATCAGGAGGCCGGGTGAAGTCAAGGGTGATCCACACTGTACATGTGGAGAGGCAAGAAGCACGGACGGTTTCGTGGTTGAGCCTCAAAACCGTGGGAGTGATGAAGACGGCGTGTTGACTAAGTCAAGGCGAACGGGATGCCGGTGCAAGTGATAAGGGGGCCCAATGGAGCGGGACTAGGAGAGACTTGCTGGTGCTCAGGATCGCGGCACAGGGTGACACGCGTCGACATCAAGAAGTCGCGCTTTGAGAAGCATGCAAGGCGGTTTTCTGGTTTAGGCCTCAAAACTGGTGGCGGTGGTTGGTGGTGCACGTGGCACTATCATGGAGCTTGCGTCGAGGCGAAGCAAAGTTGTGAAGGGCCCGAGAGCATTCGGTCGACGAGGAAAAAGATGGACGGTTGTGCCCCTGGTGATAGGTGGCAGTGTATTTTAGGTAAGGGGTAGGGCTGGTGGGAGAGGTGCTTCTCTTTCCCTTAGCCTTGTCTTAGGTCTTCATTCAAAGTGTTAGGAGAGGTCTTCATGTATTATAGGAGAGTAGTGGATATGTGGGAGACATCTCTTGCTCTTCCAAAGAGTGGGAGGAAGAGGGTGGCTTCCTAGCCATGTATCCATATATCTTGACTTGATGAATGAATGATATGAGATTCAAATTCATGGCCAAGTTCTTTCTCTCTTCCTAGATCCCAAATTTCCCTTTTTTCTCTATTTTCGGAGCTATTTTCGTGGGAATTTTCGGTCTCGTTTTTGGATGAGTTTTTAGGACGGATTCCTTGAGAATCTTCGTGCTATGATGAGCTGGATCAATCCTATATGGGTACTTGACCGAATCAAGAGCTCTAGCACCTTCGATTTGGAAGATTTCTCAAGTTTTCCCTTTTTGGTGTTTTTGACATAAGATCTGAAATTCATGATGATTACTTGTGCTTTTTGAGTGGATCTCTTTAGAGGAGAGTCGTGATGTATTGAGGATGATCTGGTCTAAATTTCATGATTTTTGGAGTTCGTTTGATAGAGTTTTGAGATTTTTCTCTTCAAAACATTGCCTCTGATTTGACCCTGAAGGAACTTTTATCGACGAAGGAAGTTCTGTCGTGACTATAAAGGAACTTCCGTCGATGAAGGAACTTCCGTCGTGACCCTGAAGGAACTTTCATCAACGAAAGAACTTCCGTCAAGGTCCAGAATTGCAATTTCTCGGATCTCTCTTGTTTTTCCTTTTGACCCTCTTGAGTTTCCGCTATATGTCCTATTGTTTTGAATCATTCCTAGGGTTAGCACATCACAAGTTAATGTGTGTGACCTTGGTGATCTGCTTACAGGTTTGTTTGGGTTGAAATTGGGATATAGGGCAAGTTTTTAAAAGAATTTTAATTGGCTCCCATTCACCCTCCTCTGGTCGTTTTCTCGGTTCTTCAGTTTCCCACACTTCTGTTTCTGTAATTGGCTCCTCAAGTGTTGACAGATCAATTCCTGCCCGGTGGAAGAAGTTGAGGTCAAGTGTTGTTTCACGTGGTAGCGCTGTGCCTAGTAAACCATCAAAATAATCGAACATGATGTCCTGCTTTCCCTACTGGCTGGTTACGACCTGGTCATCATGTAATAATTTTGCCACGAAATTCTTCCGTTTGCGATGCCCTGCATACCGGTGGAATAGAGCAGTATTGGCGTCTCCATCTTTATGGAACCTGATTCACGATCGGAGGTGAGCTATTGCCCTTTCCAAGGATGCTAGTACCAAACAGTGCTTTTTGAGTGCCCTCTTTAGCCATCTCTCTTCTATGTTTAGCTCCCGTGTATCTTGTGCGATCTCGAGCCTGTGCAGCACCTCGCGCGCTAGGGCGTGCTGTGTTTTTATATGCCCGGTTGTCTTCATGAAAGACATTTGATAAAAGGTTATGTCTGTTGTGTCTTTGCTAGATTCTCATATAGAAATTTTATTTCTTGGTTTGTGGAGCGTTAATATTTTTGGATGTAATGATCGAGCCAAATAATTGATAAGTCCTTCTCTGATATACAAGTTTAAATAATGGTGGACCCAGATGCTTTTGATTGCCATGGAGGGATCAAGGTATGATGACCTTGGTGAGCCTGACAGTGGACAGAGACAGCGTATTCAAGAAGTTTATCATATTTATTGAAAAGAAGGGTTGTCCATTTTTTTTTTTACTTTTTGTATCTATATAGTGATATAGGGAGAATGATCCTTGTCTAGGAGCATTGCGTAATATAGACTGCTCGAAACTCTGCTATTGATGGGATAATATCCTCATGCAAACATTGCATGTGTGGCAAACGTCAGTGTCCTTAGGAGTTTGCAATATTCTGTATCTAAACGACAAATGTCAAAAATGTTAGGAGTTTTTTTTTCTCATAGCAAGATTGTATTACTCTTCGATGCTAAACAATATCCTACTGTGAATTTGAGAGGACATGTGTTTACGCACCACCTAATTTGGAAAGCACATTCCTTTCCATTTTTCTTTCCAAATTACATGACATGTGAGACTAATGATTATTTCCAAATAGAGTTTAACTATGTTTTAATTAATTCTCTTTGTTTTTATTTGTTTGTTATTCAAATAATAAAATCATTACACCGATGCTAACCTTCTTATAAAGAAAATGCTTAAGAATATATAAAGTATATATGAATAGACGTGTTTTTTCAATAAATTTTTTTTAATATATATGATTTAAATGAATTATAGCATTTGCGTATCGCATGTGTAAAAAAACTAGTTTCTACATAAGTAGGAGTTTGTGAAGAATGAGGCTACTCTGCTCATATCTACCGTATAATATGCTTATGATTACTGCACTATTGCATTGGGAGTACACTTTTTGTAATGTAGTCATGGCTGCCTTCTGGAGTTTATCGTCACAGGCTACCCAATGCCCAGTTTGAGCTCATCTCCTTCCGAGGTGTATAAAAGAAAAAACGCCAAGCAAGTACGCTTTGCTTCTCTTGGAAGCAGCTTTATTAGAAGCAAGTGAGAAGCGCTTTTGGGAAAACTTAGAGCATGTTTGGTTCATGCCCAAAAATACCTTATCAAAATATGTCATGATCAACATGAGGGCATGACCAAATTGTTAGAAATAAAGTGAAAATAATGGTGTTTGGATTGTGACCTTACTAAATTTTGTGATCTGTTAGTATGACATGTGAGGTCGTTCTATCACTATTTTTTTTGTCAAAATATAATCATGTAGAATCTTATTTTATATATTTAATTATAAGGAATACAGTGGTGCAAACAAATCTCAATTTGAATCAACGATTTAAGAAATATAAACATTTAAAGTTAGCAAACACAAAAGAGCAAGTATTTAATCCAGCCAACAATACCTCGCCATGTCAGCCTGCAAGGAGCAGTGGTGCTACGCCAAACATTGACAGAGCGGAGGTTTTGCCCGCCCGCATTCTGCCCTTGCTTTTACACTATCGACGCCAAATTTTTGAGAGCTTATCAACTAAGGCCACAAAAGAAACGCTAGCCAATTAACGTGGGCACGGCAATATTTGATAAGGCATGTACTGGCTTGAATCCAAACGGCCCTTAAGCTGCCCAGGGCCTTCTGTTCGACAAGCGATAAATCTACTAACCCCGCAGTACCCCTGCCGCTCGTTCCTGCTGCACTGTCTCCGATGGGGAGTTCCGCAGTCATCTTCCTCTGCCGCGCGCCCCGCCTTCCGCCCGCGCCTACCGCCGCCGCCCTCGCGGGACATTTCTCCTCCTACATCCCATCCGGCGACTTGCCCTCGTGCACCAATTCCACAGCTTCTAGTGCGACCCCCCTCGCTCTGCCGGGGCACCGCCACGGTAGCGGCCGCCTTGTCGCTGCGGTACAAAAATCGCCAAGTAAGGCAATAATCTTTTCCTTTCTCGTCTTTTAACTGGTTTGGGCTCGTTGGTTAGCTCGTAACTCCTCCATTTTGGTAGGGGCTTGGCTTAGTGTGAGGTTTCCGGTGAAATGGGTTTGTCGTTTGCTTGGTGGGAGAGAACGGCATCGTGAATCAAAAGTTTTTTTTTTTGAAACTGAATCAAAAGTATTGAGTATGATGTAGACGTCCATTTGTTTTCTTTGTCAGCTCATATTGCAGGGCTAGCTGGCCCATTGGTATAGGTTTTACCGGGGCTGTGTGCCTGTGTCTGCCTTAGAGGTGCTCGATGAATTGCCGAAATGTGGCCTGGGGCCTCTGTTTATGCATAGAAGGAACCATCTTCAGTCTTCCCCTCCGAGGTGCAAATACTTCGGGAGGCTAATTATCATACTCCCTCCATTCTCCAAAACTGTCGTTAGGACAGCAAAGTTAGTTCAAATTTGAACTAAATCAGCATTTAGGGAACAGAGGGAATAATTCTTTAGCTTATATTTGAAATTGTCGAAGGCCTATTTGTATTCATTGGACATGATTTGAAGCGCTGCCCAAAACTGGTCAAAACAGAAAAGGGTCCTTTTTTTCCTTGGACTTCTTTTCCTATGATTATCTTAGTATGTAAAGGGTATCTAAATTATAACTGGAACAAGAAAATCATAGTAAATGCTTTACTAACAAAATCCTTTCTCTTATAACAAATTTGATTTTTTTTTAAGGGAACCTTTGTTGAATGAATTCTTCCTTTTGTATGACACATAAGTGACATCTCCTGCATGACTAAAATTATCTTCTGGGCTTGCATGCCCATGCATTATGGATGATGATGCTAATATTGTAATCCTTCCATTCTGAAATTGTTGTCGTTAGGACAACAAATTCTTGTCCTTTTTTTCCCTCGAATACGAGAAAAAAAAAACAAATTCTTGTCCTAACAACAACATTTTCAGAATGGATGGAGTATAACATAAGAATTGTGTCTTACATTGTGAGTGATATGTAATTGCAGGCTATATAGCTAGTCCAACTATTGCTGATGTGAAAGATCAAACTGAGAGTGAAGTTGCAATGGGTTACACAATGATTGAAATCTGTGACAAGTTTATTGAGTTCTTCATGCATAAAAAACCGGAAACAAAGGACTGGAGGAAGGTATTGGTGTTTAGAGAGGAGTGGCAAAGATATAGAGAACACTTCTACAAGCGTTGTGAAGTGCGCATAGATATGGAGACTGATTCTTTGATGAAGCAGAAGTTGGTTGTACTTGCCAGAAAAGTTAAGAAGGTAGGTATTTATCTCAACTCTTTATTCATTGCCATGATTTTCTTTTACAATCCTCAATTTCTTTGTTACTTCCAATATTAGGATCATCTGATATTTGGATCACACATCAATAGGAGTGGCCAAATGTGCTATGCGATAACTTCACGGATTTATTACTGTTTTAATGTTTATATATGTCAGGTTGATGGTGAAATAGAGAAGCATATGGAACTCTTTACAGAGCTAAGAGATAATCCTTCTGATATTAATGCTATTGTTGCTAGACGACGGAAGGAATTTACTGGGGAGTTCTTCTGCCATTTAAATTTCGTTATGAATGCTTATAATGGCCTTGATGAGCGAGATGGTAACTGTCTTAATTCTTAATTTTTTACTCATAAGAGTGCACTTTACTGCTTAAGTCATATCAAGGGGATCAACCACTCAAACATACTCACTATATGAAAACCTTGTTGAAAAAGATTGGAGTGGAGAGCTTGATTCATTGTTTTTGGAATGACGGAGCATGATTTCTAGTTTCTAATCGTTTGAAATGGAGAAATAAATTCTTCTTTCATAATTAATGACAACATTGGACTACTACTACCACTTATTAGGAGGGCTGATTACTTCCAAACATTATGCAGGAGTAGTCAGGCTTGGTGCTAAGTGCCTCTCTGCAATTCATGCATATGACTGCACACTTGAACAGTTGGATATCGAATCTGCTCAGTCAAAGTTTGATGATATATTGAATTCTTCTTCACTGGATAATGCCTGTGATAAGATCAAAAGCTTAGCTAAGGCTAAAGAACTTGATTCTTCTTTAATTCTTCTCATTAACAGAGCTTGGGCTGCTGCAAAAGACTCCACAACTATCAAGGATCAGGTTGCTCTTGATGAAATAGCAACAAAGTTGTACATCGTTCATTTATGATTTCTTATTACATTATTGGCTGTCTGTGCTATGTGGTACATTGCCACACCTAACCCATTATGAGACATTGTTGCAATCAGCCGGCTACACAATGTAGATCAGTGCCTTTAGTTGATTAGTGCTTTAGTTGAAGTGAGGCAATAGGTAATGAAAAACATAGGATATGATATCTTCTCGTAAGAGAGATTAAATGGCAGTTTCGCCTATTATGGTATTAAGATATTCTAGTCATTTTGTTTAGCAAATTTACATGAAGTGTGATTTTTTTTTATTTTTTTTTAATATTTCCTTTAGTATATTTTTGTTATTTTTAGTTCTATGTGAAGCTTGAATATTTGTAATCATTTAGTTTTTTATAGTCTGTTTTGAAAACATGTATTTTAGAATTATGCAAATTCAGATTGAGTGATGCAACACATGAGCTTCCCTGACCAACATTACCTAAGAAAAGGTTTAGGCAAGATCAAGTGATCCATGCGCCATGGCAAAAGTTAGAGTAGTTGACTTAGTCCCACATATCTCTCTTTTCAATGGCATAACATTTTGTCTCTGCTGTCAGGGTTATTGTTTTAGTACATATACAAAGTTTTGGCATACATCAATGTAATTGTGCACCAGGCCATTACTGTTCATATAATGTGCAAAGTACAATAATTGGTCTGAATCAAGCAATTTCTCGAGGAGATAGGTGCAATCTTAGAACTAAGGATCTTTGTGAAAAAAGACTCGTCAGGGGGAGAGACGTCCCCTGATTTTCGTCTTAAGAAGGTGTCATGATTCGAACGTGGGTCGGACAGGAGTTCATATGCTCCTGGAGCATGTCGCTCTAACCGGTCTCACCAGGAGACTCTTGGCACTAAGGATCTTTGTTACAAACTAATATGCAAAATCACATCATACCAAACTAAAATTTTGAACTCAGGTTAGGTGGGTGCTATTTCCAGTTTCATATTTGGCTTTTAAATCACGAAGGTATCGTATAATACTATAAATCAAATTTGGGATTTGCTATTTGGAATAATTAGATGCTAGTACATAATTTGTGGTTAAAACTTGTAGAGAATGTTTGCTTATATATAGGCATTGGTGTAGGTCAAGGACATAATGTATCATATTTATGTGACCATGAAAGAAAGCCTCAAGATCATCTCACCTCCAGAAATGAAGCTTCTGAAGTATCTCTTGAATATTGAAGACCCCGAGGAGAGATTTGGCGCTCTTGCTTCTGCTTTCTCTCCAGGAGATCAGCGTGAAGCCAAAGATGAAGATGCTCTTTACACGTAAGATTTTATTGAGAAAGCTATTTATGTGATATCATAGTGATTTCGCACCTGCAAAACTGACTTGAGTAGATTGATCTGTGTGGAATCCTTAAAGCAAAGGATATTTCTAATGTTAACATGCTCTACTAAACTATCACCTGCTATACAGGTGGTGAACTGACTTGTCTAATCAGTACACCATCTATTAGAAAATATACATGCCATAGTCAATTTCTAACATATCTGTACATTATTAAGATTGGTGACCTTAACCTGGATTCTAATATCTAAATACTTGTACAACATTATCGTTTATCAGGTTTGTTAATGTGTTGCCACAAAAGTTGGTCCTCCAATTAGTATCATGAGGATTGAAAATGAAGAAGATTTTTTATTTATTTATGAAATGCGAATGAAGTTCTGAAGTTAAACAGATGATAATGCACTGTTCTTGTGGCTTCCCTTTTTTTGTTTGTATGAACAAGCTGCCATTCAAGATGGCCTATCTGCTTATCCAGCAGCAGCAAATAATCCAGCACAATTTGCTACCATTGTTTTTACTCGATGTTGGTGCGTTTGATTTACAAAATAAAATATAATAATATACAATGCATGTCATAGTTATGGAATAGCATTGACTCCTTGAACCAATAATTAAGTTTCAAAAAGGCCCAAATCAAATTGAAGCTGTCATTGCAAACTGCTGAGCAAGGCACCACGAGTTGCTTGATAAATTGCCACCATTTTTTTAATCAGATATTTATTTGTTTGAGGTTAGGTTGTTCTTTTCGTGTGATAAGATATTTTGTATTCTTTGTCATTGCATTTTAGGCATCATCTGTTCTTTCTATGCAGAACTCCCAACGAACTCCAGAAATGGATCAAAATGATGTTAGATTCTTACCATCTCAATAAGGAGGAGACAGATTTTATGGATGCCAGAAAGATGAGCGATCCAGTAATCATTCAGAGATTGATTTTGTTGAAAGAGACAGTTGAAGAAGAATACATGAAGCAGTATATACATCCTGAAGAGCAAGAATCCATTGGCGACCAAGAATCAGAAGAGTGAGCCATGTCTTTGGAAGTAATTGATCTGGTGACACCGTTAACTATCCATAGACGAAGTAGATAGCTGATGCCCAGCTGCTTTTTACTACCAAGGATGGACCATAATTTGTATAGTATGCTAGTGGCATTGTGGTGTACATGTACCTTCTGTTAACGCGCAGATTTATTTATATTGTCAGTTATGTCTTGTCACTACTGTTTACTAGGCGACGCGTATCTGCAAGTAGGCCATTGCTATTTTTGACTCGGCAGAAAGAGAGCAAGGTTCCAATAATCTTGATAGACGATAGCACTGTTTGGATACTCTAACAGTGCTAGAAGTTAGAGTTAGTTTCTAGCTTATGACTAACTCTGAATTAACTCTAATTTTTTAGGTGTTTAGATGTAAGAGTTAGATTGATAATAAAGGTGCTGATGTAATCATTTGTCTCCTTTGAGGAAGAGAAAAAAGTAACTTTTCAGTGAACCCTACTCAAATTAGCTCCAATTAACACTTTTTGGGTGGGATAATTTTTTTAGATAAGTTAGATGTAACTAGCTCAAACTAATCTTTTTTATTTAAAAATTTTAAAATTAATTATATCCAAACTAACTTTAACCCATGGATTCAATAAAAACCGATGTTGCATGTCATCCAAGGTTGCTGATGCATAGTATTCCAAGCTGGAAACCACGGGCGTATATCCTGGATTGAGAAGCGGCGGGAGTGTCTTCATCTCCCAAAGCATGGTGAGCCTGCAACACATGGCTCCCCATGTGTCATGCTGCATGGACACATAGCATTTACTCGGAAGATCATATACTCCATCAGACCCAACGCCATGGCTACCCGCGCGCCTTTCTTTCTGCCCGTGCCGCCCTGTCTAGAACAGAAAGGCGGCAGTGCCATGGCGTTTCTCTTGCTCCACGCCTTGCTGCTGGCTAGCGCGGCTGCGGCGACAGCCCTGGACAACGCAACGAGCGACGGCAGCAACTCCGGCACGTCCCCAGTCCTGTGCAACGGCGTGGGGTGCAAGCCGCCGGCGCAAGCGCTGCCGATCTACGGCTACCCGCCGCCCGCAGCGCCCTCCCTCCCGTCGGCGCCGCCGACTCCACCGTCCTCCCCAGGCTCGCAAACGCCGTGCCCGCCGGTGGCCGTCGTCTGCTGCGGCGGCGCCACCGGGGGGCAGTACATGCCACAGCAACCGAACAACAACGCCTCTCCGACCGGCGGCTACGTGCCATACTATAACACCTCCGCGTCGCCACCTGCGCTACTTGCTCCGGTTACTGCTGCTTATTACGTGATGGTGACGGTGCTCATGGCAGCTTGTCTCATGTTGCAATGGGTCGTGGTGTAGTAGTTATTGGACTTGATGATAGTGAAGAGAATTCCATTTCTCTCGTGTCAACAACATAAATAGCAACTGGTAGTAGTTATTAAAGGAATACATGTATACGGGGAATCGATAGATCATGTGTAATATTTTACTATTATAATAACTGTCGTGTCGTTTATATATGAGATAATCCTGGCAGCATCCGTTAGAGCAAGTATAATGATGGGTGAAATACCTGCCACATCATTCCTGCAACCGAGCTGGAATGAGAGAGAAGGGAGGAGAGAGAGGACTGCCGGCTCTTGGTAGTCGCTAGTGAATTGTGTGCCCCGAAGTAAAATCGCCTACTTTTAGCTTGCATGCGGGCGCACAAGCTGACGTTTTAATTCTCTAATCAATGGCTGATGCATGCATGGAGTATTAGATACCTAAATAAGCTGGCTAATTATCAACCTTTCAGCCAATTTTATTATTTGATTCATCTGAGCTGAAAATTTTTGATGACATGACACTGCCTATTTCGCTAGTTGCTGACGACGTTATTAACCTTGTTCTTATAATAACTGATGAGTGGTAATTAGGTTGCGTGTCGCCGTCCCTATGAAACATGAGAAAAAAAACACTGACATCTCTCGACACGTGGCATATATGTCACAGTCGATCCATCTGTCACTTTCGATGTTGACAGAAAAGAAGAATCCCCCGTGTGTCCCAGCCCAACGATCAGCCATGCCGGCCGCAATTTAGTCGTTGGCGAACCCACACTATCAAGGCTCAAATCACGATTTTAAAGACTCGATCTGATTGTTTGCTGGCGTCGAGCTTGTAAATCACGTGCACGTGAGATCGTTCACCAGTAGCAAGAAAGCTCGATTCCTGTTGAGAGCGCATCGATCTGCACGGGATTCAACGGGGAGCCCGTTCCTCGCAATGTAAGCACTTTAGAGTATTTTCAAAAGAATCCTATAAATTTCCTCTAAATTAAATAATTGGTGTTTAACGAAAACTACATCTTCAGCAATACCCAAAACCACTTCTAATTTTTAGTTCCCTTTAAACTCACCTGTAGCTACAAACCAGCAGAAAATTAGGCTCTTCAATCGTTCTCCTCCCATGTCCGCGTGATATTTGGCGCCGGATTTACCCGTAGGCCCCACCAGTTCCCGCCGCTTCCCCTTCTGTCTCTCCCGCCAAAATCCTCCCTGCAGCCGTCTCCCCTGCATTCCGCCATCCACCGCCGCACAATCCGTGGGTAAGGCCTGCCGCCAGCCGCCAACCCGTACCTATCCTCTTCTTTGCCATCGGCCCGACAAATCCCGCCATCCACCGCCGCCGCACATTTGTGCCGTGCCGTTTGCCACTCGAGTATTGCCGCCAACCACTACCAAATATCGCATCTCCATCAGCCGTCCAGGCCGCAGGTTCTTCTTCGACAAGTGAAGCCCCCGCCTTGGTCCACACGCATGGCCGCAGGTCCGTATCCAGCAACTCTCCTATAAGGGCTTCCCCCTCCCTTTAAGATACACTTAATTACGATTACCTGATGGCCGATACAAGAGAAATTGGTAGGGATTAGTTAGGGATAATGCTACTGCATTTACAACTGTCCTGTTGCAATGGTTCAGGTGATGGCATACCGAATTCAGTTCACGCCAAATGTTATAGTTTCACTTACATTTGAGTAGGAATATCGCGTTCTGTGATTCGAGATTGAATTATATTTTACTTAGGTAACTCCGTTCTAATGAGGAGCCATGTTTATTTTTTTTTTTTTGAAAGGAATGAGGAGCCATGTTCGATGACAGAAAGCATAGCAATTGTAAGGGAGCTAGGGAAATATCCTAGAGAAATTCCCAAAAAGATTTCTCCCGTTACAAGTAAGTAGGGGTGTTTTTTTTATAGGCCCATACTTAGTCCATATGCAAATAACCATTTTGTACTTAATTACCTACTATATTCTTCGAATATTCTGTATAAAATGGTCATAAAGGATAAATCAGCCATTTGAGCACTCCTGGTACCCTTCCTCGCTCCGCATGCCACAACACGTGCTGGTGCCACGTGTTGCCCTCTTCGTGCAAAACAGGTTCTTGATCTTGCCTCACGCGCTGTCCTTCGAAGGATGATGGCTTCATCCTTCGAGGGTGCGGAGGTACCACTCAAAGGGTCTTGGTTTTATCGTGTACCTCAAAGTTATGATTAATAATGAATAATAAATAAAAAGGATAACATTGTGTTGACTTTGAATTTTATTCGTAGCCCAACTTTGATGAACCCTCGAAGGGTGGCTTGCGAAGTGATCCCCCTAACAGTAGCCCCTCTAGGGGTGGATCTCTTACCAAAACGCCACCCTTCGATCATCAAAGTTGGGCTTTTCGAGCGAAGCTACCAGGGCTTCTGCCTATAAAAGGAGAATAACTGCGATGGAAAATTATTATTTTTACTAGTTACTTGCACGTTGAGCTTCCACGATGCCTGCGATTATGACTAGGGTTCGAACAGTAATTGTTTCAGAAAGCGAGTCGTCTTCTGGGAGCTCACCCGGCTCTCTCGAAGGTAACACTTGGCTATCTTAGGTGTCGTGGCTCTTTGTCTTCCACTTTAAATTTTGTGTTACTGTGGCTTTGACTCCCGAGGCTCCGCAGTAAATGCTTGTCCGTTTTTATCCGACTATATAAGCGGGGGGTGGGGGGGGGGGTAAAGGTCTACGAATCTTCTGTTGCAATTTTCTTTTTAGTACTCTAGCTTCCCCTAGCTTTGTGCGCTCACGCTGCTGTTTGGTGTCTTTTGCTTTTGAAGCTGCATTCGAGCTAACTCGGTATGCGTGGATCCTTGCTTCGAAGTGTTCTTGGCAAGTTGGGGCTAGCTTCCAGTTTCCTACGGAGCTCACATTTTGTGTTTAATTGCAGGATCTGAAGATATGACTCAAGTTATGCAAACTGCTCGCCCTGACGAGGTTGCCGCTGAGGAAAATCTGCCTTCGACGGCTGTCGACGTCGCTGCAAGTGAGGGCGACTCCAAGGCGGAATTTGCTAGGAGCTTGGAGGATAACCTTACTGTTGCTCCCGAAGGGCTGAGTCATGATCATGGTCGGGAACCATCGAAAGAGGTTGAAGATAATGAAGAAGAGGACGATGGAGATGAGGAGGAGGATGCTGATGAGGAGGACGATGAGGAAGGGGGTGGTGACAGGGATTTCGCTCTCCGAGGTGTTGGGAGGGTAGCCACCAACACCCAAGGGCAAGGTTCGAGCCACAGGGTTCGGAGCTCTGGTCCGGTGGATGAGGACCTAGAGGACGTGGATGCAGATATCAGCGATCTACTGCTCGCTGATGATTTTGGCCTGCCGAAGGGCCGAAAGGGGAAGGGAAAAGACCACGAAGGATTCAGACCTTAGACATCCATTTTTGGGCGCTCTCGCCTCGATGCCCCCAAGCTACACATGCTTGCCGAGTTAGGGTGTTTTAACTCTGGAGGAACCCGACTGGCTAGTCAAGAGGTTACCCCGTGCCCAGCTCAAGATGAGGCCGTGGTTTTTGAAGACCACTTCCCTACTGGCCTTCGCTTTCTCTGCTCAACCTTCGTGAAGGACGTATTGAGCAGGTTCAACATGCAGCTGCATCACATCAGCCCTAGCGGGATGGCTATGCTAAGCAAATTCGCCTGGGGCGTGCTGAGATATCAGGGCCAGCCTGATATCGAAGTATTCTACAAATACTACTGCGCTCACTATTAGCTGAAGACTATCAAGATTGATGGCGTGGTGCATGAGGCTGACTTTGGTTGCGTAACCTTCATGCCCCGCTTCAAGCGCGATAATCAATTTGTTAAGTGCAGTCAAAACCACTGGAGTCACAACTATGGTTTCGCTGCCTAAGCTGTATCCGCACACTAGCAGTATTGCGAGGCTTTAGGTTATGTTGGTGCTGAGTCCATGTCATTGACCGACGGGGCTGCAATCACCGAAGCTGTTTTCTTTGGGTGGCTATAGTCTGAGTTCGAATCTCTCCTGGGGTGATGGACAAGCGCAGCAACTTCGGCGCGCTGCATACTACGGAGGCCGCTTTTGGGCTGCTGGAACGTGAAGGCTACGACCACTTCCATGCTCTAGGAAGGCGCAACTTTCCGATTGGGGCGGATGCTCGGGACGGCTTGTCACCGGAGGCCATCGCCGCGGCTAAGCGCGTTGCAATGAAATTCTAGCGTGATCACGGCCGCAAAGCCACTCGACAGGCTGCCATTGAGAAACTGGCTCAGGTTATACTTTTGTTTGTGCATTGTATTTTCATTTATTTGCACGACATTCGAAGTTGAAAATGATTGTGCTTGTGCAGATGCGTGGCTCTTCGAGGAGAGGTGACGGCCAGGCTGAAGATCCTTCGAGGGGCCAAGGCACTTTGAGGAACGCCGCCGAGAAGGCTGGAACTTCGGAGGGTGGATCAAAGGCCGCGCCGAGCGAGGTTTAGGATTATCTGTAGTTGTTGTGTTGATGTAATGTACTTTTTGGGAGGTCCTGAGGGAAATTTTGTAACTATAATTTTGATATGCCTACTTCACCCTGCGCAGGTGTCCTTCATGTCGCCTGCGCGGGAGTCTGAAGAGGATGCTTCTATTGGATCTTCCGCGTTGCGCATGTTGGACTTGATGAGCGAAGGGTCCCAATCTTTAATGGATGATGCTTCCGTACCGACGCCTGCTTCGAGTAGTTCTGAGGCTAGTTTGAGTGGCTTCGAAGCGTTAGATGTTGCGGCGGAGGCTAAAAGATTTGAGTACCCCGAGCGCGCATCTTCGTCCAAAGCGCGCTTGGTGACTTTGGACGCCGATGTGGTTTGTGTGGGGTATTATTCCCACTTGTTCATCGTGGCGCTTCATCTAGTGCGTCATCCACACTTGGCCACCAGGGTAGGGGTAGATCCCGTGGTGGGGGAGTCTCCGTAGACAGACTGTGCAGGGAGCGAGGACCGGGGTCTCCGCATCCGAAGCAAAGCAAGAAAACCTTGAGCACCGAAGGTTCCGGCGCCACGATTCCGCGGCCGTCCCGTCCGTGGCTTGCTGTGGCGAAGCGATGGATTAGCTCCGTGCTGAATTCGCCGACGAAGATTGCTAAATCCTTTTCGCAAGCGCCGGTTCCAACTTGTGGCGATACCCAAGATTCGGGTGTCCTTGGTTCCGGGGGCTCGAGACCTAATCCTTGCTCCCCTCCGCCTGGTTACACCGCTGATGAATGGTCGGTTATGCTTCCCCAGTTGTTAGCCTCTGGGGTTGTTATAAAAGAAGAACCCATTGATTATGATTTCTGATGTAAACATTCATTAGCTGCAATTGTAATAAATTATGTCTTGCCATGTTTGTGTTGCTATGATTTGCTTAGCGCTGACATCGAATTTTGAAAAACACCACCCTCTCCCTCGAATTGCTAAAGGCGAGGTATTCTAGGACGAACCCTTTGACGGGATTTGGGCTGCAACAAGCTCCTTAGCGTTTTTTGCTAAGTTTTTTGAAAAACGCCACCCTCCCACTCGAAGTGCTAGGGGCGAGGTGTTTTAGGGCGAACCCTTTGATGGGTTTGGGCTGCAACAAGCCCCTTAGCATTTTTTTCGCTAATTTTTTTAAAAAACGCCACCCTCCCCCCTCGAAGTTCTAGGGGCGAGGTGTTTTAGGGCGAACCCTTTGACGGGTTTGGGTTGCAACGAGCCCCTTAGCATTTTTTCGCTAAGTTTTTTGAAAAACGCCACCCTCCACTCGAAGTGCTAGGGGCGAGGCGTTTTAAGGCGAACCCTTTGACGGGTTTAGGCCGCAACGAGCCCGTTAGCATTTTTTCGCTAAGTTTTTGGAAAAACGCCACCCGCCCCCTCGAAGTGCTAGGGGTGAGGCATTTTAGGGCGAACCCTTTGACGGGTTTGGGCTGCAACGAGCCCCTTAGTATTTTTTTTCGCAAATTTTTTTGAAAAATGCCACACTCCCCCTCGAAGTGCTGGGGGCGAGGTGTTTTAGGACGAACCCTTTGACGGGTTTGGGCTGCAACGAGCCCCTTAGTATTTTTTTGCTAAGTTTTTTGAAAAACGCCACCCTCCCCCTCGAAGTGCTAGGGGCGAGGTGTTTTAGGGCGAACCCTTTGACAGGTTTGGGCTGGAAGAGCCCCTTAGCATTTTTTTGCTAAATTTTTTGAAAAATGCCACCCTCCCCCTCGAAGTGCTAGGGGCGAGGTGTTTTAGGGCAAACCCTTTGACGGGTTTGGGCTGCAACGAGCCCTTTAGCATTTTTTCGCTAAGTTTTTTGAAAAAACGCCACCCTCCCCCTCGAAGTGCTAGGGGCGAGGCGTTTTAAGGCGAACCCTTTGATGGGTTTGGGCTGCAACGAGCCCCTTAGCATTTTTTCCTTATGTTTTTTGAAAAACGCCACCCTCCCCTCGAAGTGCTAGGGGCGAGGCGTTTTAAGGCGAACCCTTTGACGGGTTTAGGCTGCAACAAGCCCCTTAGCATTTTTTCGCTAAGTTTTTTGAAAAATGCCACCCTCCCCCCTCGAAGTGCTAGGGTCGAGGTGTTTTAGGGCCAACCCTTTGACGGATTTGGGCTGCAACGAGCCCCTTAGCATTTTTTCGCTAAGTTAGCTGGCTGCACGAGTTTTAGCTCTTCGGGCTTGACTAGTGCAGCAGCTATGGCTTGAGAGCTTTTTGCTCTTTGTTGAATGTTTCAATCTCCGTGATGAGAGTTGTTTCGATGTGTTCTGCTGAGCGAGGCTTTCTGCTTTTGGGAAGACAGCTTTATAGATTTAGCTGGGGTTCACATCGGATCCGCCTCGTTAAAAACCTCACCCCTGCGAAGGGTTCCCCTTGTGAGGAAAAGAGTCCGGTCCTTTACATAATTGCCTAAAAAAGAAAATCTACCAACTAAGCTCAAGTTAGCACTTATAGTTTCGTGCTATGCTTGGCTTTTTACATGCTTCGAGTGGTGCTTTTTCTTATACGTAAAACCTTCAAAGGTTGTTTGCGGTCCAAGAATGCGGCAACTCTTCTCCTTGCGAAGTCTGGAGCCTGTACGCTCTGGGCCTGTTTGATTTTGCCACAATGTATGGACCCTTCCATTTTGGTTCTAACTTGCCTTTGCTTTCTGTTCTAGGGCTTCGGAGCAGAACTAGGTCTCCTACGGCGTAGGCTCGGGGTGCGACTTTTTGATCCCTCCACTGGCGTGTTTCTGATTGATACTTTTCAAGGTTGACAACTGCGTCCAGTCTATCGACTTCCATTAGATCCTTCGATTCCTCCTCTGCCGGCTGTGTTGATTTTACATTGAAGGTTCTGGGGCTTTGGTGCAAAATCTCCTCGGGCGTGACTGCCTCTTCCCCGTAAAGTAACCTGAAGGGCGAGTATTTGGTTGCCCTATTTTCGGTCGTGTTGTGCGACCATATGACCCTTGGCAGTTCTTCTGCCCATTTTCCTTTCTTGTCATCGAGGAGTATCTTTTTGATTGCCTTGAATATAAGGTTGTTTGCTCTTTCGACGGCTCCGTTTGACTGGGGGTGATATACTGACGTGAAGTCGACTTTGGTTTCGATGGAGTGATAGAACTCCTTGAACATATCGTTCTCGAATTGTTTTCTGTTGTCGACTGTTATGTCTCTTGGCACTCCGAAGCGGTAGACGACATTTTGCCAAAAGAACTTTCTGATTGTTGCTGCCGAGATGTTTTGTGATTGGTTTTGCTTCGATCCACTTGGTGAAATATTCTAGCGCTACAACTGCCCACCTGTAATTCCTCGGTGCTGTGGGTAGGGGTCCAACGATATCGATTCCCCAGCGTTGGAGTGGCCATGATGGGGCTATGAGTTGCGTTGGCTGCGAGGGTGCTGACAGCCTATTTGAGATTTTTTGACATACTTTGCATCTGGTTACTATTTCTGCAGCATCCTTGACCATAGATGGCCAAAAGAAACCCTGCCTAACTGCCTTTGCAGCTAATGGCCGAGGTCCGATATGCGCTCCGTAGATTCCTTCGTGTATCTCACTAAGTAGCTGGGTACCCTCCATTCTGCTTACACACTTGAGTAGTGGAGCACAAATTCCTGACTTGTACAGCTGACCCTTGATGACTCTGTAGTTCCTGGCCCTTTACTGCATTCTTTTCCCCTCTGACTTGGTGTCTGGCTCGTAAAAACCCTTGAGGTACGCAATGATTTAAGTTCTCCAGTCTTCACTGATTACTGCATGTATTTGCTTGGGGTCCTGGAGGACTGTTTTGATCGAAAGTTATGTGATTGTTTGAAAGAACACGTCTTGTGGTATTGCCTCTTGTCTTGCTGCCAACTTGGCGAGTTCGTCTGCCTCTGTGTTGAACTTTCTCTCGATATACTGTATATTAAAGCCTTTGAAGTAATTTTTCATACTTCGGATGGTGTTATGGTATTTCTCAAGCAATGGGTCCCTAGTTGTGAATTCTTTGTCGTGTTGACTGGCAACGATCTTGGAATCTGTTCTAATTCTACACCTCTGAACTCGGAGTGCTCTCAGTTTCTTGAACCCCAGCAGTACTGCCTCATACTTTGCTATGTTATTGGTGCACTTATCCGTTTCTTTACTGAACTCGAGCCTTGCAGCGTATTTCATTTTCATGCCCGTGGGCGAGGTGACTACTGCTGCTATTCCTGCCCCGGCCAGTCCCCATGCTCCGTCGCAGTGCACTGTCCACTCTGGCTTAGACCATGCTTGATTTTTTACGTGCTGTGGAGCTGTCCGATCTGCTATGAAGTCAGCATGTACCTGGGACTTGATGGCATTGCGTTTCTCGAAGTCTACTACATGCTCTGAGAGTTCCATGGCCCATTTGCCGATTGTCCCCGAAGATTCTCGGTTGCCAAATATTTCATTAAGTGGTTGGCTGGTGAGCACTTTGATGTGATGAGCCTCAAAATAATGCCACAACTTTCTAGAAGCCATGACTACCACGTATGCAATTTTTTCCATCTCAGAATACAGCCTCTTGCAGACAGACAGTGCCTCGCTGACATAGTATACCGGTAGTTGCACCAAGAGTTCCTTCGGCTCCCCTTTAACCGTTTTGACTATCTTCTTTTCCTGTACGAGGACTGCACTGACCGTCGAGTGCGACACAACAACATATAGCAACAGCACAGCCCTGAGCTCTGGGTTGGTGAGCTTTGATTGCTTCTTAAGGTAGTTTTTTAACTCTGTGAAGGCTCTTTGCTGCTCTAGACCCCATTCGAAGGGTTGGGCCCCTCGGAGTGTTTGGAAGAAGGGCAAGCTTCTCTCGGCTGATCTGGATATGAACCGGTTTAGTGCGGCCATTCTGCCTGTGAGTTTCTGCATAACTTTTTGGCACTGGGGTTCTTGCATTTGGATGATTGCTTTGATTTTGTCTGGGTTGGCTTCGATGCCTTTGGCTGACACCAGGTAGCCGAGTACTCTTCCTTTTCGGATGCCAAAGACACACTTCTCTAGATTCAGTTTTAACCTTGTTGCTCGAAGGTTTGCGAATGTTTCTACGAGGTTTGAGATATGGTAGCCTTTTACTTTACTTGCTACTATGATATTGTCCACATAAGCGTGTACACTTTTTCCAAACAGTGACTCAAAGGCTTTCTGAGTCATGCGGCAAAATGTAGGGCCGACATTTTTCAATCCCTCGGGCATTCTTATGAAATAGTAAGTTCCAAAGGGTGTGATGAAACTTGTTTTTTCCTCATCCTCCCTCCTTAGCCATATCTGATGATAGCCGGAGAAGCAATCGAGCAGTGACAACAACTCGCTCCTAGCTGCTGTGTCCATGATTTTGTCAATTTAGGGCAATGGGAAATCATCTTTGGGGCAAGCTTTCTTGAGATTTGTGAAGTCTATGCACATTTTCCACTTCCTATTCTTTTTCTTCACCATTACGCAGTTTGCCAGCCAAGACGAATATTTGACTTCGCGGATAACGGAAGCATCGAGGAGCCGTTGGACTTCCGCTCTGATAGCTTCTGTTTTTTCATCGGACATCTTTTGAAGCCTTTGTTTCTTTGGCTTGATCTTTGTGTCGACTTCTAGCTTGTGCTCTATGATGCTTCTGTCCACGCCTTCAAGGTCTGCTGAGGACCAGGCGAATACATCTTTGTTCTTACGGAGGAATGCTAGCAGTTTTTTCTCTTCTTCAGAGTCTAAACCAGAGCCTACAGTGACGAACTGGCCAAGGACTTGCTCGTCAAGGAGTACTTTTTTGGTTTCTTCGTCTGGCTGCACTGCGACCTTCTCTCTGTCGAGACATCGTGTCTCTTCTCTTGCATTCGCTTTATGCTGCTCATGAGCTTTTTGAGCTCTCTCTTCATCCTCTAGCTGCTCTTGGCTAAAAATGTGTATGCTGTTGCAGTTCCTTTTCCCTGGTGCATTACCTTTTTCTATGTCTCTTGCCATTAGCTGATCTCCTTTGACTGTGATAATCCCTCCGGCTACTGGGATCTTCATACATAGATATGCACTATGGATGACGGCTTCAAAGGTGTTAATTGTGCCCCGGCCAAATATAACATTAAATGGGTGGCAAAGATCCACCACATCGAATGTTACATACTCTGTTCGAGGGTTTTGAGTGTTGTCGAACGATACCGGTAGGGAGATTGTGCCCATGAGAGTGATTCTTTTTCCATCAAAGCCAATGAGTGGTATATTTGACGGCTGCAGAGAACCTTTGCTGAGGCCTATTTGCTCAAAGGTGTTTATGAACAGGATGTCTTCCTGGCTGCCGTTATCTACAAGGACTTTGCTGACCATCCAAGTATGGATGTGGGCTTCGATTACGAATGCATCGACGTGCGGGTAAGCTTTGAGGCTGAGATCTGACTCGGTGAATGTGATGGAAATATCAGACCACTTTGACTTGATAACAGTTCCTTCTGTGAAAATGTTGTTTACCATTCGAAAGTGATCTCTTCTTCTTTTGTTTTCAAAGTCTGAAGATGACCCTTCGCATATCATTCCAATGTAACATTGTACTGGGAAGGTTGTGGCTTGGTTTGGGGTAGGTTCTGGTTTAGGCTGTGGTAGGTATTGAGGCTCTTGCTTTTGCCTTTGCTGGTCTTGGTTGGTTGATGGTTGCTAGATTTGTTGTCTGGGTTGGGTGTACTGGCTGGGTGGTTGTGTGGGGTGAGTTGGATGAAAATATGGGGATGGTGTGTAAAGTTGATGATGAGTGTCTGGGTAGTGATAGTTGGGCTGAGCAGGCTGTGGATATGGTTGCTGGGGCCATGGGTTGGGCGATGTATAATTGATGGCTTTGGGTAAGGACGAAGCCTTTTTTTCTACTTTGATTCTTTCTTGGATTTCTTTCGCTTTGAGGCATGTGGAAGTTTTGTGCCCCTTGTCCTCTCCGCAGTAAAAACAGTACAACTTTCTGGCCGGCCGAGTCTGGACTGGAGAGCCTCGGCCTTTGCCCCGCCCTCGTTGGCCGCTTCCTCTGAAATCATTGCTCTGGATGCCTCTGCCCATAGTGTCTTCTTTTTCTTCCTCGATGTGACCAATGAACGAAGGGTAGGGTTCGGTGGGTTGCTTGGTTTTTCTGTACTGCCTTTCTTGATAGCCACCTTCGCTGTGTGACTGGTTGTGGCTCTTACTTTGACTTTGCTTGCGTCTCTTGTAATCCACATCCGATCTACTGTACTCTTCGAACTTCGTGCATAACATTTGCATGGTGTGCAGGGGTATCCACGCGCAGTATGAAGACATCTGGCATGCTCGCATGCCTCTGAGTACAGAGTTTATTGCCGCCTCATCCGTGACGCTCAGGGCCTGGGCTCGAAGCGTGAGGAATCTTCTGTAGTACTCATGTAATTGCTCATTCTCCTGCTGGGCGATATTCCACAGCTCGTGCGATGGTTCCATAATGGTGTGGAACCCTCGAAATCTTGCGACCACCTTATCCCTGATGTTTTCCTAGTTGTACAGAGACCCGGGAGGCAGGTTGAAGTACCAATTGAGGGTGGACTCTTCGAGGGCACAAACGAATACCTTTGCCAGTGTTACCTCGTCTCCTCCTGCTGATATGATTGCTGCTTCGTAGCTCATGAGGAATTGCCTTGATTCAGAATTTCCCCCTGAATTTGGCTAGCGGTATCATTTTGAACTGCGACGGGTATTGAGCTCTTGGCAACCCTTCGGAGAGAGGTGAGTCTTTGTCGATTATGCCCGTTGTGCTTGATCTTTGAATTGGCAGCACCTCTGCGGCTATTGGCTGATGGCTTGGTGTGAGTGATACTTCTTGCTCGAGGTACGGGTGGGCTTTGGTCATTGGGTTTGATTCCTGGCGACTTGCCCTGCCAATGGTTCTCTGGAGTTCTTTGACTTCTTTTGCCAATTACAGATTTTTGAGTCTGAGCTGGGCTATGTACTCTTTCTCTTGTAGTGCTTTCTCTCTCTCTGACAGCGCTTTGCTTCTTAGCTCTTGTTCTTGCAACAGCTGTTGCTTGAGTTGCTCAAGGTGCTCGGCTCTTTGGGCTAACAGTTCCATCTCTTGTGCTGCTGTCATCGAGGTTGGGGTGCTGCTTCCCGGAGGGTTCAAGCTCGACGGTTGTTCAGGACGTTATACTGGGTCTTTTTGGCCGCCCGCTGCTTCTGCTTGAAGCGAAGGTTGCACTTCGGGGGTGTTCTCTTTTGTTACTTGCGATGAAGACTAGTCGTCAGCCAATTGGGGGTCTCCTAGAACACTGCTTCGTGAGGGCGGTGTGCCGCTCGAAGACATTGGTCCATGGAGTTGAGTCATCGTGAGCTTGTGTACGAGCTCACACGATGGTGGGCACCACTGTTGGTGTCACTGAGCGCAAGCTTCGATAACACAAACAGAAAGAGTGAACATAAGAAGAAATTGCCAAGGATACGAAACGGAACAAAGGGGCTCTTCTCATGTATTCTTACAAAGATTCCTCCTGTTACAAGTAAGTAGAGGTGTTCTTTTTATAGGCCCGTACTTAGGCCATATGCAAATGACCATTTTGTCAATTACCTACTATATTCTTCGAATATTCTGTACAAAATAGTCATAAAGGATAAATCAGTCATTTGAGCACTCCTGGCACCCTTCCTCGCTCCGCACGCTACAACACGTGCTGGTGCCATGTGTTGCCCTCTTCACGCCAAACAGGTTCTTGATCTTGCCCCGCGCGCTGTCCTTCGAAGGATGACGACTTCATCCTCCGAGGGTGCGGAGGTACCGCTCGAAGAGTCTTGATTTTACCATGACCTCTGATGAACACCTGCATAATAAATAAAAAAGGTAACATTATGTTGACTTTGACTTTTATTCACAGCCCGACTTTGATAAACTCTCGAATGGTGGCTTGCGAAGTGATCCCCCCAACACTTGTAAAGGCTTGGTTGAATATAGGTACTGATCCAATTCAATGCACAAATCAGAAGCAGTTTGTTTAATGGACAAGAGTCTATGATTTCTTCCATACGGAGAAGGAAATCGCATTAGATCGTAGCCAAAACTCTCTTATGCATCATTGGGCATCGATTCAAGAGTGTGTGAATACGTTTTGTGGATGTGTTTCCCAGATTGAGGGTAGAAATCAAAGTGGACAGACCTTTGAAAACAAGGTATGCTATATTCAGATTGCCTTTATTTTTTTATGACTATGCATGCCTAAAACTAACTGTGGTCTAAATGAACTTGTGTAGCTTATGATGCATAATAACTGCTCATAATCTGCGCTGAGGTTAAAAAGAAATTGTCGTCATCATCAGATGAAGATGACTCTAGTTCTTGTTTCAACAGGGATTGAGGACGGTCCATGTTCAACTATGGAATACGCTTGTATGCAATGGCCGGGAAAAATTGCTAACTGTAAAGCAAATAACCGCAAGAATTGCTAACGATTATTCAATTCACTCAACGTCCTGCAATGTGAGATATAGTTGATTACGCATTAATGATTAAAAACTCAAAGCTGAATGAATACAATACAAAGGAGGTTGTGGTCGTACGTGGGCAACAATTGACGTTTGGCACCATAGAGAAATTTGATTGTTCGGTGGTGGCCGTTAAAAGAGTTCTGACCTCCCAGCTAGATCGGCAACACGAGTGCGCCGCCAGGACCATGCGATGTCGTGAGGCGGCTCAAGACAAGCTGGACTGCGCTCCATGGTGTTGGTGTTGCATGGTGACGTTTTTGCGTCAGATCCTGAATTCCTGACCAGGCACGCGGTGGCGTTTTCGGCGGCGCTGATAGAGTATGCAGCAGATGATTACTGGCCCTACTGCTGACTTGGTCCGATTTAAAAGTCTTAGGATCAATTTTTAGGGGAATTGTTAGAGGAACCGAAAAAAATAGCTCTGAAAGTTTTTGATTTATCCCTAAAAGATGGTTTTGAGGGTATTTTTTGGAAGCTTTTGGAGTTGCTCTTAATCTTGTTCATATAGTATAAATTGGTTCCTACGCTTAGTGGGCTTCATCCAGTTTTTTGGACAGGACTAGTAGGCGCGTTTTTGAGCCGTACGTGTTGTTTTTGGCACTCCACGACGGAGGTATTTCCTATATGTAGATCATCGACCGACACGAGGTACCACGCTGATTGGAGCGTGTGGCTGGGTGGGCGACGACGGCTAAAGGTGGACGAGGGGCGGCGAGCATGCTAGAGTTAGGGTTTTTCGGTTGCTGGGGTCTTCTCTCTCTCCCGTTGAACATAGAAGGGGGGTTCGGGGGGCGGATCAGTTAGTGTGGGCGGCAATATGGCGGTGAGCAGGGTCGGTAGTGGGGGCATCGTGGTCAGATCAGTTAGTGTGGCGGCAATCCGGTGACAACGGCGACGAGGTGTGCGACACCGGCGGGTGCAGGCGACGCGACGAGGCGGCATGGAGCCGCCGACCACCAGTGGTAGAGGTCGTGCGGCGGGCGACATCGGTCGTCCGGGATGTCACCGGAGTCGTGGCGAGCGGCTGTGTGATGGGACGGGGGCAGCGAGGAGCGCTGAAGAAGAAGGAGGTGGCGGCCTGTAGGTGGGCTAACGTCCTACACTCATTAATGAGCCAACTGGGCCGATCTACCCACTAGCTCCTCTCAGTCGCTTGAAGCATAGGAGGGAGGGACGGATCTAAAGTAGGAGCATGGGGGGACAGCTGTCCCCCCAAAATATTTGTAAAAAAAATTATTATATGTACCCTCTAATATTATATATACATTAATTACCTTGTTAAATATGTGCTTCAGCCCGAGTTTACATGGTATAGCAAAGAAAAGGACGAAGCCCATGTACTGCAGCCCACTATGGCTTGTCTGATACACGTCAGAGATGACTTTCAATTTTCATAATCCAGACACAATTAACTTATGGATTGATCACCCAGCGGAAAAAAATTGGTGCGAACGGATCCGCAAAGCTCCAGCGTGCGGACCCTGCTTAGATTGCTGCCACGTGGAGCTCCGGGGAGATCCGACGGAAGCACATGTAGGCTTGGCTCCAGCTGATTACATCGCGGCTCTCAGGCGCATGTCGGCTCGGCGTGAGAGAACCGTTCCTGACGTCGGCTCAGCTCGGTGCGAGAAAAGCAATGAACGCCGCAGAGCATAAGCTCGAGTTCCTTGCACGGTGCCACCGTGGAACTATGGAAAACACTCGCCTTCAGTGCTCGAGGTCAACCAGATTGCGTCGTCAGGCGTCAGCGCTCAAGGACTCCGTTGTCAATATCATGCCTGAACCTGCCATAGCCTAACCTCGCTGATTGTTTCGGGCATCCCACATGAGGCTAAGTTTTGAGAAAATTTTGCCATAGCGCTCATGCCTGAACCGCAAAAAAAATTTCGTGCGGACGGTCTGCAAATCGTTGTTGTGCGGCCCTGGACTGGATGGCTGCCACGTGGAGATGGGACGAGATTGGACGGAAGCAGCAGATAGGCTCGGGGCTTCATCGCTCGCACGCAAGAATCAGCTCGGCTTGGAGCGATATATGATGAGCTAGCGAGCGAGCCTAACAAAGCCAAGGGAAAGAGGAGAAAAAAAAAGCTGCAGCCACTATCCGCATCTGGAGCAGCGCTCCTCCCAACAACGGTGACGACGCCCTACTCCCATCCCATGACGACGGCGACGACGCCCTGCTCCCAACAACGGCGACGGGCGTCCTCCTACTCTTTGTGCCTCCTGGTCGTGGGTGACTAGCGGTTCTACTCGCGTGCTGGCTACCGGTGACAATGGCGGATGCTCACCAGCAACGTATCTTATACTCTGTATAATACACTTAAACAAAGATGGTTGTGAGCCCTGTATATATCTTGATCAACTCCAAGTCACTTGTGTATATACTTAAACAAAGATGGCTGCATGTTCCTCGTGTTGAGCGGCTGCATCGTGTCCGGCGACGATGTGCTCGTCGTTGAGGGATGAAAATAGCAAGGACTGAACTACTGAAGCATGAAGCTGTAACTGTAATAATACAATAAATAAATAATTAAGAATGCGATTCATGCAACATGATGAATGGCGAGGTTAGGCTCCAGCAGGGACGTGATGTTGAGAATGGAAGCCTCAGCGGACAACGCTCCGGCTCCCACTTCATGTGGGCGACTGTTTTCCGTTGCTCCTAGGGCAGCGCCGCCGTCGCACGAGATGAACTAGCCCGTCTGTTGCTTTTCTTTTCCTTTCAACACGTGGGACATAAGCCAAGCCGCCGAGCCAACATCACGTCTGGGTGCCACGATGCCGTCTGCCTGCCGAGTCTATCTGGTCATCCGTTCGATCTCGTCCGGTATCCACGTGACAGAGATCGAGGTCAGGGCCGCACAGTGACCATTTGCGGAACGTCCGCACGAAATTTATTCCCCGGAGGTAGCCGTTCGTGGTGGAAAAAAATTGGGTGCGGACCATCCGCAAAGCGCCAACGTGCGGACCCTGTTTAGATTGCTGCCACGTGGAGCATTAGGGAGATCGAACGGAAGCACATAGACTACTACATCGGGGCTCCAAGACGCATATTGGCACGGCTCGACTTAGATTACAGATGGATAATCGTCTTCGTTCGGCTCAGGACGTGGGAGGCTCACCGCCTAATCAATTCCAGAACCAGTCCATTCATCCCGATCGGGCGGGCACTACTCCCAGCGGCGGCGACAGTGCACTCCTCCTCCGCCCGCGGTCCAAGACTGCAGTCTCCGCCTTCCGTCGTGGGCGACCACGGCTGGCACTTCCTCCTCTCCACGAGTTTTGACGATGCAGGCGTCCTCCTCCAACGGCCGTAGTACACAACGACGGGTGATCGTAGAATTACGGTGTCCCTGTCATTTTTCTCCTACTCCTTGAAGTTCGTTGTATGGTCAGGCCGATGGTGCTGTGTGCGGCACATGATGTTGACAACGGAGGTCTTGAGCGCTATGGCAGGTTCAACTTTGTGCACCCAGATTGGCAGGTCGACTGCTGGACTCCTCACATGACGCCAGTGAGTTTACGGCCAGCGCGCATCAAAAAATTCAGGTACAACTTTGTGCACCCACACGGTTTATTGATCATTCACAGTCATCAATTCCCAATTTAATAATTTTTTATTATTGATTGAATTGCACTTTTTTTTTGTTGAATCGTATAGATCAAAGCATGAAGAGGAATAATCCTATAGCATCTTTGTGGAGCGCTCATGCTCAGAAAGCAAAAAAGGCCTCGTCATCAACAAAATGTAACAAATACTACTAATGGTACAGCAAACTCGTTTGCTTCAATCCAGCAAACTCATTTGCTTCTTATGACAAGGAACAACTTCTTCGACTTGCCGAGTTCTATCCTACAGATTTCTCAAGTGCAAAATTGGTCCAACTTTCTTCATAACTTAATATGTTTATTACTGATATGCGGTGCAACACACGGTTTCGAGAAGTGAATAATCTTAGTGAGCTATCTATAAAACTCGTTGAGACAAATAAGCATAAACACTTCAAACTTATTTATCTGTTGCTCAAATTGGTACTCATCCTTCCTATGGCTACTGCAAGTGTTGAGAGAGTATTTTCAGCCATGAATCTTGTCAAGACCAAGTTACGAAATAAGATGAGAGATCAATACTTGAATGATTATTTGGTCACATTTATTGAGCGAGATTATTTCCGTCGAGTAAGTGATGAAGATATCATCAAACGCTTTCAAGCTATGATCGTGTGAAGAAGCTTTAATTTTCTATTAAATATTCAACAATCAAATAGGTATTATCTTCCTTCTATAATATTTAAACTACTTTATTCATAATTTGTGGATTCATATCATAATTTATCAATTCTATTTTGTGAATTTTTTATATTGTTTGATATTGGGTGAATCATATACTTTTAGTCTGCACTATACCCCCACGATTAAAATCCTAGATCCACCACTGATAGGAGGTCCCCACGATGGATGCAGTGATTGCACGCAAGTAAGGTCCGAGGATCCTGATCTAACGCAAAGTTGTATAGAGAGCTCGATCAGAAGCCTCAAATCCTCTCCAATTATTTTGGCTTCTCTTGTTTCCAAGCGCCGCAATTCTAATCCTAACACTAGAAAAGATAAAGGTCAAACCAGCGGCGATATGGAAGAGTTCGTTGAGCAAACTAGACATGGATCGACCTTCTTACCCTCGAGGCTCATCCGGCGTTCATGCTGGCGCTGCCGACCGGAACATCACCTCCGACTTCTGCATGCAAATGTTCAGGAATCCTGATTCATGGTGATGGAACATGCTACTTCCTTATATGATGTTTATTATATGTTTCAGGTATCCTGCATTTAAACAAGAGCTACCTTGAGAAGTTTTACACTACTATAAAAATGATTTTCAACAACAAAAAGGATATTGCAATTAGTGACGGGGCATCTTATTGCCCGTTACAAAACTGAGTCCGAGGAAAGGGGGTGCACAGCTATCACTCAGTGTTGGAACTTAGTGGCGAACACCTTATCACACACCACCAAGTAGGCGGTGCAGATTAGTGACGGACCATAAACATGACCCATTACTAACATCCACTACCACCTATAAAAGGAGGGGTGCGAGGAGAGCGCAAATCCTATCCGCTCCTCTTCTGTCCTTCCTCGTTTGTTGCCACTTTTGCCTCCCCCCTTCCGCTGCTCCCCTTCCCTCGCTACCATGGCCCTCTCGTGCCACCTCATCGATCGGTTGCACCACATCTGCGCGCAGCGCAACCGCCTACTCTACTGGGTCATGGCGCAGCCCAACAGAGGAGGCCCGCGTGAAGAAGCGGAAGGCCGGCCCGTCACCCTCTGCCGGGTGCCGACCGTCCAGGCACAACGACAACGACAACCTCAGAGGCGCCGATGTCCTTATCATCTCTGCCTCCTCAGATCTGTCCCCCTCCACGACGAATCTGAGGGAGGGGTTGACGGCTGCCATGGCGGCGGCAATGGCCGTAGTCGCCAAGGCCACCACTGACATCGCGAGGAGGACGGTGGCCGCCACGATTACTTGGCCCTCGACGCCATCCACATCGTGTCACAGACGCTCGACGGCCTCCCAGACGACTCTGAGCAGGTGGGGACCACCCTCCTCCTCACCAGGCATGCCGACGCAGGAGATGTACGCGGCGACGACGGCTTATGTTAGGGTTTGGAAGAGGGACCCAACACTTTTTGTTAGTGGCCCCATTTTTTTTTGATGGGTAATGGTATCATATGTTTTTTATGTTGCTAACCATATAATTAGTGTCAGACATATAACCTATCACAAAAAAATATAAAAATCAGTAACGATTATTTATGGCGGATTCTGCGTCCGCCACAATGTTACACTCCATTACTGAAAGTGATTATTATAGTAGTGTTATAAAGTCAACAAACATTATGTTGCCTCTACAATTGCTTTGCTGTCATGAAGTATTTGCAAAAAGAGAACAGTTTGTGGTCGCTGTGGCTTTCTTCAATGGTTTATGTCATCCCTTGTGATGCCTTTCTAAGCGATGAAATCCTAGAGTGCATGTTACAGCTTCTGGATAGCAAAGAACGTCAATTAGTGTATCTCTTTGTCGTTGTTGCTGCTGCTGCATGTATTGAAGAAGAGCCCGAGCTGATAATCAACTGGCTGACTCAAGGGACCCAATTTACGGAATTCGTCCTCGGCCAAAATATTCGGCAGTGTGTGTTGGACCATGCAACGAATGGAGATTGTGAATAGTCTTCTGACACTGTTGTGCTACAACAAAAAAGCACTATAACGACATGGTAGAAAAAACCATAATGGTAGTTTCATTAAGGACCAGCGCTACAGATGAGAATATATTTTTAGTAACCGTCAAAGGAGTCAACCACTTCTAAAAATTAATTTTTAACATGAACGGTCGCTAAAAATATATTCAACTTTTAGCGACGGACAAAATATAGGCCATTGCTAAAAATCTGTTTTTAGTGGCGAACAACAACTTGAACCATGGATCTGTGACTTCCTCTCTCAACCAAACAGAGAGCTACACACCCACTATATGTTTCTCCCTCACAGACAACCAATCAGAGAGTATAAACTTCATGACCATTGGTATTGGATCCTAAAGATATAAATATTTTGGTGATTAATGATAACTATAAAAATCTGGCTAATATCTATATGAATGTTGTGCATGCAGGAATCATCGTGAATGTTGACATATGCTAAGTCACACCATATAAATAGACCTGGACAAGGCGTCATAACTACTTGTTGGTAGAACTCAATAGATGGTTAGTATGGGTAAGTTAAATCCGTAAGCGCACCGACATCTCGTTGTAGCATTTTAATACTGGATTACTCCAGTGGCTGTCATTTATAGTTCTTCCAAGGGAAGGCGGCGGTCAAGGGATAGCATGTTCATAACCATATAACTAATAATATACCAAAGTCATAGATAGGGGTAAGGATAATAAATGATAGTGGGTAGCAACACACAAAACAATCCAATCTAACATTAGTCCAAATTCTAGAACAATCCAATCTAACATTAGTACAAAGTCTAGGTTAAGTGGGTTAGGAAGAGTTAAGTTGGGTCCCTATGTACTTCTATACTCCTATCTATAGGTTAGATACATGCAACATATGCAAGCCTAAGTCCTATGCCAAGCCGAGACAAGGAGGATTAATAAGCACAGCAGGACTGTCACCACCTGCTGGCAATCCTTTACTAGGACACATGGCAAAAGGCAATTAAGTCTTTACCGCCACACCTATTCCTGTTCATGGGGCAACCAAGCACTCAAAGATATTTACCAACCTAAGCACCATGCTTACATTGCTAAATAATACTCTTAATTCCCATGGAACTTTGGCCCTTCGGACCAACAAGTTGAGAGCAAGAATACACTTAACTCTAATATGACAGATCAATGAGTCAACTACTAGAGAATGCATAACTTAGACCCTACGGATCAACAAGTCAAGGGCTAAGACATGCATAACTTCGACCCTACGGATCATCTAGCTAAAGACTATAGCATACATAACATTAACCCTACGGATTAACGAGTTATGGACAAAAACATGTCTAACGACTTTATGCATTGAATGATTGCAAAAGCACATATTAACTAGTATAAGTATGTGAAGCATAAAGCAAACTAGCATGACTAGGCAACAACCATATATAAGGCACATGATTATCACACTAGTATAACTAAATAAAGCATAAGGTGTAAAGAAGATAATTCTATTAATAAAAGGAACAAGTCTTACTAGAGAGGGATAGTGTGGAACTATACCCAAGACTCCAGGACTAGGTCAAGGACCTCAAGACAGCTCTCCCTTATCCTAAACTCCACTAGGACCTAAGGACTAAGTGTAATGCTAGAGAATGGATTTTTCTTGGTGTGTGTTGAAGTGAAGCTCTCCCCTTCTATTAATAGGGGCCATAAGTCCGTACTGAGGAGTAACCGTGTAAGGACTAAAGGCGTACCAAGAGGGGGGGGGGGGTGGAGGGGTGAATCGGTAAGCCGACCATGAATCCGAATACTTCAATTTCACACCACTAAACCCGACAATCGTTGCAACCTAACGAGTCTAGTAGGCCGAAACCCTACACATGCTAGTGTTCATGATGAGAGCAAATGTAGAAGCTAAAATTGTAGAATAGTAAAGAGAGGGTCAAGGAATGCTCATGACTTTTTCTCGAGGTCTCAGAAGGATGGCGCCTTCCCCTACTCCTTGTTGGACCGCTTCCACCGGAGTGCCGGTCCCTCCCGCCACCAAGTGGAGTTCTCGCACACAAGCCCGTGATCACTCCCAGAGTGAAGACACAGTTACGTTACCGCTGCCACCAAGACACAAGCTCGCCTCCTTTGAGAACTTTCCGGGCTCCTCGAGCCGACACAGGCGCTCACTAGCGATGCCCCTTTCACCGGCGTCCCTAAACCGGGTACAAACGTGTGACGACGTTCACAACCCATCACGATAGGCTTGATCACCGACACCTAACTGGTCTAGGTCTTACCATAGACTAAGAGTAACAACCTAGATCACACGCTCAAGGACACCCTAGCCCTAGATGTGCATAGATACTCAAGTTACTCTCTCTAGCACTCTCAAGATATCCAATGTCCTCTCCTAGTGCTTCTGTTTTTTCCTCTTGGCTCTTACCAAATGCTCCAAGGTATTTCACTGGCCAAGAGTGGTCTCCAAGACCCCAGCAACGAAGTTATATAGGATTCTAACCTCCAACTAGCCGTTGCTCCACGAAATCACCTTTTTGGACATACTGACCGGACTGTCCGGTCTCTGCCAGACCAGACCGTTCGGTCTCTCTATAACGGCTCTCCAGAATTGACAACTCTCTGTACTTAGGCAATTTCCATACTAACTGGACCGTCCAGTCAGTAGACCGGACCGTCTGGTCACTTTCTTCTCTCTCCATTCTAGAGAGCACCCATTTTTTGCACCTTCTGTCCCGAGCCACTTCCATACAGACCGGACCATCCGGTCTGCTAACCGTACCGTCCAGTCAGTATGGGCCTTCGCGCTAACAGACTCCTTGCGGACTGCTCTCTGATTTTCTAATGACCGTACAGTCCAGTCTCCACTGATCCCTCTGTGCGATCACTTTGTCCAGAAGCTAAAACTTCTCGTCCTTGCTTGACTTCATTTCCTGGCATCTCCGAACAGCTCCTTGGCTTCTCTACTGTCACCTAGTGCGTGTGATTTCACTGAGCATCCATGCACATCACCGACTAGCATGACCAAAAGAGACATGACCTAGACCCCCTTGATAGTCTGGTTTTTCCTATGGACTCAAGGCCCTAACAACTAGACAAGTGTTCCAAACACTTGCTCCATTGTTTGTCCTTAGCCTTGATCCATCTCCATCAACCCTTGGACTCCATCAAGCTCATCAAGCTCCAAGCTTACGGTCATTGTTATCCATTGCCAAGGCAACCATTATCATCAATAAGATTTGTAGTAGAGTTTAGAAATGACATCTACATAGACAACACTCGTGTAGATATTAGCCCACATTTCCATAGTTATCATCAATCACCAAAACATTTGTACCTCGGGGATCCAATCATCAATGGTCATGAAGCTTACAATCTCCCCCTTTTTGGTGATTGATGGCAACCACTACTTATCATAAAACATCAAGGCTAAAAGAGCTACACTATGATTGAGAGGAACCACAAAAGCATAAGCAAAGAAAATTAACCAAGTGAGATCATGACGAGTCAAACACAAGCGAATGAAAACCATGACTTATCAAAATCCATGAACACCTCAATAAATCCATCAAAATAAGTTCATATGTATCTCTCAAAGCTTGTATACCACATATACTCCTCTAGATACAAGCTACTCTCTCGATCGGTACAGGATCACACTCCCGCTATCTATATGTCTTCTCCCTCTTTGGCAACAAGCGCCAAAAAGAGAAAGAAAACAACTAAGCGCTCGTGGTCGAAGGAGGTGGTGCAGCAACGTCCTCTAAGGGCTCTGCTCTGAGATGCTCCTGTGCTGGATCCTACTGCTCTGCCTGAGCATGTATCACCTGAGCGTCGAGTTGCTCAAAGTACGTGAGATCCACTGGTGACTCAGACCCTTTGTCCTATCCTGCTGGTGAGACTATGGCTGTCTCCTATGCAACTGAAGCCTGAAGAAGAGTGAGATCGGCCACGTCCTCTTGAGTGAAATCTCCACTGACAAGATCCTCTACTACTTGAGGTGTAACGAGCATAGAGTCTATAGCAGAAGAAGGTAGAGCTGAGCTAGTAGCTATGGCTGTCTGTGGGTCTGCTCGAGTGGTGTGCACTATATCTAAGAATAGACTCCTGACTGCACTATACTGAGAACAGACTCCTGACTGGTGGCTGCTGCGAAGTGGAGGGTACTGTCATTTGTGAAGCTGTAGACTGAGCTGGTGGAGTGAACAACGCAGAGGGTGGGAAAGCTGACACGGGGAAGAACTTTGTAATTGGCGAGAAGGGCTGTCCTACTCCCCTTGTCGGTAATGCCCTTGAGTGTGATGACAAGCCGCTGGACTGAGCTGTCATCATAGCAGTGAAAGGGTCTGGCTGTGTCGGGAGCTGCCTGTTGGTCGTATCTACGCACCCACTTATATACCGCAAGAGGACGGTGTATGATTGTCGCACTTTTTCCCTTGAATTGAGTATTCCAAGGTTTATCGAATCCACTGGGACCTTAGGAATTTATTAAACAAAGTTAACAGTAAAAGATCTAGTCAAGGCTACTGTCAAGGTCATGTTGCATGAGGGGGAGACTGGCCAGCGTAAAGGTGCGCCAGACAGTAAATCTATCGTTGCGCCGATCGGCGCGGGGATTGAGCCGATCGGCACGCTAGTGAAAATAAGCCAAGGTTGTTGCGCCGGTCGGCGTGGGAGTTGAGCCGATCGACACGCTGGTGAATCTGTGGTTGCGCCGATCGGCGCAGGAATCGAGCCGATCGGCACACTGGTGAATCTAAGCCAAATTGGAGAGAACTAGGAGAGAAAGAACTCCTTTGTTGTTGATATTGGGGCTTCCATCCACTATTATTTATATATTTCAACATCTTCATCTCTTCAGGGCAATCTTTCTGCACATGACCAAATTCTCCACACTCACTACATGTTGAGCGTGATTCCGCCAGCTTGAGTGTCTCTTCCTTAGGGATATGAAGATTATTGTCTAACCTTCTTTAAATAGCATTGAGGCGATCTATAATCAATTCTTCCTGAGTCTTCTCAATCACACTCTTCGCTACTCCTTTTGAAGGTTTCAAATTCCTTGAGCTTCTCTCACCATCCCACGATTGATTTTCAACTAACAACTTGATCAAATTCTTAGCTTCGGTGGGGGTTTTTGACATGAATGATCCTACAGCCGAGGCGTCCAAACGTTGACGTGACAAAAGATTCAATCCTGTGTAGAACTTCTCAACAACTTCTCCAACCGTCAGACCATGATGAGGGCATGCATCCATATGCTCATTGTATCTTTCTCATGCTTCTCCAATGCTCTCCTCAATATTCTGTATAAATCCAAGAAACTTATTTTTCAAAGCTTGGGTCTTACCGGGGGGGGGGGGAGTATTTGACCAAGAATTCAGCTGCTAATGTGTCCCACACCGTTTTCACTGTGTTTTCCAATCCATTGTACCATTGCTTGGGGCGTCCAACTAGAGAGAAGGGGAACAACCGCACACGCACTTGATCTCCTATCAATCCCGCTGTCTTGAATGTACTGCAAACTTCAAGGAAGTGTTGCAAGTGATGATTGGGATCTTCTAAACCTATGAACGGTTGTTGCACCACTGTTCCAACATATCTCTCCAATTGGTACGGAAGTTGATCTTGAGCTTCTTGGAAATCAATCTTAACAATACTAGTCAATTGTGGCTTGAGACGATTAACCATAGGCACGTCTGCCATCTCCTCTTCTTCTTGCTCTTGAACTGAGTCTTCTATTGTGAATAATACTCTAGGTGTTGCGCGGACTGCTTCTAAATCTCCAGGTGACTTGCTTCTCTTCTCCGCTGTTCTCTTCTTGTGAAAGAGTCTTTCTGGATCCGCGGTTTGCTTGACTTAGGACCATCCATACCTGTTAGTTTCACTTAACAGAATATATGTACTAGAGAGACAAGTAAAGCACAATGACTAAACACTAATACATCAAACAATGTTTAAAAACCTGCTATGGTCCCCGGCAACGGCGCCAGAAAATAGAGCCTTTTGGTCATATCTACGCACCCACTTATATACTGCAAGAGGCCGGTGTACGATTGTAGCACTTTTTCCCTTGAATTGAGTATTCCAAGGTTTATCGAATCCACTGGGACCTTAGGGATGTATTAAACAAAGTTAACAGTAAAAGATCTAGTCAAGGCTAATGTCAAGGTCATGTTGCATGAGTGGGAGAGTAGCCAGCACAAAGGTGCGCCAGACAGTAAATCTGTCGTTGCGCCGATCAGCGCAGGGATTGAGCCGATCGGCACGCTGGTGAAACTAAGCCAAGGTTGTTGCGTCGATTGGCGCGGGAGTTGAGCCGATCGGCACGCTGGTGAATCTGTGGTTGCGCCGATCGGTGTAGGAATCGAGCCGATCGGCACACTGGTGAATCTAAGCCAAAGTGTGATGAGGACATCACCCTTACGGATACACCCAGCACTCCGCCAACCAAAATACAAGTTCATGCACGACAACTGAATTTACGGGTGAGCTTGTTCCTATTGATTCATTTATGTGATTTTGAGAATAGATTGCTACCTAATGAATTAATTGTTGTTAGAAATCATGGAGATGATGATGAGATAGCTGGAGAGGTGATTGGAGACGTGATGGGCCAGCAAGGACGTCCAAGCCAAGGTGGAGGCCCAATCAAAACCGACTTCAAGTCTGTTTCGGAGCCCAGGACCAGTCTGCACTAAAACGGATGTCCAGGACGCATACGGACTCAGATTTGGACGTTCTATATATGCCTGGAAAGATAACGAAAAGCCCTTTCCAACCCAACTGGTCCCATGTCAAAATTCGTCCCGAGCCGTCAGCAATCACCGAAACAATTCAACTTCCAGAATCTGTCCTGGTGCTGCGACACCGTAATCGGTCTTTGGGCCATGTATGGAGTTGAGCCCACTTAGGGCTGCGTCCAGGGGGTCTTGCTCGACCCTAGGGTCCTCATATACAGCCGTCGCCTCTTTATTAGGGTTTGGGTTTTGCTTAGATTATTCTGTTGATAACAGTTTTGCCGTTTGATCGGTTTGTGAGATCCCAACTTGTGAGATTCATCGTATACTTGCAAATTTGGTTGCATTCTTCTTTGTTCTTGCTTGTGTTCTTGATTTGCAGGCAAGGATAAGCCTTCTCGGCGAGGTCAATCGTTCTTGCGGGGTTCAGAACGTGTCGTTCGGAAGCCGGATCGATTTGTGTATCGCCTCCGCCTTAATCAAGATTATCAAAACCTATCGGAAGATCGGGAACCCTTGTCCACATCAAGTGGTAATCAGAGCTTCAGGTACACTGTTAGGTTCGCCGTTATCCTTGTTATTTTGTTCAATCCTAGAGTCCAGAAAATTTCCCTACAAAAATATTTGTTCGTCGTGTTTCCGTTGTCCTACACCCCCCTTGTGCCTTGCAATTTTCAGTTTAGTTTGCTTCTCTGAATTTTAGTCCCTACAAGGTCATTGTGTTGTTGGTCTAGTACTTGTTCTTTGGTCTTGTTTGAGTCGTGTGTGTCCTTGTTCATAGACAATCAAGAAAAAAAAATCAGATTGTTGCACACATTGAGAGAATAGTACTGCTGGAATTATTTGCACTAAATATTTATTTAACATCTAGCCTTCTATTTTTTGTTTTCAAAAGAAACTTAGAGTGTTTTCTGTTGCACGTTGCTCCTTGAGTCAAGAGATTGCTATACGTTGTTGCATATGAGAATTGTCGGTTCAGTTCTACATGTACATCTATTCCTTACGTAAGAGTGCAAAAAAGAAAGTTTAGGTTTTTTCTTTGTGCTATAAAGTTCGCAACTCTTGCTGCAGTTCTATGTCAAAAAAATCATGAAAGAAGTAAAAGGCAAAGAGGTGCTGAAAAAAAAATAAGAAGAAAAAGCCGCACCTATAACAAAAGAAAAAAAACGAATGGAGAAGAGAAAAAAAATTCAGAATTGTTTGCAGCCTTTGTGTCCTTTGTTGAGCCATTTGCTTGCTTGCTTGAACTAGGTCCGAGACAAGTTTAGGCCAGTGACATAGACTAGCTTGGGACTATTGTTCAGTTTTGCAATTTCTGAATTGAAATTTTGCTAATCCTTGCTACTATAAATTACCTACCTAGCTCCACATATATCCTTCTGAATAAGCACAGAACTTTGGACCCTCGCAATCATCGGATCACACTCTCCAAGGTATCCTCTGTTTTGCTACTAAGAATCTTGTAAGAACTCAGTTAGGTGCTGTCATTTGCTTGTTGAGAGTTTCCACCGTGATCAAACAGTGGTGATAGGAAAATATACTCTTGTGTGTTTTCTTGTTTTCTATTAACAATGACAGGTTACAACACCGATGGTGATGAGTCGATGGTGTCAAATGAGGTTGATACAAGTGTTGTAGCACAACGAGTGTTTAGTTCTCAAATGGAGAAGGTAGAGCAAAATCAAATGAACAACTTGTTTCAGACTCACTTTGTTGTGAAGGATCGACGTTGTCGTGTCATCATTGATGGAGAGAGTAGCAACAACATCGTAAGCTTGGAATTGGTCGAGAAGCTCGGCTTGACCACACAGCCACACCCATGTCCATACTACATCCAATGGGTAAATTCTTGTGGTAAGATAAAGGTAGATAAAATTGCACGCATTAAATTTTTTATTGGTTCTTATAAGGATTGTGCAGATTTTGATATAGTGCCTATGCAAGCGTGTCATTTGTTATTGAGTAAGCCTTGGATTTCTACAAATAATGCTTTGCGCAATACCATTGCTAATACCTATTCATTTAAATACAATGGTAGAAGAGTTACTCTTAAACCTATGTCTGCTGCTGAAATTTTAGAAGAGGATCAACAAAGACTTGAGAGAAGAAAGAATGAACCATTTAGGAAAGAATGGACTACTTCAAATGTTGCAACACTTACATCAAAATCTGAATTAGATGATGAACATATTTCCTTGCCTCTTGTTGCAACTAATACATTTCAGGTTCTACATAAAGAAGAGGATAGTGTGAAAGATGAAGAACATGTTATTGTTTCAGGTAAGAGCTTTCTTGATGTGATGAATTGTTCCAACAATCTTGTTGTATTAGAACCTTGTCTTGATTTGCCTTTGCCACAAGTTGATTTATCTACTGATCCTTGTGATAAAGAGGAGTAGTGTGCCACTGCTTCACTTATACCTTTGCCACAACAAATGAACAAGATTGATGTTTTTGCTTATGATTCACCTACTAGTGCTGAAATAAAACATTTGATTTTAATAACATGTGAAAAGAATGAGCAGAAATTATTGTCTTCTCTAAATACTTTGGGTTATATTGAATTTGATGTTCTTTGTGATCTAAATACCGTGGAGAAGCAAATCTTTTCTCAAACTGAATTGCCTTTACTAACAAGAAACAAATTTTATGCTATAGGAAACTATGATCATAGAGGTGTATTTATGGTGCATAAAGTTTATATTTGCTCAAACATGAATACTCCTTGTGTTGTACAACCAAATGATGAACTAGAAAACTGTAATAACAATTACCATGTCATGTCATGTTTTTCTAGTGTTTTTAAGATCACATATTTTACATCTTGTCATAAGAGTGAGAATGATGCTCATATTGCTGAGCAAGTTTTCAAAGAGATTATTAATTTGCACGGAATGCCTTTTACTGTAGATTCTCAATGTGATGACAAATTTCATAATGCATATAAATATGAGTTGCATCCCAAGTTTGGGAATAGTTCCACAATTAATATTTCAGATTTGAGATCATACATGGGAGAAAGAGATGAGCTCGAGTCGAGGACGACTCTAATTCAAAAGGGGGAGAATGATGAGGACATCACCCTTACGGATACACCCAGCACTCCGCCAACCAAAATACAAGTTCATGCACGACAACTGAATTTACGGGTGAGCTTGTTCCTAATGATTCCTTTATGTGATTTTTAGAATAGATTGCTACCTAATGAATTAATTGTTGTTAGAAACCATGGATATGATGATAAGATAGCTGGAGAGGTGATTGGAGACGTGATGGGCCAGCAAGGACGTCCAAGCCAAGGTGGAGGCCCAATCAAAACCGACTTCGAGTCTGTTTCAGAGCCCAGGACCAGTCTGCACTAAAACGGATGCCCAGGACGCATACGGACTCGGATTTGGACGTTCTATATATGCCTGGAAAGATAACGAAAGGCCCTTTCCAACCCAACTGGTCCCATGTCAAAATTCGTCCCGAGACGTCGGCAATCTCCGAAACAATTCGACTTCTAGAATCTGTCCTGGTGCTGCGACACCGTAATCGGTCTTTGGGCCATGTATGGAGTTGAGCCCACTTAGGGCTGCGTCCAGGGGGTCTTGCACGACCCTAGGGTCCTCATATACAGCTGTCGCCTCTTCATTAAGGTTTGGGTTTTGCTTAGATTATTCTGTTGATAACAGTTTTGCCGTTTGGTCGGTTTGTGAGATCCCAACTTGTGAGATTCATCGTATACTTGCAAATTTGGTTGCATTCTTCTTTGTTCTTGCTTGTGTTCTTGATTTGCAGGCAAGGATAAGCCTTCTCGGCGAGGTCAATCGTTCTTGAATGGTTGATAACCAGAGGAGACGTTGTGCTGTGATTGCGGGGTTCAGAACGTGTCGTTCGGAAGCTGGATCGATTTGTGTATCGCCTCCGCCTTAATCAAGCTTATCAGAACCTATCGAAAGATCGGGAACCCTTGTCCACATCAAAGTGCACCAGATCTAGTAAACCTATGCTGATTAGTGAGTAGCCAGATATCTACTAGTGAGATCGTAACCAGAAAGTCTAATTGAATAGCATCATAATGGGTAATTACATGGATCAATGAAAACCTATAATGAGTAAGATCATCCTGGTTTCTGAGCGGCTCCCTATTTAATCGCTGCAGGGAGGAAACCTTTAATCGCGTGAGTATCTTACCCTACTTAACTATCTAATAGTGCTGCGCAGGCTTAGTGCTGTCACCGCTAAACCACACTACTAGCATCATCAAGCAACCATAATCAATACAATGTCCGAATACTATCCTAATCGCCACGATTGATTACGATAATTTCTACATACTTAGCCTAGAACTAAGCAGTTGGAATAAGCACATGCATGATTATAGAATCAAGAGAGACAAATCACCAAAACCATCATCAACATATTCAACCATCCTTGAGATACATAGAGTAAGATTCATCCCCATCGAGATGGCCTATCTTGACGGATCAACTCTTGACTCCAATGGTTCATGAAACTCAACTAGAGATCTATTCTAACGGGGCAAGCCTCGGTGGCTCTAACTCACGGATCTGGTGTCCCTCTGTCACCTCTTCCTCTGCGGCGAGGGTTTACAAGTATTTATAGGGGTTCTACTCGTAAAGGACCCGGTTTCTAGAAAATAAGGCGGTTGCGCCGATCGGCGCAGGATTGCGCTGATCGGCGCAAGCCGTGTCTCCTCTGATTTCTTCCCCGAGTCAGTTCCTTTGTCTTCCACAGCTGTCATGTGGGCCTTTTCCTTCAAGATAAAGTCTTGTACTGCACGTTAAGATCTTGAATTACCATAATTCTTCTTATACAAATATCTTCAAGTGTCTTGCGCAGATAAACTTCCATAAACATATGGAATGGGCCTCGATCACTTCTGTGGGTCAAAATACCCTTGCACCGATCAGCTCAGGGACTGCACCGATCGGTGCACTGGGCTTCTTTAGTGCTTTTCATCGGTTCTGGACTCCTGTCCACTCCATCATCGCATTAATCACCAATTTTACCTGTTTCTGCAATAAAGCTCTAAAACAACGCATATATAAATATATAGGCAATATCACAGGTAAATGACCTCAATTAGTATCAATTATGCTCTAATTAGGGTAATATTCACATATAAAAGGGGCACTTGGGAAGTGCCAACACTGCCGAAACTGTGAAAGTGTAGGGACTCCTGCCTGCTGGCTAGACTGTCCTCTGGTAAGCTCCGCCATCTAAGTCATCAGCATCATCTGCTGTCTCGAAAGCTCTACCTGTCCCCTTAGCACATCCATGATCTGATGTCTCTCATCAGCTGAGCTCCGGATGAAGTCACCTAGGCATCCTGCAAGCGCTGCTATGGTGGACGCGTGATCAGTCTCTGTAGCTACCGGCTAAGGTGGTGCTCCTGTACTAGCGGACTCAGGAACCGCCATCTCTGGATGAGCCTCCTACTTGTGAGTCACTGGCAGCGACTCCTGCTTGTTCGTCTGCTGGCTAGAGGCAGACTGTGATCCCCTGGGGACTCGAAGTGCATAGCTAGTGGTCACCTTAGCGAATGTGTCATACTGCTACTCTATCACTAGTCCAAGCCTCCTCATAAGATAGAAATTATACGAACCAAGACTAAGTGACGTCCTCCAACCCTCTCAGAGATAACCTCCTCCATCTCAGCTATAAACAAATCTGCCAAGTCAAAGTGCTGTCTCCTCATCATAGCAGCCACTACCCATTGGTGTAGAAGTGTGAACTCCTCTCTGTACCCTGACCTTGGAATGATAGTCCTGGTGACTATCGCCCTAACCACCTTCGCCAATGCAGTGAGCCTAGCATGGCGTCTGTCAAAGCCTGGAATGTGTGGTGGTGGAAAGGCAACTGACACTATGTCTTCTGGAGGTAGCATCCCTCCCTGTGGTCTGCCGGGTGGAGTAAAGGTCCCCATAGGCACTCCTGTACAACCGAGGTTGTTCACATCAGCTAAGTCACACCAAATAAATAGACTTGGGCAAGGTGCCAAAACTACTTGTTACTAGAACTCAATAGATGGTTAGTGTGGGCAAGTTAAATTCGTAAGCGCACAGACATCCCGTTGTAGCATTTCACCACTGGATTACTCCAATGGCTGTCATTTATAGTTCTCCCAAGGGAAGGCGGTAGTCAAGAGATAACATGCTCATAACCATATAACAAATAATATACCAAGGTCTAAATAGGGGTAAGGATAATAATGATATGGGTAGGTGACACATAGAACAATCCAACTTAACATTAACACAAAGCCTAGGTTAAGTGGGTTAAAGAGGAGTCAAGTACTATGACATGCATAACTCTGACCCTACGGATCAACAAGTAAAGTGCTAGGACATGTATAGCTTTGACCCTACGGATTAACAAGCTATAGACTATATCACACATAACTCTAACCCTATGGATTAACAAGTCATGGACTAAAGCATGTCTATCCACAATATGTATTGCAGGGGTATAAGGACAAAGATTGACTAACTTAGATATGTGAAGCGTATAATAACATAACATGACTAGTCAATAACCATATACAAAGCACATGACTATCACACTAGTATAAGGATAATGCATAAGGAATAAAGAAGATAATAATATTAATAAAGAAATAAGTCTTATAAGAGAGGACTAGAGTAGAACTAACCCGATGGCTCTCCAAGACTAGGTCGAGGACCTCAAGACAGCTCTCCTCTCTCCTAAACTCCACTATGACCTAGAGACTAAGTGTAATGCTAGAGAATGGATTCTTCTTGGTGTGTGTGAAGAGCGGAGGCACTCCCCTCCTTATACAGGGGCCCAAAGTCAGTAACTAAGGCGGTAACTCCCACCCTAAGCATGGGAACTGACCTTGGAAAGGCGGTGGGAGACTCCCCGAGCAGGCCTAGGCCGAGTGGGCCCCAATGTTGTTCGGCCGAACAGGGCTGTTCGGCCGAGCATCAATTGATGCCCCTTGGCCACAGCCTTCTCCAGGACACTGACTTACTATCCCCATTCGTCCCTCCACGTGTTAGTCCTTCTGGTATGTCGGTTTCCTTTTGTATGTGGGCCATTCAATCCGTGTGTTGTCCTCTGATTAGCCGGAGGTGTGCTTTCTCGCTTGATGGATCCGTGTGATGTCCAGTTGTCACTCTCCTATTGGCTAGAATGGTATTATCGAGGATCATGGGGCATTTCTCCACTCCTTTTATTTGTAATCCCTACATGTACATAAATCTCCAAGGACAAGTGGAATCTTATTAGTCCTAGCTAACATGCGTGTATGAAATGCTAAGTCTTCCCTTATTTATAGCTATATTGATGGTCGGAATTGGTATTTAACGATCGTCAACAGGACCCCCAATATGAACTTTGGTCATCCCAAGCAAAGCTAAACTTAGGCTTTGTTGATCAGGAGTTGCTACAATGTCTTACTCTTATTATACCCAAGTGCACAACTAAGGCACTCTACATAGGATTGAGTAAATCAGCATGAGTATTTCATCTTTGATTTACCTGTGGGGCGTTGTAGCTTCTCCAAATCTTGAGTTGTTGGAAGATAGAACAGTCTGTAGGACTCCCATTTCACCTACTCTCTCTAATCGACTTTAGCCCGGAGGTTATTAATTTTTGTGATAAATCTAAGTTCCTCAAATGATTCACTCAGATCGGTCAATGTATATGTAATACCAAAGGCTTATGATGCCTCAATAATCCTACTTCTAAAGGCTAATATGTGGAGTTCAGGGTAAGGATAAATGTGGCATACCAGTATTTCATATGTCGCCAAGTCAAAAGAGTGGTTCCATGGAGAAAGCATTTCCTACAAGCAAAGATCAAGATGTGCATGTGTGGTGGATACGGTGAAGTGGAATGGAGACTCTTTTTATTTGTCTTGTCTCTCCCTTCCTTGGCAAGTGTAGGTTATCTCTTTTTTTTTTCTCAAGCCCTTCATGGAGCAAGAGTTTTTTTTTTGTCAAGCTCTTCATGGAGCAAGAATGTTTTTCTTTTTATCGATAGCCATAACCTTGATTGCCTTGGGGAGAGATCAATCATGAAGACAAAGTCTTTATTTTGTGGATGCATGGTGTGACATGGATGATTGCTAATTTTTAGTGTGGAAACTTAGCGTGATGTGCGCGGACTTGATCATGAATGCAGAGAATATTTCTCACTAGGGTCACACAATTTTGACAAGGATCAATAAAAATACAAGTAGCATATGTAGAAGGTTTTATAATGTAGCACAACATATGGGTGTGGAAGGAATTTATATCATTGAGGAACTTGTCATTTTTATCAAATTAATTCTCCGGGTGTCAAGTTTCACAAATTGAGCAAGATCATAGCAGCCCTAACTAACCATATCATATCTCCCAACAACCTAGAAGGATAATTCTTATGCTACCCACTAGTGTGTTTGAGGTGAAATTTAATCATGCCAACAAACCAAAACAAGATAGAGTGCTAGGTTGCAAACTTGGCATATGAAAGGAATAAAAGACAAAGCAACTATTTATCATCTCAACATAGGAAACCTTATGCATTCATACCGCACATGAATTTATTCATTATTAGTATTTTTTTGTTTTTAGTTTTTCTATTTATCATGCATGTGAAAGAGAAACAAATCTTTTTCATGTTTTTAGTTTATCGTGCATGTGGTGATTCAAAAGGGAAATGATACATGTTACCTACACATGAGGGGGAGGAACTCCCCCCAAGCTAGCTTTTGCTCATGGTTTGCCGCAATGCATTGGTGGAGAATTTGAAGTCTTGGCTGCAACAAGAGAGCAGGAGTACAAAAGAACAACTACTCTTATTTCTCATGGGACTTTGACCCTATGGATCAACAAGTCGAGAATAAGAGTATACTTAACTTTGACCCAATGGATCAACAAGTCAACTACTCGATGGTTGTCAAGCCCTCATCAAGTTTGTTCTTATGAAGATTTGAAGGCAACATGAAGATGCAAATGAAACTCAAAGCAAATTTTTTTGGTAGAATTTTAGAGTGTTTAATGATACCAGAGCCTGGAGAAAATGACAACAAATTTCCAAAGCATAATGTAGAGGTGAAATATATCAGTGTGGTGAAGACAACAAATGTTCAGAGCATAACGGAGAGGTGAAATATATGAGTGCGGTGAAGAACTTCCTCTCGAAAACCTTGCCTCAAAATGCAGAGCGAAACAACAGTCATATTGGGACATGACAGTTGCAAGCTAGTAGTTGAGGCAAGTGGGTCCAGAGAGCCATTTTTCTCTGGTCGACCGACCAATAAGCCTGGTCACCTGTAAGACCCTACTTTTTACAATTTTTAAAAATGCCAATTTCTAATATTTAAGCAATTAGTTAAATAGCCTAGAACAAATTATTTTCTCAAATAATTAACTAAATAATTGCATTAGCATATCATGTCTTTGCCCATATAGAATTTATGTTGCATTATGCATTTACTTTAATCCCTAAATAATTACCAGAAAATTAGAAGAGGAAAGAGGAGAGAAAAGAGTTAGAAAAGGAAAAGAAAATAGAAAAACAAGAACAATGGGCAAGAACCCACCTCCCCTTTCTCTCCCCCCCCCCACTCTTCCCCTTTCGGCCTAGCCGGCCCAGGCCGCCAGCCCCACTCCCACCCGAGTCGAAGGCGTAATCCAAAAAACCCGCCATCTCCCTCTCCCCACTCCCTTCTCTCGCCGACATGCGAGGCCCGCCTATCATCCCCGACCTCCAGCCCGGAACGGCGCACTTGCCATTTTCCCCCGCCTGGTTCAAATCCCACCCTGCGCGCGCTCGCCTTGCCCCCCCCCCCCGACACCCCGTGCGTGATCGGCGCTATCCTCCGCGCCACCTTCCCCGCTTTCCCCAAGTTTCCTGCGCCGCCCGTTTTAACCCTAGAGCTTCAACTAGGCATAACGTTTTACTCGTAACTCCGAATTAGGTGATTCTTGCACCAAATTTCTCATAGGAGCATAATCTTTTCATTCATTGCATTCACATATTGTTTTCCATGATTGTATGGCTGTGTATTAATTTTGTATGCTAAAAACAGGCTAATTTAGGGGGTTAAAAATGTAATTTCAGAATACCATAGGGTCAAATCTGCAAAATAATAGGGTCTAAATAATGTAAAATAAAATCTAGGGACTAAATTATAATATTGGTGAAGTACAGGGGTTAAATTGTAAAAAATAGGACCTAAAAATAATTAGAAATAAGTCTAGAGGTGTTTCTATAAAATTACAGGGTCAAAATAATAATTGTAGTAAAGTACAGGGGTGTTTCTATTAAAAATATAGAGCTAAAAATAATTTTATGAAGTTCAGGGGCTTAAATACAATTTTCTAAAGCTTCTGTACAAAAACAGGGGCATAAATCTAATTTAATCTAAGCGTAGGGGCCTACATGCAAAAATCCTAACAATATCTAGGAATTAATTGAATTAATTTAAAACTAAAAACCCGTGGACCGAGTGCATGGGTTCAGTGGACCCAAGATCCACTGGTCTATGATGGACCGATTACATACCCCGAAGGGGTATGTAATCTGGCGCGTTGGATTGAGATCCAACAGCCAGGGTTTTAATAAGGGGAGGTGCGGTGGGTACCGGCGGCCAGTGCGGCGGCGCACGGCAGAGCTCACCGGAGCTCGCCAGAGGCGGCGCTCCGGTGGCCGAATCAAGGTGCGGAGGGGCTCAAAAGGGAAAGGGGAACACAAGGGTCTCACCGAGGGAAATCGCGGCGGGGGTCAGAGAATTGGAGAGGGCTTACGGCGGTGGGCGACGGCTCAAGGTCGTTGGCAACGTCGAGAAAGTGGTCTGCATCGATGGGAGGCGGCCAGAATCAGCTTGCGATGGCCCTCGAACACCTGCGAGGCATAGCGACAGTTCAAAATGGACCGGGACGCATCGGAGGGGAGGAATTAGGGGCGGCGGTGGAGCTCTAACCGGAGTCGGCGAAGAACTCACGTGTGGCAGCGCTGGAGTGAGGCAGACGGGGAGAGGGCTCAAGCGCGGTCAAGATTGGGGGCTGGGGGTCCTCGGGGGTCAAATTTATAGGGAGGGAGAAGGGCTAGGGCTGCGTGCGGCATCAGGGAGCAGAGGCTAGCCGAGGCGCTCGCATTCCAAAATTTGCCGACGGCGGCGTAAAGACAAATACACGCAAGGATCAACGTACGAGGACCTCCAAGAGCAAGAGTTCGAAGAGGTTGAACAACAACACGCGCAGGACGAAGGCAAGTGTCCTTGATGCATTTTGTACCTACTGTGAATGTTACTTTAGGATTGTATGCTTGTGTCAATTGATTGGGAACCTATTGTTAGGGTTTAGTAGTATTGTTCTATCTTGTCCTTGTCGCCTTGAACTAGAATTTTATCGGTTAATGGGTAGACATGCTTAGTTGCTTAATGGGTTGTTGGGTTCTATTTAATTTTGACTAATGAACAATATCATGTGGGAAAGGATTGGTAATTCTTTTAGCAACATGGACTTAGGGATCTATGCAAGCCGGATGGAATGGATGTGGTGCCATGGGCACATGGTTGGTGGTGGTAGGCTTGTTGTGATCCTTGGAACCGGTTCTTGGAGCAATAACCCAGGAAAACAGTGCCATCACAAGACCAATATGGGTAAGGCTTGGCCTAGTAATTAGGTGTTCTCCCAGTGTCGGTGCAGCATTCGGTGGAGCAGGAAATGGAAGTCAAGAGAGGACTGTCCTTGTATCCGAATGGCTCAAGAGAGGGCTCCTAGGGTGATGAGCTGCTTGTTGATGGTATATCACTTATGGACATGAGTGGAACCTTAGTGGCTAGCATGTACTGGGAGAGCCTTTGGAAAAGCCTTGTAGTGAAACCCTGTCACACACCCAAGGAAGTGTGTAATATGGGTCGTGTCCACGGGCACAAAGGGAATCACAACTTGTGGGTAAAGTGATACAAACTCTGCAGAGTATCAAACTGTCATAACAACCATGCTCACGGTCACAAGCAGCCTGAAGTCCTCACAAGATTAGTTTGGTGGGTTACGGATGGTGATGGTTGGCATTGGCGGATGGGATCGGATTTAGCTTGGATAGGACCCCGTGGATTGATGATTGGGATGACCCCACTTAGTAAATAGGATGCTTAGGTTAGTAAAAAGCTCATGCAATGAACCCCTATAATCCTTTCCTTGCCTATAGCCCCATGTCATCATTTCCCCCACTTGCTGAGTATGACACATACTCACCCTTGCTATACCATATTGCTGCGCAGTCACAGGAGAAGGTTGGGACTACCATGAAGACGATGGCGACGAGTACTAGGTGATGGTCCACCAGTCGGTGCCTGTGGAGTCTTGGGACGTATACGCTAGTTTATTTCCGCTGCTTTGATGTACTTTGCTTTTTAGACCTACGGGTCCTTTTGTAATAAAGATATGATGTAATAATTAAAGGATATGGATATTTATTATGTTTACCATTAATGATGTACCGTATGTGTATGTAACTTGATCCTAGGCACACGTACGGCTGCACCCATTTTGCTTCTTAAAATGGGTGTGACAGAAGTGGTATCAGAGCCATATCGACTATAGGACGTCGGCCTAGTTAGGAATGGACGCATTTAAGGATACTACTTTGTTTTATACATATACAAACTATTTTTTAAAAAAAATGATTTTTATTTCTTATTGTTTTATTTTTGTTGTACATTGTGTTTACTTTTTAGATTCTTTTAACCATCGCTTATTCATACCTTGTTATTTCAAAATGTAGATGGCCCATACCAAGAAGACCGCTCGTAAGGCTACGTCTGGAGTTCACTGTGGGCACCTTGCCCCTAGGCGTGTTCAAGGGGAAGCAAATGAAGAGGTAACTTAGCCAGAATGTGAGGAGGCCCCGCTAAGTGACGAGGAGCTTCCAGAGGCAACCGAAGAGGAAGAGTCTGAAGAACATGAGCAAGAATAAGATCCGGAGGAGCCCCAAGAGGAAGAAGACCCTGAAGAGCCTGAAGATGGTGATGATGAGAACTTAGAGGAGGAAGACAAGGACCCTGTCATCCGTCAGGCTGAGAAGTACCGCTCTTTTGGACAGGAGGGTGAGACCTTCTCTAAGACCCTGCGGGATCTACTTGAGAGGATCAGCGTCACCAACAGGCCACAGTACTTCCTGAAGAAGGTGGATCATCCTTTCCACGAAGAGTGGATAGGAGAAGTCAACATCTACGACAGTGATCGAGTCATAGCTACTCACCATGGCTCCACTCATAGGGATACTCGTGGGCCCGCAGTGGATGATGATGCTTGGAAGGCTCTCACTAGCTTCTGCTTCACTCACCGCCATGGGATAGCAAAAACAAGCTTCGCCCACGTTCCCCGTCGGAAGCTAGGCACGGGGAAGTACACTGTTGCTCCTACAGGATGGTATGTGAGCACTAGTGATATGGACAAGACCCAGGAAGCTGTTGTGAACCTAAGCCACACTGTGGAGGCCTTACAAAAGGAGAACCATGCGCTTCGGAAGAGGTTGCGTAATGCAGAGGCTTATCTGAGGCGCAACCAGCGGGTTAAGATAGGAGAGGAGAGTGATCTCTACTCCTCTAGCATCCATACTTGGAGTGCCACGTCACCACAACATGCAAGCTCTCTGCCTTCTGTCTTTGATGAAGCCAACTCCCATGCCTAGGAGACTACCTTGTCCCTATGAATAAAGATGTAATAATCAAACGCTTAGATCGATTTGCTTTCATGGTGTGAGGTAATGAACTCTTTTGCTTGGTTTGTATGTGCCTAATGTGAGTTGTGGGATGCTTGGGCACCTTGTCCACAACCTCATCTTTTGTTTCGCTTGATTAATTAACTATCATTTTGCTTATCATTCCTTGATGCATATAATTGGGGTCTCTTTCTATCTCTTCATTTCATCTTACACCACTCCCACCAGTCTTTCTCTCTCAGATGGTTCGCACTAGGGGAAATGCTGATCCTAATGAGAGGACAATGAGGAGAACAAAAATGCCCCGAACTTTCAGCAACTCCTAGCCATGCAGACTCAGCTCATGCAGACAGTGATCCAGACCTTGGGCGCTATACAGCAGAATCACAACGCCCCACCACCTCCACCGCCACCCCAAAATAGGTTAGGAGAGTTCCTAAGGACTGGGCCACCTACCTTCTCCCAGTCCAAGGATCCTATGGAGGCTGATGATTAGCTCAAGGCAGTAGAGAAGAAGCTGATGATCGCCCAATGCAATGATCGAGAGAAGGTCCTCTTTGCAGCTTATCAATTGTTCGGTGTAGCCGTAGACTGGTGGGAAGCCTATTGCAATGCCCATGCTGATGTGGAGTCCATCGCTTGGAATGAGGTCAAGGCTAGCTTTTGTACTCACTTTGTCCCTACGGGCATCAAGACCTGAGGCAGGGAAGCATGTCAATGAGTGAGTACCTGAATAGATTCATTCAGCTATCCAGGTATGCTCCTGAGGATGTGAGCACCGATGAGAAGAAGCAATATATGTTCATGAGGGGACTACAGAACAATATCCAGTTCCAGCTGCTGAACAATGACTATGTGAACTTCTAGAAACTAGTAGACAAGGCCATTGTTGTGGAGAACAAACGTAATGAGATAGAAAGAGATGGCAAGAGGAAGATGCCATTCCAAGGGCAGTCATCTGGTAGTAACACTCGCCCTCGCATGATGCCACCACCAAGCCCATACTACAGAGCTCCTAATACAATTAGGCCACCCATGCAAGCTCCACGCCCCAACTTCCAGATGCAACGCCCCATCAATCAGGCACCTCGTCCCAACCAGCAGCAAGAACTTCGCCCCGCCTACCAACAGGCACCCCGCCCTGTCGCCCCAACAGCTCTACAAAACCAGAACCATAATACCTCTGGAAACACTGGCGATTTGAAGTGAGGTTGTTATCATTATGGACAGGAAGGTCACTTCATGAGACAGTGTCCCTAGCGGAACAACGCACCAAGGCAAGCCCCAACCAACACAATGCAAGGCTATCGAGGACAGCAGAATTATGCTCGAGGCCGCGTCAACCATGTCACTACTGAGGAGGCTGAGCAAGCTACAAATGTGGTGCTCGGTATGTTCTTGGCTAACTCTCAACCTGCAACCATTTTGTTTGATTCGGGAGCATCACATTCGTTCATCACTTCAGCCTATGTTGCAAAGTATAATCTGCCTATTGCTATTATGAAGCATACCATGCTAGTTAGTTCTCCAGGAGGAGAAATGAGAACCAATCAAATATGCCCAAAGGTTACCCTTGAAATAAGGGGGGTAGACTTCTCAGCTAATCTCATAGTACTAGACTCAAAGGGTATAGATATTATACTTGGGATGGACTGGCTACGCAAGTATAATGGGGTGATACAATGCGCCAAGTGGGCAGTACAGTTGACCAGTGTACAAGGTCAAGTTCATAGCAACCAACTCCGTGGTCAAGGAAGTCGTACTAAATCAAGCCACGGGCACCCCTATAGATGAGATACGAGTGGTTTGTGAATTCCCCGATGTATTCCCATAAGAACTTTCAGGTATGCCGCCTGACCGCGACATAGAGTTTGTTATCGACCTAATTCCTGGAACTGCACCTATATCTAAGAGGCCCTATAGGATGTCAGTTAATGAGTTAGTAGAGCTCAAAAAGAAATTACAAGAGATGCTAGAGAAAGGTTTCATTCGCCCTAGTTCCTCAGCTTGGGGAGCTCCAGTACTCTTTGTTGAGAAGAAGGATAAGACCCAAAGGATGTGTGTGGACAATCGTTCTCTTAATGAGGTGACCATCAAGAACAAGTATCCACTACCATGGATTGAAAATTTGTTTGATCATATGAAAGGAGTTTGTGTCTTCTCCAAGATTGATCTGCGGTTTGGGTACCACCAATTGAAGATAAGACCGTCGGACATACCCAAGACGGCTTTTCGGACAAGATATGGGTTATATGAGTATACAGTGATGTCATTTGGATTGACCAATGCACCGGCCTACTTCATGTACCTTATGAACAAGGTGTTTATGGAGTATTTGGATTAGTTCGTTGTAGTTTTCATCGATGACATCTTGGTATTTTCAAAGAATGAAGAAGATCATGAGGAACAACTAAGGCTAGTTCTAGAAAAGCTATGAGAGCACAAGTTGTATGCTAAGCTGAGCAAGTGTGAATTCGGGTTGAAGGAGGTAGCATTTCTCGGTCACGTCATCTCTGTTGGAGGAGTGTCAGTCGATCCAGGCAAAGAGGGATGTTCTAGATTGGAAGCCACCCCAAACAGTACGGGAGATTAGAAGTTTCCTTCGATTAGCTAGGTGCTATCGGCATTTCATAAAGGATTTCTCCAGAATAGCCAAGCCGATGACAACGTTGTTGGGAAAGGACAAGAGTTTTGAGTGGACTCCGAATTGTCAAGCCAGCTTTGAAGAATTCAAGCGAAGACTGACGTCAGCTCCTGTCCTGATCTTACCGAACATCAGCAAGAGTTTTGATATATACTGTGACACCTCAAAGCAAGGACTTGGATGTGTGCTCATGCAAGAAGGACATGTTGTAGAATATGCCTCTAGGCAATTACGAACACATGAAGAGAAGTACCGAACACATGATTTAGAGTTAGCAGCAGTGGTACATGCTCTGAAGATTTGGAGGCACTATATTCTTGGTCATCGTTGTGAGATCTATACGGATCACAAGAGTCTCAAGTACATATTTACTCAAACTGAGCTGAACCTAAGACAACAACATTGGTTAGAGTTCATCAAAGACTAGGATGTGGGTATCAACTATCACCCAGGGAAGGCAAATGTCGTTGCGGATGCCCTGAGATGAAAGACCTATTGTCGTCGGCTAATTATGGAGGAGTTACCCCCAGATCTATGCAAGGAGTTTGAACAAATGAATCTTAGGTTTGTGAATTAGCTAGAGACTATTGCAATGGAAGTGGAACCCACTCTCGAGGAGGAAATCCGCAAGGGATAGTTAGATGATGAGAAGCTAAGTGAGATCAGAAAGGTCATTAAGGAAGGAAAGGCTACCGACTTCACAGAAGATGAGAAGGGCACCATATGGATTGGTAAACGGATATGTGTGCCAGACAAGAAGCCTATTCGTTACATGATCCTACGGGAAGCACACGATTCTGCATACTCCATTCATCGAGGGAGTACTAAGATGTACCAAGACTTGAAGACTTGTTATTGGTGGTATAGCATGAAGCGCGATGTCATAGAGTATGTTGTTGTATGTGACACATGTCAGCGTGTCAAGGCAGAACACCAAAGACCCGCCAGATTGCTTCAACCCCTAAAGATTCTTGAGTGGAAATGGTAACAAGTCGGTATGGACTTCATAGTTGGGTTACCCGTACACAGTCGGGATATGATTCTATATGGGTTATAGTTGATCGCTTAACCAAGGTGGCACACTTCATCCCTATCAAGAAAACCTATAGTGGTGCAAAGTTGGCGGAACTATACATGTCAAGGATAGTATGCTTACATGGAGTCCCTAAAAAGATAGTATCTGACAGAGGCTCTCAGTTCACCTTGAGGTTTTAGGAGAAGCTACATGAGTCCTTGGGCACCAAGTTGAACTTCAGCTCTGCTTATCACCCTCAGACTAATGGACAAACTGAGAGGACGAACCAAATACTAGAAGACATGTTAAGGGCTTGTGCGTTGGAATATGGCAAGAGTTGGGATAAGAGTCCGCCTTACGCGGAATTCTCCTACAACAATAGTTATCAAGCAAGTCTCGAGATGGCTCCTTTCGAGTTCCTCTATGGAAGAAAGTGTAGAACACCTCTATTCTGGAGTGAGACAGGAGAGAATTAAGTCTTTGGACCAGAGGTACTACGAGAAGCAGAAATCTAGAAAACCCGCCATATCCCTCTCCCCACTCTCTTCTCTCGCCGACACACAGGGCCCGCTTGCCATCCCCGACCTCCAGCCAGGAATGGCGCACTTGCCATTTTCCCCCGCCCGGTTCAAATCTTGCCCCGCGCCCCCCGACACCCCATGCATGATCGTCGCGATCCTCCACGCTGCCTTCCCCGCTTTCCCCCAAGTTTCCCACGCCGCTGTCGGCAAATTTTGGAATGCGAGCGCCTTCATCGGCCTCTGCTCCCCGATGCCATGCGCAGCCCTAGTCCTTCTCCCTCCCAATAAATTCAACCCCCGAGGATCCCCAGCCGCCCATCCTGACCGTGCTTGAGCTCTCTCCCCGTCTGCCTCGCTCCAGCACCGCCACGCGCGAGTTCTTCACCGACTCCTGTAAGAGCTCCACCGCAGCCCTTGATTCCTCCCCTCCGACGCGTCCCGATCCATTTTGAACCATCACTGCGCCTCGCATGTGCTCAAGGGCCATCGCGAGCTGATTCCGGCCGCCTCCCATCGACGCAGACCCCGATGTCACCGATGACCTCGAGCCGCCGCCCACCACCGCAAGCCCTCTTCGACTCTCTGACCCCCGCCGCGATTTCCCTCGGTGAGACCCCCGTGTTCCCCTCTCCCTTTTGAGCCCCTCCGCGCCTTGACTCGGCCACTAGAGCGCCGCCTCCGGCGAGCTCTGCCGCGCGCCGCTGCACTGGACGCCGACAGCCATTGCACCTCCCCCTGTTAAAACCCTAGCCGTTGGATCTCAATCCAACGCGCCAGATTACATACCCCTTCGGGGTATGTAATCGGTCCATCATAGACCAGTGGACCTTGGGTCCACGAAACCCATGCACACGGTCCACGGATTTTTAGTTTTAAATTATTTCAATTAATTCCTAGATATTGTTAGGATTTTTGCATTTAGTCCCTTGCGCTTCGATTAAATTAGATTTATGCCCCTGTTTTTGTATAGAAGCTTTAGAAAATTGTATTTAAGCCCCTGAACTTCATAAAATTATTTTTAGCACTATATTTTTAATAGAAACACCCCTGTACTTTACTAAAATTATTATTTTGGCCCTGTAATTTTATAGAAACACCCCTAGACTTGTTTCTAATTATTTTTAAGTCATGTCTTTTTATAATTTAACCCCTGTACTTCACCAATATTATAATTTAGTCCCTGGATTTTATTTTACATTATTTAGACCCTGTTATTTTGAAGATTTGACCCTATAGTATTCTGAAATTACATTTTTAAGCCCCTAAATTAGCCTGTTTTTACTGTTTTAACCCTAGAGCTTCAACTAGGCATAACTTTTTACCCGTAACTCCGAATTAGATGATTCTTGCGACAAATTTCTCGTAGGAGCATAATCTTTGCATTCATTGCATTCACATATTGTTTTCCACGATTGCATGGCTGTGTATTGATTTTGTATGCAATTGCTTATGTTGGTACTATCACGTGTAAAGACGAATACACGTAGGGATCAGCGTACGAGGACCCCCAAGAGCAAGAGTTCGAAGTGGTTGAACAACAACACGCGCAGGACGAAGGCAAGTGTCCTTGATGCATTTTGTACCTACTATGAATGTTACTTTAGGATTGCATGCTTGTGTCAATTGATTGGGAAGCTATTGTTAGGGTTTACTAGTATTGTTCTATCTTGTCCTTGTCGCCTTGAATTAGAATTTTATCGATCAATGGGTAGACATGCTTAGTTGCTTACTGGGTTGTTGGGTTCCATTTAATTTTGACTAATGAACAATATCACGTGGGAAAGGATTGGTAATTCATTTAGCAACATGGACTTAGGGATCTATGCAAGCCAGATGGAATGGATGTGGTGCCGTGGGCACAGGGTTGGTGGTGGTAGGCTTGTTGTAGATCCTAGGAACCGGTTCTTGGAGCGATAACCCAGGAAAATAGTGCCATCACAAGACCGATATAGGTAAGGCTTGGCCTAGTAATTAGGTGTTCTCCCAGTGTTGGTGCAACATTTGGTGGAGCAGGGAACGGAAGTCAAGAGAGGACTGTCCTTGTATCCGAATGGCTCAACAGGGGGCTCTTAGGGTGATGAGCTGCTTGTTGATGGGCTATCACTTATGGACGGGAGTAGAACCTTACTGGCTAGCATGTACTGGGAGACCCTTTGGAAAAGCCTCGTAGTGAAACCCTACCACACACCCAAGGAAGTGTGTAATGTGGGTCGCGTGCACGGGCACAAAGGGAATCACGACTTGTGGGTAAAATGGTACAAACTCTACAGAGTATCAAACTATCATGATAGCCGTGCTCATGGTCACGAGCGGCCTAAAGTCCTCACAAGATTAGTTTGGTGGGTTACGGATGGTGATGGTTGGGATTGGCGGATGGGATCGGACTTGGCTTGGATAGGACCCCGTGGATTGATGGTTGGGATGACCCCACTTAGTAAATAGGATGCTTAGGTTAATTAAAAGCTCATGCAATGAACCCCTATAAGCCTTTCCTTGCCTATAGCTCCATGTCATCTTTTCCCCCACTTGCTGAGTACGACACATACTCACCCTTCCTATACCATACTGCTGCTCAGCCACAAGAGAAGATTGGGACTACCATGAAGACGATGGCGGCGAGTACTCGGCGATGGTCCACCAGTCAATGCCTGTGGAGTCTTGGGACGTCTACGCTAGTTTATTTCCGCTGCTTTGATGTACTTTTCTTTTAGACCTACAGGTCCTTTTGTAATAAAGATATGATATAATAATTAAAGGATATGGATATTTATTATGTTTACCATTAATGATGTACTGTATGTGTGTGTAACTTGATCCTGGGCACACGTACGGCTGCACATGTTTTGCTTCTTAAAATGGGTGTGACATCGCCCGACCAGGGAATGGCCCCTCTAGTCCTGTGCTCTATTCAGTGGGCCCTACTTGTGGTGGACCACAAGAAAGAAAATATATTTCAAAGAAAAACATTTTCGATCATCGATACTCTCATTTTCTCAAAAGATGAACTCTGAAATTCTATTTTATATCTTTTTATAATTTTTGGAAAAGGGAAATGGGTTGGAATAAATTCCAACATGCAGGTGTGGTAGGAAAATCAAATATGAAATGCATTTGGAAATCCAAAGATTGGTGCAAAGCAAATGTGAGATAAGTACCAACTTACCTTTGGCAAGGGCTCACCAATTTAAAGTCCAATGAGCGGGACTCTTCTCCGTTGTGTTTTAGCTTGGTGATGCGGTATCTGATCCTGAAGATGAGGATGCAAAAGACTTCTCGCACTGGGGTTGTGGCTGTCTTTTCATAGCACTTGTACGAAGCCTCTTCCCCTTGTGTCCTTCTTTCTTGGTAGTGTTGGATAAGTTCTCTTAATTTATTTTCTTGCATCATGGTTAGTATACAACTATTCGTGAGTGGATTCACATCCTCTCAGATTCATCGTATCGACAGTTCTAACAAAGGAAATAGCAGCAGCTAGTTGAGCCAACTTAGTATCTAATGATTCATTAAATTGTTGTTGGTACTCAAAGAATGAAGAGAAGGTTTCTACCATAGTATCGACACGTTTCAAAATTTTCTCATGAGCCTCTAGCTTTTTAATCAGTTTTTCATTTAGCTTAGGTTGGCCATGAATAATATCTCTTAGGGAGGGAAAAATATAATCGGAAATGTTAAGATTGCTTTTGTTACCTCCATGTTGATAAATGCATTGTTTCCACCCTTGACCTCCTTGTGGATAAATCCTGTTGGTGTTGCATGACATGTCCTCATATACTCTAGGGTTGTCATCCTTCATGTTATGGTTGACTTCACGCTTCATACATTCTACGACTTGAAACATGTCGTACATCTCCATCTTCTTCTCAGAATATTCATCCGCACGCTTCCTGATGAGGTCTATCTTAGCATTGAGCATATCCATCTCCTTGTTGGCATGCTCATTCTGCTGGTAGCGCTGCGAATGATTCTCATACCACCCTTGGTTGGAGATTATCTTCTCAATTAATTCTTTTGCTTGAGCAACGGTGAGAAGAAGGCTCCTTTGGCAGCAGCATCGAGATGAGCACGGGCTATTGATGCCAACCCATGGTAGAAGGTGGTCAAAATTAGCCAATCATCCATAACATGATGTGGGCATGCTAACATGTACTCTTGAAGCCTCTCCCATGCTCTAGGAATGGATTTCTCTTCTACCTACCGGAAGTTTGAAATTTTTCCACAAAGGGCATGGGTTTTTCCTATCGGGAAGAATTTCTTGAGGAACATAGTGGAAGAATCATTCCAGGTAGCCACAACACTTGAGTTCACATAGAACCACTATCTCGCTTTCTCTCGGTGGGAAAAGGAAAACAGACGGAGTCGGATGGCATCTTGAATGACTCTTTTGATGGACACAGTGTTGCTAATTTCCATGAATTGTTGAAGGTGAGCATTTGCGTCCTCATTGGCCATCCCACTGAATGGGTTGGCCTGCACCATGTAGATTAGGCCGGCTTTGAGACTAAAGTTTTCGTTCCCAGTGTTGACATTTGGCCCAATAGCCACATTGTCAACAGAGGGAGCGGAGTACTCATGAAGCACTTTTTTGGCCATTGGTGTTGAGCTTGATGGTGCGAATGTAGCTGACTTGACTATCGAGAGTATCTTGAGGATGGATGACTCGAGGTTGTGCTCTTCTCAAGATTACTTCCAGATTCTCTGTGTATTTCTTCGATAGGTCAGGACCAGCGGTAGACTACAATGTTTTCACATAAAGAGAAAACAAAGTAAAGATAAACCTATCTAGACAATAGTCACTAATAGAAATATAATTACAAACAATGCTGGTGATTCTCTTTTAACCAAACCCTTCCTCGGCAACAGCGCCAGAAATGCTTGTTGACATCTGCTAAGTCACACCAAATAAATAGACCTGGGCAAGGTGCCAGAACTACTTGTTGGTAGAACTCAACAGATGGTTAGTGTGGGCAAGTTAAATCCGCAAGCGTACGGACATCCCATTGTAGCATTTCACCACTGGATTACTCCATTGGCTGTCATTTGTGGTTCTCCCAAGGGAAGGCGACGGTCAAGAGATAGCATGTTCATAACCATATGACTAATAATATACCAAGGTCTAAATAGGGGTAAGGATAATGATGATATGGGTAGGTGTCACATAGAACAATCCAACCTAACGTTAACACAAAGCCTAGGTTAAGTCGGTTACAGAGGAATCAAGCTAGATCCTTATGTACTTCTATATTCCTGTCTATAGGTTAAATACATGCAGCACATACAAGCCTAGGTCCTATGCTAAGCCAGAGCAGGGAGGATTAAGCACAGCAGGGATGTCACCACCTACGGGTTAACCCTACACTAGGACACGTGACACTAGGGCTATTTAAGTCCCTATGCTAGTCCTAAAGTCAATCCTGTTTATCGGGGCAAACAAATACTCATAACCATTTACCAATCTAAGCACCACGCTTACATTGCTAAACAATACTCTCAATCCCCATGGGACTTTGACCCTTTGGATCACCAAGTCGGGAATAAGAGTATACCTAACCTTGACCCGACGGATCAACAAGTCAAGTACTATGACATGCATAACTCTGACCCTACGGATCAACAAGTAAAGGGCTAGGACATGTATAGCTTTAACCCTATGGATTAACAAGCTACAGAGTATAACACACATAACTCTAACCCTATGGATTAACAAGTCATGGACTAAAGCATGTCTATCCACAATATGCATCGCACGAGTATAAGGACAAAAGATTGACTAACTTAGATATGTGAAGCGTATAATAACCTAACATGAGTATGCAATAATTATATAAAAAGCACATAACTATCACACTAGTATAAGGATAAGGCATAAGGAATAAAGAAGATAATAATATTAATAACAAAATAAGTCTTACAAGAGAGGACTAGAGTAGAACTAACCCGATGGCTCTCCAAGACTAGGTCGAGGACCACAAGACAGCTCTCCTCTCTCCTAAACTCCACTAGGACCTAGAAACTAAGTGTAATGCTAGAGAATGGATTCTTCTTGGTGTGTGTGAAGAGTGGAGGCACTCCCCTCCTTATATAGGGGCCCAAAGTCGGTAACTAAGGCGGTAACTCCCGCCCTAAGCGTGGGAACCGACCTTGGAAAGGCGGTGGGAGATCCCCCGAGCAGGCCTGCACTAAGTGGGTGCCAATGTTGTTCGGCCGAACATCAATTGATGCCCCTCGGCCACAACCTTCTCTAGGACACAGACTTACTGTCCCCATTCATCCCTCCATGTGTTAGGCTTTCTAGTATGTCGGTTTCTTTCAGTATGTGGGCCATTCAATCCGTGTGCTGTCCTCTGATTGGCCGGAGGTGTGCTTTCTCCCTTGATGGATCTGTGTAATATCCAGTTGTCACTCTCCCATTGGCTAGAATGGTATTATCACGGATCATGGGGCATTTCTCCACTCCTTTTGTTTGTAATCCCTGCATGCACATAAATCTCCAAGCACAAGTGTAATCTTATTAATCCTAGCTAACATGTGTGTATGAAATGCTAAGTCTTCCCTTATTTATGGCTATATTGAGGGTCGGAATTGGTATTTAACGACCGTCAACATAGGTCTGAAGCAAGCAGTCCCAGTGCAGCTATCAGGTCATCCCTGGACAAGCGGTGGGGCTTTCCTATGAACATGAACCATATCTTAGAAACATCTCTGGCCACCCATAGTGTAGCATAGAACTCTATCACTATGTCCTCCCGATATTTGTTGGGGCTGGTGACTAAGTCTGCAAGTCTAGGCAAGTAGCTGAAGTACTGCTCCACATCAGTGCTAGTGAGTCTCCTCATAGCCTGATAGGTAGTGTACTATTATGGCACAAACAGTCCAGACTTGCCCTTCTTGGCAATATAGCATCTCAATCCCTCACCAATCCTCCTCTAAAGATTAGTCTAGTGCCTCTCTCCGCCAGCAGGGCTCCTGGGAACTGGAACTCACTGCTGGAAAGAGACAAGGAGACTCGCCTTAAGATCCTGAGAAGGAACCTTAAGGATGTCTCCCTCTCTAGCTGCATCCACAAGTCTCTGTAGCCTCCTGGTGCACACGACACATGTGCAGTGTGGGTCTCCTGCCCGGTGAGCTGACTGCTACTGCTGTAGCCGTGCTGGCTCCTCCTCCTCAGATGCCTCGGTCTCCTCAGACTCTGACTCAGTGTCCTCCTCTGACTCCTCCTGCTGCCTGGAGGATCCCTGCACTGCAATTCTCAACGACCTCTCCCGATGAGAAGTCAGAGTACGCTACGACCAAGGTGGTGGAATAACTCCTGTAGCCAAGGCTTCCATCCTCCTCCTGGTACTCCTCCTGAGGTCCTGGGTGTCATCAGTCTGCTCAATGTCATGAACCAGGTGTCCTGCGGGATGCCTCCATGGCATCTAGGTGCTATGCCAACCATCTGGCCCTCTCTGATTCTAGGTCCAGTCTAGTCCTCTTCTTGCCTCTGGGCTTCTTTAGCATCTTACCCTTACCCTTATCCTGTTCTGCCATCACTGTTGTCTGCTATCACTGCATGCACATAGGTAGGGATAGGATAATTATGGAACCGATGTAAATCTACAAGCAAAGCACCTCTAGGTAAGAATGCGCAATAGAAATCCTAGCACTGAATGAAGTACATGATCACTGGACTAATAAACAAAGTAACAATAGTGATCATCGACTATATGTGGCTGGTGCGAGTCATCTAGGGTACAGTCAAATAATGAAAATTGATCTAACTATAGACTAGATAGGAGACAACCCTAGAATTGCAATTATAAGATAATTGCAACCTAGGTTTGAAAGAGCATCTAGGCCCCTAATTTTATTTTGGTGATTGGCGTCAATACAATTAAGAATGGACTAATGCTTTCATTCAGTATGTGTGTAGATGACTATCTCAATTGATGAATGAAATGCATTGAAACAAAAAAAAAAGAAGAAAAGAAGATGTCATTTGCCTCAAATTGAAAGTCCAAAATTCACTCAAGAATGAAGGATTCATGTTGTTTTTATTTCTAATCTTGAGTATAGGTAAATCGTACTATTAAGAGGGGTATAATTTACAAATTTGATAAAGTCAAATGCTCAAACATCCCATAAATTCCTTTTTTGTCGCCCTCGCCGGCAGTGCTGATCCACTCTCCCAGAGGCGATGTGATGCCCAGACACTTCTCTGGCTTCTGTCTTGTCATCATCGATAGTGCCGATGGACTCAACGGCAGTGCTGGTTGCTTCATCCAGAGAAGAGTGTTCTCTCTGGCTCTCTGGCTGTAGCTCATCGGCAGTGCCGATCACCCTGATCTGCAGTGCCGGTCGGTTCTACCAGAGAACCACTTTTTCTGTCTGGCTCAGCCTGTAGCTCGTCGGCAGTGCCGATCCCCTGATCGGCAGTGCCGGTCCCCTCTCTACAGAGACTGTCAACCATCAGGCTCTCTGGCTGACTACGATCGGCAGTGCCGACCTTACTGATCGGCAGTGCCAGTCAAGGTCTCCAGAAATGACTTGTCTTCTCTGTGGCTGCGTCATCGGCAGTGCCGATGTGTTGATCGGCAGTGCCGGTGCGGGCCGAATCCTTGCCTGTAGATCTACGACAGTGTGTCAGAAACCCTACCGGCAGTGCCGATGGCTTGATCGGTAGTGCCGGTGCGGGGCGTCCAGACAGGCCAACGGCTCTTTTTGAGCCCCTTGTATAAAAGGCCCTCACCCCACTTTATGCCACAACTCTAGAACCCGAAAATCATTTGGCACTTTTGAGCTTGACTCTCCTCACTCTCCCTCTCCAAGTCCAAGCTTCATTCCTTGAGCTAGCGTTTGAGTGAGCCACTGGTTCCTAGTGAAAAGAGCACCCCTCCACTCTTGAGCATTCGATTTAATCATCTTTGTAACTTGTGCTTGTTACTCTTGGAGCTTTGCTCCTAGACGGTTAGTGGTGCCCGTAGAGCTCCCAACTTGTGTGGTGACGCCTCGGGAGTTTGTATCACCCATCCCGCAAGGGATTTGATAGTGGAGAACTCAAGCTCGATCTTTGTGGTCGCTTGAGTGAGAATAGGGTTGAGAGACCCGGCCCTTTATGGACTTCTCAACGGAGACGTTGGGTTCTTTGTGAGCTCGAACTTCAATAACAAATCTTGTGTCTTCGTGTGCCCTTTTATTTCCTTGTTTTGTCATTTGTTATTATTATTGTGTTCCCTTTATTCTACTGTTATAGTCAATTATCACATAGTAACCGCGAAACCACTTAAACCTAGATTTCACACGACTGTCTGTTCATCCATCGACACTACCGATCTCCCATCGGCAGTGGACACCGGCACTGCCGATCACCATCACCGGCACTGCCGGTCAGTCTAATAAATTTGTTTAACTCCAATTTTGCAGGTTTTTTAGATTTGCCTATTCACCCCCCCCCCTCTTGAGCCAAAATACCTAATTAATGCAACTACAGAAGGGAAATAAATCTAATTTCATCAATTAAAGAAATTGTTCACAATTCATGGCATAGACGATGAATCAGAGACATAGTACGATACCCTAGAATACACAAAGTCGAGACCATGAGAATCACGTGACCGATCATCGGAGAATAGGAGGAATACGATCACCGGCAATGGTGAAGGGGAAAAATGCAAATTTTTGCCCTTGCTTTCAGTGGAGAGGTGGAGCTTTGGCTCTTTGCTTGCACGCACATGGGAGGAGAGCAGAGGCAGTGCTGCAGGGGCCAACGGCGAGGCGCGTGGCGGTGAGCAGCGACTGAAGCACGCAGCAGCGAGCTCCTGGTGGCAGCAGCGCTTGCACAGGCGAGCATGCGGGTGCGGGTGCGCGCGTGCGTGATGAGGAGCGAGCGATGGCGCTGGTTTAGGCAGTGTGGCGACTCGGCGAGGTCGGTGAATGCGCACGGCGGCGACAGCGACAGAAGGAGTGGCGGAGGGTGCGTGTCTTAGGTGTGACACCCCATGACTAATTCTTAATTAATCAATACTAATCCCTAATTAGCCTTCTCGTTAAGTTAAAGAGTTGGCCATAGTGTCACTTGCAATAATAAAAGCCAATCAATTTATTTTTATTGGCCAAATAGTACCCTGTGGAGCAAGTGTGAAGCAACTCTAAATTTTTTTATACAACCCATAAAAAATAATTACATGAGCATGGTGGGAATAATAAAAGTGAATTTTGGACCAAGAATGAGAATTTTATCACATATGGAAATGCCGCAAATAATTAATTAAAGCCTAGAAATCTTTTCTAATTCAAATATTATTCTAAAATAATTATAGTTCTTGACTAAGTGGACCCCACCAGGACCTCACAAATATCTTGGAGGACTCATGTTCAAAATCTTAATTCATTTGGACTTAGAGAAGTATTTTAATTGATTTAAAACAGAACAAAGGACTCTTTTGCAAGAAATTGAAAAACGAGAGGCCTCTCTGCAAATCGCAGTGTCTTCTTCCTCCCACCAGCGCCGCGTCCGGTCAAACTGCCCACGCGCGCGTGCCGCGCTTCACGCCGCTTCCCTGCTTCCCTGCTTCCCGGTTTTGCGGCGACTGCCCACCTCGCTGAGTCGGCCTGCATTGTCGCCGCTGCCCGTCTTCTGCCGCACCCACGCGCCCTGCCGCCTCCCCAAGTTGCCCTGCCATTGCTGAAGCAGGATTTCGTTGCTGCTGCACGTGCCTGAGTCAGTCCCGGCCACGACCGAAGACCGAAACCGACACGCAATACCGCCCCTATCTCGCCCACTGCATACCCGAGCTCGTTTGGCCATTTAAGAACCCGCCCGACACCATTCTTCTCTCCACTCCTCCGTCATTGAAGCAGAAGCTCGAGCTTGACTCTCTGCTCAACCAACACCTCCCGGCCTGAGCTAAACCACTCTAAAGCGCGTCTCACTTCCTTCCTCCATCTCGAGTAAACCCAGCCCCTAATTTTGCCCCGAGCCCGCTCAGTTTCAGAAGAATCCCGTCGGCCCTGTTCCTGCGCGACTTTGGTCGCTGCCAGAAATTCTTCGTCGCTGGTGAACCGTTGTGCTCCATTCCTCCCCCACAGTTGAACCACTTTCCATTGCTTCTGTCTGACACTCCTCGTCTCTATCTCGTGCCTTGAGGTGACCTACAGCGGAGTTCCCCTGTCGCTGCCATCGAAGATCGAAGCCGCCCATCGATGAGCTGTAGTCTGTGGCCTCCCCCGGCGCCAATGGGTACTACGCCGACCGCCTTCGAGCTGCAGTGAAGCTTCACGATGAAACCCCGAGTGATTTCCTGCCCCGAACTAATTGTACACCCCCGCCGAACCTCCGTCGTCCGCCGCCACTCGCCAACGGCTGTCTCCGGTGAGCCACCGCCCCCGCGAACCCCTCAGACTGATGCGCCTCGACGTGAGCGTCCTTTCCCCGCACTCGCAGCGAGATCCCGACGCCCACAGGCGTCGGCGGCGAGCTTCCCGGCAGGCTCGACCGCACTCCGACGAGAAGACGACATGGCAGCTGACATGTCTGCTCGCGTGGCGCTAACGTGTTAACACAAAAACCAGAAAAACCGTAGAAAATAACTAGAAAATGCTGATAACTTTGAAAAATCATAGTAAATAAAATGTAGATCCAATGGGGATAAAACCAAATGGGTTAGATTCATCTTGAAATTCCCTATTAAATTAAAATGATAAAAGAATGTCTCTGTACGTGTATATCTTAATAATAACTTATCTTGCTAAAACACCAATTAAATCACTATAAATTGTAGGACTATATTTTAATTCTAATTTTTGGCATTCACTGTTATTTCATAATAATCTACCACCCTGATTTTTGGTTAGGCAGAATATGCTTTATTTCATGCCTCAAGATTTATTTAGCACTTTTGCTTGTAAAAATGCTAGTCAATAAATTATAAATATCAAGGAGTTGCCACTTGGTGAAAATGAAGTTTATACATGCCCCTCTTCATAATAAATCACTCCTGTCTAGAGACACATGATTACTTTAATAAATGAATTATTAGCTCTCAAAACTATAATAACCCTATTTAAGTGTTCTATGGAAGATTGGACGTAAAATGTTAATATGTACACTTGCTTCTCTGAAGCATATGTCCTCCACAATATAATAATAAAGTTGTTATCACAATAAGATCATTGCATTTTGCATTTAGCATATCATGGCATGACACAGTGTTATTTTGGTACCGTTGATACCTTGCTCATACTTAGGTAACGAGAATCAAGAGTCAGAACCGGATTTGCAGTAGGATCATAATACCGAGGAGCAAGAAATTGTTGTAGCTAATACTTGTATTGACCAAGGCAAGACCCGGTTTGCATATGTTGTTTTATAAAGTTTTGCTAGTTTCATTATATCAATGCTAGTGTATATGTTGTTTGATACATTAGGTTAATAGGAGTTGGTTGGAAATCCACTTGCATATTACCAAATGTCCCATGTTAATGCTATATGAGTCATGGTAGGATTTGGTACTAAATTGTTGTGCTTAGTAATAGAATATTATCGGTAGTCCTGTTACTATTACTCAGAGAATGAACACCCCCGTGGCCCCTTGATCAAGCATTGAACAGTACCGAATACATGCTAGTTTATGAGCACTAGTAAACCGACGTAGCATTAAAGTCTTGTATGGGAAAATGGCTATGGTGCGTTGGTCTATGACCCTTTTGCTGCTGGAGTGGGCGGTTCATACCTTGAAGTACTGCTGGCAGAACGGCATTCCCACTCGATGTCACTGGATCTGGTGGAAGGTGTTAGTTTTAATTGTGAAAGGTTGCCATATAGGACCTCAAGTGGCGCGTATATGTCATGTATTTTGGATTTTCCTAGCTGGTGTAAATCGATTGCAATTGTTGTCGCTCGTAGTAATGAGTATGCTTGTTCACTGCGCCTTCATGTAGATCAAGTGATACTAAGATTTGGAGTATATTGCTTATGTTGAATATTGATGATTATTATTGCTACTGCCCTTAAATGTATTTACTTCCTTTTATGCTTTACCATTCTTGTACTGCTCCACTAAAGTTATATTTCTGCTCTACCCAATCAATTGGCTAAATAAAATTGGTAGAACTAATAGGTTGCTTAGTGCAAGTAGCCAATGCATGCCTAGGTCCTTTGACGGGTAAGCCTTGCTGAGTAATTAGTACTCAGTCTTTGTGCCTCTGTGGTTTTTAGGTGATGTAGAGATTGAATTGCCTGTTGATATGCTACCTTGGGACATGCATGTCCCCGAAGGCTGGACTGCCCACTGGGAGTTTGAGCTGCCGCCATAGTAAAGTTGTGTGCTGCTAGAGTGATGATTCTTGGGCATGAATCATTACTACCGTTGTATCGTCGAGAGCTCGTATTTGCTTCTGATGTTTTGAAACTTTCATGAACTTTTAATATTCCGCTGCACTTTAACTACCCAATGATGTAATAATTTTACTTAAATTTGAATCACTGTTGTATTATCAAGTGTCTGCATTATCAGCACTATTGGGACCTCGATCCTCCGAGAAGGGGCATCACAACTGGTATCAGAGCCGTAGTCCATGATAATACAACAAATAAATTGTAGTTTCAAAACTATGACATATGCGAGTGGGGATACATTAGTATTGCCCATATTAGAATATTAGGAGTGGTGACAAAGTTAACATGGGTTAGGATTGTTTAAATATTGCATCTATGGCTTCATCAAACGAAGGTACGTGCTTGCTTAACCGACACGCGTGATATCGGTGTCTATGCCCGCAGACGGATACGTTGGCTCGTGATGACTTATCACGAGGCGATCCTTTTCTATGGATTGTTACTTGTAGAATTGTGTTTATTTTTGTAGTTTCTTTTAAATTTGATGTATTATTTCTATAATGAGTTTCTGCAGGTATACTATCACCGCTAGTAAAAACATTAGCTTGACTTACGTGTGAGTACGGGTCGTCACCAATTTTCATGCCGCTAAGTACCAGCAAAATAACGCGTGTGTTGTGAGGAACGATAGGTTAATAAAATGGAAATATTTTGCACCATGCATCCCTGTATAACTCAACTAAAATTTTTCCCTCATCTTGTGCACTCACCTCTGAATAAAAATCTAACTATGTGGAGTACATAAAATCTCAAGATACAAGTCCAATTTCTAAGTAAATAAGGTTCTATCCTGATTTTAACTATAGCTTTAAAAATTCATAGTAATTAATTTACTCATCCAAATGAGGCATACAAATACTCGTTGGAAAGACAAGAATATACCCTGTAACCTAATGTTTAAATCCATTTTCGATCATAAAAGAAACAATTTCAAAAACAGAAACAAAAACAATCTATCAGCCACTATTTTTAGCATGAACTCTGAATTTGAAAAATTCATAACTGGAGCTCTACTTTGAATTTAGAGGTGTATAAGCCCAATCTGTAAAGCTTCAGAAGTCTATTTTCAGTACCAATAGGTCTCAACATCTAATAAATTTTCCTCTGTCCAGTAGGGTTAAAACAGTAAGCCTCTGTTATTTAGAAACAGTAAGCCTCTGTCATGTAGAAACAGTAAGTCCAGATCTACTTGGATTTTTTGGAGTATAAATACATTATGGAAAGCTATGAAAGTCTTCTGTAACTTGGTTCTAAGAACCATTCTGGAGTTTTAACTTTCTTGTCGAAATACTCATTTTACTGACTGATGTACAGTCACGGTAGAATCTGTTTTAAAACCCGTTTCGGTATTGTTGCCCCTTGAAGCTGGAAAATGTACACTAAAACCTTGCCTCTGTATTTCATATTACTTCATATGAAATGCATTTTTCTTGTAAGGAAAAGTTTTGACTCAATCAAATAACATCCTTGCAGCATGGCGCATACTCGGACCCAGGATGAGCCCGAGAGCTCGCAGTAGGGAGGTGCTGCACAACCCACGCTGGCGGAAATACTCGCTGCTGTTTTCACCCATCAGCGGGGTGATTCTGAGATGCTTTGCCAATTGGGGGAGAATATGTCCCATTTGGGTGGACGTGGAGGCAACTACAACAACAACCAACCTCATCAGTGCACGTACTCGGATTTTCTAGGTACCCATCCGCCAACCTTTGAGCGTGCCAGAGAATCTCTGGACATGGACCACTGGCTGCATCAGACCGAGTCTAAGTTCGGTCTGCTGGACTGCACCGAGCATCAGAAAGTGATATTCACTGCCAAACAACTCCAGGGCCTAGCTAGTGCCTAGTGGACAAATTATGAAGCTTCTCTGACTGCTGGCGTCCATGTTGAGTGGAATGATTTCAAGACGGCGTTCCGTGCACATTTCATTCCCACTGGCCTCATGTAGAGGAAATATCAGGAACTCATGGATTTGAAACAAGGAGGGATGAATGTCCTCCAGTATTCTGAAGCTTTCAACCATCTGGCTCAGTATGCTACTGATTATGTCACCACTGAGGATAAGAAGAGGTATGCATTCTTGCGTGGTATGAATGCCACGCTGACGGAACGTCTGACTTGGCAGACAACCGGTATGTTCAATGATCTAGTCAATGCTGCTATTGTCCAAGAAGGTGCTATGCGTCAAGTTGAAGAAGAGGACCGCAAAAGAAAGACCCCTGCTAGTGCTGCTGCTGTTCCACAAGTTAAGCATCATCTGATTTATACATATCCGACGGGACAGCGTTTTCGGGCATTCCCACAGCACAAATTTCAGCACCCGTACGCTTAGGACTATGCGAAGCCACCGCAACAACAGAAGTTCGCGCCCTGTGCACCATACCAGTAGCAAAATAATCAGAATCATGCACCATATCAGCAGCAAGGAAAATAAAATGGATGAGCACCACAGCCCGCTAATCATGACCCCAACCCGTGCTACAACTGTGGTCATGGCGGCCATTTTGCTAAGGAGTGCACCGCGCCCAAACGCAACAATAATGGTAATCATAACCTGCGCCTGAACCAGGACGAGTCTAAGAATACACCGTCTCATGGTGCTCAAGTAAACTACACCAATGCTGAAGATATCCCTCATCGCGAACCTGTGCTGACTGGTACGCTTTCACTCTATCACCAGCCTGTCCTTACGCTATTTGATTCCGGTGCTACGCATAATTTCATCAGCAAAGCATGTGTGCAAAAGTATAATCTACATACTACCACTGCAAATAAGTGCTACACAGTCCGCTCTCCTGCTGGATAAATTCTTGCTAACAAGGTAGTATGCAAAGCTCCACTGGAAATAAATCATAAAATCTACCCCACCAATTTTATCATGCTATATAATCAAGAAATCGATCTCATTATAGGCATGGTCTGGATGAAAACCCATAGAGCCATGCTGGATATCGAGCCACGTGTTGTCCACCTAAACTCTCCCCTGCATGGCTAAGAGACCCTCTCGCTAAATACCGATTCACCGAACCATCTCGTAGTCTATCAATTGGAAGGACCATCATTGGAAAATATTCCTGTCATCTGTGAGTATCTAGACGTGTTTTCCTAAGGATATATCTGGTGTCCCACCTGACCGTGAAGTGGAATTTAAGATCGAGCTACAGCCAGGAACATCTCCTGTATCCCGCCGTCCATATAAAATGGCCCCGAACGAATTAGCTGAATTGAAAAAGCAACTGAATGAATTATTAGAGAAAGGATTCATTCGCCCAAGCACATCACCTTGGGGCTGTCCTGCTATTTCTGTGAAGAAGAAGGACAAGACTCTGTGCCTAGTTGTTGATTACCAGCCTTTGAATGAAGTCACGATCAAGAATAAATACCCGCTGCCCCGAATTGATATTCTTTTTGATCAATTGGTTGGTGCCAAGGTCTTTCAAAAATTGACCTTCGCTTGGGTTACCATCAGATTAAGATTAGAGCAGAAGATATCTCAAAGACCGCCTTCGCTACGTGATATGGATTATTTGAGTATCTAGTGATGTCATTTGGATTTACCAATGCTCCTGACCATTTCATATATCTCATGAATTCAGTATTCATGCCAGAGCTGGACAAGTTTGTGGAAGTATTTATTGACGACATCTTCATCTATTCTAAGTCTAAGGAAGAACATGTTGAACATCTTTGTACTGTTCTTGAATGTCTACGAGATCACAAGTTGTATGCAAAATTCAGCATGTGTGAATTTTGGTTAGATCGTATGCTGTTTCTTAGCCACATAGTTTCAGTAGAAGGAATCTCGGTAGATCCCAGCAAAGTTCAAGATGTGCTAGATTGGAAGCCACCAAAAACGGTTCATCAAGTTCGCAGTTTCCTCGGACTAGTTGGATATTACCGTAGGTTCATCCCTAATTTTCCCCACCTATCCAAGCCTATCACAAGATGATTGAAGAACGATGTGAAGTTTGAATGGGACGATAAGTGTGAAAAGGCATTCTAGAAATGGAAAGAACTATTAACCACTGCCCTAGTATTGGCTCAACTCGACATCACTACACCGTTTGACGTGTATTGTGATGCATCTGGGATGGGACTCAGATGTGTGGTTATGCAATGTGGTCGTGTCATTGCCTACGCATCCCGACAACTACGAAAGCATGAAGAACATTCTCCAACTCCTGATTTAGAGCTAGCTGCACTTGTGCTTGCACTAAAATTTTGGAGGCACTATATACTTGCAAACTTAGTGCATATCTACATGGACCATAAGAGCCTGAAATACATTTTTACTCAAGCTGATTTGAATATGAGACAATGTCAGTGGCTGGAATTAATCAAGGATTACAATCTAGAGATTCATTACCATCCGGGCAAAGCTAATGTATCTGCTGATGCACTTAGTAGAAAGGTGCATTGCAATAATTTGGTGCTGGAATTTTAGGACAGTAGCACTAAATTGATTATTTCAGAACCAAGTCTTCACGTTATGCCCGCCCCAATGATCAACAACCTTAGTTTACATTCCTCCATTAATGAAGAAATCATTGCTGCACAGAAAAATTGACAAGGGCATGGAATATATCCGCCAAAACATTAAGGATGCTAAAGCCAAATGTTTTACACTAGACTCGGATGATACTCTGTGGTTCAATGACCGTTAGTGGTACCGAAAGACCTTGACCTTCGTCCGAAAATTTTGGATGAAGCAGATCAGTCAAAATATTCCATTCATCAGCGGCAATCATTTTCCCAAGACGACAAGGAGCACAAACCAATTCCTTATCAAATTTAAGCTTAGGCAATCCTCGGATCAGACCTAGGCCACTCAAGCGACGAAGCAAGTCAATGCTCATATGACCTAGTCTCCTATGCCATTTCCAAAGCTCAGAAGAAGATTGAGCAAACAAGCACTTATGAGAACCAGGAGAAACAACAAAATCAGCCTGAAAAACTCTCCCAATGCTAGAAATCCCACAAGCCAAAGAACCATCCAAATCAAGAACACAAGAAGCATTTTTCTTAAAGCGCACTTCCAAACCAACATCAAGCAGCTGAGAAACAGAGAGAAGATTGTACTTGAGATGCTCAAGCAAACCAACATCCTTGAGAGTGAAATTTTCATTTACCTTTATTGCGCCTCTTGCCTTCACTCTCCCTCTCTTGTCATCTCCAAAGGTCACATACTCCCCGCGCTTCAAGAGAGTGAGGCTGGAGAACCATTTTGCATTTCTAGTCATGTCACGCGAACATCCGGAATCGATCAAATATTTGTTCTCCAAGCCTCCACCTGCTGCCTATAAAGAACGAGAAGGGAAGATCGATGGCTCAGTGCTGGGATTAGTAAGAAAGCTTTTGGGGATCCAGCACTTCACCATACTATCGGTAGTAGTCATCACAGTTCTTTGCACATTATCATTCGAACGCATGGGACAAGGACCGCGATGGGGAAAACATGGCCTGTCAAAGCATCTCGACACAAACCTTGGGTTGTGTGGATAGAAACTATCTGTGTGAAAACCAAATCCACACGAGTGACGCTCACCACGATGGGGAAAACGTGGGGCGCCAAAGCGCTGCTGCGAAAAGCCTTTGTTTCGTGAATCAAAGCCATATGAGGAATGACCCTGTCTAGGATAGGCACGAGAAAAAGAGCGAGGCTGAAAATCAACAAAATCATCATGATGCACATTTCTAGTTAACTCAATCCTCTTACGCCTATGGCAGTACTCATCCAAGTGACCCTTATGACCACAGAACATGCAAATGTAGAGACTCTCATGTTTAGGCTTTGCTTGCATAGGAGGTTTGGGTTTTGGCTTCTCTGTTTGCTTTGGGTTGAAGGAAGGTTTGGGGTTTCGTAGATAGTATGTGTCAGTGGGTTTGATGGATTGTTCCTCATCCTTGTAGCTAGAGCTAGGCACAAACTTACCCACATTTTCACTCTCTTTGTCACACCTCTTAAAACCCAAGCTTAAGTTGTAGGTTGACCTAGAAGCACTCTCTTTGACTCTTGCCAAGTCAATCTCAATCTTCTCCCCACTAGGATTCTTTGGAGACGAGAGATGAGGTCATCATTTTCTTGAACTAGGTTCTTGTTTTCCTCTCTAGTTATTGCAAGCTTACCCTTAAGAGAGCCACACACTACACACGGTGGTGGGAGAACCATAGAGCGAGTCTCATTTAGCAGCTTGGACTCGAGCTCTTTGACTTAGAGGGTTTCAGCTTCCAACTCACTAGTGAGCTTGGAGCACTTCTGAGATGCACCCAAAAGAGTTGGTCTTGGCTTGAACTCATCAAGCTCTTTAAGGGCACTCTCAAGCTGACTGGCAACTTGAGCATGCACACTTTCCCTCTGTGCAAGATCATTCATCACAACTTGACAAGACTCACACTCAACAACAATGTCATCTTTGGCAAGCTTAGACCTAATCAGCACTCTCTAATTTAGACTTAAGCTCCCTACTCTCACGAACAGCGCTGCAACGCTTATCATCTTGCATGAGCAAAACATCGCACAAATGATCTAGTTCAGAAGAGAGCTCATCAAGAGTGGGAGGTACCTCGCTTGTGTCAGAGTCGGAGCCATAGTCAGTGTCGTGATCATTCTTTGCCATGAAGCAAAGCCAAGTGAAGTCGTCCTTCCTCTTGACTTGTGGCTTCTGAACCTCCTCCTCCGAGCTTGTAAGGCCATCGCTTGATGTGAGGTCGACGTCGCTTAGAGCGACTACACAGTCGCGTGCGACCGCCTTCGTGAACTTCTTGGAGTTCTTGCTTCACTTGAAAAAGTGGTTCTTCTTCTTCTTGAAGTCCTCAGTGTTGTTGTCGTGATACCTGGCCGGCTTCTTCTTCTTGGGGCAGTCAGCGATGAAGTGTCCAGGGTCACCACACTCGAAGCAGGTTCTTGAACCACCTCCTTTTCTCTCCTTCTGGTTGTTATAGAACTTTCTGAACTTCCTTGTGAGCAAGGACAACTCCTTGTCAAGAATGCACTCCATCTGTTCATCGGAAGCTGCAACAAGAGAAGACAAAGCAAACTCTTGTCAAGTGAGGGGTTAGTTCCATAAGAAGCACCCCTGTGACCACCCTTTTGGGAGCTTGAAAGCAAAGCCATGCTAGAAGCAGGATTAACTAGATTAGGACGAGATTTCCTAGACAGTTCATGAGATTTCAGCTTGCTATACAGTTGCTCACAGTTCAGGGTATTGAAATCAGCAGTCTCCTCTAGAGCAGCAATTTTAACCCAAACATTTTCATCAAGTGAATACAGCAGTTGCTTAGCTCTATCATTATCATTGTACACAAGGTTACCATAAGACCTCACGTTGCAGACAATTGCCTCAAACCTACGAAAAGTTTCGTCTAGTGACTCGCCAGGTTTTTGTGCAAAGGTTTGCTACTATCTATTGTAAGAGTCCTTACGCATAGACTTCACTTGATTGGTATCCTCATGGTACGTGCAAAGCTTATCCCAAATTGCATGAGCAGTTTCAAGATGTGCAACACGATCATGTTCACTCCTACCTAGAGCAGAAAGCAGGATATTGACAGCTTTGGAGTTGTTCTCATACTTGGTTAACTCACCTATAGCTGCAGTGTTGAGGCCTTCTGGTATGGCATACTCCTGCTCAACTATCTCCCAAATTCTATGTCCTTGGCTTAAGAGATAAGCGTTGGTTCGTGACTTTCAGAACAGAAAGTCCTCTCCATGTTGCCTTCAGATCAGAAAGCCGGTGAAGGTCAACTAGTGATCAAACAAGCTCTGATACCAATTGAAGCACCAAGAAGGCGACTAGAGGGGGGGTGAATGGGAGCCAATTAAAATTCTTCATAAGAACTTGGCCTATGTCCCAATTACAGCCCAAGCCAACCTCTGAGCAGATCACCAAGATTACACACACCAACTTGTGATGTGTTAACACTAGGAGTGATCAACAATAGCAGTGGAACATAGCGGAAATATAAGAGAACATCAAAGACTTGAAGTGGTCAAAGAAGCACACCAAAACAGATAGCTCTATCAGTACAGCGGTAGTGCCGATTCAGAGTATCGGCAGTGCCGATCGTCAAACTGAAAGTCTTGGGAGATAGCAGACAAAGCGCATGGGTAGTGCCGGTTGGGACTATCTGCAGTGTTGGTCTAGCCATCAGCAATGCCGATCAAGGCTTTTCCTCCCTCGCCGGCAGTGCCGGTTCAGGAATCAGCAGTGCCGATTGACATCAAAAAGAAGAGGAAGTTCTCGGTAAGGACATCGGCAGTGCTGATCTTGATTTTCCTTTCCGCACTGGCAGTGCTGATCGACCCTCGACAGAACAGAAACTGCTTTCTGGATTCAGGAATAAAATTAGCAAAACCTAATCAAACGATCTCCAAAAATCATGAAACTTGGACAGAAGATGTCATATGTTAGGACGTTCCTTCTCCAAGTGGAATCACACAAAAAGCTCAAGAATTCAACATGAATTTCAGGATTTACCAAATGCTCTAGGGTTCAAACGTTCTTGAGGAAATCCACGAAATCAAAGGTGCTCTTGCCTAGGATTCAACCAAGGATCCATGATGGAATGTTTAGGCATGTCCTAGCACCAAGATCCCTGAAGAAATTCGTACCAAAACCCACTCATGAACCTCTCCTTATATAGTCCTAGGGGTTGTCCTAAAGACCATCCTACCCCTCACCTATAATACACTACCACCTACCACCAGGGGCACAACCGTCCACCTTTTTCTTCATCGCCTGAACACCATCGAGCCCTACACGACTTTTCTTCGACTCGACGCAAGCTCCGCGATGGTGCCACGTGCACATCCAATCGTCGTCACCGATTTTGAGGCCCAAACCAGGAAACCGCCTTGCACGCTTCTCAAAGTATGAGTTCTTGATCTTGACGCGTGTGACCTCTTCCCGTGATCCTCCTCGTCGGCAAGTCTCTCCCGCTTCTAGTCCATTGGAAGCCTCTACATGCACCGACGCCCGATCACCTTTGACTTGGTCAACCCTACCGTCTTGATCACCACCCACGGTTTTGAGGCTCAAACGTGAAACCGTCCATTCTTCTTGCCTCTCCATGTGTACGGTATGGATCACCCTTGACTTCATCTCGCCTCCCGATCGTCCGGCCCCAAGTGTCCTACTTGTGCCCGATCCTCTCGCCGTTGACCGCCAAGTTAACTCCAGTGACTTACACATCATGAGACAAGCAAACACATTTCCCATCTCCTGCAAACTCTCCAACATCCTCACCAACTCTGGTTAGTCAAAACCATGACATGCACAAACTCATGCAATCCCTAGATTCCCATATTTCAACTCAAACACCAAACTGAACCAATGTCAATTACTCATCATATATTGCAAACCATGGCACATATCCATATGGTTTCTCACTCATCAATGAAAAGGAAGAGAGGTTTGATTTCTGGCCAAGGAAGGAACAATGTTCAATGATCAAGATCCAGTACGGGCCAAACTCAAAGAATATTCATGAGGTCGAAGTGACACCACTGAAAAAGGACAACCTCATTATCTACATGAAGAAGATCATGGGTAAGGAGGTATCGTATATTTTTGAGAAGAAGAATTCACCGATAGCAAGGCCTGGACTATGGGCAAAGCCATAGCTTGTTAAGTCCAAGGCACCACTGACCGCACCAAAGATGAAGAAGGTGTGGCGAGTGAAGGAAGTACAGCCATCTGTGTCCACTTCTCCTAGACCGGATGCAGCGTCATCAAGCTGAACGCGATGGAGAAAAGTCCCGCTCATCGGACTTTAAAAATTGGTGAGCCCATGCCAAAGGAAAATTGGTATATATCTCATAATTGATTTTTTAATTTTTTGCATGTTTGAATTTTCCAACTTTTGGGATTTTTCAAGTTTGCACCTGCATTTGCATATTTGGTTTCCACAAACTTGCATGTTGAAATTAATTCCAACATTTTTCTTTCTTCAAAAAAATTCAAAAATCGGTTTTCAGTTTTCAACTTTTGAGAACATATTTTTTTTCTAAGAAAATTTATGTCAAAACTGTGGACCTAACCCCTGTAGCTCAAAGCATATGGCCGTTGGGGGTGTGTGGGCCAAAGTGGGGGACCAGAGGGACCCACCCATGTCCGATTGAAGGGGAATGTTCGGCCGAAGGGGTCTGGCGGCCATTGGCCTTGGCCTTTGGCCAACGACTAGTTTTGGCTCCCTCCTAGCCACTATTGAATGTTAGGACATTGTCCTATAAATTGAGTGCTTAGGGTGGAGTGCTTCATCACTTAAGCTCATTTCTCACTTCACCCTATTGCTCCAATCTTTTGCTCTTGTGCTACCTTTTGCTTCTCCAAAGTTGTCACTCTAGAAACCACCAAAAACATTTTTCCTTTTTTAGTTTTCCTTTTTGTTTTGGATTATTCGAGTCTCTTTGACAAACTTGTCAAGATCAACACGACTAGTAGATTTAATTTCACTAGCACATAACCCGCATTCGAGTTGTTCTTCTGTTTTTGCTCAAGTGGCGCATAGAAGAAAGCTAATGCGTTGATGCAATGAGTGACGTGCTCGAGTTCCCACCGTTCACACGGCAGCTCAAGCACGAACCTCTCCAACGAGCATGAACCAACGAGGTAGTCGCCCGTTGAGGACGAGATAGAGGAGGAGGATGAACCACATGTTCTTCTCGTCGACACCGACCACGAACTACTAGATGATCACGAGAGACGAGTCTACAACCTCCTATGCAACCGCAGCTTTGGCCGCACTCAGGCGTATGACGACGACCTACTCTCCACTATAGGTATGGACATTGAGTTCCTTTCTATTTGGAATGCTTTAGGTTGGACCAAATTCGCACACATCACTAAGGAGGGTTCATGCCTTCTCACTATTTAGTTTTTGTGCACCTTGCTAATGATAATAAAGGGATACTTTTCCACTTGTTCGAGAAGGAATACCGTCTCACTTGGAAAAACCTTAGCACCGTTCTTAGATTCTGTCACTCTTGCAACACTAATTTAGAGGGTGCTACCTTGGGTTTTGAAAAGGGTTCTTTTTAGCAAAGGATTTTGGGGCAGTTTTCTAGTCAACATCCTAGGACTAGTGACATTCACAACCCAACTCTATAGTTGTGGCATAGGTGTCTTGCTATGACTTGTTTCCCTAGACAATATACTAGACATATACATAATGATGAATTTCGTGCCTTGTATGTTGTTGTTGCTAAGATTCCTATTGCACCTATTGAAGCCATGACTAGGCAATGGTTAGAATATATCAAGGGATTGGGACCCATTGATTGCACTTCTTTAGTGATCTGTATTGCTGTAGGGGTTGGGGCTTTAACTAATGCCAAAATTGCTTATCTTACTGAGCCTTGCCCAGGATAGACTTTAAATTTCTTGAGCAGGGTCACACATTAAAGAAGGGTCCCGATGGTTCCATTATATTTTATTATCCTAGCTATACAAACGAAATCCCAATTCCTAACCTGGGGTATCACTTGTATAGTTGTTGGGAACTAACCATGTAGATGTAGAGTGAAGGATTGTTTGGCAGGTCCGCTGATCGACACACACGGTAGTGCACAATGGGGACATGCCCTAAGTCGATCGGAACGCCACCACATCATGATGGACGCCACTCTTTTTTGGGTTTTGGTCATCATGACCATGGTTCGCAATTGAGGGATCTTAATGGGAGGATGGATGATCTTGACGTGAGAACGGGTGAGATGCAAAAATCCCTTATCACTCACGCCCGGACCACTCGACAGTGGCAACAGCACATCGACAACCAGTTTTGTTGCCTCCAGGAGCATCAACGAGCGCACCACGACTATATGGCAGCTTACTACCGTTGCAGAGGATTTGATCCAAACCAACAGTCGTGAGCAAGAGCAAGCTTGGGTTAGCACCCCCACCAAGGTGACTTGTATCTTTCTTTTCTTTCTTTCTTTCTTTGTCAAAATTATAAAACCAAATGAAAACTTGCAAAACTAAAAAGATCAAAAATAGTAGGTTATCATGCATGCTAGGGATGTTGGAGCCTTCATGTTGAAATGATGAATAGTTGCTCTATTTTATATCCTTCTATAGTCTCTCGTATACAACTTAGTACTCTCCCAATTTTTTAGTTTGTTCCTAAACATGCTTGCCTTTGTAAGGACTGAAGGCGTACCGAGAGGGGGGGGGGGTGAATCGGTAACCCGGCCACGATTATCGAATACTTCAATTTCATACCACCAGATCCCGGCAATCGATGCAACCTAACAATTCTAGTAGGCCAAGACCCTACACATGCTAGTGTTCATGATGAGTGCAAATGCGGAGGCTAAACACTTTAGCCTATGAAATCCACAATTCAACCTATTCACTAGAGCACATAATTGTAGAAAAGTAAAGAGGGGCTAAGGAATGCTCATGATTTTTTCCCGAGGTTTCGAAAGGAATGCTCTCTGGAATCGATGGAGATGAAGAGACTGGACGGTATGGTCAGTATAGGATCAGCAGGCCAACGGCTCAGGTAGGCCTAGAAAGTTGATTTCATGGTGGTGAAAGTTGCTCTTTTTCATTGTCGGCGGTCATCAAGCACTCTCCATTGATCGGTTGCGAGATTGTCACGGTGTTCGACTTCATCCTCCAGGGTATCATCACTTTCTTCCATTCAACATTGTATGCCCTAAATACTAAGCAATTCACTTAATTGATGCAATTTGGATTAAAAGCTCAATCTTTAGTTGTATTAATTAGTCAACTAGCTCAACCTAGTTTGCAATTAATTCCATGCCTATCTATTAATTGCAATTCTAGGGTTCTCTCTCATTTAGTCTATAGTTAGATTAATTGCCTATTATTTGATGGTACACTTGATGATTCGCACTAGCCACATATAGTCGATGATCACTGTTGCTGCTTTCATATTTGTCTTGTGATCATGTCCTTAATTCAGTGCTAGGATTTCTACTGCGCATTCTTACCTAGCGGTACTTTGCTTGTAGATCATATTAGGTTTTATACTTATCCTATCCCTACCTATGTGCGTACAGTGACAGTTGATCAAGAACAGAGATGGTAGCTAGTCATGATAAGGGTAAGGGCAAGATGCTAGAGAAACCCAGAGGCAAGAAGAGGACCAGACTCGACCTAGAGTCGAAGAGGGCCAAATGAGTTGCACAGCACCTTGATGCTATGGAGGAGGCACACAGGATTCCAGGAGCTCCACTGATCACAGGGCCGCAAGAGGAGCACCAAACAGTGGACAACAGCCCCAGAGTTGTATACAGGTGTGAGACCTTCGCCATGGGCATAGGGTACTCTGACTTCTCATCAGGTGAGATCATCGAGGACTGCGGACCAGGGTTCCTCTTGGAAGCAGGAGGAGGAGTCCGAGGAGGAGTATAGAGACTCAGAGTCTGAGACAGAGTCCTCAAAGGAGGACGAGCTAGAGCAGCCAGAGCAGCAGATAGCACCCCGGGAGAGGTCAGCTCACTGAGTAGGAGACACGTAGTGCACATGTGTTGTGTGCACCAGGAGGGACATACTTGAGGTTCCCGCTAAGGATCTCAAAGTGAGTCGCCTTGTATCCTTCGAGCAGTGGGTTCCCATCCCTAGGGATGCTACTGGAGGAGAGAGGTACTAGACCAATCTGTAGAGGATGATTGGTGAGGGTTTGAGACGTTACCTTTCCAGGAAGGGCAGGTCTGGACTATTTGTGCCTCAGCAGTATGTGACTTACCAAGATATGAGCAGAGCCACAGGCACGTACATGCAGCAGTACTTTGACTATATGCCCGGACTAGTAGAGTTGGTCACCAGTCCCTCGAGATATAGAGAGGATATAGTGATAGAGTTCTATGACTCACTATGGGTAGCTAGAGATCGCTCAGAGATCTGGTTCATATCCAGAGGAGAGCCTCAGCGCTTAACCAAGGAGGACCTTATAGTTGCATTAGGATTGATAGCTTTGGACTTGCAGCTGTACAGGAGTGCCTACGAATTGGGCTCCGCCCCGCAGAACACAAGGAGGGATACTACCTCTAGACGACATGATGTCGATAGCCTTCCAGCCACCACACACACCAGGGTTTGACAGACGCCCTACGAGACTCACTGCAGAGGAGAAGGTGGTCAGGGCGATAGTCACTAGGACTATCATTCTGAAGTCTGGGTGCACGGAGGAGTTCACAGCTCTACACCAGTGGGTCATTGCAGCTATGCTCAGGAGACAGCAATTTGACTTGACTGACTTGATGATTGCTGAGATGGAGGAGGTTAAGAGAGTTGGAGGCCCTCACCTAGTCTATGGACCTTATATCTGTTACCTTATGAGGAGACTAGGACTAGTCACAGAGAAGCAGTATGAGGTGTTCCCTAAGGTGACCACCAGCTATGCACCTCGAGTCCCTAGGGGATCACAGGTAGCCTCCAGCCAGCAGACGGATAAGTAGGAGTCGCCGCTTGTCATTCATGAGTAGGAGGTTCATCCAGAGATGGCAGTTCCTGAGTCAGGCAGTGTGGGTGCACCACCTCAGCCAGCACCTACAAAGATAGATCACGCCTCCACCATAGCAGCACTTGTAGGACGTCTGGGTGACATCATCCAGAACACTACTAAGGAGAGGCGTTAGATCATGGATATGCTAAAGATGTAGGCAGAGTTCCAGCAGCAGCAGATGAGGCTGATGACACATCTTTTGACTCAAATGATGGAGCTTACTCTAGCCAGCAGGCAGGAGTCCCCGCTACCATAGTTTCAACAGCTTCCGACTCAGAGTGACCCCTTTACCACGACAATGATGGCATAGTCTAGCATCTTGCCTTCACTTTCTGGGGAGTTACCAACAGGGGGAGCGGGACAAACTTTCTCACCTACACAGTTCTCCCCACTGTCAGCCTTCTCACTGTCTGCACTATTCACCTCACCTGCCCAATCGACAGCGTCACAGATAGCAGGACCCTCCACCTCCCAGCAACTGCCAGTCAGGAATTTGACCTTCTCAAACATAGTGCACACCACTCAGGCAGCCTCACAGACAGCTACAGCTACGAGCACAGCTCTACAATCTTTTGCTACAGTTTCTACTCTTATCACACCTCAGATAGCAGAGGATCTTGTCCGAGGAGGCTTCACTCAACAAGACGTGGCCAATGTTACTCTCCTTCAGGCGTCTATTGCACATGAGACCACCACAGCCATAGCAAGACATGACAGAGGGTCCGAGTCACCAAAGGATCTCATGTACGTTGAGCACCTTGACGCTCGGGTGGCACAGACACAGGCAGAGCAGCAGGATCCGACACAGGAGCAGCCGAGCACAGAGCCTTCAGAGGACGTCACTGCGCCACCACCTCCTACGACCTCAAGTGCGTAGTTGTTTTTCCCTCACTTTTTGGTGCTTGTTTCCAAAGGGGGAGAAGACACAGAGATAGGTTGAGTGTGACTTGTGTCAATCGAGAGTAGCTTGTATCTAGGGGAGAATATGTGGTATACATGGTTGGGAGATACACAGAGATGTGGTATACATGGTTGGGAGATACAATCTAGGTTGTTGTGAGACATGATATGGTTAGAAAAAGGCTACTATGAACTTTGTCCCAAAGTGAAGCTCAACATCTAAAGATTTTATTTTTCAAAATGATAAAATTGAAAAGTTCCTCAATGATGAAAATTCCTACCATTGCCATATGTTGTGTTTCAATAAAAGCCTTCTACACATGTTGCATGTTTTCACACTGAGCTTTATCAAAATGCTTACAACCTTTGTGAGATCCATTCCATGATTTTCTGATCAAGATTCACGTACACATCCACCATCACTTGCTAAACTCCTACACCGGGAGGTAGCGTTTCCATTCCATTGCATCCACCACCATATGCTCAACTTCTGCACTGGAAGTTGGCAAAATAAATACTCCATGAGTATCATTTTATGACTCTCTCTGAATCGGTTGTATGGAAGGCATGGCTATCAAAAATAGAATAAATACTTGCTCCAAATCATGAGCATGGTGAAAAAAAAGAGAGAGAAAAGAAATAGCCATGCCCAATTGCTAGTTCAAGAAAGAGAGAGTCTTTTGGTTTAGTGGAGTTAGGCTAAGAATAGAGTTTTCTTCAGTTCCCAAGTCTTCCTTGGAGTTGTGGAATGGCTCTTATATCTTTCTCCTTTTGTAAGACTATGTTCTATTTAATATATTTAGTCTTTCTATATATTTGTGCTTGGGTCATGTGTTTCTTGTTTGATTATATGATCCATTCATGTATGTAGTTATTATGCTTGCATGCTAGTAGTTTAGTTATGCTATACTACCATGTTAGACATAGGCCCTTACTATAGTCTTTATTTATATCATTATAATGATGCATGACTAATGTCTGACTTAGATCATTTCCATGTGCTTAGTGTTCATTTAAATGTGATTACTCCTTTTTTGATTCATCGTTAGGGGATTAGCAGTATTGTTCTGGAGATGTAAATGTGGTGCTTAGATCAATAGAATGCAATATTTGTCATGTATCCCATGGATTACCTGGGGTAGATAGTAGGTGGTGACAGCCATATCTGTAATCTAAAATCCCCCACGTTTGGCTATACAATAGGCTCTTGGCCAGAATTATACTATGGATGCAGGGGTAAACCGGATGGCCACAATGTGATGATCTGATTGTCTTTGCATTGCTTATGTATCTGTATAATAGTATATAATATAAACTATGCAACTTTATAAAAGCAACATAGGAACTTAGCTCTTTGTTTGTCCTTCTCCACTAGATTAGTCTTTATTTATCCAAGAGTATGTTATCTGTGTGTCCACTACCCATATTATCTATATCATTACCCTGTGAAGACTCTGTCTTATAATCTGTTATGCAACAATAGAACATGGTAACCATCTTAATGATCTCCCGCCTTCCTTTGGGATAAAATAAATAACATGACATGAATACTTCTAGGTCAAATGCTACAATGGTATTCTCCGTGCACTTGCGGATTACCTGCATTCATTAAAAATACCTTCAAAATGAGGACGCCAACGCCCATTTGCAACTATTTTTGAAGATCTACAACACCTTCAAGATGAAGGACGTCTCTCAAGACGCCATTCATCTGCATTTGTTTTCATTCTCCCTTCTAGAGAGAGCATATCAGTGGTTCTACGCAAACAAGGATGGTGTGAGTAATTGGGACAACTATTCAACAGCGTTCCTTGCCAAGTTCTTCCAATTCAGCAAAACCAACGCCCTCCACAGGAGAATTTTAAGCTTCCAGCAGGAGTCCAATGAGTCAATATCCAAGGCTTGGGAGAGGCTACAAGAGTACATTGCCACCTGTCCTCATCACGGGATGGATGAGTGGCTTATCATCTAGAACTTCTACAATGGCTAACTCCATCACCACGTGACCATATTGATGCTGCTGCGGGAGGAGCCTTTTTCTCACATACCATTGAAAAAACAAAAGATCTGATCGAGAAGATGGTCTCCAACCAAGGATGGAGTGAAGATCGTCTTTAGTCACGCCAGCGAGGCATGCACACCGTTAAGGAGGTGGACATGCTAGCCACCAAAATGGACCTCCTAACAAAGAAGATGGACGAGTAGGCCAAAGGACATGAAGACAGCACCATCAACGCCTAAGACGCTCACCGGACGTGCGAGGTTTGCGGCAACACGGGTCACTCAGGCAATGACTGCCCTGAGACTCATGTGGACGTGTTGTACATTATTGATGTTTGCTAAGTCACACCAAATAAATAACCTCTGATAGTGATGACAGAAATAATCAATTGATGTACCTCAGTATCAATTAGGTAAATCCACAAGCGCATGGATAAAACCGTTGTAGCATTTCACCATCGGATCACTCCAATGTTTCTCGCTTATAGATCTCCCAAGGGAAGGCGGTGGTTTAAGAGATAGCATGTTCATAACCATATAACTAATAATATACCAAGGTCTAAACAGGGACAATAATAATAGAAATCGGTAGGTGACACATAGAACAATCCAAACTAACATTAATACAAAACCTAGGTTATGTGGGTTAAAGAGGAGTCATGCTAGATCCTTATGTACTTCTATATTCCTGTCTATAGGTTAGATACAACACATACAAGCCTAAGTCCTATGCTGAACCGAAACAAGAAGGATTAATAAGCACAACAGAGCTGTCACCGCCTACTAGCAATCTTATACTAGGACACATGACACTAAAGCTTTAAGTCCTTAATGCCAGTCCTAGGATCACATGACAATAAGGCAATTAAGTCCTTACCGTCACACCTATTCCTATTTGTGGGACAACCAAACACCTATGGTTTTCTACCAACCTAAGCACCATGATTATATTGCTAAATAATACTCTTGATTCCCATCGGGCTCTGGCCCTTTGGACTAACAAGTCTAGAATAAGAGTACACCTAACCGACGGCCCAACAAGTTATCTTTAGTATGCTATTTGTATGTCCACTACCCGTATTTTCCAATATCCTTACCCTTGTGAGGACTTTGCCTTCTGATCTATTATGCATGTCTAGAACATGGTAACCATCTTGATCATCTCCCACCTTCCTTTGGAATAACATAAATACGATACCATGAATGCTACAATGGTATTCTTCGTGCGCTTGCAGATTACCTACATTCGTTAAAAATACTAATAGTTGGGTTGTTACACTACCACAACGTTACACTTGTCGAGACTTAGTCTCAGCAATAGACATAGGGGTATGCGCGACATCAAGAGACGATGGTAACACAAGACGCTGATTTAGATAGGTTCAGGTCTCTTGAAGGATAACACATGACCCAAGCATAACTATATAGAAAAACTAAATATATTAAATAGAACAAAGTCTTACAAAGGAGAAAGATACAAGAGCCATACCACAACTGCAAGGAAGACTTGGGAACTGAAGAAGACTCTATTCTAATCCTAACTCCACTAAAACTAGAGAGAAACTCAAAATACAAAAAGAGTGATGCTTTTTGGTGTGTGTTGAGGAGTGAGGCCACACCCTTCTATTTATAGGGGTCCAAAGGCGGTTCTGAGGTCGGTAGCTCCTGCCCAAAGGGGGACAACCGCATTTGGGGAGTCGGTGAGAAACCGTCATAGGAAGCTAGGCCCCACCAGGCCCACCTAGTGTTCGGCCGAACAGGCCTATTCAGTCGGCCAGGGGTTGGGCCCAGTGGCCTGCTGGCTCTTCTGGCACACTGATGGGTGGCCCCCCTTTGACTCCTCAATGGATTAGCCCTTCTATAAGTCAGTTTGGTGCTACAAGTAGGCCAGTTGATCCGTGGGAATCCCCGTTGGCACGCTCTGATTGGTGGAAGTCGTGTTTCGTTTCCAACTAAGTGTGTTTCCTCCTCTATTTCATTATTTCTCCTGCATGTGAGCATTTCTCCAAGGACAAGTGGATATTAATTAATTCTAACTAACATGCATGGTGGGAATGTTGAATCCTTCTTTATTTTGAGTAATATTGATGGTTGAAAATAGGATGTAACGACCCTCAACAGCCCCCTTGATAGTGTGGTTTATCCTATGAACTCAAGCCTACATACTAGCCAAGTAATCACAACACACTTGGACCTAGTTTTCCTGAGTCTTGATCAATCTCCATCATCGCGACTCTTCACCAAGGTCTTCATGGCACTCCACCGGGTCCTCAGTGATCATCAAAGTGACCTTTCACCGTGTTCGTGTTTGAGATAATAGTTTGTTCTACATCCACAACACTAGATGTATGCATTAGTAATCATTTCATGTTATTACAAAATCACCAAAACATTCATACCTTGGGGTTTCGAAACACCAACTGATATGCCCACTCCTATGCAATGCGTGTAGCAAGTTGTGTGGCCCGATCTTCTCATAGGATCCGCGAACTTGATAACTTGTCGCTGCATGACCTGGTGAAGAGGCAATGCACCGTGAGGCTGTCCACGCGATGAACTACTGAGACAATCACCCTTCCATGTACCAACGAACAGCCCACGTGATGTGAACAAGGGTTCCCGATCTTCCGAAAGGTTCTTGGTAAGTTGATTTGGTCGGAGGCGACACACAAATCGATCTGGCTTCAGAACAGCACGTTCTAAACCCCGCAATCGCAGCATGACGTCTCCTCTGGATATCAACCGCCCAAAGACGATTGACCTCGCCGAGAAGGCTAATCCCTGCCTGCGAATCAAGAACACAAGCAAGAACAACGAAGAATGCAACACAATTGCAGATGTATGATTAAACTCTCGAAGTTGGGGTCTCACAAACCGATGAACGACAAAACTGTTTATGAACACAATTGATCTAAGCAAAACCCGAACCCTAATGGTGCGGTGGCGGCTGTATATAAAGACCCTAGGGTCGTGCAAGACCCTCTGGACGCGCCTCTAATTGGGCTCAACTAGATACAAAGCCCAAAGGCCAAAAATAGGCGACACAGCACCGACACAGATTCTGGACTCTCTCTTGTTTTGACGATTCCCGATGACTCCTGATGAATTTTGACATGAGGCTGGCGGCATTGGAAAGGTCTTCTTCTTATCTTTCCGTGCATATGTAGAACGTCCAAATCCGAGTCCGTATGCGTCATGGGCGACTGTTTTAGTACAGACTGGTCCTGGGCCCCGAAATAGACTCGAAGTCGGTTTTGATTGGGCCTCCACTTTGGCTTCCAAGCCCTTGCTGGTCCTCCACGTTCCCAACTCCTTCTCCCATCATCTCCTGGTCCTCTCCATGGTTTCTAATCATAAAATAACCATTAGGTAGCAAACCATTCTCAAAAGTAACATATAGCGAAGAACGTAGGAAAGAGCTCACCTCTAAATTTAGTCGTCATGCACGAGCTCTAATCATTGGACCTTGCAAGTCCAGATTTGGAGGAGTGTTGTGTGTATCCATAGGAGTGATGTCCTCATCATCCTCCCCCTCTTGAAGTGGAGTCGTCCTCGACTCAAGCTCATCCTCTTCTCCTAAGTATGGTTTCAAATCTGAAATGTTAAAAGTAGGACTAACCCCGAACTCGGGAGGCAACTCAAGTTTGTATGTATTATCATTAATCTTCTCTATTATTTTGAATGGACCATCAGCTCTAGGCATTAGTTTAGACTTTCTCAATTCTGGAAATCTATCCTTCCTTAAGTGTAACCACACTAAATCTCCTACATCAAGCTTTACTTCCTTTCTTCCCTTACTACCAGCAATTTTATACTTTTCATTCATCTTTTCAATGCTAAGTCTAGTGGTCTCATGCATTTGCAAAATAAATTCAGCACGCTCCTTAGCATCAATATGAACACTCTCATTAATAGGTAGAGGAAGTATATCAAGTGGAGTACGGGGATCAAAACCATACACTACCTTGAATGGACTTACCTTGGTAGTAGAATGTGTTGCCCGATTATAAGCAAACTCAACATGAGGTAAGCATTCTTCCCGTTGCTTCAAATTTTTCTTCAAAATAGCTCGCAACATAGTACCCAAAGTGCGGTTCACAACCTCAGTTTGTCCATCAGTTTGTGGATGATAAGTTGTAGAAAATAACAACTTTGTACCCAACTTATTTCAAAGCGTGCGCCAAAAATGACTCAAGAATTTTGCATCACGATCTGAAACAATAGTAGAAGGCATACCATGCAAACGTACAATTTCTTTGAAAAAAAGATCAGCAATATAACTAGCATCATCAGTTTTATGACTTGATATAAGGTGTGCCACCTTGGAAAAACGATCCACGACAACAAAAATGCTATCACGCCCCCTCTTAGTCCTAGACAGTCCTAAAATAAAGTCCATAGAAATATCCGCCCAAGGAATGGAAGGAACAGGAAGTGGCATGTATAAACCATGTGGATTCAATCGAGATTTAGCTTTTTGACATGTAGTGCAGCGAGCAACAAAACGCTCAACATCTTTCCTCATCCTTGGCCAAAAGAAGTGTGTGGCCAAAATATCCTCTGTCTTCTTAGCACCAAAATGACCCATCAATCCACCTCCATGCGCCTCCTGCAACAACAAAAGACGAACGGAACCAACTAGAATGCATAGGCGGTTAGCTCTAAACAAGAATCCATCATTCAACACAAATTTGTGCCAAGCACGACCTTGTTTACAGTGCAGCAATACATCTTTAAAATCAACATCAGCAACATATTGTTCTTTAATTGCCTCAAGTCCAAAAATTCTACAATCAAGTTGAGACAACAAAGTATATCGCCTAGATAAAGCATCAGCAATCACATTATCCTTCCGTTTCTTATGTTTAATAATATAAGGAAAAGACTCAATAAACTCAACCCATTTAGCATGTCTACGGTTCAAATTGCATTGAGAACGAATATACTTAAGTGATTCATGATCAGAATGAATAACAAATTCTTTGGGCAACAAATAATGACGCCACGTCTCTAAAGAACGTACAAGTGCATATAGTTCCTTATCATACGTGGAATAATTCAAAATAGGCCCAGTAATTTTCTTCACTAAAGTATGCAACAGGTTTAGCATCTTGCATCAAAACACCACCAATGCCTATACCACTAGCATCACATTCAAGCTCAAAAGTCTTATCAAAATTGGGTAATTGCAGCAATGGTGCATGTGTAAGTTTGTCCTTCAAAGCATCAAAAGACTCATGATGTACCTTACCAAAATGGAAGTCAACACCCTTCTTTGTCAACTCATGCAATGGTGCAGCAATGGTGCTGAAATCTTTGACAAAGCGGCGGTAGAAACCTGCAAGACCAAGAAAACTCCTCACCTGTGTGATAGTTTTTGGTACAGGCCAGCTCTTTATGGCTTCAATCTTCGCCTCATCCACCTCAATTCTCTGTGGAGTCACAACATAGCCAAGAAAAGAGACTCGATCCGTGCAAAAGGTGCACTTCTCAAGGTTACCAAATAAACATGCAACTCGCAAAGCATCAAAAACAGCACGCAAATGAATCATATGATCATCCATGGATTTGCTATAAATCAAGATATCATCAAAGTAAACAACCACAAATTTGCCAATAAAAGGTCTTAAAACCTCATTCATCAAACGCATGAAAGTACTGGGTGCATTAGTTAACCCAAAAGGCATTACTAACCACTCATACAACCCGAATTTGGTTTTGAAAGCTGTTTTCCATTCATCTCCAAGTTTCATTCTAATTTGATGGTAGCCACTACGCAAATCAATTTTAGTGAAAATTATAGCACCACATAACTCATCAAGCATGTCGTCTAGCCTAGGAATAGGATGACGATAACTAATAGTAATGTTATTAATGGCTCTACAATCTACACACATACGCCAAGAACCATCTTTCTTAGGAACCAAAAGTACAGGAACAGCACAAGGACTAAGTGATTGACGAACATACCCACGATCCAAAAGGTGTTGGACTTGTCGTTGTATCTCCTTAGTCTCCTCAGGGTTGGTCCTATAAGCATCACGGTTTGGTAAAGTAGCACCAGGAATCAAATCAATTTGATGCTCAATCCCTCTCAAAGGTGGCAATCCCGGGGGTATCTCAGCTGGGAAAACATCCTCATACTCCTGCAAAAGGTTAGTGACAGCATGAGGCAAAGCACTAGAAGCAATATCACCAAGCAAAAACAAGGCTTGTTTGCATATCAAAGCATAGCAAATATCATCAGTAGAAATTTCAGCAAGCTCAGATTTTGTGGCAAGAGATGAACGACCTTGTAATTTAATTGCAGCACCCTTAGAACTTGAAGAATCATTAACATTACTTGGTGTAGAAGCAGAATTAACAGGTTGCTGAATTTCAGGGCTTTTATTTTTCAAACTAGCAGCTCGTTCTAAATCAGCTTGTACAATTTCAGCAGGGGTCATTGGTAACAAAGTAATTTTAGTTCCTTTATGCATAAAAGTGTACTTATTACTTTTACCATGGTGTACAGCATCATTATCAAATTCCCAAGGTCTACCCAATAAAAGTGAACAAGCTTGCATGGGTACAACATCACAATCAACAGAATCCACATAGGAACCAATGGAAAAAGGAACTCTGCAAGTTTGTGTTACCTTAGCTTTTCCAGAGTCATTTAACCACTGAATGTAGTATGGATGTGGATGTGGGCGTGTGGTCAAATCAAGCTTCTTAACCACATCAGAACTCACCAAATTGTTGCAGCTTCCTCCATCAATGATGACACGTGCCTGACGGTTCTTGATGACGAAGAAAATCTGGAACAAGTTATGTCGCTGCATCATCTCGGGCTGCTGGACTTGTGTGCTAAGCACACGCTGCACAATAATATTCATGTAGCCCGTGGTATCTCCGCCTCCAAGGACGAGGTCACCGCTGGTGGCAGCGACATCCTCCTCCTCATCCTCCACATCGGAGGTGCTCATGTAACCGCCATCATCTGTCGTCACATATGCCCGCCTACTTGGGCAATCTTTCTGCACATGGCCAAGACCATGGCAGCGGTGGCACTGAATCCCTGTAGTGCGTCCCGTCGTAGCAACAGAGGAGGCACTACTAGCCGGTACCTGCACAGAATTTTTACCGGAGCGCGTAGAAGGGGCAGGGGCTGATCTTGGTGCTGTAGAAACAACACTAGCTGGTGGAGGCGGCCGGAAAGATGGCTTGGGCAGCCCCGAAGTCCCCGTCGGCCATGGTGGGTAGAAATTCCTGGACTTGCTGTACTCCTCAAAAGCCTGGAAAAGTCCCTGTGATTCTTTCTCTACAAGCATAGCATACTGGAAACACTGGTTGAGGGTATAAAATTCTTTGTAATCAAGGATGTCTTGAATTTCTTTTCTCAAACCAGAATAAAAGTGGCAAATCTGATCCTCTACTTTTTCAACCACAGCACAACGAATCAAACCCTTCTGAAGCTCACTAAAATACTCCTAAACAGTTTTATCTCCTTGATCTAAACGCTGCAGTTTATTATGAATTTCTCTATAAAAAGAAAGAGGAACAAAACGATCACGCATTTCTACCTTAAGTTCTTCCCAAGTAGTAGGCAAATCGGTTTCAGCAGCTATACCACTCCACCAAACAATAGCAAAGTCCTTAAACTCACTAGTGGCTTGTCTAACTCTATGTTGTTCAGGAACAAGGTGGGCATTAAATTTTTGTTCTACGGTCATTTCCCAATCAAGGTAAGCATCACCATCGTACTGACCCGAAAACGAAGGAATTGAAAACTTAATTTTAGCATACGGATCATCTGGAGCATGGTTACCTTGTGTGCGACGGTTATGGTTGTGGAAACCACCCATACCTTGAGGGTTACGTTGCAAACGGCGTCGTAACCTTGCGGTCCTTGTAGCTGACCTATCGACGGTGCCATCAGCCTTACACACCGTTGCTTTATCATGATCGTCTTCAACGTCGTTGTTGGTGTCGTTGTTGGTGTTGGTGTTGTTGTTGTTGTTGTTGTTGTTGTTGGTCTTGTAAACGGTCTCCAATTCGACAACCTGATCGGTTAGCTTAGAGACTCTCTTATCCAACCGCTCAATGCTTTCTCCCAGGTGAAGCTTGGTGACGGCGTCGGTGACGGCCCTGGTGATCGTCTCTGCCAAATCACTCTGAACCGCCTGCAAAGCCTTCTGTAACTGATTTTGGCTCACGCAGTCATCCAATTTTGAGGGTGAAGCACCCTCCCCATCGCTTCCTGACATCAGAAACACCAAAACAGGAAACAAAAAGTGAAGGTTATCCCTACAAAACTACTAAGCAGTGGTGCCTCTCAACACAACAAAAGTAAGCTTCTTGCAAAGCTCTTACAAAGTTCTGAAAACAACAAAGCGAAGGATACCAGGGAGAAGTGTTCCATGATTGCAAGGGTTACCAAATAACCAATGTGCTGTCCAGAAGAAGTATGTAGAGCTAGGAAGGCCAAATATATATATATGAGTGGCACACAAATCAAAAAAAGATAGTAAAGCTGAATAAGTGCCCAAATAACTTGTCCCTAGTTGCTGGTCTAACTATGTCCTAAAACAGTAGTGATAGCAAAGAAGAAACAAAGAGACAAAGGGACACAGTCGATAACAGGGGGCTTAGTGTAAAATAGCCAAACTCAGAAATTCCAGAGGGCTAGATGGAGCACTAGTAGGAATCCCAAATTTCTTTTTTTTTTATTTTATTTTTTTAATATTTTTTTCCAACTTACTAGCAAACAGGAAGAAACCACAAAAAATTTCAGCTCAAACCAAGATAGGACGTGGCCTACAGAAAATCTTGAAGTTTCAGAAAACGTCGGGTTTCAACTTGAATGAATTTTTTCTTTATCTTCCTGATTTTTTTTGATTTTTTTGACGAGGGCACACAGGGCATAGCCGAGTCTGGGTATGCTCAACTTTTCGTCTAGAATCTCCTGTAAAAATTTCAGCCAAAACGGACAACCGAGCGAAAAGTTATGGCTGTTTTACCGAAGGGGTGTCGGAATCGATTATGAAGAACCCGGGGGTTTGAGTCGGGCTTGGGGTCGGGTAGGGATTTTTTTCGCGAGGTGGATGCAGCGGAAAGTGGAATTTATGAAAATTGGTCCGAGGTGGTGAGGGTAGGTTTAGGGTGGGATTAGGGTGGGCGTGTTGATCAATCAACCCTAGCACACAAAGCCGACAAAACCGAGGATGGTGAAGGGGATGGCGGCTAGGGTTGCAAGGGAAACACTACTGACGACAAAAACACAAACTAAACCAGCGACTAAACAAGAACTAGGGCACAAACTCAACACTACGGACTCTGAAATTGAAATACGCAAAGGCTAAACACGTGGTTATGGGCGGGGAAAATTTTTTTTTGGTATTTTCAGTGGACGATAGGAAGAACACGAAAACAAAACTAAAGGGTAGTGTGAACCTGACGGTGCACCTGAAGCTCTGATTACCACTTGATGTGAACAAGGGTTCCCGATCTTCTGAAAGGTTCTTGGTAAGTTGATTTGACCGGAGGCGACACACAAATCGATCCGGCTTTAGAACAGCACGTTCTAAACCCCGCAATCGCAGCACGATGTCTCCTCTGGTTAGCAACCGTCCAAAGAAGATTGACCTCACCGAGAAGGCTAATCCCTGCCTGCGAATCAAGAACACAAGCAAGAACAACGAAGAATGCAACACAATTACAGATGTATGATTAAACTCTCGAAGTTGGGGTCTCACAAACCGATGAACGGCGAAACTGTTTATGAACAGAATTGATCTAAGCAAAACCCGAACCCTAATGGTGCGGTGGCGGCTGTATATAAAGACCCTAGGGTCGTGCAAGACCCTCTGGACGCGCCCCTAATTGGGCTCAACTAGATACAAAGCCCAAAGGCCAAAAATAGACGATGCAGCACCGACACAGATTCTGGACTCTCTCTTATTTTGACGATTCCTGATGACTCCGGATGAATTTTGACATGAGGCTGGCGGCATTGGAAAGGTCTTCTCCTTATCTTTCCGTGCATATGTAGAACGTCCAAATCCGAGTCCGTATGCGTCCTGGGCGACTGTTTTAGTATAGACTGGTCCTGGGCCCCAAAACAGACTCGAAGTCGGTTTTGATTGGGCCTCCACTTTGGCTTCCAAGCCCTTGCTGGTCCTCCACATTCCCAACTCCTTCTCCCATCATCTCCTGGTCCTCTCCATGGTTTCTAATCATAAAATAATCATTAGGTAGCAAACCATTCTCAAAAGTAACATATAGCGAAGAACGTAGGAACGAGCTCACCTCTATATTTAGTCGTCGTGCACGAGCTCTAGTCATTGGACCTTGCAAGTCCAGATTTGGAGGAGTGTTGTGTGTATCCATAGGAGTGATGTCCTCATCACCACGCAATCACGCCGTATAGACGCGAAGGCACAAACTGGGTGAACCGCAGTCCGGTGTTCTACAACTCCCTCAAGAATTGAAAGCTCAAGTTTGCAAGCCTCTCAAGACTCACGCTGGAACAAGAATTCCAAGAGTTGGTATTTCTGAAATCGCAATCACGAGTTACTGTTCACATCCTCCAATACAGGGATATATAGCACTAGTGGAGTTTCAGTTTGGTGGAAAATAATTAAAAACATATAGTGGGAAGTTACAGCACTACTTTTATTAATAACGAAGCCTAGTGGGATGCCTGGCTGATTGGTATTCTCTGCATGCATGCTGGATCATGTGTGCACAACAACGCAGTTGCTGGGTTGCATGTATTCCTAACTCCCGATTTATTTGCTTGCACTTCAACAGCTGATATTCATGGTAGCTGAATGGCCTTTCCTCTCTCATGCACGTCCAGGTGCCTTGCATATATTTGGCAGGTAGAATCCATCATCATCCCATGCTTGTTCGTGCACTCCATCATTCCTCAGAACATTGAAACAAGTACTCAAAAGCATAGGTTCATTCAATGTAATCTGATTATTAAGCATAAGGTTAGCATTCACCTGAGAATGTATTTCCTTCTCCAATTGTTTAGCGCTACTCCTTGTAATTTAACCAGCTACATCAAGTGTAGTTTTATTTGGAGATGAGTGAATGCTAGGAATGTCCACATTAGCCTCCCCCTCTTGAGAAGGAGTCGTCCCCGACTCAGGCTTATCCGCAAATGGAAGCAAGTCTTTGACATTGAATGTGGTAGGCAGAGGGTAGAGAGGACTCCTATGGTCAAGGATCCTATAATAAGATGGGTTCGGTCAATTAGTGCTTACTTCGGGCACCGGCTTACCCCTGCATCCACAGGCGACTCCGACCAACAGCTCTACGACGTACCTGAACATGGAGGATTACTAGGTCGTATAGGGCTGTCACCACCTACCGACTACCTCTACAAACTGTGGGGCACACGACAAACAAAGATAACCTCTAGCCTAGACACCACGTCTATGCTATTAATTACTATCAAAGTCTTGATGTCACACTTATAAAAGACTATGATACTCTAACTAAATAGAGCGATGATCTCGTAAGCAACTAAGGAAAGAACTTACTTAAAAAGGAAACAAAAATACCAATGGAAGATCATGAATACTTACTAAGAAAGAAAAGCATCCGTCGAGGTACAAGTGTAGAGAAGGCGCCAACAAGCCCGGACCTTCTCCTAACTCTCTCTCACTCTCTCCCTATTCTCTAAGCACTTTGACAGTGCTAAAGCCTTTTGTGCGGAGCTCTAAATTCTCTTCTTCTTGTGTTGTGTGTTGTTTATGCCGCATTACCCCTCTATTTATAGGTGGCAATGGGCAGGGGGGTACTTGTAGGTCAAGTAGAGTCAGTTGGCCAAATTCGATCCACCGGGCGGCATGCACCGCCGAGCCGCGGGGTAGGCCAGGCGGCCGTTAGATTGGGTCGGTTCCCGACCGACTCTCTTCCAATGGCTTGGATCTTATCCCAAAGGCGGTTGTTGGGTCAGTTTCCACCGACTCCCTCCTTTGGCGAGCGATAGGCTTCTTGGGCCTTATGGGCAGTCAACCCCGGGTGGTAACCCGAGGCCGGGCGGCAATGTAGGCCGGGCGGTGACCTAGGCCGGGCAGCGACCCATGCCGGGAGGAAAGGTAGGCCGGGCGGCAAGGTTGGCCGGGCGGTGACCTTGGCCGTGTGCCAACCCCCTCCGGGTCGCCCCTTGACTTCTCCCGGTTAGGCCACTTGTCGGCCTTCTTTCCTTAGCCATATTTCATCACTTTTGGTTCGGAAGGAGAAAACGGCATCATGGTGGAGTGTTTTACAGAATCGGTCGGGTCGGATGATCAACCAAACAATGATTCTGGTTGATCAGCGGGGTGGCTGATTTCAGCCTTAAACGACCCTGTCGGCCGGGTCCTGATTTCAGCTGTAACCGACCCTGTCGGCCGGTGAAAATGGTTGTAAATGATCCTGTTGGTCGGGTGCTGATTTCAGTCATAAACGACCCTGTCGGCCGGTGAAAATGGCTGTTTCACAGTGGTGATCGGCTGACGGGGTGTTTCGTCGTGTTTTTTTTTTTTTGCATATTTTGGGCTATTATACATGCATACAAATATTCACCAATACTTGTGAAAATTGTTAGTAATAAACTGCTACCACTATGTTGTTTATTCTTTTATGTTATTTATGCAAGAATTTAACGGTCAGATTTAGCATTTAAGGACCGTCAACAATGGCGCAGCAGAAAAACAAGAAAATCGGGTGGGGAATTTGTGGTGGGTAGAAAACAAGGGTGGGATGGATGGGTACATGCAGCAAGCGATTTGATGATTAGAACAAAGATAACAACTAGAACGATATGGAAAAGAAAAAAAAAGACAAATCTTAAAGGATTACAACTCGATAAAGCAAACTACAAAATCAGTAGCACGGATGAATTGGGTTGTAGGTTTTCTTTTTGGCTATTAGTGGACAGTAGGTATATAAACTCTATCCTACCAAAAAACAAGAACAATCCTACTGAGGAAACGGGGGCTGTGATACTAGATGATATGCACACGCCTATGCAATGCGTGTAGCAAGTTGTGTGGCCCGATCTTCTCGTAGGATCCACGAACTTGATAACTTGTCATTGTGTGACCTGGTGAAGAGGAAATGCACCACGAGGCTGTCCATGCGATGAACTACCGAGACAATCACCCTTCCACGTACCGACAAACAACCCACGCAATCACGCTGTATAGAAGCGAAGGCACAAACTGGGTGAACCGCAGTCTGACATTGTACAACTCCCTCAGGAATTGAAAGAACAAGTTTGCAAGCCTCTCAAGACTCACGCTGGAACAAGAATTCCAAGAGTTGGTATTTCTGAAATTGTAATCACGAATTACTGTTCACGTCCTCCATTACAGGGATATATAGCACTAGTGGAGTTTCAGTTTGGTGGAAAATAATTGAAAATATATAGTGGGAAGTTACAGCACTACTTTTATTAATAACAAAGCCTAGTGGGATGCATGGCTGGTTGGTATTCTCTGCATGCAAGCTGGATCGTGTGTGCGCAGCAACGCAGTTGCTGGTTGCATGTATTCCTTACTTCCGATTTATTTGCATGCACTTGAACAGCTGATATTCATGGTAGCTGAATGGCCCTTCCTCTCTCATGCACGTCCAGGTGCCTTGCATATATTTGGCAGGTAGAATCCATCATCATCCCATGCTTGTTCGTGCACTCCATCATTCCTCAGAACATTGAAACAAGTACTCAAAAGCATAGGTTCATTCAATGTAATCTGATTATTAAGCATAAGGTTAGCATTCACCTGAGAATGTATTTCCTTCTCCAATTGTTTAGCGCTACTCCTTGTAATTTAACCAGCTACATCAAGTGTAGTTTTATTTGGAGATGAGTGAATGCTAGGAATGTCCACATTAGCCTCCCCCTCTTGAGAAGGAGTCGTCCCCGACTCAGGCTTATCCGCAAATGGAAGCAAGTCTTTGACATTGAATGTGGTAGGCAGAGGGTAGAGAGGACTCCTATGGTCAAGGATCCTATAATAAGATGGGTTCGGTCAATTAGTGCTTACTTCGGGCACCGGCTTACCCCTGCATCCACAGGCGACTCCGACCAACAGCTCTACGACGTACCTGAACATGGAGGATTACTAGGTCGTATAGGGCTGTCACCACCTACCGACTACCTCTACAAACTGTGGGGCACACGACAAACAAAGATAACCTCTAGCCTAGACACCACGTCTATGCTATTAATTACTATCAAAGTCTTGATGTCACACTTATAAAAGACTATGATACTCTAACTAAATAGAGCGATGATCTCGTAAGCAACTAAGGAAAGAACTTACTTAAAAAGGAAACAAAAATACCAATGGAAGATCATGAATACTTACTAAGAAAGAAAAGCATCCGTCGAGGTACAAGTGTAGAGAAGGCGCCAACAAGCCCGGACCTTCTCCTAACTCTCTCTCACTCTCTCCCTATTCTCTAAGCACTTTGACAGTGCTAAAGCCTTTTGTGCGGAGCTCTAAATTCTCTTCTTCTTGTGTTGTGTGTTGTTTATGCCGCATTACCCCTCTATTTATAGGTGGCAATGGGCAGGGGGGGTACTTGTAGGTCAAGTAGAGTCAGTTGGCCAAATTCGATCCACCGGGCGGCATGCACCGCCGAGCCGCGGGGTAGGCCAGGCGGCCGTTAGATTGGGTCGGTTCCCGACCGACTCTCTTCCAATGGCTTGGATCTTATCCCAAAGGCGGTTGTTGGGTCAGTTTCCACCGACTCCCTCCTTTGGCGAGCGATAGGCTTCTTGGGCCTTATGGGCAGTCAACCCCGGGTGGTAACCCGAGGCCGGGCGGCAATGTAGGCCGGGCGGTGACCTAGGCCGGGCAGCGACCCATGCCGGGAGGAAAGGTAGGCCGGACGGCAAGGTTGGCCGGGCGGTGACCTTGGCCGTGTGCCAACCCCCTCCGGGTCGCCCCTTGACTTCTCCCGGTTAGGCCACTTGTCGGCCTTCTTTCCTTAGCCATATTTCATCACTTTTGGTTCGGAAGGAGAAAACGGCATCATGGTGGAGTGTTTTACAGAATCGGTCGGGTCGGATGATCAACCAAACAATGATTCTGGTTGATCAGCGGGGTGGCTGATTTCAGCCTTAAACGACCCTGTCGGCCGGGTCCTGATTTCAGCTGTAACCGACCCTGTCGGCCGGTGAAAATGGTTGTAAATGATCCTGTTGGTCGGGTGCTGATTTCAGTCATAAACGACCCTGTCGGCCGGTGAAAATGGCTGTTTCACAGTGGTGATCGGCTGACGGGGTGTTTCGTCGTGTTTTTTTTTTTTTTGCATATTTTGGGCTATTATACATGCATACAAATATTCACCAATACTTGTGAAAATTGTTAGTAATAAACTGCTACCACTATGTTGTTTATTCTTTTATGTTATTTATGCAAGAATTTAACGGTCAGATTTAGCATTTAAGGACCGTCAACAATGGCGCAGCAGAAAAACAAGAAAATCGGGTGGGGAATTTGTGGTGGGTAGAAAACAAGGGTGGGATGGATGGGTACATGCAGCAAGCGATTTGATGATTAGAACAAAGATAACAACTAGAACGATATGGAAAAGAAAAAAAAAGACAAATCTTAAAGGATTACAACTCGATAAAGCAAACTACAAAATCAGTAGCACGGATGAATTGGGTTGTAGGTTTTCTTTTTGGCTATTAGTGGACAGTAGGTATATAAACTCTATCCTACCAAAAAACAAGAACAATCCTACTGAGGAAACGGGGGCTGTGATACTAGATGATATGCACACGCCTATGCAATGCGTGTAGCAAGTTGTGTGGCCCGATCTTCTCGTAGGATCCACGAACTTGATAACTTGTCATTGTGTGACCTGGTGAAGAGGAAATGCACCACGAGGCTGTCCATGCGATGAACTACCGAGACAATCACCCTTCCACGTACCGACAAACAACCCACGCAATCACGCTGTATAGAAGCGAAGGCACAAACTGGGTGAACCGCAGTCTGACATTGTACAACTCCCTCAGGAATTGAAAGAACAAGTTTGCAAGCCTCTCAAGACTCACGCTGGAACAAGAATTCCAAGAGTTGGTATTTCTGAAATTGTAATCACGAATTACTGTTCACGTCCTCCATTACAGGGATATATAGCACTAGTGGAGTTTCAGTTTGGTGGAAAATAATTGAAAATATATAGTGGGAAGTTACAGCACTACTTTTATTAATAACAAAGCCTAGTGGGATGCATGGCTGGTTGGTATTCTCTGCATGCAAGCTGGATCGTGTGTGCGCAGCAACGCAGTTGCTGGTTGCATGTATTCCTTACTTCCGATTTATTTGCATGCACTTGAACAGCTGATATTCATGGTAGCTGAATGGCCCTTCCTCTCTCATGCACGTCCAGGTTCCTTGCATATATTTGGCAGGTAGAATCCATCATCATCCCATGCTGGTTCGTGCACTCCATCATTCCTAAGAACATTGAAACAAGTACTCAAAAGCATACGTTCATTCAATGTAATCTGATTATTAAGCATAAGGTTAGCGCTCACCTGAGAATGAATTTCCTTCTCCAATTGTTCAGCTCTACTCCTTGTAATTGAGCCACCTACATCAAGTGTAGTTTCATTTGGAGATGAGTGAATGCTAGGAATATCCATATTACCAACGGTCATGAAGCTTACAATATGTCTAGATCATAGATCTAGATGTTAAGGGATGGTATTTATCGATCCCCTATGAGGGGACTCCCTACCCGCCTTATATATCTTAGGGGACAAGGTTACGTGAAAAGTTCTGATCGATCTATGAGTGTGTATCATGTAGAATGCTTAGGCTTAATATCAGTGAGCTTGTAAAGAGTCTCAAATATCCAAAAAAACACCTTGAAGAAATCAACTGGTGTACCGAGTAGGTGCACCTAATTAGGTGTGGCCCTTGACTCTTGTATCATTTGGAAATTTCAAATAATGCAAGAGTCTAAAATGCTTCACTTCAAAGAAGCCCCTGAGATAATCATTGGTTATGAGTAGCAGTCACGCTCAGCTCAGAACATCATGTCCGAGCGGTAGCGGCACTCAACTCACAACGATGAGGTTGAGGGAAGAAAGAAATTGAGATTGATGTAGCTACCAACCACTGACAAAGTACAATTTACTCAAAGCCGTCATGGCCAAGTGAAGGTGATGATCAGATGTGATGTGGCTAACCACTGTCATATTAGGAACCACTAAAAGCCGTCATGGCCGAGTGAAAGCAGTGATCAGATATGATGTAGCCAACCAATGGAGGTGGTCGAAACTGGCATAGTCGACTCATGAAGGCAGGCGAAGCTGGCATGGATGACCGATGAAGGTGGGAAAATCACTCTGCGTTGAGTGGTATATCCGCCTATCTATCATAAATTATCCTGACAATAAATGGGATTATAATAATTAGTCATAATTTACTTTTTTTTGTTTGGAAACTTATTTTTATAAGATAAACAAAATCAGTTAACTAAATGTCAAGTTTATATCCACTCTTCTCCTTTAAGTAAACCGACTATTGCAAAGCAGTATATCTTCGCGCGTTAGGAACCTAGTCGATTAACGGTAGGGTACTTAGAATTTTTAAGACATAAATAGTTTGATATGTCATAACATGCTCGGTTGTAATAGTTTTCCCGCATTGCAATCAGAGACAACTAGTCGACACATGACCTCTGGCATCTTAAGCTCTGAGTTTAGTATAGTGTACTCTTTATGTGTGGCTGAGAATCACCATGCAACTATGTTTGTCGGTGTTAGACAAAAATAAGACCAAATCTCAAAATAAAATGCAATTTATCGATCGGCTGTGAAGCCAAAAAACTGAAACTAGAACGGATATGGTTCATATGGTGTTAAGGACTAGGCACTACTGAGAGATTACCGACCGACATGGATCGTGAGAGCCAAAGCACTACGGAGAGGTGGTCACTAATCGACATGTGTACTACTAGATTCACTTAAAAAAAGGGAGTTGCTAATTTTCAGCTGAGTGAAAGTTTGAACAACTTTCAATAACCTTTTTAAGCCATTAGATCTAGATCCAATAGTTTACAATTATTATATAAAAAATCCTATAAAAAAATTAAAACACAAAGTAACAAACCATCAACTGAAAGCTTTCAGTTGATTGAAGGCTAGGAAACATGTAAAAAAAAAGAACGCGTGTATAGATACACAAATAGCTACCTGGCTTGATTGTTTAAAGCAATTAAAGAATTGAAACAATATAAAGACGAATAAAGTCATAAAAAGAGCTCTTATTAAAAAGCCTGGCTTTACTCATAAAAAACCTATAACTTTCTGCTTAGAAAATAGAAATAGACCATCATGGGAGAAAAGGATAGAGTGTCTGAGCCCAAAACCTCAAGAATAAATTTAAAAAGTATAAAAATATTTAGCTTTGATATTCGGAGAGTTGAAGAGGAGCTCCAAGTGTGTCGACGTGGTTGGCGAGTAGTCGAACGTTGAAGTCACATCATCATGCCGCCAGATCATTAAAACTTCAAGTGGTTGGCTTGTGTCGCCAAGTGACCGGATCATTGAAACATCGAGTGATTGGCCGAGACGCCAAATCACTGAGTCATCGTAGTTGTTGAAGGCCTCCTCAAGGTGCTAAGTAGTGGAACATCAAATCGCCAAGTCAATGGATATGTGGCCGCGACTCAAAAGTAGCAGCATGTTTGCTTTTTGACATTCAACAGTTTTGCCAAGTCATCGTGTCAGCATAGTATCGGCTGGTGGAGTTGTTAAGTGACTGGTTGATCGAGTTTCCGAGTCGCCGAGTTGTCAGTAAGGCCGAGGTGGTGTAGTGTAGTCAACAAAACACGACATGAAGCGACCTCTTTGAGCTGCAGCTTCCACTCATGTACATGCGAAAAACAATATGTGATTAGTAGTTATGCTAATTGTATTGATTAGTAAATAAGTAATAAAATATTGTCGAAGGAATCTATATATGTTTAAAAAATGCAATCCACTTACAGTCCTTAACTGCTATTTCTCTCAACTCTCAGCAAGCCACGTCATTCGAAAAATTTCATCCATCAGATCTCAGTTTACAACACATCATGACAGTACCTTGCAAGTTGCAACCAACCTTCCCTACCATCTGAATTTTACTTTTGTTAAGTAACTGATGAGAGGGAGAAATGCAATGTGAAACTGCTGCACCGATCATTTGATCGCTCCCATTCAGGAATTATAATCAATTTTTTGTGGTCTTTTACTCTGCTGCTATTGGTAACTGCTGGCTAAGAATGTTCATACAAAAAACCAATGCTGCTGCCTTGGCAACAGCGTACCTACTAGGCTGCCACGCGCGTTTTCCCTCTTCGATCGCTGCCACTCTCATCTCTGCATATGAGCAACACAATTGTCTGATAATCAGCCAACATGGTCAGGGCAGCGACCGATAGTCATGACAGATGTTCAAAACGTGTTCTCCCTCTGTTTACCGTGCTGCTCCATCATTTCAAATTCTCTCATGGTGCTTTGTTTTCTCATCGAAAGCCTCTCCTGATGCTTTGGATTAGCTTTTGTTATTCCTTTCTCCTATGATTTGTTAGGTGCCTTTGCTTTATATTGCTTAAGCGTTGCTGATATAAGCTTTGTTTTTCTGCTACTTTCATACAACTTAACCACAATTGGCAATCATCAGAAGGGATTTCCGACCTTAACTTCAATGCCAAATGTCTATATGAGGTGAAGGACCGAGAATACGACCAGGGGGGGGGGGGGGATGAATGGGAGCCATAAAAATTCTTTCACAAGAACTTGACCTATGTCCCGATATGCACCGAACCCAACCTCGAAAGCAAGTCACCAAGGTTACACATATCAACTTGTGATGTGTCATTTCTTAAGCAAAAGTAACATGCCCTGAGAAAAAGTAGCACGCCGTTCAGTTCGGACAAGTTAGAACTAATAAAAGGAACACTTCCTAAGCAAAAATAACACACCCTGAGCAAAAGTAACATGTCGTTCAGATTGGACAAGTCCGAACTAATAAAAGGAACACTCCCTGAGACAGAACAGAAACTAGCTCAGGATTAGGCAAAAACTTGACCAAAATCTAATCAAACAAACTCCAAATAGTACGGTTTTCAGACTAGGCAATCCTCAATATATCACGACCCTACTTCAACAATATCCACTCAAATAGCACAAGAAATCATCATGAATTTCAGATCTTGTGCCAAGAACACCAAAAAGGGGAATATTAGAAAATCCACGAAATCAAAGATGCTAGAGCTTTTGATTCGGTCAAGGACCCATACAGGATTGTTCTAGCTCGTCACAGCATCAAGATCCCCCAAGAAATCCGTCCCAAAACCCACTCAAAATCGAGATCGAAAATCCCCATGAAAATAGCTCCAGAAATAGAAAAAAAAGAAATTCGGGATTTAGGGAGAGAGGATGAATTTGAGCACAAATTTGAATCTCATGTCATTGATTCATCCATTAAAGATCCATGGATACATGGCTAAGAAGCCACCCTCTTCCTCCCATAATTTGGAAGAGAAAAGCTTGTCTCTCACACACTCTCTTCTCTCTACTACAACATGAAGCACACTTCTAGCTCTATGGAATAAAACCCTTAACACAAGGCTAATGGGAAGAGGCCCCCTCTCCCACCAGCACTACCTCTCCTTATATAGGCCTAAGGTTCGTCCTAAAGATTACTCTACCCTTACCTACAATACATAACCACCTACCACCAAGGGCAAACTTGTCCATCTCTCTTCGCGTTGTCCGAACGCCCTCGGGCCCTTTACGTCTTTGCTTCGCCTCAACGCAAGCTCCGTGATGGTGCCATATATACCACCAATCACCGCTACCGGGTTTGAGGTCCAAACTGGGAAACCGCCTTGCACGCTTCTCAAAGCACGACTTCTCGATGTCGACGCGTGTCACCTTGTCCCACGATCTTGACCATCGGCAAGTCTCTCCCGGTCCCGCTCCTTTAGACCTCCTTATCACTTGCACTAGCATCCCGTTTGTCTTGACTTGGTCAACACGCTGTCTTCATCACCTCCACAGTTTTGAGGCTCAACCACGAAACCGTCCGTGCTTCTTGCCTCTCCATGTGTACAGTGTGGATCACCCTTGACTTCACTTGGCCTCCTGATCATCTGGCCCCACGCCCCCAATTTGTGCTCGATCCTCTCGCCGTTGACCGCCAAGTTGACTCTATTGACTTACATATTATGAGACAAGAAAACACATTTCTCTTCTCCTGCAACTTCTCCAACATCTTCACCAACGCCGGTTAGTCATAACCATAACCATGCACAAACTCATGCAATCCCGCATTTGAACTGAAACACCAAATCAGCCAATGTCAATTACTCATCACATATTGCAAACCATGGTACATATCAACATGGTTTATCAATCTTCCCCTTGATGAGTACATTAACAGCACCAAATGCACAAAGATTAGAGATTGAAATGCAAAACCGAGTAAGCACATCCAAATGCCTCAAACCCAAGGAAAAGGTGAAATGTAACCATCTACCATAAGAAGGATCACAAAACCAAGAGTTGACAAAGAAAGCGACTCGAGAACGCAAAGATTGCCAAGTTTGTAAAAAGCTCATAAAAAACGTTCAGGCTCATGATATGCTCCCCCCTCAACTTGTGGTAGGTCACATGTAATGCAAAATGGGTCATTTTAAGTTAATTAGCATTATTTGTCCATGACCCCACATTTTATTCCCCTTTGGCAATGAACTCATCAAAGAAGCAAAAGAACAAGCATGCAATGCATGAAAATGCAAACCTAAGGAGCTTCAACAATTATGCCAACAAGCATTTAGCCTTGCTAATCATAAATATAGAGCTACGAAGTGTAAAAGCAAGAGCTGGCAATCACACAAAGACCAAAAATAGATAGCACGACTTAAACACTAAGAGCTATACAAGCTAAGCAAAAAGATTGACTAGCTTAGATAGAATCAAATTTGCGCATCATGAGAAAAGCCGCCACCATATGCATAAGTACTCCCATCCAAGGCAAAACAGGCATCAGATGAATCAAAAGAAACTAGTCAGTTTCAATCTCAACCAGGGCAACAAGCATTCACAAAAAATGGGCTCTACAAACACTCCCATATGCAACAGAGACTCATTTTGATCAAGTGATTATTGTTTATCCTCATGTGACCTCTTATCCATCCGGAGGGTTGCACGACTGGGTACAGCAAACACCCCGAGGCCTCAAGGCACAGTTTTTGGATTTAGCACTTTAGAATTATTTTGGATCCATTTACTTTGCAAATTATTAATGGTTATTCACAAGACAAAAGAGCATGCCTTTGCATCAAAAGGAACACACGTTCCAACAATGTTCCATCATGAGCTAAACATTTGCAAAGCCTTCCATGTCGCAAACACAAGGTGCCATGGCCAATACATACTCCAGGCTAGCCTCAACACAAGTTTTGGTAAGGATAAAACCAACTATTCACATGGTGAGCAAGTTTTGGCAAGATTAGTTCATAAGGTTCACAAAAAGCCAAGTTCACCTTTAACATTAACAAGTTGCTCCAAAAGAGTCTATAACAGGCCATCTAGAAAATCTAAGCATGAGAGATCGCTATCACATCCACACAACTTAGCTCAAGCTCAATCATAGCAATGAAAATGCAAGAAATCATAAAAGCAAAGCTTATCTACCAATGCATATATTACATATCAGATGCAATGCGAAAAGGTAAGATACATATACACAAAAGACATCAACTCCCCCATAAATGGTATTAGAGGGATGGCAAGCATAAAGCTCTGAATCATCAAACCACAAGAGAAACTAATCTCAAAGCTTCAATAAAGAACAACTCCCCCTTAATCAAGCCAGTCTCCTCCTCAACAAAACAAATGAAGAATAAATTGAAAAGGGGGCATCAAGACTATAGAAAGAGAGCAACTCATGATTCCTGAAAAAAGTAAGGGAGGTGTTAATATGATGGCATAAGAAGCATAAATCTCAAGAGGGAAGCACATATGCTGATTTTGTAGAGCATGAGAAGATATAGCATGGATCACATGGGGTAACATGAAACTATGATAAAAGATACTCGAGCAAACACAAAGCTACCAAGACACAAGATGAGTGGATCATGATATACACATGCTAGTCATGTAAGGATCCAAATAAGAGTGATCTAGGGTAAAAGGGAGAACTAAAACATGATACAAGATATACATGCAAAGATGATAAAGTGAGCACATGAATAAGCACCTCACATCACAAGTAATGTACATGAATGTAAAAGGGTGTGTGTATGAGAAAGCTCACAAAATAAATGAAGACATACAAGCCTCTCGGAGGCCATGAAAAAAAGGGTACGAAGAACCATCACATCTCAATCATGCAAAAGATCAAGATCCATCATCGTTAGTTTCTCTGTCCTCCACCTGCTGCCTACAAAGAACGAGAAGGAAAGATCAATGTCTCGGTGCTAGGGTTAGACAGGAAACTTTTGGGGATCCAGCACTTCACCATACGACCTGTAGAAGTCATCACAGTTTTTTGCACGTCACCATTCGGACGCATGGGATGAGGACCACGATGGGGAAAGCGTGGACCGTCAAGGCCTCTCGAATCAAATATTGTGTTTCATGGATAGAAATCATATCAGTGAAAACCATATCCACGTGAGGAATGCTCACCATGATACGAAAAACATGGGGCGCCAAAGCGCTGTAACTCAAATCCTTTGTTTCGTGAACTAAAGCCATATGAGGAATGACACTATCCACGATAGGTACGAGAAAAAGAATGAGGCTGAAAGTCAACAAAATTATCATGATGCACATTTCTAGTTAACTCAGCTTGGATTCTCTCAATACTCTTACGCCTATAATAGAAATCATTCAAGTGACCCTTACGACCACAGAACATGCAAATGTAGACTCTCTCGGGTTTAGGCTTTGATTTCATAGGAGGTTTGGGTTTTGGTTTCTTAGCTTGTTTTGGGTTGAATGAGGGATTAGGATTAGGTGGATAGTATGTGTCAGTGGGCTTCATGGACTGTTCCTCATCCTTGTTGCTAAAGCTTGGCACAAACTTACCCACATTAGCACTCTCTTCGTCACACCTCTCATATCCCAAACCCGAGTTGTAGGTTGACCTACGAGCACTCTCCTTAACTCTTGATATATCACTCTCAATCTTTTCTTTGCTCACTAGGGTTCTTTTGAGGTGAGAGATGAGGTAATCATTTTCTTTAGTTAGGTTCTTGTTTTCTTCTATAGTGATTGCTAACTTATCCTTGAGAGATCCACACACTACACATAGTGGTGGGAGAACTTTCGAGCGAGTCTCACTTAGCAGCTTGGACTCAAGCTCTTTCACATTGAGGGTTTGAGCTTTTAACTCACTGAGAGCTTGGGGCACTTCTGGCATGCACCCAAGAGAGTTGGTCTAGCCTTTAATTCATCAAGCTCTTTTAGAGCACTCTCATGTTGACTGGCAACTTGAGCATGCACACTATCCCTCTGAGTAAGATCATTCATCACAACTTGACAAGACTCACACTCTACAACATTGTCATCTCTACCAATCTTAGACCTGAACGAAGCAATCTCATAATCAGCACTCTCTACTCTCGAATGGCATTGCAAAGCTTATCAACTTGCATGAGCACAACATCGTGCAATTGATCAATTTCAGAAGAGAGCTCATGAAGAGTGGTGAGTACCTCACTTGTGTCAGAGTCTGAGCTAGAGTCAGTGTCGTGAGCATTCTTTGCCATGAAGCAAAGCCTGATGAAGTCGTCCTTCCTCTTGACTCATGGCTTCTCAACCTCCTCCTTCGAGCTTGTAAGGCCTTCGCGTGATGTGAGGTCAACATCGCTTAGAGCGGCAACGTAGGCGCGTGCGACCACCTTCGCGAACTTCTTGGAGGTCTTTCCTTTCCTATAGAGGTGGGTCTTCTTCTTCTTGAAGTCTTCAGAGTTGTTTTCGTGGTACCCGGTCTTCTTCTTCTTCTTGGGACAGTCAGCGATGAAGTGCCCAGGGTCACCACACTCGAAGCAGGTTCGTGAACCACCGCCTCTTCTCTCCTTGCGATTGTTGTAGAACTTCCTGAACTTCCTTGTGAGCAATGACAACTCCTCGCCGGGGATGCACTCCATCTGTTCATCGGAAGCTGCAACAAGAGAAAACAAAGCGAACTCAACGAAGACTTGTCTTGTGAGGGGGTTAGTTCCATAATAGGCACTTCCATGACTACCCTTTTGAGAGCTAGAAAGAAAAGCTATGCTAGAAGAAGGATTGACATGATTAGGACGAGATTTCCTAGACAGCTCGTGAGATTTCAGCTTGCTATATAGTTGCTCACAATTAAGGGTATTGAAGTCAGCAGTTTCCTCTATAGCGGCAATCTTAACACCCTAAACATTTTCATCAAGAGAGTAAATAAGTTGTTTATCTCTATTATTATCAGTGTAGACAAGTTTACCACAAGCTCTCAGGTTGCAAACAATGAAAGGTATCATCTAGTGATTCACAAGGTTTTTGAGCAACGGTTTGGTACTATCTATTGTAAGAGTCATTACGCAAAGACTTGACTTGGTTGGTACCCTCATGGTACGTGCAAAGCTTTTCCCAAATTGCATGAGCAGTGTCAAGATGTGCAACACGATCATGTTCATTCCTACCAAGAGCAAAGAGATGAATATTGAATGCTTTGGAATTCATACTTGTTTAACTCACCTACTGCCGCAGAGTTGAGATCATTTGATATGGTGTAGTCTTGCTCAACGATTTCCCAAATTGCACATCCTTGGCTTAAGAGATAAGCCTTGGTTCATGACTTCCAATAGGGAAAATCTTCCCCATCGAATATCCAAAGCTTGACCGCATGCTTCTCCATGTTGCCTCCGGATCACAAAGTCGGTTAAGGTTAACTAGTGATCAAACCAGCTCTGATACTAATTGAAGGACCGAGAAGGTGACCAGAGGGGGGTCAATGGGAGCCAATAAAAACTCTTTCACAAGAACTTGACCTATGTCCCAATTTGCACCAAATCCAACCTCTAAAGTAAGTCACCAAGGTTACACACACCAACTTATGATGTGCTAACCCTAGAAATGACTAACACCAGCGGAAGAGATGAGAGAAAACAAAAAGAACAGCCAAATGGAGGTTACATGGACCTATAGCGACATAGGCAAATAAAAGAAACACATCGTTGATCAGACAAGTCCGAACTAATAAAAAGAACACTTCCTAGGCAAAAGTAACACACCCTGAGCAAAAGTAACATGTCGTTCAGTTCCGACAAGTCCGAACTAATAAATGAACACTGCCTAAGCAAAAGTAACACACCCTAAGTAAAAGTAACATGTCGTTCAGATCGGACAAGTCCGAACTAATAAAAGGAACACTCCCTGAGATAGAACAGAAAATAGCACGGGATTAAGCAAAAACTTGACCTAATGAAACGAACTCTAAATCATGCGATTTTTGGACCAAGCAATCCTCAACATATCACGACCCTACTCCAACAAGATCCACTCAAATAGCACAAGAAATCATCAAGAATTTCAGATCTTGTGCCAAGAACACCAAAAAGGGGATTCTTGGGAAATCCATAAAATCAAGGATGCTAGATCTTTTCATTTGGTCAAGGACCCATATAGGATTGTTCTAGCTCGTCATAGCATCACGATTCCCCAAGAAATCCGTCCCAAAACCCACTCAAAATGAAGATTGAAAATCCCCACAAAAATAGCTCCGAAAATAGAGAAAAAAATGAAATTCGGGATTTTGGGAGAGAGGCTGAACTTGAGCACGAATTTGAATCTCATGTCATTGATTCATCCATTAAAGATACATTAATACATGGTTAGGAAGCCACCCTCTTCCTCCCACAATTTAGAAGAGAAAAGCTTGTCTCTCACATAATCTCTTCTCTCTACTACAACATGAAGCACACTTCTAGCTCTATGGAATGAAACCCTAACACAAGGCTAATGGGAAGAAGCCCCCTCTCCCACCAGCCCTACCTCTTCTTATATATGCCTAAGGTTTGTCCTAAAGACCACTCTACCCTTGACATACAATGCATAGCCACCTACCACTAAGGGCAAACTTGTCCATCACTTTTCTCATCGCCCGAACAACCTCAGACCCTTCACGTCTTTCCTTCGCCTCGATGCAAGCTTCGTGATGGTGCCACGTGCACCACCAATTGCCGCCACTGGTTTTGAGGCCCAAACCAGGAAACTGTCTTGCACGCTTCTCAAAGCACGGCTTCTCGATGTCGACGCATATCATCTTGTCCCGCGATCCTGACCGCTGGTAAGTCTCTCGATGTCGGGCCCCTTGTCACTTGCACTGGCATCCCGTTCGCCTTGACTTGGTCAATATGCCGTCTTCATCATCTCGACGGTTTTGAGGCCCAACCACGAAACTGTCCATGCTTCTTACCTCTCCATGTGTACGGTGTGGATCACCCTTGACTTCACTCGGCCTCCCGATCGTATGGCCCCAAGTCCCTAATTTGTGCCCGATCCTCTCGCTGTTGGCCACCAAGTTGACTCCATTGACCTATACATCATGAGACAAGCAAACACATTTCCCTTCTCCTTCAAATTCTCCAACATCTTCACAAACTCCTGTTAGTCATAACCATAACCATGCACAAATTCATGCAATCCTGCATTTGACTCAAACACCAAATCAACCAATGTCAATTACTTTTCACATATTGCAAACCATGGCACATATCAACATGGTTTCTCATGAAGTTTCTATACTATATAGAAACAAACTGCTAGGAATCATTATTGCTATAAAGTTTGCTTCTCATGAGGCCACATCATCTGAAATATTTCATCTGTCGAATTGATTCAGTTAATATGTATCATATCCATTCAATGCCAATCTTCATTACTATTGCCAACGTAAACCAAATTTCTAGTGTTTTATTCTCTGTTCAAACTTCCACACATTTATTTATTACTTATTTGATCACTAAATTGCTCAAGCAACTATAATAATCTTTCATATGCATATTTCTTACACCCATCTTAGATTCATCTAAAATCAGTCCCAAACTCTCACAGCAATGCGCGGGTATTCACCTAGTAAAGAAGGAAAAAAATTGCTTGCTTAACGCATAAATGACTCAGACTCCCATCCGTTCTCAAAAAAGTTGGCAAGTCAACACACTTTGTGGGTTCATCACAATGTAGTAGCACACCGACGGCTGCTGCTGTACGCACGCAACACATGCAGACTCGGACTCCTAGCTGTTTAGGAAGCCAAGATCAATTCTGCATCGCCTCAAGTTGGCGATTGATTCATATCGACCTGATGTTTGCCACATCAATGAAGATGGCAGATTAAAGCAATCTTTGGTGCGGTGCTGATGTATGCGTGCTTGTACAGCAACCATCCGTCTTAATGCCGGTGAAGTACGAGAAAAATTATCTGTCTGCTAATATGCTCGGATAGAAAACTTGGCCAACGATGTTGACACACTAATCTTCACGTTTTTCCTACCTAGCGTGCTACTGTCGAGACTTATTCTCAATAATAGATATAGGGTAGTTCACCTATAATGATTTCTATGCGGAACAGAGATATGCGTGAGATCAAGAGACAATGGTAACACAAGATGTAGATTTATACAGATTCAGACCTTCCAAAAGATAATAACCTTACGCCCGATGTTCTATGGTATTATATTGATATGTCTAGATCATAGATCTAGATATTGAGGGATTGTATCTATCGATCCTCTAAAAAGGTAGTCATTTTCGAAAAGATTCATTTTGCCATGGATCAGTAAAAATTTTCGAAAAGATTCATCACTAAAATATTTTTCGAAAATATTTGTCATATTTTTTGAAAATATTTGTCAGTAAAATCTTCCAATCCAATTAGTAACATTTTTTTAGTGGAGTAGTAGAAACCATCGTAAATTAGAGAGGATAGTGATGAATTTACCATCGTAAAATAGTGCATCCGGAGCAACCTATGTAAGCACCTATTGAGAGAGGGATCTACACAAGTGTTAAGGCATCTTTTGGGTAAACTTAAACAATGTCCAGAAAATGAAATTGTGTTTCACGATGATTCAACACCCAGTCCATTGATAATTCCATCCATAACACCTTTACAAATAAAATGCATTAGTTCGGATAATTTTCTTATACCCAGGATATAGAACTTAATCCTAGTATAGGACACATCTATATAACCACGATTATATGACCAGTTGTATGTAGGCCTGAAAATGGGCCGAATGAATCCAAGGGCTGAAAGGGCCTCCTACCTATTAGGTCGAGTCTACCAGGGTCCGGGCCGTGAGTTGGAATGGGTCAAACTGAATTGGATTGTGCCTCAAAAGGATTGGATCGTGTATATGGCCCGTTTAGGAAAAAAAAGGGCTCAGCCCGTGGATTCCATCCATCCCTAGCACTACGATGGCCATTTAGGGCCGTGTGTCTGTGTGACACCGCCGCTCGGAGGCAGGGTGATAGGGCGAGGCGGCGCCACCCTGTTCTCCATCGTTGGTTGCAGCGGTGCCCCGGTCTCCGGCATCAGCGGCGAGGTACCCTCTTATCCAGCATCGACGGTGAGGCGCACTTCTCTAGGGTCGACGGCGATGATGATACTTTTGCATAGTTAACAGAAAACAACTCACAAATGTCGGATACATGGTTTGAGTTGTTGACTTTGCTTTGAGTGATGACCCTGATACTCCTATGTAATGATAAACAGATATTGTCCTTTGTTCCGATCATACAATCTGATGACTGAGGATAAATTGTGATAATATGGACACATACAACGATTGATTTTTGAGACTCATGCATTTCTATGAATGTCATGTTAGGAAAAATATGAATTAGAAAAATATACTTTGTTCTTTCATAAAGGTCTGGACACTAATTATGAAACAGTGCGGCTAGAGTTGGCATGGTGAATCACCTCTTATCTTTCAGGTTCTCCCTGCGCTTGTCGACGAGCTCGCTGACCCCCAATGTCTTGATCGAATCTGCCATGGAGGAATTCCCACTACTAGTCATGAATTGCTCTAGTATCTCCTTGAGAACCATTCTGATGTTGAATTTCTTGGACATAGTGATGAATGCTCGGTGCTTGAAATGTCCCTCTAAGCTGCGGTACACAGCCATGGCCAGGTTGGTCTTTCCGACAGGGGCAAATCCATCCATAGAGGCCACGCGACAGTGGCTAGATGCATGCTTTGTACTGGCACTGGTAAGCTTACCAATGATCTCATCGTGTGGGCTGTCGATGCCTAGCAGGTTGGCCGTCATCTTAGCATACGCCGTTGTTGGGTATTTTAACGACAACCGAATAAATCCGTAAGCGTACGGATACCAAAGTAGCTTTCACCCAGGAGTATTCCAAGGTATCGAATCTACAGGGAACGTGTGTGCCTAATGTTCAGTTCTAGTTTGTCCAAGGACACTAAGATAATTGTGGTTTTGGGTAGAGAGGATTCCTAATGGTTATAAGGTCCTAATCAAGGTAAGAGTACTACTAGGTTGCTTGCATTGGGCATCTAATTTTCCCCTGCATCCACAGTGCGATGATATAAGACTAAGGTCTATAACTAAATAGAGCGTTGAGTGAGCAAAGCAACTAAGTATAAAACTTACTTAAAAAGGAAACTTAAATACCAAGCAAGGAATCATGAAGACTTACTGACTATGGCAAGCATCCGTCGAGGTACAAGCATGGAGAAGAGGTGGACAGGCCCACTCCTCCTTCGGACTGCCCCGCACTCTCTCCCTATTTATTAGCACTTTGGCAATGCTAAAGCCTTTGAGAAATGAAGCTCCAAATTAATCTTGAAGTGTGTGTGAAGTGGAGCCACTCCCCTCCTTATATAGGGTCCAAAGGTGGTTCCTGAGGTGGTAACTGCCAGCCTAACCAGGCCAACCGACCTTAGGGAGGCACCAGGAGACTCCATGTGGCAGCCATGCACCAAGGGGAAACTCCCACCTTCGGCTGAACACCCATGTTCGGCCGAACATGGGTGGTGGACCCAGGTGGCCCCCTTGCTCTAGGTCCCTGAGTGGTGGTCCCTCTCCCCTCCTGACACCGTAAGGCTGTGGGTTATGTTGGTTTCCTTCTGAAAGTAGGCCAGTGGATCCTTGTGCTACACTCTGATTGGCCGGAACTGTGCTTTCTCTTTTGATGACATGGATTTTCCATTAATTTCATGGAATAATCATGTGCAACAAATATTTAACAATACATGTGGAATTTATTAGTAATAAACTCCTACCAATATGTTGGTTGTTTACTCTTATGTTTTTATGCAGGTATTTGACGGTCGAATTTGGTATTTCGTGACCGTCAACAAACTCCCCCACACTTAGCCTTTGCTCATCCTCGAGTAAAGGAAAAGGACTAAGGTGGATCATAATCCCCAAACGGTATGATGCTAGCATGCAAATTATTCCAAACCTTACCTATACCAATGGACTTTGAAGTGTCTACCATGTCACCTTGGGTGGTTGAAGAGTGGAACGGTATCGATTCTGGTCATCTTTGCTCCTTGTACTAAGTAACTTGGGGTTTTGAAGAATTTTCAATGATAGAACAAAGTTGTACTCCTCAAGTGATTCTCTTAAGTCACTCATATTTGTGTGTGAATCCTCACCGAGGCTTTTTACTGTTGCCTCTTTTTGTTCCTACCTCTACAGATAGGCTTATGTGGAGCTCAGGGTAAGGAATAAAAAGAAGGCATACTTGTGCTTTATATATTACCAAGTCAAAAACCGGATCCAAGGAGAAAACAAGTCATGAATCACCAATCAAGTGTGTGCACATATATGGATGGAATGGATGTGGTGGTGAAGTGTGAGTACTCCTCTTGATATCCTCCCTCTCTTCTATTTGAGAACATGGGCTATCTCTCTTCTTCTTTTTTCTCTCTTTTTTTTTGAATACTTGATAGCCCATGTCTCTTTTTGTAAGGATAATTGGAGAGGGAGTTTCTCAAAGCATGGTGGAGCACTTTATTTTGTGGATGGATGATGGATATGTGTGATGCTATCTTCCGGAGTGGAAGAGTAGCATATGGAAGGAGATGGATGATGGAGGGGGATGAATACTTACTCCTTTATGTGTAGACTCTCTCTTTCTTTAAACAATATTGGGCGTGGCTATTTATTTTCTCTTTTTATTCAGGTTCAAGGATTGAGAGCATTTTTTTGTATAGCCATGCCTTCTATGCGAACAATCAAGAGAGAGAGAGAGTCATAACATTATACTCATGGAGTATTTCTCTTGGTGGATAGATGGATAATGATGATCGTAATGCTACCTTCCAATATAGAAGATTAGCATATGAAGAGAATGTGCACATGAACTTGATCAATAATACATAACAAGCATCTTACTAGGGTCACAACAATTTGACAAGGTTCAATAAAAACACAAGCAGCATATGCATAAGGTTTATCAAATGAATCTGTCATATGGCTCTAGTAGGATATTTCAAATCATTGAGGAGTAAGCTTATAAATTTTAATTTTCAAAGAGAATTCCCAAGCACTTTATATAATAAAGAGAAAGAATTACTTTATCAAATCATATCACACTAGTCAACAACCTAGGTAGCATGTGGTCCCTATTAATGTAGTCCACTAGCATTGGCATATGAGCAAGGAATAAAGAGCATGCAGGCCAACCATGGAAAACTTTGAATAATTGGGAGATCATCAAGGTTGATTTTAATTTCCAACTTTAGATTTTATCAATTTGTACTGGGAAAAATAAATCAATGCACAAAATAGGGAGATAGAGGGATAAGACGCGCAAACCGTCGCACGAGTCGAAGATGATGCCGAGCAGGGTCAAGGTGGGTTCAGTCGACCCAGAGGGTTCGGCTGAATCATCCTGATGCCTAGCATGGTCACCATATAGCGTGGTGCTCTGTGCGGTGTTGTTCATTATATTTTGGCTGATGAGGTCCTTTGTTGCATGTCGGCAATACTGGTGATCTCCCTCACACTTGTTTGCTTGCCTGCACTTTTATTTGACACGAGAAACAAAACAAGAGGGTTAAAAGCAAAAGAGACTCTATCGGCTATATGGGTCCCGTAGAGTCACAACTATATTATTAAGTTATTTATTTTATTTCTTTTTTCAAGGCGCACTACATAATTGAATTGAAAGGAAATAAAAAGGGAAATAACCTAAAGTGCCTTTCATTTCATTTTTTTTAGCAAGGAATGAATGCAAGAACTAACAACAACTCTAAACCAAGAGGTAGGTTGGCATGAATGGAACTTAATACGTGATACTTACAGAACTCCCTCACACATAGACTTTTGTATCACTTAGACACAATAAATCAAGTGTGTTGTGTTACAGCATTCTCGTAATAGGTTCTATCGCCAAAAGTACCAAGTTGTCAAGTTGATGCAGCTCCCATGTTCTTAGGCACAGTGTCGTTCTTTTTAATCTCCACCTGACAGGGTTAGTGACCAAAAATACCTGAAGGCAAATATGTCCTAAAAACATGTTCTTGCAGTTATTTAATAAGGGAAAAGGAATGATATTTCGGGTCATCTCGTGATAGTGCTTTGTTTATAATCAGACGCTTGACTATGGGGACTTCATGCTGTAGCTATCATTGGCGATATAGTTCCCATCTCACCTCCAACCGTTGATATATCAATGAAGTCTTAGCTGCAAGGTTAGTGCCAAAATGCAAACTGTGAGATCTGCAATACTTATGATAAACAAAAGCATCTACAACCATCCTTCTAAATGTTTTACTAATTAAGGCCTTAAGGTGGTTGCAGTCCTCATAGGTACTTTTAGTAGAAGGAGGCGATCAACTCTAGAAGTTTGTTGGATGAGCATGTATCTTGTGGTTGTTCAAGGAAGAAGCTCTCATGCTCATTAATGGAATTATTTCCTTCTATCTCTAGAGTCAATGTCTCCAACAATCCAATGGTCCAAAGGTTCTTCTCCTCAAGAATTTCATCGAGAAAGCTTATCGGTGATTTTTCATCACCGCAGAGAATGAAATATTGAGGACTAAGGGGAAAAGGCATAGGCAAGAAGGATGACGGCTCGGTTTCAAAATAATTGAGAGTTTCTCCCAAATTGTCTCCCTTGGATGCAATGCTTCGTGTCCTCATAAAGAACAAACCTCGGTGATGCGTGTTAGGAAACATACATCACCTCCTCAAGCGGGGCGTTCTTGAGATGAGGCCTCGCCATAAGATTTTCTAAGCAATGGGCATTGGTAGCGAAAGCGATTTTCCTAAGCTCTTCATTTAGGCTCCCTTGAGATGCACCCTTACGCTGAAAGCTTTCTAGTGGGAAGCCTTTGAGAAGTTCAAAGTCGATGACAGGAAAGATGTGGAGGTCTACATGAACTTTGACTTTGTCCATCTCAACTGGTACAACCCTCGCAATCCCCCGACATGGAAAGGTTACTCCCAAGGCATCCTTTAGGAGTGTGCTATTTGGCTCAAGAGGTATATCATCCAAAAGTTCCTAAGCTATATACTTGGGGATGATATTGGCTCCTACGGTGGGACCGAGAAGGGCTTCTATGGCGTTTCGCTTTATATAAGAGGGAATGGTAGAGGAAGGAGAATAGATTTGGATTTTCTTTGGAGAATTTCCTTCTTTCTTAAGAATGGATCTAGGGGGGTCAAACGGGAATGTTGCCATCACTTCATTGAATGGCTCACCCCATGGGATAGATTCCATCAAATCATTTTCTGATTGACAGATTGAGACAAATGATACGCCTCTCCAAAGTCTTATGTCGAGACTTCCTAGCTTCGGTCCATCCGGGTATAACTCATCCAACGGATGCCCGATCAAGATTTGGAAGTCATAGACCAAAACTATATGAAAGTCTAGGAAAGTCTCAACATTTTCATGCTTCATAGGCACATTTTCCAAGGTCCCAAAACCATATAAAGGTTGGTCTAAGGCGCTCATGAAGGATTTGCTAATCGGTGCAAGAGGCTCACCACCTATAAAGGCTGGTGCAATGGATTTTGACGTGATATTTGCACCGATTATGGGACTCAAAAGAGCATTCACCTTCATCTCTCTTATGTGGCATTGAATGGTTGAGTAAGGGGGTCTTACCCAAATTATATCAGGAGAGTGTGCACCCTCATCCAACCATTCACCGCTCGCCATGGCAAAACACTCCTTCTCATTTTCTTGGAGGAAATTGTCCTCTAGAGGATCGGGAGGAAAGACACGAACTGGTGGGTCTTTCTTGCAAAAACAATTCGAGGTGTCCCTGTGGTCTTGCGAAAGACCTTCCTCAAATTTAAAAGAGAACTCATCAAAATTTTCTAATTGTGACATTGGGACAGAATAATGTCTTCCCCTGAGTTCAATGTCTAACATCTCCTTGGTCAGTGCATCAGAGAAAAGTCTCTCCATGGGATGCCCGATTAAAATGTCAAAGTCATGGACTTCGAACACGTGGAAATTAAGGAGAGTTTTGACATCTTTGTGCCTTAAAGACACATTCTGCAAAATCTCATATCCCTCTAAAATGGGTCTGGATGGACATTGAAGAAATTTGCAAGTCGGTGCCAAGGGTTCTTCACCCAAAATGGCAAAAGCACAAGCATCGGAAATGATGTTGACACCAACAGTGGGATTATAAGGGATATTCACCTTCACTCCTCTTATGAGGCATTGAATAGAAAAGGAAGGGGAGCTAATCCGAATCAGGTTTGGAGAAATCTCAACCTCTCTTGACCACTCATTGCTCACGATTGAAGTTAACTCCTTCACCATCTCTTGAAGTAAAGGCTCCTTAAGAGGATTGGGAGAAGATACAGGAGTTGGTGATTTCTTTTGATAGCGACAACTCGAGAATTTCCCACGATCTTTTACAAGATTTTCCTTGAATTGGAGAGAGAGCTTTAAAGGTTAAATTTCTTCTTCCTCCATTGCTCGCGGTTCGGTTGAGGTCTCACCAGATGAATCAATGGATAGACGAGTATTTGCCTTTGGTTCAACTAGTGGGGTGGCCTCAATGCTCGATGAAGCGTCCTCCTGAGGGGGAGGACGCTCTCTATAGTCGGCAAGGAAATAAGAGTTTTCTTGGATAAGGTCTAGGATAGCTCTTCCTTTTGCAGGCGTCTTGTGGACGAATGAACCTCCAGTGGTGACGTCGAGATATAGGGCAGACTCCATGTTTAAGCCTAGACAGAAGTGTTGCAACAACACGTGGTCGGGCAAAGACAAATCAGGGCAAGAGGAGTTTAACAAGGAAAACCTAGCCTAGGCTGCACCTATGGGTTCCTTCTCGATATGCCGAAAGTCAAGAATCTCCCTTTGCAGAGAGACGATACGTGATGTAGGATAGAACGCGAGACAAAACTTATCTTGGAGCACTTTAATCACCATTTGTACTCTCAATGAAATGAGTGTACCATTGTTTCGCATTCTCCTTGAGGGAAAAAGGAAACAGTTTCCACATGAGAGTATCTTGAGTCATGCCTTTGATCGATAGGGATGAACACAAATGCTCGAACTCTCGCAAATGATTGAACGGGTTTTCACTATGTAAACCCGAGAAGGATTGTTACCGAACCATGGCGATAAAGTCAGGGCGGAGTTCAAAGCCAGATGAATGAATTGGGTCTACAGAATGCGGCGGCTCGAAGAACTCGCCCTTAGGAGCAGAATGGTCTTGAGTTGATAGTCGCTCCATGGTAGAGAAGGGGAAAGAAATAAATAAAAGGAAAAAAGATATGAGGGCGAACTAGGTTCAAAGATCAAACAGCAACTGTTCCCTGGCAACGGCGCCAGAAAGCTTGTTGGGTATTTCAATGATAACAGAATAAATCTGCAAGCTTACGGATACCAAAGTAGCTTTCACCCAGGAGTATTCCAAGGTATCGAATCCATAGGGAACGTGTATGCCTAATCTTCAGTTCTAGTTTGTCCAAGGACACAAAGATAATTGTGGCTTTGGGTAGAGAGGATTCCTAATGGTTATAAGATCCTAATCAAGGTAAGAGTATTACTAGGTTGCTTGCATTGGGCATACGGTTTTCCCTGGCATCCACAATGCGATTCCGGTCAAGAGCTTACTGCACAGCCGAACATGGAGGATTTCAAAGGACAAATAGGACTGTCACCACCTACTGCCTACCTCAAGCAATCCTTGAACTACGCGATAAACAAATGTAACCTACGGCCTAGACGCCATGTCTATTCTTTCGGCTACTCCCTTAATCTCCACGTGTGATGATATAAGACAAAGGTCTCTAGCTAAATAGAGTGTTGAGCAAGCAAAGCAACTAAGTATAAAATTTACTTAAAAAGAAAACTTAAATACCAAGAAAGGAACCATGAAGACTTACTGAATATGGCAAGCATCCGTCGAGGTACAAGCGTGAAGAAGAGGTGGACAGGCCCACTCCTCCTCTAGACTTCCTCTCAATCTCTCTCTATTTTCTAAGGACTTTGGCAGTGCTGAAGCCTTTGAGAAATGAAGCTCTAAACTAATCTTGAAGTGTGTGTGAAGTGGAGCCACTCCCCTCCTTATATAGGGTCCAAAGACGGTTCCTGAAGCGGTAACTGCCGACCTAACCGGGTCAACCGACCTTAGGAAAGCACGAGGAGACTCCACGTGGCAGCCATGCACCAGGGGGAAACTGCCACCTTCGGCCAAACACCCATGTTGTGCCGAACATGGGTGGTGGGTCCAGGTGGCCCCCTTACTCTGGGTCCCTGAGTGGTGGTCCCTCTCCCCTCCTGACACCGTAAGGCGGTGGGTTATATCGGTTTCCTTTTAAAAGTGGGCCAGTGGATCCTTGTGCTACGATCTGATTGGTCGGAAGTGAGCTTTCTCCATTGATGACATGGATTTTCCATTAATTTCATAGAATAATCACCTGCAACAAATATTTACTAACACTTGTGGAATTTGTTTGTAATAAACTCCTAACACTATGTTGGTCGTTTACTCTTATGTTTTTATGCAGGTATTTGATGGTCAAATTTGGTATTTAGTGACCTTCAACAACCGTGGGCAGCAACGGGAGAGTGTTGGGGCTGGGAGCGTCGTCGGACAGCACCAACAGGTCATACCTCTTGTGCCGTTCGCTCACCTGGAGCACTCGGTCTCGGATGTCATGAAGGCCATCAACACGATGCGTTAATTCATCGACGGCGTTCTCGATGTTGGCATTACTCCTGGCCATGACTCGTGGTACTTTAGTTCAGACGTTTCAGCATATGCATGTTTTTTTTCTTGAATACATAGGAGAGCTGCGTATCTTTGTATTAAGGGAGATAAAAATGGCTCCTTACAAAATACACCACCACACTCTCTGAGCCGAGCTGTGAGGGGTGTTGAATTACATAAGTTTGTTTCTGACTGAAAAGTAACTACAAAAAAGGGGTGAGGCCTGTCCAAACAAAGCTCAAACCGGAAGACTAAAACAGTTGTTTTAACATATCTCCTCCACTTGACCCTGCTCCAGACCACTTAAACTACTCAATCCTTTAGCTCCTGCATATGCGTGTGAGACTGATGAGTTCTCATCCGTTGGTGTCCATGTGCTGAGTGCATACGTTTCTTTGCTTGTAATAATCATTATTTAGTGGAGCAATCTTCTGATCTAATCTATGTTCTATTTATAGCTAAAGCAAGAACCTGTATCGAGTGTGCAAGCATGCTATTCCAGTAATACAATACAAAGTGTTCCTCCATATTTGAGTCTTGTGTGTCTGTATACGATCATGCAGTTGCACATGTAATCCTGGGTGATTACCAATATTTGGTATTCAGAGCACAGGTCTTTGCATGCCCAAGTATCCTCGTTTCCACCAAATGTCGATCGTTCCTCACGGACAGACCTCGTGGGAGAGCAGCGGAGGGCCGTTCCAGTACCCGCAGTTGACGGCGACAAACTACACCAGCTGGGTGATTCGTGTGCAAGCTATGATGGAGGATCAAGATGTCTGGGAGGCGATCGAGCCAACGGACGCTGCTGCCGTTGATGCAAGGAAGGACAAGAAGGCGAGGTCGCATCTTCTCCAGGCGCTTCTAGAGGATCTTCTCATGCAGGTAGCGAAGAAGGCAACTGCTAAGGCCGTCTGGGACTGCCTCAAGGCAAGGTTTATTGGTGTTGATCGTCTCAGAGATCCACGGCTGCAATCATTGAAGAGTGATTTCAATGCTTTGTGCATGCAAGAGAGAGAGACGCTAGACCAATATGCAGGCAAGGTTGCAACCATGTCTGTGAGTTACAGTAAAGGAACTCTGAATGATGCTGCCTTCGTGAAGAAGTTGTTCGACACCGTGCCTGATCGCTTTCTCAGCATGATTGCTGGCATCGAGCAGTTCTATGACCTTGATACCATGCCATTCGAGGAAGCTGTAGGATGGTTGAAGACTTATAAAGAGCGCACACGCCCACGTGCGTCTGGTGGTGGTGGATGTGTTGCCGATGGGCAGTTGCTTCTCACTCAGGCAGAATGGGAAGCACGCTCTCAGAAAAATATTGGGGAATCATCATTTGGCCACAAGTACAAGTCTTCTCTAGACTTCGGAAGTCGTGGCCGGGGTGGTCGCAGCCGTGGTAGAAGTCGCGGGAGAGGTCGCGGTCAGGGCAGACATGGCAGTTCGCCTCACAAGGATGGGGCAAGTGGCTCTATCAGTGGAGGTCAGGACAAGAGTCATATTCAGTGTTATAACTGTGGCAAGATGGGGCACTACCAATCACAGTGTAAGGCTCCAAAGAAACAAGAGGTTGCGCACCTAACAAAGGTAGAGGACTTCGAGCTAGCTTTGCTGCTTGCAGTGTTAGAGCAACCGACACTAGTTACAAGGCAACAACAGGAGGTTGTCTTCCTAAATGAGGAGAAGGTGTGGCCTGATTTGAGTCTGGCCAAGGGTGTCATGGAAACGTGTGATACATGGTACCTTGATAATGGGGCTAGTAATCACATGACTAGTGATAAGGAAAAATTTCATGAGCTTGATGACTCTCTGACAGGAAAGGTAAAATTTGGTGATGGCTCTGTTGTGCAAATCATGGGAAAAGGCTCGATCTTATTCACATGCAAGAATGGTGATCAGTGGCTACTCCAGGATGTTTATTATATTCCTAGACTATGTACAAACTTGGTTAGTCTTGGTCAGCTCACTGAGAACGGACAAAGTTGTCATGGATGAAAATGAACTCATGGTGTTTGTCAAAAATCCTTGGCAGCTCTCGATGAAGATTAAGTGCACACAGAACCGTCTTTATCGCATTGACTTGTAGGTAGCAAGTTCAGTGTGTCTCTTGGCAAGGTTGGATGAACCAGCATGGTTGTGGCACCCACGTCTTGGCCATATGAATTTTCAGGCATTGAAGAAACTTGCTGACAAACTCATGGTAGCAGGTGTGCCACCAATCACCCATCCTGACCAGTTGTACCAGGCTTGTTTGGTTGCAAAGCAGACACGGTTGTTGTTTCCAGTAGTAGCAAGCCATCGAGCAAAGAAGTCGCTCGAGCTCTTGCACATCAACTTGTGTGGGCCGATCACACCATCAAGTGCAGCTAGTAATTGTTTTTTTCATGTTAATTGTTGATGACTATTCAAGATGGATGTGGATTCATCTGCTAAAGACAAAGGATGAGGCATGCTCAGCATTCAAGAAAACCAAGGTGCTGGCTAAGAATGCAAGCAACCAACGCATCAAGGTAATTCGGTCAGATCGGGGTGATGAATTTCTTTCAAATGAACTTGCACTGCTGTGTGAGGAGGCTGGAATCAATCATCAGTTCACTGCACCATATTCGCCACAACAAAATGGTGTGGTGGAACACCGCAACAGAACAGTGATGGCAATGGCGCATTCGCTATTGAAAAGCATGAGTGTTCCTGGCAAATTTTTGGGGGAGGCAGTGAGGCACGCCGTCTATCTCCTCAACGGGTTGCCAACTAAAGCAATGGGTGATCAGACACCATTTGAGGCATGGATAGGAAAGAAACCACATCTTGCACACCTCCGAGTGTTTGGGTGTGTGGCACATGCAAAGGTCACAACTCCACATTTAAAGAAACTTGATGATCGTAGCAGGATATTGGTCTATTTGGGTGTCGAGGAAGGAAGCAAAGCTCATCGGTTATTTGATCCACATTGCAACAGGGTTTGTGTAAGTCGTGATGTTATTTTTGAAGAAAATATTGAATGGAAGTGGAATGATGTCATAGAATATTCTTGGGATTTCATTGAGGAGACCAATACTATTCTGCCCGTGTTCAGCTCGGCTCCATTCATGAGCATCTCGGCAGAGCCGGGAGAGATGTCAGCGAGCTCGTCGATATTAGTAGCTTCATCCTTGCCATTGACTGAGCTGTCATCCCCTAGATCACTAGAAGAGGAACCTGTCACGCCACACGAAAATCCGTTGACGCTGCAGTCAGCAGCAGTAGTGATGATGGACCAAAGCGATATAGAAATATTGACTCCATCTTGCGGGTCACACGACGTGTGGATTTACTAGAAGATAATGAAGATGAGGCATTGTTCGTGAAAATGGAGGAACCTTCTAGTTACCATGAAGCAGTGGGCAACCCAGAATGGGAGAATGCTATGGCTATGGAGATCAAGGCAATTAAAAAGAATTCAACTTGGTCTCTCTCATCATTGCCACCTGGACACAAGGCTATTGGCCTGAAGTGGCTGTTTAAATTGAAGAAGAATTCTGCTGGGGATGTGATCAAACACAAAGCATGCTTGGTGGGAAAGGGTTATGTCCAGCAGCAAGGAATTTATTTTGAAGAAGTATTTGCGCCGGTTGCCAGAATGGACATGGTGCGTGTCATACTTGCTATTGCAGCCAACCATGGTTGGCAAGTTCATCATCTTGATGTAAAATCTACTTTTCTGAATGGAGAGCTTGAGGAGGAGGTTTATGTGACCCAGCCGGAGGGGTTCACTATGAAGAATAAGGAGCACATGGTGTTCAACCTTCATAAGGCATTGTACGGCCTCCCGCAAGCGCCATGTGCTTGGTACTCAAGGCTGGATCAGACCCTCAAGCTCCTTGGCTTCTCATGATGTGTGCAGGAGCAAGCTGTTTACACAAGAGGCAGCGATCGTGGTGGCATAATCATTGGTGTCTATGTAGATGATCTAATCGTCACTGGAGAGGACCCAAAGGTGATCGCGGTTTTTAAACAGCAGATGATGGGAGAATTTGACATGAGTGATCTTGGTCTACTCACCTACTATCTGAGAATTGAGGTTGAACAGGATGGCAGCAGCATTGCAATTAAGCAGACAACTTGCGCTAAGAAGATATTGATCTAGTTCGGCATGATGAATTGCAATGCCATCAAAACTCCAACAGAGTTAAGGGCCAAACTACACAAAGATCCTGATGAACATCCAGTTGATGCCATAGAGTATCGTCGTGTCATTGGATGTCTACGTTATCTACTTCATACCAGACTAGACTTGTCATTCACAGTTGGTGTGGCAAGTCGATTCATGGAGCGACCTACTGTTATGCATCAGAATGCAATCAAGAAGATTTTACGCTATCTTAAGGGGGCAATTCATTTTGGCTCGGAATATAAAAAGGGAGATAGTGATGAGATAATTACTGGTTTTTCAGATAGTGATCTGGCCGGTGATTTGGGTGATGGAAAGAGCACTAGTGGTATGGCATTATATGTCAATAATTGCTTAGTCTCTTGGAACTCACAGAAGCAAAAGACGGTGGCATTATCTTCATGTGAAGCTGAATATATGGCGGCAACTATGGCAACATGTCAGGCGTTGTGGCTCAATAGACTGCTAGCTGAGTTATTGGGCAAGCTACCAACAGCCGTGATGATGTTTGTTGATAACATGTCAGCCATCGCATTAATGAAGCATCATGGCTTTCATCAACGCAGTAAGCACATCCACCCAAAGTATCATTTTATCTGAGAATGTGTGGAAGGAGGACAAGATATTGTCAAGTTTATTCGTACTGATGAGGAGAGGGATGATGCACTTACGAAGGCATTGTCACCTGTCAAGCTAGTAACCATGCGGCACCTGCTTGGTGTCCGCGATCTTGAACCACACCAGGACTAAGGGGGAGATTGTTGGCATTACTCCTGGCCATGGCTCATGGCACTTCAGTTCAGATGTTTCAGCATATGCATGTGAGACTGATGAGTTCTCATCCATTGGTGTCCATGTGCTGAGTGCATACGTTTCCTTGCTTGTAATAATCGCCATTTAGTGGAGCGATCTTCTGATCTACTCTATGTTCTATTTATAGCTAAAGCTAGAACCTCTATCGAGTGTGCAAGCATGCTATTCTAGTAATACAATACAAAAGTGTTGCTCCATATTTGAGTCTTGTGTGTCTGTATACGATCATGCAGTTGCACATGTAATCCTGGGTGATTACCAATACTCGACATCATACGCCAGCTCCTGGACCTCCCTTGCCTTATCCATGTCAAGGGCGGTAGTGTTCTGGCACCTCGCATGGTCCAGGAGGAAGGCGTGCACCCTCTATAGCTCGGACTGGAGGAATCACGCCAGACTGGAGGTCATACTCATGGTGAAGGAGCGCCTTAAGCTTGTCGGGGAGGGCACCCATAATGCCCTTTGAGACCTTGTTCGGCAGAGGGGGGGGGGGGGGGGTTGTTATTTCCACAGCTGATTAACTTCCACATCAGCACGTCAGGACCGAGTGCATCCAGGTGTGTCAAATGAACCTGGTGACCAGCCAATCTCTCCAGGAATCAAAACCGAAATATCACAGAAGTATCTTCGGTTGCACAGGATTTAAAACAGGGCCAGAGACAAGACTTTCACAAACTCTTCACAAGAAACAATGCTTGGACATGATTTACCAATTCAGGTTTTCATACCCAGATCTACATCTTGACCAATAATTAATCATACAGAGTTCTAGTTTTCTAATTTTTTATATCCACCACACGTCACATCTCAGAATTGTTCAAGTTAATCATACAGAGTTCTAGTTTTCTACATTTTTATATCCACCACACGTCACATCTCAGAATTGTTCAAGCATTATAGCTACCAAATGCTTTCAGGACTTTGTAAATTCTGAAACTGAATGCGAAAACAGGAACCTAACTACTTTGTATGTTCTGAACGAAAAGCTCTCACATGGCTGTACGATGCATCAACATCTGGGTACAGCAACTCCTCCGCACCTACATTTGCAAAGTGAAAAAGTAACAACATGAGACAGTTAGGCAGCATGTCATGGGTCATTCAACCATTCCACCAATTCTACAATAAAATGGTAACAATAATTAAAAACTCACTGCTCAGTAACTGGTTTCACTAGGAGAAGCTGGAACCTTGGTAAAACAAGCTCCACTGTCCAAAGTAAAATGACATGAAATTTTCTGTTACACTACTTTTATTTGAATTGAAGGAGTACGGTGTAACATCCTAAAGTAACTAAGAAACCATGTTGATATGTGTCATGGTTTGCAATATGTGATGAGTAATTGATATTGGCTGATTTGATGTTTGATTTGAAATGCAGGAATTTAGGGATTGCATGAGTTTGTGCATTATTATGATTATGACTAACCAGAGTTGACGAAGTTGTTGGAGAAGTTGCAGGAGAAGGAAAATTTGTTTGTTTGTCTCATAATGTGTAGGTCCATGGAGTCAACTTGGCGATCAACGGTGAGAGTATCGGGCACAAGTTGGGGACTTAGGGCCGGACGATCGGAAGGCCGGGTAAAGTCAAGAGTGATCTATACCATACACGTGGAGAGACAAGAAGCACAGACGGTTTCACGGTTGAGCCTCAAAACCGTGGAGGTGATGAAGACGGTGTGTTAACCAACTCAAGGCGAACGGGATGCCGGTGCAAGTGACAAGGGGGCCCAATGGAGCGGAACCGGGAGAGACTTGCTGGTGGTCAAGATCACGGGACAAGGTGACACGCGTCGACATCGGGAAGTCGCACTTTGAGAAGCATGCAAGGCGATTTTCTGGTTTGGGCCTCAAAACCAGTGGCCGTGATTGGTGGTGCACCAGGCACCATCACGGAGCTTGCGTCGAGGCGAAGCAAAGACATGAAGGGTCCGAGAGTGTTCGGACGACGAGAAAAAAGATGGACAAGTTTGTCCTTGGTGGTAGGTGGCTATGTATTGTAGGTCAAGGGTAGAGTGGTCTTTAGGATAACCCCGAGGCCTATATAAGGAGAGGTAGGGCTGGTAGGAGAGGGTGCCTCTTCCCATTAGCTTGTGTTAGGGTTTTATTCAAAGTGCTAGGAGAGGTCTTTATGTTTTAGTGGAGAGGAAAGAGTGTGTGAGAGACAATCTTTTCTCTTCCAAATAGTGGGAGGAAGATGGTGGATTCCTAGCCATGTATCTATGTATCTTGAATGGATGAATCAATGATATGAGATTCAAATTCATGCTCAAGTTCATCCTCTCACCCTAAATCCTGAATTTCTATTTTTCCCTATTTTCGGAGCAATTTTCATGGGGATTTTCGATCCCGATTTTGAATGGGTTTTGGGACGAATTTCTTGGGGGATCTTGGTGCTAGGGCATGTCTAAACATTCCTTGATGAATCCTTGATTGAATCCTAGGCAAGAGCACCTTTGATTTCGTGGATTTTCTTAAGAACATTCATATCCTAGGCTTTTCGGTAGAATCTGAAATTCATGATGAATTATTAAGCTTTTCATGTGATTCCACTTGGAGAAGAAACGTCCTACCATGAGACATCTTGTGTCCAAGTTTCGTGATTTTTGGAGTTTGTTTGATTATCTTTTGGTAATTTTCTTGCCAAATCCTGTGTGTAGTTTCTGCTCTGTCGAGGGTCGATCGGCACTGGCAATCTTTGTATCGGCACTGCCGGTGCGAGAGTGGAAATCCTAATCGGCACTGCCGATGACCTGACCACGAATTTTGTGTTCTATCTATTGTCAATCGGCACTACCGACGATACAATTGGCACTGCTGGTGCTTTGTCTTAATTGCCAATCGGCACTGTCGATGCCCTGATCGGCACTGCCGATACTCTGATAGAACTGCATGTTTTGTCTGAGTGCTTCAATCGGTTTGAGTTTGAATGTTCTCCTTTGTTTCCGCTGTACTCCTCTGCTAGTGTTGATCATTCTAACGGTTAGCACATCACAAGTTGGTGTGTGTGGCCTTGGTGATTTGTTTAGAGGTTGGCTTGTGTTGTAATTAGGACATAGGCCAAGTTCTTGAGAAGAATTTTAATCGGCTCCCATTCAACCCCCCCCCCCTCTATCAGAGCCAGTTTGATCACTAGTTGACCTTAACCAGCTTTGTGATCCGGAGGCGACATGGAGAAGCATGCGGTCAAGCTTTGGATATTCGATGGGGAGACGTGCAATTTGGGAAATCATTGAGCAAGACTATGCCATAGCAAATGATCTCAACTCTGCGATAGCAGGTGAGTTAACCAAGTATGAAAATAATTCCAAAGCTATCAATATTCTGCTCTCTACTCTTGGTAGGAATGAACATGATCGTGTTGCACATCTTGACACTGCTCATGCAATTTGAGAAAAGCTTTGCACGTACCATGAGGGTACTAACCAAGTCAAGTCTATGCGTAAGGACTCCTCCAATAGACAGTACCAAACCTTTGCTCAAAAACCTTGTGAATCACTAGATGATACCTTTCATAGGTTTGAGGCCATTGTTTGCAACCTAAGAGCTTGTGGTAAACTTGTCTATACTGATAATGACAGAGCTAAACAACTGATTTACTCTCTTGATGAAAATGTTTAGGGTGTTAAGATTGCTGCTCTACAGGATCCTACTGATTTCAATACCCTTAATTGTAAGCAAAATATATAGCAAGCTGAAATCTCATGAGCTGTCTAGGAAATCTTGTCCTAATCATGTCAATCCTTCTTCTAGCATGGCTTTGCTTTCTAGCTCTCAAAAGGGTAGTCATGGTGGTGCCTCTTATGGAATTAACCCCTCACATGACAAGTCTTCCTTGGAGTTCACTTTGTCTTCTCTTGTTGTAGCTTCTAATGAACAGATGGAGTGCATCCCCGACGAGGAGTTGTCATTGCTCACAAGGAAGTTCAGGAAGTTCTACAACAACCGCAAGGAGAGAAGAGGCGGTGGTTCACGAACCTGCTTTGAGTGTGGTGACCGTGGACACTTCATTGCTGACTGCCCTAAGAAGAAGAAGAAGACCGGGTACCACGACAACAACTCTGAAGACTTCAAGAAGAAGAAGAACCACCTCTACAGTAAAGGCAAGACCTCCAAGAAGTTTGCGAAGTGAAAGGATCGAGTGACCGACAGGGGGTGAATTGGGAACTCAAACTATGTACCTAATTTGCCAATTCCTAAAACCGACCACTCAAACAACTCCTACACAATTCTAGTGATGATCACACTAACAAGATAATCCTATGAAAGGAAAAATAACCTAAGCATACTAGTGGATCACACGTAAGACACACAACTCCTATGCAAGCTAGTAATCAAAGAACACGCGGAAGCACACAACAAGCTAGCAAAGGAGCCTACTCATGCAAAGCTACTAGATCATCAAGAACATGGAAGGCACACAAGCATGAGTAGCATGATACATACTAGGGTGATCCATCAAGCCAAAGCAACTCCTATACATGCTAGTGATCAAGTGTAAGATAAGCACAACTAGCAAGTAGAGAAGCCTATTCATGCAAGTCTACAAGCAATCAACTAGACAATGGTAAGCATACAAGAATGAATAGCACGATATGTAAATGTGGAAAGTAATGCATCAAAGTAAGGAGTAGAGTAAGAGATGGCTCATGATTTTTTTCCCGAGGTCTCGGAAGGATGGTGCCTTCCCCTACTCCTCATCGCACCACTCCTCTCGGAGTCCCGGTCCCTCCCACCACCAATATGGAGTTCTCGCCCATTAGCCTGCAATCACTCCCAGAGTGAAGACATGGTGCGCGTCACCGCTGCCACCAAGGCACAAGCTCGCCTCTCTCAAGAACTTGCCGGACTCCTCGAGCCGACACGGGCGCTCACTACCGATGCCCTTTTCACCGTCGGGCTGAAACCATGTACAAACGTGTGATGGCCTTCACAACCAATCATGATTGGCTTGATCACCGACACCTAACCAGTCTAGGTCTCACCATAGACCAAGAGTAACAATCTTGATCACACCCTCAAGGACACCTAGCCATAGATGTGCAAGATCACTCCATGTTACTCTCACTAGCACTCTCAAGATATGCAATATATCCTCCTAGTGCTCTCCTCTTTTCCTCTTGGCTCTTATTAAATGCTCCAAGCAATTCCACTAGCCAAGAGAGGTCTCCAAGACCCCAGCAACGAAGTTATATAGGTTTCCAACGTCCAACTAGCCATTTCTCCACAAAATCAGCTTTCTGGGCCTACTAACCGGACTATCCGGTCACTGCCTGACCGGACCATCCGGTCAGTGCAATCCTCAGTACCAACGGCTCTACCTTGCTGAAATCCTATACTGACCAGGCCGTACGGTCAGTTGACCGGACCGTCTGGTCCATTTCTCTCTCCAATCCAAAAACATTTCAGCTCCTGCTTCCTCGCTGCCCAGAATCATCTTGTACAGACCGAACCGTCCGGTCTCTACAAGCTCGACTCTGGCAGTTTCCTCGCTGAGTCTTCTCTCTGGATTGTTCTCTCCTCTGTTGACCATACAGTCCAGTCACTCCTTGACCGACTGTCCGGTCTCTCTGTCTAGAAGCTGAAACTCCTCGTCCTTGCTTGACTTCATTTCCCAGCTTCTCCGAATAGCTCCTTGGCTTCTCTACTGTCACCTAGTGCCTGTGATTTCACTGAGCAACCTTGCACATCACCGACTAGACATGACCTAAGAGAAATGACTTAGACCCCCTTGATAGTCCATCTCCATCAACCCTTGGACTCCATCAAACTCACAAGTCTCCATGCTTGTAGTCATTGTCATCAATCGCCAAGGCCGCCATTAACAATCATAATAGAGTAGAAGAGGTTTCCTACACGAACAACTCTCGTCTAGACATTAGTCACATTTCATGTTTGTCATTCATCACCAACACATTCATACCTTGGGGTGACCTCAACGATCATGATCCTTACAATCTCCCCCTTTTTGGTGATGGATGACAACCACTACTTATGATGATCCAAAATGGACGAATAAAAAGGAACCAAAGGAAAAGAAAGGAATGAAAGGATTACCTTGGTTCTTACTTTTGGAAGTAGTCTTCCCCTTGGAATGTGTTAGGTGTTGAGGAAGAACTACCCAATCATGTACCGCATTTGATATCTATCTTGAGTTGAATTTTGCGCCCGTCTTGGTGTCGTGGTTGATGATCTTGTCGAAGTAGACACACACCAAAGACGTAGATGTTCATGTCGGCGTAGGTGTTCATTGTTGTTGTAGATATGCACCATTGTTGTTCTTCTCCATGTTGGTCTAGATGTTCATCTTGTCATGCTCTTCATATGATTTTCTTGTTATTCTCCATCTTTCCTTCTCCTCTTGACTTGGCTTTCGGATCTTTATGTTCTTCTCCCTCTTTATGTTATCGATCTAGACTTGGCTTTTGGATCTTCATGTCCTTCTCCCCCTTTGTCACTTATCACCAAAAACCAAAGGCAAAAACACAAGACAACCAACGAGCAAATAATAAATGGCAAGTGTTAGAGAAATTCCCCCCTTTTTGGTGCTCCTTCTTGGTCAAGATAGTGTTTCACCATAGCTCCCTCTACACACAAGACTCAATAAAATATTTCCTCAAAGATGCAATAGTTAGTCATTAGTGTGTTGGGAATGTATGAGCCATTTGTCTTTGAGCCATGCGAGTATATTTAACCTCGGAGCTCGTTTGAACATGACTCAATGGGCATGAAGCATAAATATCACTATGTGATCATCTAGAGGGTCATATACTTACATTGTAAATAAGCAACTCCCCTTAGAAACATGCTTGGAAGCAAGTAAGGTATCATAATGCAAAATGCATAAATGCAAAGAATGCAAATGCAACAAGTATACAAATGCATGATGCGATGCTAAAGGAAAGAGAGAGAAAGGCTACAAACCAAAATGCCAATGATGAGTTGTTCCATTCTTGAGCTTACTCACAATGGACCATTCTTCAAAGCCTTGGGCACACCATGAACCACCTTCCCAAGCTTAACCCATGTCCATTGCTATCTCAAGGAGGTCCGAAGTTGACCTACAAGCAAAGAGAAACAAGCACAAAACAAACAAGGCTATACATATTTACAAGAGACAAGTTTTAGGGTTACTCATGTGAAGTTTGAAAGATCGAGAACATTGAGTTCTCCCCTTAGCTTGTTGAAGGTCTTCTCGTCGAGTGGCTTGGTGAAGATATCTGCCAATTGTTCATGAGTCCGCACACTCACCAGCTCAATGTCCTTTTTCTCAACATGGTCTCTTATGAAATGATGCTTGACTTGAATATGCTTTGCATGACCATGATCTCTAGTTTTGAGGACCATTTTGATTGCCGCTTCACTATCA